>CP093831.1:16046095-16755507 GCA_033063855.1 Smittia aterrima | reverse complement strand
ACTGATATCGCGAGTCAAAACGTGAACAAAACGCCTACGTGACGGTAAAAAAAGCTTATAAAAAATTTAAGGGCGATCAAATTACGCGGCGATAATCTTAATTGTTGTCCTTTTTATGTCATCCTTAGTGTCGTATCTTGTCCACTCTCGGATCCACACGGGTGCCCTTCCCTACATTTGCACTGGTTCGTAACAAATATTGCTTTATTTCCGTCATTGCCTCCCCTTACTCAACTCAATTTTTATTTCCAATAGAATGTGGAAAAGGTTTCCGTTACAAGGTCAGCCAACGTTCGCACAAGTGCAGTGGAGTGTTGGTGAAACAGCCCGGCGAACTGATCCAGAAATTAATGCAAAATTCATCGATTTTACCATCAACCATAGTGTCGTCGTCGGTTGCTAACGAAACATCAACGAATACAAATGATCTGGTTTCCATTTCGAGTCAAACTTTACACGAAAGTCACGAATTCTGTCTCGAGGATTTACTAAAAGACGATTCCTATGAGAAAATAATGAAAAACGAACGTCCACACCTTGTGGACAATGTGTTTGGTGATAACTCGAGCGTGATGTTATACAACAACAACAACAACATGACGACGGGAACTATGTTAAGTTCAAGTTACGATGTGGCGAGTCTGGGCCATAACAATAATTACAGCATGAGCTTTCCATCGACACTCGAGACGATCAACGAAGACTCTATAAAAGAGCTTTTGGGAGCTCTTAGATAACTGAGACTCCTCTTAGAGCATAAACTGTCGACTTTAGGCTTTTTACGATGTGTCAGCTGTCACCTGTCGACAGCGCGTCTCGTAAAATTTTGTTTTAATTAACCAGAGTGCCTTTTATCGAGTTTCCTTCGAACAGCTTGAGTTGAGATAAAATAATGCAATAAAGGATGAAATGATGTTCATGTACATGTGACAACGTTTGTTCTATGAGTTTGTAATAACCCTGACCTCGTTACAGGAAAAAAAATTCATTTATGTTTTACAGAAACGTGGATACGAGCGAGTGGCTTGGAATGGAAACATTGGCAAACGAAATTATGCTGGGATCCCCACTCCATGATACTCAGAATTATTGATTTTCACAAAGAGCGTAGAAGAAAAGCTTTGAAAGTTCTTGGAAACTTTCCTAGCGAAAAAGAAATTGTATCAAATTACTTATAGTCAGTCTGGATGGCGTTGAGAGTTTCAAGCTTCCACGCATAGAAAACTCGCACGACACAGAATAATTTCCTGTCACTTGAACCGTAGCGTTGCTTTCTTTCACGATTCTTCGCTTTGTTTGCCAAAAATTTGTGTTTTATGGTTGGCGAAGAAGAAAGAAAAAAAATACGAAAGTTTCGAAAAGGAATTGTTCATAAATCGCGTAATCCACTGGAGAGCTGTAACTCAGTTAGATGAGAAGTAGTAGCAAGAGTTTCACTTCGCCAAAGTGAATACGAACAACCACGTTATTCATATTTAATGTGACGAGCCTAAACTTCTGTTTAGGAACACCCCCTAAAGCTTTAACCATGTGGGGGTCGATGGCAGTTTGTACGAGTTCAATCCTTTACATTCGTTCACGTTCTTAGCGCGATTTGCATAACAAATCAATTCCAAATGAACGTGGGGTGGAGGAAGCATGGATCGCGAAAATGAGGCTAAATTGCTCATGAAATCAGACACGCTTTGTCTGCTGTTGTTTTATCTTCCATCGCTTTCGATGAGTTATGAGGATAAGAAAGCGTGCGCTCACAAATTAGATCACAAATTATGAAGGGTGCGCAGAGCTTTTTTGATTAGTCAATTGAATAATCAAACAAACGTGACCTTATCTCAGATGAAACCGTTTGAAAGTTACACGACAGTTTAAATAAATAAATAAATTCACTTGACTGAGCTTTGGCCATAAAAAGCCGACATAGAAGAATGATGACGGAAACAAAAAAAAGTTCAGACATAAAGCAAAGATTTTATCGCTATCGGCATTCTCTTGGTTTTTATTTTTACTTCGAGCTATTGTCATCAACCACAGATTCCTTTCGAATAAATCATGATTGTGTCATGAATTATTTCTCAAGTGCTATCATGGAAAATAATCATTCTCCCACTCTACCAAAGTCAAGCGAAAAGAAGACGAAACACGCACATGTGACGCGACTTCCGCCAAGTGAATTATCCTGGAAATAAAAACTCTTCTTTACTATCCGGAAAATAGAATTCTTTGCGAACAAATATGATAATTTTCTCATCGTAAAACTGGATCGGTCGTTGAGGCAAAAGTTACGTAAGGCAATGTCGTAGAATTAACTCCAGGACGCCCTCATTTTGTTTGCTATGGAAATGAAATGAGACTTTTATTTATTCAAAGTTTCGTATGACCAAATGTAACCTTGAACCTTGGGCGGTCTTGAATGGAATGAGAATGACGAATGATGAGAACGAAGAAAAAAAAAACTTTTCATTCTCATCATCATAAACTTCACATTTTCCCCGTAAGCTTATTCTTTTTCCCATTAAAAGTAAGGAAAAGCCTTGCTCTTTCTGAAACGCTCCTGTTTGGATCGTTTATTCCCTTCCCACCTACCTGTTCGCTATAGTTCAAGAGCATAATAAAGTTTCATCGTCGTTGTCACTCTCGCGAAACAAAGCCGGTTAGCTCTCAGGGTGGTTCATGGCAACTGAAAATAAATAAAAATAACATTGAGTTGCATCAGGCAACGAATGAAAATGAATTTGTGCCTTTATTAATGTTGATATGATTTTCATTCTCGGCTCAGCGCTCTCGTCGTTACATTTCGCCTCCTCTTTCCCTTTCAAGCTAAAGCTTCGTGTTGGGTGAGACAGAGAGTAAAACTGAATTTTCCTCCCCAAACAACAACGCTGACTTCTCTGTGTATGCATGGAGAACATTTTTACGTTCCACAAAATCAGTCTCGTGAGTTTTTCCGACCAGTTAAGACGTGTTTTCTCTTTCTCTC
This sequence comes from Smittia aterrima, assembly GCA_033063855.1. Taxonomy (NCBI): domain Eukaryota; kingdom Metazoa; phylum Arthropoda; class Insecta; order Diptera; family Chironomidae; genus Smittia; species Smittia aterrima. Next base: position 16,752,530 of record CP093831.1, on the reverse strand, counting down.
TTGGCTAACGAGAACGTAAGCGAAACCCCGTCAAGGCAAAATACAAAAAAAGAACTTGGAGAAATCCTCTGATATCGATTTTCCAACTTGTTTTATGTCAAAAAATAGAAATAATTGTTTTTCGGTGAGAAAAAGTCTTTGGGTAAACAGTGCACAGTGATAATTGAAAACAATGCCAATTATATCGCCCAAAATCCCCTCTGGCTTAGAAGAGCTTATGAGAGGCCTGGCTAAGAGCGTTATAAAAGAAAATCCTCAAAACATTTATGAGTTTGCAGCTGAATATTTCGAAAATCTTCTTAAAGAACGTGATGGCAGTTGCGATCAAAGCTACAAGAAGTTTGCAACTTATAAGGTTTATAAGAAAAACAAGAATGCACGGTTGAAGCGCGAGAAGGAACATTCGAATGACGTCAATGACTTTCGCCCAGATGATATTAACAGCTTCAAGCGGGATGTCAGTTATAAAAGAGAATCTTCATTGGAAGAGTTTATTTTGCCAGAGGCAAATCAACCACCGATTCAAGCTCTCACTCAGACATTGATTAGTTCAGATGCCGAAGTGAAGCATGAAGAGGAGGAAGTCGCTTCCGTGACAGAAGACGATGACATTAAGAACATGGTTCTCGATGATGATATGGAGAAGGCCGCCCTGAAGATTCAGTCTTCGTTCCGTGGACACAAAGTTCGACGGGATATAAAGGAAACGAAGTTTGACGAGAATATAACTGAGCAGGTTGAAAAGGAAGCTTCCGACCCAGAAGGTGAAACGAAAGAAAAAACTGAAAGCGAATTAGATGATAATGACTCGCGAGGGTTGGTTGAGTGTTCGGTTGAAGGAAATTCAAAGGATGAGAGTGCGGAAAATGATCAAGGTTTGATTGCTTGTGAAGATAAGGAGCCATCGCCGCCTCCTGAATCTGAAGTCGACGACGATATCGCAAACATGGTTTTAGACGATGACATGGAGCAAGCAGCGTTGAAGATTCAAGCTTCATTCCGTGGTCACAAAGTAAGGAAAGAAATGAAAGAACCTGATGTCACTGCGAACAATGAAGATTCGACGATTGCTAGTGAAAGCGAGCAGCACGAAGAAAGTGGCGTAATCGAGGAATCTGGGGATTTGAAAACGGATGAGAATGAACTTGTCGAGATGGAAACTATTGAAGATTGTCCACAACCTTTGGACGATGAAGTCGAGAAAGAAGAAAAGCTCTCAATTCAGGAAAGTGTTCATGAGAATGAAATTGTTCACCAAAGCGAAGAGTCAAAAGAAATTGAAGAGCTCGAAAATGAAATTGAAGAATCGCCTGAGCTCGTTGAAGTTAACGAAGAGGTTATTGTGAAAGAAATTTCCAAGGATTCATTGGCTGAGCCTGAAAGCAATCGAGTGGCAATTTGCGAAGCTGAAGCTGAAAATGTTGAGAACGAAGCTACTGCGACTGATGAAGAGAAGTTACTTGACGATGAGAGCGTCGTTATGCCTGAACTCTTGAATGTCGTTGAACAAGAAGTTGAGAGTGTTCTCGAAGAGGCAATTGAAGCTGTCGATGGGCAAGAAATTGAGTCGAATATTATAGCAGAAAATTCTGAAGAAGTTCTTGTTAAATCGGAAGAATGCGATCTTGAAGAAAAACTCGAAGAAAAATCTGTGGAAGAACTAACTGCAGAAGAAGAAAATGCAGAAATTCTTGAAGAAACGAAATCTTCAACTTCAGTCGATGCTGAAATTATTGAGAAAGCTGAAAGTTTGAAATCAATTGAAGCTCCGGAGTCAACAGAAGAAGTTTTGAACTCAGTTAACGAAGAGAAAAAAGAAGATGAAGCGAGCGTTGAGAATATTGACACAGAAATTGAAAAGCTTGAAGATGCAACTGCTGAAGGCGATGAGAACGATTCAGAAAATGTTGAAACTCAAGAAGAAACACCCATAGCTGAAGGCGAAGGCATAAGCGAAGCTTTTGAAGAATCGAAATCAGACAATGCAACCGACGAAGTTGTAGAAGTGCCCGTTGGGAATGAAAATTCCGGAGGAAATTCTATAACCACAGAAGCAGAGGAAACTGAAGTTGAAGGTAAAGTATTTTTTCAAATGTCTTCAAGGGCTTTTTATCCTTTTTGAGCCCAATCCAAACTTAATTAAAACAATCTACGACAAAAATCTCGATAAAGTTTATGGGACATATTCCAATTAACCCGAGAAATTTTAATTAGAAAAAAAATCTCATTTCAAAAATTAAATGAAAATATTTATAATTGTTACATCATTCAGGCCTCAGGCGTTGTTATCTTTACAAAAAGTTTTTAAAACATGTAAAATATCCTTCGGATGAAAGGCCCTAAAATAAGAGACTGATGAACGGGAAAATAATGAAGACTAAATAATTTCAGAAGTTATTTCGGAAACTCAGCAAAAAGCGGAAGAAATTGAGCAGGATTTGCCAGAGGGTGAAGATTTATCACCACAGCAAGTCGCTTCAATCGAAAAAGATGATGGCGAGAAATTGGAAAAGGAACCGAGTGTCGTTGATGAAGCGGCGGAAAATTCAGAAAATCTGATAGAGAGCGAGAATATTATTGAATCAAACGATAATATCGAAGAAAACGTCGTCGAGAGTGAGGCAGTTAATGAAAGCGAAAACTCGGAAGTACAGCAGCCACAAGAGCCCATTGAAAATGTCGAGGACGGAATAAACATCGAGCTTAATGAAGGAGAACCGCAAGAAGGATTAAGTGCGTTGCCGAACGAAACTGAAAATGAAAATTTAGAAAGTGATGAGGCTGAATATGCCGACGCCAACCCTGTTGTGGAGGAGATTTGCGAAAAGAAATTTATTGAACAATTGGAGCCCGACCAAGAAATCGTTGAAAGTGAAATTGATGAGAATGTTTCGGGGCGAGACTCGTTAAATCCGATTGAGGGAGATCAAGAAATTCTCGGGGAGAGTGGAGCCGAAGTTAACGATAATCTAGAAAAATTGCCGTCGGGTGAAATCGAATATTCAACTTTGAAGGAATCCATGTCAGAACATGACGACGGATCACCGAATGAATCGATGGATGAGGAGATAACAAATCACACGAATTAACTGATGAAAAGTCAATCGATGGTGATTCAGCGGGCTCAAATCGTCAACAATCTCTCGATGAAGTAGAAGACGAAGTAATTGATAAAGCAGAGGAAGAGAAATTGAGTGGCAGCTCCGTCATTCGCTCATCAACTGTTGATGACAATGAAATAAATGAGAGTCAACAAGCGGAACAACTTGAGTTGCATTTAAATGAGCAAGAGCCAAGTGAAACTGTTGAATCGATTTTACACTCCACCGACATCTCCCCAATTCAACTAATGGACGAAGTAGTTAATGAATATGCGGGAACTGTTGCCAGTGAACTTTTCAGCGAGGGAACTGAACACCTGGATCAAAAATCCAATTTAAAAGAATCCGAGGATATCGCAATCGATGAAAATCAATCGAGCGAACACGTTGAACCGAAGTTAAGCATTGAAAATCCTTTGGAAGCTATCGAACAACCAAAGTCAATCGACTTATCAAAAGAAAGCGTTCAACTGTCGAACGAAGAAATCGAACCAATTATCGATGAGATTTTGCAACCAGAGACGGAAGAGTCAGAAATTCCTGAAGAAACAGAAGCTCCGGTTGACGAGAATATTCCGACAGTTTCGATGGATGAAAAATGCCCGAGTCTCGAGAAAGACGAAGCACCATTGCCCGAGGAAGAAAAGGATGAAAATTCTTCTGACCCTCAACTTAAACCGGAAGAAGAAGATGTAACTGACATGATTCTTGACGAGGAAATGGAAGACGCCGCTTTAAAAATTCAAGCAGCGTTCAGAGGTCATAAAGTCAGAAAGGAACAAATAGTCGAACCGAATGAAAAATCGAATGAAAGTGCTGACGAGATAAACATCGTGATTGATCAATGTTCAGAGCAAACTCAAGACACGCAAGATCAAGAAGAAACCGAGCAGCAAGATACGAGCGCTGACGTTGAGGAGATTCAAGAGTCCGAAGCAGTTGATGAAGAAGCGGAAACAAATGAAGGTGAGAAATTAACTTTTATAACTTTTTTAATTTTATCCTCGCAATTAGCGTGAAGCAAATGAACGCAGCTTATCGTCGTCATCATCATTAGCCGTTGCCGTTCTGCTGCTTAAAGATTAAAACAACTCAAACGGAAGTTTTTCCTCGCTCAAACTGTTTATCGTTTAGCTTTGTCGCATTGTTTTCAACGGATGTAATCAAGCCTTTCAGTCTCCTAATACTTGCAATCAAAATTCATGTTCATGAAGTTATTTCGTTTTGTGTGCCAAAAAGTCTTTTCATCCACTGATATAATTCAAACGATGGCGTCAAGAAGAATCCTCACTCGCAATAAACGAAGCAATAAAATTTTATCACCTTCCTTATTAGCGAAATATCATGTTGAGTGTCTCTAACTAATGTCTGCTTGTAATGCATATTTTATAGAGCGTCAAGAGGACGAAGAAGAAACCGTCGAGGAAGAAACTGCGGTGGAGGATGAAACAGCAGAACAAGGTGTGTACTTATCAGCCGAAGGTTATGAAAATAAAGTTTTGAGAGAAATGCTAATCAACGTCTCACATCGCTCGTAAAACTTTAAACTTTCCTGTTTTCGCAGATGAAGACGATCCTGAAGCTGCGCCCGAGGAAGGAGAAACGTCAGAACAACAAGCAAACGACGACGACGATGTTGCAAACATGGTTTTGGACGACGAGATGGAGAACGCCGCTTTAAAGATTCAAGCAACGTTCCGTGGCCATAAAACTCGAAAAGATATTAAAAAGGATGAACCGCAAGGAGAATCCAGCACCGCAGATGAACCTCAAGAGACAAAAGATTCTGTCCAAGAGGTTGACGATGAAATTGCAAACATGGTTTTGGACGACGAGATGGAAAATGCTGCGTTGATGATTCAAGCATCTTTCCGTGGCCAAAAGAAACGTAAAGACGTTAAGAAGGAAAGTGAAGGCGAAGGTGAAGAAGAGAAAAAAGAAGAGGACGAATCTGAGGAGAAGAAAGAAGAAGAACCAGAGACACCTAAAGAAGAAACTCCAGCATCTTCATCAACTGAGAAAACAGCAAAGCAATTGCAAGACGAAGAAGACATTGCAAACATTGTTATGGACGCAGAGATGGAACAAACGGCCAAAAAGATTCAATCGGTCTTTCGACGAAAGAAAGGACCGAAAGATAGCAATGAATCAACTGGCAGCTCAGCTGGCGATTTAACTGATGAAGAAGACGAAACAGAAGAAGAAGAAGATCCCTTTAAGCCAAATGAAGAAATTGAAACTGCTGACAGATATTACGACGATGAGAAAGGATCTGAACACTCAACTGCTCGTTACTCGTCACTCGATGATGGAAAATATTCACTCGAACGAAATGATGAGTTCTATGATAATGAACCAATTGGTTTGAATTCAACGATTGACGATATAAATCTTATGCAAGGCGGTGGAATCTTCCCTGAACCCTCCGGCTCGTCATCAGACATTATGTTGACTGGAAGCTCCGGAGAAGATCGCGATCCCGATCGCAATTCCTCTTATGAAAAAGTTCCTTCAACTGAATCTCAGAAAAGTGACGAGCCGATTAGTCAAGAGAAAGCTGTTGAATCACTTGACGACGACGAGAAAGTCATCGAGAACTTTGATTTCGTTGCCAACAAGGACACAGCCGAGGCAATGTATTATTCATTGAAGAAGAATGAAATAGAAACACAAAAGCGGCTCTCATCGGAAAAACAATTAAGCACAGAGCAACAACCTGAAACGGACGATGAGCTTGCAATGTCAATGGAGATGATGACGAATTTTGAAAATCAATCTTTGGAGGGCGAAGATGATGACGACGTTGTAATTGGACGGCCAAAGCCATTGTCATCGTCTAAACGATTGAAGTATGGAATGAGCATGGATGATCGATTGTTGGGCTCGATTTTGAGTCAGGATTACACGAAGAAAAGTCGTAAAGAAGGATATCCTGACGACGGCTTTGATCCCCTACTCGAAGCTACTTTGAGAAATCATAATTTCTTGGAGAACCTTCACGAGATGTCATACAGCGAAGATGACAAATCCCCGACTTACGATGATTACCCTGGCGATGACGAAGACCAATTCGATAACTTCTACGACTCGAAAAGTATTCGTGAAAAAATCATGGCTTCATCGTTTTCAATTGCTGATTCAGATTATTTCGATCCAAGCCACAACAAGTCGATAATCGACGACGATAAAATTCGGACAGCTCTGGAAACAATTCATTCAACTGATTCAGAATCAACAATTGCATCGGCTGCAACGAGAATTCCATTAGGCGAACGGTCGAATGGCAAGCGCACAAATCACTCGATGCAATATTCATCGATTGGAAATGCGGCCATCGATAAATCGCTTGACGAATTCATACAGTCGCAAGAACTTCGTATCGAGCGGTTCGACGAAGAACTTGAAGGCTACAGCAGCCCGCCGCGCAAGCAAGAAAGTGTTGACGAGTGGACGGATGACACCACGACCACATACACTGACTCAGATAAAAAATTAGCAGGGGCGGGTGGCGTAATTGAAATTAAATTGGAGCAGAAGACAAGTTTCCTAACAGTCGACGAGCGACGTCGAACATTACACCGTGAAGATGCTATTCAACGGAACAGCACGCGCGAAGATGAAGATTCATCAAAGTCGTCAAATGTGTCGGGGGAGAAATTGTTGGATAAGGAGATCGTTATAACTGTGGAAACCGTTGTTTCTTCTGTTACAGCTCAGGACTCTGTCATTGATACGGAAATTGCTGTTCCTGTCCTAGGTAAACAAATCAGAGAACACAAATTTGTGCGTGCGAATGTTAAAACACTCTTTCTCTTCTCTCCACAGATTTGACAGCAAAAGCAAAATCACCGAGTCAAATCCCAGCTAAGCCTCACAGAATGAAACGTCAGCACACGATGCCTGTTCAGATTCAAACAGATGTGATTCGAGTCATTCCAAAGCACTTGCGAAAGAGGTAAGTGAATAAACGAGCTTTCGAAATGTTTTTAAGGATTTTTCTCCGAAATTTCTCTCAACTTTTCTGAAACTACAAAAAATTATTATCGGGTCAGAGAATTAAGATAAAACCCTCCAATAATTTTTCGTTTACGAAGTTTATCCTCGAATCCTTTTTTTGTGACACACGAAACGAGAGATTTGCGATGATAAAAAGCTTTTCGTTTGATCGACGACGCACCTCTCTCTTTAGAGAAAAATGTCAAATGTATATTTAATGAACTTTAAATTTGCATTTTATTTTTATTCTTCCTCCATTACAGAATAAAGAGTGCGGATGGTGAGAAGAAGAAGCGAGGCTCCAAATAAACGAGTCAACAAAGACGAAAAAACCATTTTTCCGGAGACGATGAGAAGGAAAATTTCATTGTGCAATTCATTAAATTGATAAAATTTGAAGAGAGACGAAGAGTTTCGCTAAAAGAAAAATTTGTTCGCATCCTTAATTAAATTAGAGGTAGAACAATTGAAATGAAAATTCTTTATTCTTAGATATCAACACGAGTTGAGCTGATTAAATGAAAGTGGGAAGGAATTTCTAAGAAAAGAAAAGAGAGCAAGCAGGGAAATGAAGAAAATATTTTCCCTCGCGTCATTCAAGGCACGACAAGATAAGAAGAATGTCATTATGTTTATCAAATAGAGATTGATGTTTCTCGTAATCTAAGCACTGAATGAGTAAGGAAAATTGAACGAAGGAGCGCATCGGAGGCTTCGATTGTCATAAGAAACTTTAAAGCTTTCAAAATCGAGAGATCCTCGAAACTCCTATTGCTTGTGAACCTCTTAGACTTGTGCCCTGCTTGTGAACCTAACAAAGACTATAAAATGAAGTTAATTACTGGAAAATCCTTTAACGAAAATTAATACTAATTTGAAGTCAGCAATAAAAATAAAATAAAGAGTTACAAAGTTATAAAATGGAATTTATTTCATAGTGCAAACAATTTAATTCTGACAGTTACGATTTGTTCTCCAGCATTCCTTTCAAGATCTCCACTTTGTAGTCGAATTCTACTTCCTTCTGCTTGAGCTTTTCGTGATATTTCTTTTCTCTTTCTTTCTGTTCCTTGTGAAGCTTCTCGACGGCTTCATAATAAACTGTTTTTGTTCGCTCGTGTTCTTTGCGAAAATGATTTTCTTTGTCCTCTGAATACTGTTTGTAATTCATGGCAGTTTGCTTAGCCGTCAAATACTTTTCGTTAAGTTCGTTGATGAACTTTTTGCTTTCATTCTGAAGCTTTTCATATTTAGTTTTCATTTCTTCTTCTCGTTTATTCAGTGACGCTCTTTCCTCGTTAATTTGTCGTTTCAAAGCTGCGATCGATAAACGTTCTTCTTGTATAAGTTCTTTGTTCTCGTTTAGTTGTGAAACCAATTCATCGATTTGCTGCTGGTTATTTTCATGTTCGAAGCGATATTTCTCAATCGCCACTTTAAAGTCTTCGTCTTTCTGATGAAGCATTCTTGACGCTTCCTTGCGTTCCTCGACGATAGTGAATTTAAGAACGTCCAATTGCTCAGAGCGAGTCATCAGTTGGTCGGTGGTTTCTTTTAAGTCGTTACTAAGAATGTCGATTGCGTTTTTCATCTCTTTCGTTTCAGCATGGAAACGTTTTTCTAACGACTGGACATCAGCTGCAAAAAGCTTCGACATCTCATCACGAATCTTCGTCTCTGTTTCTCGTTGCTTACGGCTTGATTCTTCTAACTCGGATACATCTGTTGAAGCGAAAGTTTTCGTGTCTGATGCGTTAGATTTGTTTGAGGCTGCTGACCCACTTCGAGTGTTTGTTCGCATAAATTCTTCAAACTCTTCAGCTTTCTTCTTCAATGTTTCGATTTCTTGATCACGCACTTTCTTCAGATTCAACTTTTCTTCTAGAGTCTCAATAAATTTATTCGACTCGATTAGCTCTTTGTTCAATCGTTCGATAGTTTTCAAATGTTCAATATTTGCTTTTTCAGTTTCTAAACAGGAAATCTCAAGCTGTTGATTGCGAATAAATAATTTAATGAGAAACTGAATTTTAAGTTTATGCTAAGAGTACAAACCTTCTCCAATTGCTGCAAATATTCTTCACACATCTCACACGACTTTTTCTCTCCTCTTGCTGACTTATCATGAGATAAACTTGTTCGAGTCGCTTTAAGAAAAAGGAAAAGTTAGGAAATGTATAAATTTGACTCTATTAAAGATTTTTTTTACCTTCAATGATGCCTTGAGTTGCTTGATCTGTTCTTTGAATGTTTTGATATTTACTGAGTTGCTCTTCAAGATTTTTAATCTTGTTACGTTCGTGAATCAATTCTTCAACGACTCTCGAAGAATTTTGAAGTGAAAGCATTTCTTCTTGTCTTTCCTTGTCGAACTCCATCAATTCTCCATTCCTAATTCGTAATCTCTCGAAATCTGTTTTAATACTGTTGAGTTCTGCTTCAAGACTTTCCTTACTCAGTTGCAGATTTCTTATTTTCTCTTCTTGTTCCTTATCCGAAGTGCAATTATTTGTAACGGATTTTTGGAACAGCTCCTGGCGTATCTTGTCAACCTCTTTCTCCAAAATATTTGTTTTGCTTTCGAATCGAATCATCTCGTCGCGATACTTGTTCATTTTAACGAGTGCTGTGTTCTCATCAAATTTAAGTTTCTTTATTTCCTCGTCTTTCTCGCGAAGCTGTTTCTCGTAGATTTTTATTTCTTCTCTTTTGTTCTTGATGTTATTAAGGGATTTGCATAATTCATCCTTAACACGGGCCAGTCGAGCTTCAGGGGCCATTGGAGTACTGCAATTGACATTCTTCAACGGATCACGAGTAATGAACTTTGAAGTTTCAGCGAATGAATTATTATTCCCTCCGCATTCCTTCACGATGCTATCCATCAACTCCATTTCAGTTGTCTGCTCCTGCAGTCGCTTCTGAAGTTTATTAATGGTGTGACTAAGTTCATCTTTTTCACTTTCCAATGACCGAACCATGTTTTGTAAATGTCTATTCTCTTGAGAAAGATTTGGACGTGAAAGTAAGTCTTGACATTGTTGCTGAGCGGCTTCAAGGTTTTTGTTTAGTTGATTGATGATTTCGCCTTTCTCAATCAAAATACTCTCGCGAGACTTGTTCGACTCCCTATATCGAATTTGAAGATTTTTGTGTTCGTGTTCTAGTTCATCGAACTTTTTTCTAAGACCGTCGACTTGCTGCTGCATCATCTCGATTTGTGCGGAATGTTTTTCTTTAGCTTCTCTTAAGATCTGATCTGTGTTACGATCAGCTTTGTATGTTATGTTTTTCTCAACCATATTGTACTTCACTTGAACATCTGATAGCATCAACTTTGTACTTTCCAGCTCACCCACCAGACTCGAGTTTTCTTTTTCCAACGATTTAATCTTTGAGTGAAGCTCTTCATTGATTTCTTCAATTTCACGAGACCTTCCTTTGTTTTCAACCAAAAGTTGATGTGTCTCTTTCCTTGTCATCAGAGCTCGCTCCTTTTCTGACTCAGCAATCATTAAACGCTTTTCATATTCAGCGACCACTTTCTTATGTTCCTCTCGTAGTTTCACAAGTTGATTCGTGACAAATTCAATCTCACGAGTTTTCGATTCTAAATTATTCTTTCGGTGAGTCTCCTCATCTCGGAGATGGAAGGAATTTTGTTTTTGATGAACAGGAATTCGACTGAAACTTGTGAATGCGTTTCCATGCGAATTCTTTGTGTAATTAACAGATTCATCGTCTTCGTCATGTTCCAAATCATCGAAAGCATCTTGGAGCTCATGATTAAGCTAAAATGAGAAGCGTTTAAATAAATTTATTTGGTGAAATTCAAATCTGACGCTTGTTTACCTCATCGTGCCGGCGAAGTTGGTCTTGCGCTGCCTCTTCCTCTTCGATTCGTTGTTGATTGTTATCAACATGAATTGAGGGACCTCCTTGGAAGATTGTTAATTCATCAGTCCCTTTCGAGTTCATCTTCCCACTTTAATTCACTAAATGCAATTGTTAAAAAAATACGCTCAAATCAAACTGCCCGGATCTCGCTGACGATCAGATGTTTAAATTCACCTTCACCACAAGTTCACCACTTGGATCAAACTGGAGTCAAGTTCGTCGTCCCTCAGTTAAAACTCTCGGAAACTTGGTCTTCAATCTAAGCAAATAACTTCAAATATATTGAAGATTTAGTGTGAATAAGGTGCGAGGAAGTTAAATAATCGTTCATAGCAGTCTTTGGATCAAATACCAGGTGAAATATTTTCAGTGCGAGTGATTTTAAGGGAGAAATTCAAAAAAGAAAAATTTTCATAAAAACGTAATTGAAAAAATCTTGTTCTCCTTCCATTGAAAACTTAAAATTCTTATATTTCATTGTGAGTCACTACTCGAACATTCTCTTAAAAGTCTAAAGCTTTTCTTTCAACGACTAATTTAGAAAAAATCTGCTTCCATTGAAAAAGTTTTCTTAATTCCCAAAATGGTTGGTTGCTCGATGAGGAAATTTTTTAATTTATGTTCGTCACAAACGAAAATATTTATTTAACTGTTTGAAAATAGTTTCGGCTCGTGCCCGTGCAATAAAAATAAGTTTCCAATCAAACATAAGCTCCACTTCTATCATTACGGAAGCTATGAGGGTCTCATCGCGAAAAAATCAATAAAAACTTTCCGTCTCAGTGATTGACTTTTTTTTTCTTTTCTGCTCTGCGATGCAACACACGGAAAGCTTTGTCTAGATAGCTCGCTTAAGTTCATTATCGAATCAGGTGTTGAGCACTGATCCAACAAACGTAGACAACTTTGCTGAGGCGTAAAGTCGAACGAATCATTTTGAATCTAAAATGGCGATGAGAGGATTTGTTCGCTAGTGATGTTCAGTTCAAGTGACTTTAAGTGACAACATAACATATAAACTCCTGTAAATTCAATGAATTGCTAAGTTAAGATTGACACGATCGACAATCATCATCTAACCACGTAAAAATATCTCAAGTTCCAATGAATGTTTGTAAAGTTCTCTTTGTGTGCTGCGCTCGCCTCGCGTTTGCTTCAACTGGAGTTTTTCCATTCAATGATGTCGACTTGACTGAAGGTCCCAAAGTCGAACGAAAAAGTATTCTGATATTTCTGTTTTTCTCGGCCTCAAAATGAGCGATAACACAACACGAATAAACGAGAATTCGGGCTCATTTCTGAAATATTTGAGGAAGGCAGAGAGTCGAGAGGAAAAAATTGATAATTTTTCACTAGACCAGCACAAATATTTCGTTCAAACACCTACAATCACAAGTTCTCTCATACATTTTTCTTTCTTTTCGCCACTGTGGGAAGTGAATTCTGATATTTCATTACGTTGCAGTTGTCAAGAAGAAAAAAAGATCCTTGCAATAGTTTTCTCATTATCTTTCTTCAATAATAGAATCGTCTTAAAGAACCTTCCGACGTAGAGATAAGATTATTTGTTTTAGAATCTTTCTCGACGAACATGAGAGAAAGAAAATTGTTCGTTTTAAAATAAGTTTCTTTTGACATTTTGATCATTGCATTTATTTCTCGCGTTTTCCACGAATGTCTCTTCTCATGCTTGTTGGCACGAGTTGTTCTCCTCTCTCTCTCTGTTATTATTAACGAAAGTTCTTTCGAGAATTTTGTGTGAAATCTTCGTCGTCGATTCATTTGCTTTGAGCTAAATGAAGAAATAAATACGCGACGAACTAAAATTATACTTCCGATGAGATCTCCTCAAGGTCTTCGACTCTGCGGCCTTATGCTGTTGCTGTTTAGGTAGTTAATCGCATTCATTGTTACTTTGTTCCCTTTGTTGAACATATTTCGGCTGTCTCTTGATTTGTTCGGCAGCATAAAAGTATAATTTCCATTTGTCTCCACAAACTGTGAAGCGAAATGATAATGTGATGGTGTGTGCATATGGAAATGTTGTCGGAAGGCAAGCAGCAGCATAAATAGGGTCACTAACCCTTCGCCAGGGAGGGAATAAATTATTATTATATTGAGACCGTCGACTGGGGCAGAAAAAAAAACAAAAATTCACCTCCATAAATTGATACATAAGTCAGAGTACTTCAAACATTTATTTCTATTCCTCACACGGTGCTCGCTCTCTGCTTCATCCATTTCGAGTTTCGAAACCAGCCGATGTGTAGAAACACATACGAAAAGTTTTTTTTATTTCTTCTTCTTGCCTTGTATATGGATCGGGTTTTCGTTGAATATATAAAGACGATGAGGAACAAGTATATAACGGGGCACTGGGTAATAACATTAAGTAAACAAGGGAATCACATGAACCTGAATAGTGAATAGACGGTGAATCTCAATGGATCAAGTTTTATTCCCCTGACAATTGGCAGAGGAGATCGCACATGGCTTTTCCTTTTAATTCGATCAAGCTCGACCTTTTTGCTCCGGAGGGTGAAAAACATTGAACTGAGATTCTGTTGGCAGAAAAGTGCTGATGACAAGAATTTGCTGAGCCAAAAAGTTTATCGATTTTGTGTTTTCTTCACTCGTTCTGCCCGAAAAAAAAAATATAAATGAGCAGAGAACAGACGATTAATTTGCGTGTGTGAGTTGAGGGCCTCGATAGTTATTGCGATGGATATTTCCGAAGAAGACCAGCACAAAAGAACAAAGAACCGCACGAAAGAAAAATAAATCCTTTACGTCATATTACACAATTTCTAACTTAAAATCATCATCATCTTTAATTTCATTAATTTATGCAATGTAATTAACAATTTTTTTATCTATTATTTACAGATTCTCCAACTTCAGATAAATTAAAATTAAGTGGCAATATTTCGGAAAAAAATCAAGTTAAGACTTCGTGAAAAGTTTGATAAATTTAAAATCGGACTGTCTCGGGATCTGCGATCCATTTCCAAATTCCTTTCTCAAGAGACTGACGAAGAACAATCTGGAATCACAAGGGTGCGAGGGCATTTAGGGAATGTTTAATGGCCAGCAGCAGTTTTTATGCAATAAGTGTCGTCTATGGCCGAATCCGCTAGTAAGCAGTTGCTCTCTGCATTGACGGAGGGGCAAGAGAAGGGAAATAACAAGGGAGGAGCGAAGAAAAATAGTAAGGCATTATCAGGAAAAGGTGCAGGCAAAGGAAGCGGTCAAGCTCAGGTGGTCGCAAGCGGCGGACACTCAGTCACATCATCATTAGCAAAACGTGAGTTGGAATAGTGAACGACGAACTAAGCAATTGCATAATAATAAACTTCTATTTTTAGCAATAAAAAATCTTAAAACTGAATCATCGTCATCATCAAACACAACCAACACAACAGCGTCAACGACAAGTAGCAGCAATCGCGGTCCACGAAAGCGCTTGCTCAATATTTTAGTCAACCCAAACAGCACAACTGAAGAAGATACAGAGGAGGAGATTCCAGCGACTGCATCAAACAAGAAAACAAAACGACGACGTCGAAATTTCTCCAGCTCAACTTCATCTTCATATTCATCATCGTTGGCAACAACTTCGACAGTTCAAAGCAACGCAACGCCATCAACTTCAAAGAAACCCGAGGATCAGAGATCTAACAAAGATCTCATCGCATATCGAACTCGGTCTCGGACGCAATCTGTAGAGCGTGGTGTTGATTTGGAAGCTCCAACAAAGAATTTAAGAAAGACATCGCGTGCATCGCGATCTCAGTTAATCAGTGAAAGTGAAAACGAAGAAGAAAGCCAAGAGGAAAGTGTTGATAAGACGATTAAAGACAAAAAGACAAAATCACTGCGATCATCTCGCGCAGCTGGTACCTCGCGTCAGAGTGAAAAATCAAATAGTAACAAGAAAACAGTTGAAAATTCCTCAAAGAGTGTAAATAGTAATAGAAATCAAACACAGAGTTCTTCACGAACTCTACGCTCACGAGTAGCTGTCGATCAACCGTCGACTTCATCAAATCTTCGTCGCAAACAAACAACGAGCGCTACAACAGGCGCTATACCAAAGAAGCGTCAGCGTATCACCGAACAAGAAACAAGTTCCGCTAATCTCGAAAGTACGGGTTCAGGTAGTCAAGCTTCGAACCTGGGAGCGCGTTTAGCTCGTAACCACAGTGGTCGGGAGCCCCAACACACAACAGATCAACAAGAAGACACATTAGCACAAGCAGAAGCACAGCAACAGACGGGCCACCCACCACAAAACCTGCTTAGACGCAGTTCACGTGGTAAAGGGGCGTCATCTTCATCAACAACGGGGTCTTGCGTAAGTTTCTATTTGATTCAATTTGAATTTTAGATTCTTAATTGATTATGTATTTTTTTTCCCTCTAGGTTTCATCATCAGCTTCCACGAACGCTGTCGCCACTAGTTCAACAGTCGCCGTAGCAACTTCATCGCGCCGAACGGGAAACAAGGGAACTTCCAAACATCAGTTTGTGGGCGGTAGCACGAGTGGAATTCTAGATACTAACCGTCCAAGTACTTCAGCTCAACCTACAAACATGGCCAACGACGGATCGCGAAGCAACGAACATCAACAGCAATTGCCCGCTGGATCACAATATTTACTCTTCAAGACAAACACACCAGCAAGTGGATCAAACGACGCAGCAGCAACACTTTATGTTCCATCAGCAACATCTTCAACGCAAGGTGGTGCATCAGCTCTTGCCAGCAATTTAGCTGCTGGAAGTTCAAGCACACAACCTGGAACATCTGGTCATCATCCAGATTCGGAAAGTGATGATAGTGAAGTTGGTCGATTACAAGCTCTTCTAGAAGCTCGTGGTCTTCCGCCTCAGCTGTTTAGTGCGCTCGGACCTCGAATGCATACTTTACTTCATCGAACAATGGGAGCAAACAGTTCATCAAAAGCACAACAATTGCTTCAAGGATTACAGTGTCAAGACGAAAGTCAGCAACTTCAAGCTGCTATCGAGATGTGTGAGATGTTGGTTATGGGAAATGAAGATACTCTCGCAGGATTCCCAACCAAACAAGCAGTGCCAGCTCTAATCAATCTTGTACGAATGGAGCATAACTTTGATATGATGAATCACGCTTGCCGTGCATTCGCTTATATGCTTGAAGCTCTTCCTCGATCATCCGGAACAGTTGTTGATGCAATTCCAGCGCTTTTGGAAAAGTTGCAAACTATTCAATGTATGGATGTTGCTGAGCAAAGTCTCACAGCCCTCGAGATCCTATCAAAACGTCACAACAAAGCGATTCTTCAAGCTAATGGTGTCTCAGCTTGTCTGACCTACCTGGATTTCTTCTCGACCAACGCTCAACACGCTGCTTTGGCAATCACTGCAAATTGTTGTTTGAACCTTCACGCTGAAGAATTTCAATTTGTCAAGGAATCACTGCCATTGCTGGCCCGTTTACTTGAGAACCATGACAAAAAGAGCGTGGAGCGAATCTGTAACGCTTTCTATCGTCTCATCGATAGCTTCCAACACGAGCCAACGATTCTTCAAGAGATTGCCAGCATGGAATTGCTCAAAAACTGTCAACAGCTTTTGGTTGTTACTCCGCCAGTTCTCAATTCAGTTACATTTACCAACGTTGTTCGAATGCTCAGTGTCATGTGCGCTAACTGCCCTGACCTCGCGATCACTCTACTGAAAAATGATATCGCATCAACACTGCTTTATCTACTCACGAACTCTGCTACACGAAGTGCAAATATCGAAGTTGACCTTGTTCAACGAAGCCCATCAGAGCTTTACGAAATCACTTGCTTGATTGGCGAATTGATGCCTCGTTTACCGAACGACGGAATTTTCAGCGTTGACGCCTTATTAGAAAGATCAAGTAGCAATTCACAAGATGCCGTTCAGTGGCAATGGCGTGACGAGAAAGGTGTTTGGAGATCTTACTCTGCAATTGATTCACGAATCATTGAAGCTGCACATCTCAACACGGATGAAGAGATTAGCTTGAGTACAATGGGTCGAACTTACACCATCGACTTCCATGCAATGCAGCAAATCAACGAGGATAGTGGGACGACTCGTGCCGTTCAACGCAAAGTTAACACTCACATTGAACCGCCACCTATTGTTGGCTTGGACAATGAAGGATTCTCTGGGATGATGAATCTCGCAGCACGACCACCAAATGCAACTCGCGATGCACGTATCGCTTGTTTGAAGGAAGAACGAGGATTAGCAGCTGAGTTTATCAAGAACCTTTTCTCAGTGCTCTACGAAGTATACAGTTCGTCAGCTGGTCCATCTGTTCGCTACAAATGTCTCCGTGCACTTCTTCGAATGGTTTACTTTGCAAACGCTGATTTGTTGAGAGATGTTCTCAAGAATCAATTAGTGTCATCTCACATCGCCGGAATGATGGCCTCGAATGATCTCAGAATTGTCGTGGGAGCTTTACAAATGGCTGAGATTTTAATGCAGAAGCTTCCTGAAGTTTTTGGAACTCATTTCCGTCGCGAGGGAGTCATGCATCAAATCAATCAACTTGCAGATCCTGCAATACCAATCTGCACTGCTCCGTCACCAAAATCAACGGCTCTTGCCGTTCCAAGTACAAGTGCTCCTCCTAGTGCACTCGTTACCAATTCCATGACCCAATTTGACTTTGACAACGCAATGGCTTCAACATCCAAAGGTCCGCAGTCTCACGTTAAGAACTTGAGCGCGTCGATGGTAATGGCAAGCAAGATGTCAATGTCTATGCCTTCAACAAGTGCTTCCCTGCTTCAACCGTCTCAGGCCTCAGCTGCCCCAGGAACATTCGCTATCAATCTGAATGCATCGGCTGCTTCTGCCAAATTAATGCAAAACAGTGTTCACATCGATCCTCACAGTGGACCATCAACAACTCCATCGCCATCGAACAGCGGTAATCTTTTGATGAATGCAATTTATCACAGTGTCAACATCCCTGATCCATCTGCAGTGCGAAATTATCATCCAGGGCTTCATGGAGGAAATGTTTATTCATCTCAAACTGCTGGTCTCTTTCAAACTGCAGCAGCACCAACTCCAGCCCATGAAACATTGTCGTTCACTTCGGTTGAACAACCAACAACAAACGAAAGAAGCGGAAGTTCAAGTAAAGTCTCAGATATATTGAAACGCAAGGTGCCACCAAAGAGAAAGTCTCAGCACAATAGTAAATCAAAGAATCGTGCTGAGGACAATCAGCCAACTTCCTCTGTGCCAGCATCAGGTTCAACTTCAGGCAATGTTGTTCAAGATTTTATCAATAAGGCAAGCAACTTGGGAACAACTGGTCGTAGCACTCCTTCAGCAGGATCCTCATCATCATCGCGTTCACGATTTTCTGGAGCTTCTTCAAAGACTACCTCGTTCTTGGCTTCTCTCAATCCAGTTCGATGGGGTCGCACATCATCATCTCACTCAACATTCAGTGGATCAAGTAATGCAAGTAAAGATGGTTCAAGCAACCTCAGCAAGAGTGCTTCAAATTCAAACTTGATCGCTGCCGGTAATCGCGAGAAAGCTCGTCAATGGATCCGTGATCAAGCGATTATGTTTGTGAAACGCTATCATGAATCATCAGGAGCTCATCCAGCACTGACCATCTTAGCTCGTTTGACTGCTGCCATTCAAAAACTTGAAGGCCAATACGACACTTGCTTGAAAGCTTTGGAAGAGCTTCGCAACATTTTGATTGAAAGTGACATTTCGCCATTCGAAGTGAACCATTCAGGACTCATCAAAGCCATGCTTAATTACATGACATGCGAAAATGGCAATGTCTCCCGTAACGATCGTCTTCGATCGTTCCTATACGTGTTTGCTGGACTTCCGCTTGATGGAAAGTAAGTTAAAGTTGTTGAAGAAGTTAAACGAACAATGTCTAACATTTTTTTTATATCAGTTTCAGTGGAGCTATCATGCCAAGCCCAGCAGCTTTTAGCGCCTTCGTTGCTAAGCTCAATGGTTGTGTGACTCAACTTGAACAGTTCCCGGTGAAGGTTCATGATTTCCCTTCGGGAACTGGGGGACGTTCGAACACAAGTGCTCTTAAGTTCTTCAATACACATCAGCTGAAGGTAAGGCATTTAAATATTCTACTTTAGCAAATTTTACTAATCCTAAATATTTTAGTGCAATCTCCAAAGACATCCTGACTGTAGCAATCTTCGTCAATGGAAAGGAGGCACAGTTAAGATCGATCCACTTGCTCTAGTTCAAGCTATTGAGCGTTATTTGGTTGTACGTGGTTACGGTGGAATAAGGACAGATTCAGAGGAAGATTCCGAAGAAGACATCGACAACATTGACACTGCTGCAATGATCAGCATGGTAAGACAACAATCAAATATTTAAAAGACCTTTCCCTAACTCAATTTTCTTTTTAGGGTGGTACAAAGCACAAACTGCAGTTCCTAATCGGAGATCATGTTTTACCATACACGATGACTGTTTATCAAGCCATTCGTCAGTACTCGCCATTAGTTAATGACCAATCCGAGACTGACACAGACACAGAAACTCCAATCGGTAAGTTTTATATCACAAAGAAGTTCGACAGAAAGTTTAATTGATTTTTTCTCGATCATCAGGCAATGCAAGCATTTGGATTCAACAGCACACAATTTACTATCGGCCAGTGGAAGAAAACTCGGCAGGTGGAAGTGCAAGTAAAAGTGGCGTCAACACGTTGGCTGCATCATCGTCGAGCACATTCAATGCATCGCGCAAGAACAGCAAGAACTCACTTGCCAAAATTCAAAACAGACGCAAACCAGAGTTTTGGGCAGATGGAACTGCTCCACTGATTGCTTCACCTCTCATCCCATTCTTGGTGCCAAAATTACCCGATTTGGAGACAGTGGAAGATGCTTCAATTGAGGTTCTCGCTTTATTGCGAATCCTCAATGGAATCAACCGTCATTGGTCGTCGCTTTACTATTCAGTTCCACATTCGCACATAATCGGACAAAGTGACTTCATTCACTCAAAGGTAAGAAAATTTCAAAACCAAATTACTGTTCAACAACTAAATTGAAAATTATTCTAGATTGCTGCCAAAGCTAGTCGTCAACTTCAGGATCCACTTGTAATCATGACTGGAAATCTTCCCACCTGGCTTCAGGAGATCTCAACATCTTGTCCTTTCCTATTTCCATTTGAAACACGCCATTTGCTTTTCTACGCAATTTCTTTCGATCGCGATCGTGCTTTGCAGCGTTTGATCGACACAACCCCTGATCTCAACTCAGCAGACACTTCAGAACGTGTGACTCCTCGTTTGGATAGACGCAAGCGAGCAATTTCCCGTGAAGACATCTTGAAACAAGCAGAAGTGATTATTCAGGTAAAATAAATATATAAAAAGTAGTTTCACAAGTTTCTAACTTTTAATTTTTATAGGACTTTGGACATTCGAAAGCATTGCTTGAGATTCAATACGAGAATGAAGTCGGAACTGGTTTGGGTCCAACACTTGAGTTCTACGCTCTTGTGTCAACGGAGCTTCAACGAATTGAATTAGGTCTGTGGAATGACAGCGACAGTTACAAACATCAACAAGTTATGGCCGATGCTGTTAAATCGCCAGCTATCCCAGCATCGGATGAGCAGTCGCAGATGATTTACATTCATCAACCGAGCAGCGCATCGTCGTTGACAATCGAAGACAGTAGTGGAAACAATAATAACAACAGTGATAATAATGTGATGAATAATAATGAAATTAACATGTTGATCGAACAATCATTGGATCAGCAAAATGAAAATGAAGGAAGAATTGTCGAAACCCCGCGACAAACGAGCGCTCTTACGACAAGTGGTATAGCTCAGTATGTGAACGCTCCGTGTGGACTGTTTCCACTTTCGTTGAGCAAAACGGCAAAGACTTCACAAATCTCAAGACTTAAGTTTAAATTTAAGTTCTTGGGTAAATTCATGGCTAAGGCTGTAATGGACAGTCGAATGGTGAGTTTCATTGTAAAAATTTAAAATGATTTATAACTAACTGCTTTTTTCTTTAGTTGGATCTCCCATTCTCGATTCCATTCTATCGATGGCTCTTGACTGAAGAGAATTCTCTCAGTCTCGCTGATTTGGGACAAGTTGCACCTGAAGTGCAAGGCACTCTGCTGCGTTTGAATGAAATCGTTAAACAACGAGAAATCATCCAAGCTGATCCAACACTTGACTCAATGGAGAAGACTGAAAAGGTAAGATCATCAGGAAATTATTGATTTTAGGTCTTTAAATATTTAATTATTTTTTCTTCTTCAAAAGATTGAATTGCTGGACCTTGATGGATGCACGATTGCTGATCTTGGATTTGACTTTGTGCTGCCAGGTTTTCCAAACATCGAACTACGTCGAGGCGGCCGTGATATTCCAGTGACTATTCACAATCTACACCAGTACATATCGCTTGTGACACATTGGTTTTTGGTCGAAGGTGTCAACCGACAATTCGAAGCATTCCGCGAAGGTAAGAAGCTAATAACTTTTAAATATTGAACAACCACTAAAATTAACTATCAATTCTAGGATTCAACTCTGTTTTCCCGCTGCATCATCTCCGCATTTTTTATCCAGAAGAATTAGAAAATGTTTTCTGCGGATCGGGTACTTCAAACTATCAGAAATGGGACACACGAATGCTCGCAGATTGCTGCCGCGCTGATCATGGATTCACGCAAGAGTCAGCCGCTATTCATTCATTCTACGAAATTCTAAGTCAATACACTCGTGAGGAGCAACGTTTGTTCTTGCAGTTCGTAACTGGAACTCCACGTTTGCCAACTGGTGGCTTCAAATCATTGACACCTCCATTGACTGTCGTTAGAAAGAAGGTTGACGGCAATCAAGATCCTGATGAATATTTGCCATCCGTAATGACTTGTGTAAACTATCTTAAGATCCCTGAGTACTCGTCGCGTGAAGTGATGAGAGCAAAATTGAAGTTAGCTGCAAGCGAGGGTAGCATGAGCTTCCACCTCTCTTAAATAGACATCCGACCGAAATCGAACCAAAAACCGCCCTCCGATGAATGATACAAGAAAACTTTTTACAGTTAAACCTGCTGGAAGAAAGAGAAACATTTAAAAAAGAAAAATTTCTGCTGATTTTTTACGCTAATTAAAATATATTTTTTGGTAGAGAACGAAAAATTAAAACAAACAATTGGTGATTAAACGAGAAGCAATGCTGTTCTTCGTTTTCCTTATTTAAGTGAACACTCACAATTCACTCTGATCGGAGTCGAATGAAAAAGAATATAAAAGGAAAGAAAATGTGAATATTTTTTTATTAACGACCGCGGTTGACCGGGAGCATTTTAGTTTAGTTTTCCAAGTGAAAATTTTCCGATTTGCGATAAGTTTTCTTTAATCTACTTTTGATAAGAATTTATAATCATTGTTTCCTTTAGATAAGATGAAGCTTAAGTGCAATGGCTAAGAGAGCTAAATTTTTGTTTATTGAGATTGGAAAGGGAGACATCGACGGGTCTGATCTAGAATTTGATGATCTCCTCAAGACTTTGCGCTTCTCTCGTGTCAATCCTCAAATACGATAACAAAATGTATAAAATTCAACATCCAACTTTATGTCCTAGAATTAATTATATGATGGAATAAACTTCAAATAAAGAATTTAAATTAAAACAAATCTCTTTTTATTGAACTTCATTCAGAATCTTTCACAGTGAAACACAACGATCTAATCTAAAGATGCAAATGGAATCTTTGTTATATGCTGACTTAGAAAAACATCATCGAAACCCAAGCAAGGATCAAAGATGTCCCACCCAATGGAGCAAGTCTGTTGAATTTTGTGTCACCGGTAATTGCGCTGTAGTAACAAGTTCCCGAGAATAAAATGATTCCTGAAACCATCAGCGATCCTGTTAGCCATGGTCTTTTCACCAGAGGTACTGCCATCAAAGCTAAGCTGTTGTAGAAGTGATATTTGTTGGCCACCTCAAAAATTGCTTTAGGATCACGTTTTGGATCTTCCTGTTGTGGCCACTGACTCTTGTGAGCCCCATAAGCTCCTAAAATAACAGCTGCCGCTCCTGAAATGGAAATAAATTATTGTTTACACAATCTTCACGAAAAATCAATAAATTTTACCAGAAAATCCTGCAACTCTAAGGAACACAGCAGATGCTTTTCCTCCTTGTTGGTACAATGACAGAACAACAGGAGAAGCTATTTGCTTCGTTGCAGTTGCCACAGTCGACGAGTGCACAGAACTTCCATTTTTAAACAAAATGTTCTAAAAAAAATTAATTTCAAGAATATTTCAACAATTTCAAGAATTGTGCAATTACCTTTGATGTTGAAATTATCTTCTGGCAAAGCGGGTTGTTGTACAACAAATAATTCAATGAATCAACCATACTTGAGTTCTGCATTCGGTAAACACTGAAAAATATTTATTTCGCAGTTCGAGAGAATAACAAATCAGCGTAATCCGCGAATGGAGATTCGAATTAAACGATTTAAAAAGAAAATTCAGCAAAATCTTGAAATCATTACCAACTTTATTAAGGAATGGATTTAGAATACAGAAATTATAAAAATACAAACGTGAATAGATTATCTTCAATAAACAAGATGAACATGAAACTTTGCAATTGTGCGTTACATGATGATTGATGGCTCGGGGACACTTTCTGAAATGCTTTTGTGAGGAAGAACTTGGCCTCCGTTCACAAAAACTTCATCTTTCACGATTACGTCCTCGCCAAGAACTGTTATGCCTTCAAGACGAACCCAACGTCCTACGATACATCTCCATCCGATTATGCAGGAATTCACCCAAGAATGTGACTTGACAATTGCTCCTAAGAAAGAACAAACATTAATTTATGAAACGTTGAGTTACTAATGAATTGTTACCCTTTAAAACTGTACATCTCTTGATGCAGACACCGTCTTCAATCACTACATCAGGTCCGACAGTTACATTGGGGCCTATTCGACATCCATTTCCAATCTTTGCTGTTGGATCGACGAGAACATTTCCAACAACACCAGGTCCTTCATAAAGCTGTGCAGGATCTCGTTGCCTGAGCGATGTCAAGTAGAGGCACATACCTTGAATGAAATTGAATCCTTAAGTTGAGAGATCTTGATAAAATATTTAATCCTTACCGGTTAAGAAATCCTTTGGTTGACCAATGTCCATCCAAAATCCATTAAGTTCGAATGCGAAAAGTTGCTTTTCTTTTGCCATGAAGGGGAAGACTTCCTTTTCGATTGAAGTTGGTTTGAGCTCGATGCGAGACAATACTGAAGTATTGAGAATGTACATGCCCGCGTTGATCTTATTACTAACGAATTCCTGAGGTTTCTCGATGAAGTTTTCAATGCAACCATTGCTATCGTAAAGGACAACTCCATACTTCGATGGCTCTTCAACCTTCGTCACAACGATCGTGCCTTCTTGGCCATGGCTTCGATGATACTTCTCCAACTCTTGGAATGGAAAATCGCAGATGACATCAGAGTTTAGTACAAAGAAGGGCTCGGTGCTAGTCATAAGAATATCCTTAGCGAGAGCTAATGGTCCAGCAGTTCCCAAAGGTTCAGTTTCATGAGAGAATATAAGATTTATGCCCAACTTCTCGGTCTCTTCTTTGAGCTCAGCTTCCATTTGTTCAGCTCTGTAAGATACAGCAAGTATCACCTGAAAAGTTACGCAAATTATGTGACACGTCCACAAGTTGATTACAATCTAATTACCTCTCGAACGCCAGCTTCTTTCAGTGCTTCAATCTGATGCAATAAAATTGGTTTGTTAGCAAACTCAACTAGTGGTTTAGGCCGTGACAACGTAAGAGGTCTCAGTCTGGTTCCATAACCACCGACAAGAATCAGCGCACGCATATCACTTTTATTTGTTGAATTTGTCATTGTTTTTTTTTGTAAACAAGATTTTGTTGGATGAAATGTTTATTTTCTTTTGCAATTAAAACGAATCCTTATGAACTCCTTTCAATTCTTGATGCTTACTTATTGCACTTAGCTATTGCAGTGACACGTTACGAATTTAATTGATTACTCAGCTTTACGTAGAAAAGCAAACAGAGATAAGAAACGACTGATTCACGAGGGGTCGACAGTACGCTAATCAAAACAATGGAGACGGTAAGAGATCGATGAATCATTTTTATTAATTTCAATGGGAAATCCTTTGATTTTATAGCAGGAAGTTAATCAGGACGATACTCAATCCAACGAACTCTTGTTCGACAAGCACGTAGACTATGTCGTGAACCATGGAAACGATAAGAACGATTTCGTAAGTAGTTTGACATTTTTTTCATCAATTGACTTGATGAATCTTAATTGATTTGTTCGTTTTAGGAGTACACAATGACAGAATTTTTGCGTGTGAGCGGCATTTACTGGGGAGCCACATGTCTCGATATCATGGGCCAGTTAGATAAAATTGACAAGAAATCAATTATCGAGTTTATTCAAAAGTGTCAAGACAGTCAAACTGGTGGGATCAGCGCTTGCGATGGACATGACGCTCATATACTTTATACGCTGAGTGCTGTTCAGGTGGGTTGACTTCCCGTTGATGTTAACAATTTGTTTAACTCTGATTGATTTTAGATTCTCTGCATTTACGAATCGTTGAAAGAGATTGACGTAGCAGCTGTTGGACGATACGTAGCGAGTCTTCAACAACCTGATGGCAGCTTCTTTGGTGATAAGTGGGGAGAGGTCGATACGAGATTCTCATTTTGTGCAGTTGCAATCCTTGCGTTGACAAACCAAATGCATCTAATCGATGTAGACAAAGCTGCAGAGTTTGTCTTGTCTTGCGCAAATCCTGACGGCGGATTCGGTTCGAAGCCTCATGCTGAGAGTCATGCTGGATTGATTTATTGCTGTGTCGGTTTTCTCTCAATTACTCACAATCTGCATAGATTGGAATGCGAGAAACTTGCTTGGTGGCTATGCGAACGTCAATTGAAATCTGGTGGCCTTAATGGTCGACCTGAGAAACTTCCCGATGTGTGTTACTCTTGGTGGGTTCTCGCGTCTTTAACAATCCTTGGACGTTCTCATTGGATTAGCGCTGAAAAACTCAAAGAGTTTATTTTGCAATGTCAGGATACTGAGACTGGTGGGTTTAGTGATCGACCAGGAAACATGCCTGACATCTTTCACACTCTGTTTGGTGTCGGAGCATTGTCTCTTCTCGGTTTCCCCAATCTCAAAAAGATTAATCCAACATTCTGCATGCCGGACGATGTCGTACAGAAAATTTTTCAAGTTCAGATTTTAGATTCTTAGTTCACGATTATTCACGACTCGATCGAAATTATTTTTGTTCTTAACCTTACGCTATAATATGAAAATTTAAAATTTTATTCCACGAACAATTGTAACATCAAACTAAATAAAAATATCTGAAATCATATTTCAATGAAAATTGAAGTTTCATACATCATCGTTCTCTCTGAATTGTTATTTGCATCTTCTGACACAGGAACTTCAATAAATGGCTGACGAAAAGCTTCAAATCGACGGAATGCCTCGAATCCACTTTTATAAATGGTTTTCTTGAATGGCTGATGACGAATCTCAATTGTTGTCTTGTGTCTTACTATCTCCATTGAAGGCTGAATGAAAACACTCGAAATAAATTGCTGCACTTCTTCACCGTCAGAAAGTTTCCTTTTTACATCATAGACAACTTGATCAAAGGCATTATCCTTCATTGTTGTATGAAAAGTATTTCTAGTAAATGAAATATGGAGCAATTAGGAAGAAACGTTATCTTCAAAAGACTTACACTTCGACATTTCTTTCAAAGCTGTAAACGTTAATCTCAAAACTGTTGTCGATATTCTTGTGGAGTAAAGCTGGAATCAATTTTCTGTTGCAATTAAACATTTTGTAGTCTTCAAATTTTGATTTATTTTAATGAACAGGCTTCTCTTGCGGAGATGAATAAACGACTAAAGAGTCAACCAATGAAGGTTTGGCTGATAGTCCCTTCGTGTTAGATTCGTGATTGGTTTTTTCAGTCGTCCTTTCACTACAACAACTCGTTGGTTGAACGACCGCAATGCTTCGGCGTTCTGACGAACTTCTTTCTTTTCATCGGCTTTAGCGTGAGTCTTCTTCATCTTCTTTGTTGACACTGGGTGGCCGTACTGAATAATGATTGGTCGAGCTGTTTGCTTTAATGGCCTCGGCGGAACTCGTTGATAAACTGAAGGATTGAGTCGTTGAATTCGATATCCGATGAGTTGAGTTCGTTGAGAAATTTTAAATCTAGTTGGATCTGACTTCTCAGCTTCCAACCTCAGATTATTTTTCCTGTTGATTCTTAACAAGAAATCTGTGGTGAAAGATAATTGATTATGATTATTTGCTTTATGAAATTTGAAATATTATTACTTGAGTAATACAGCAAGAAAGGAAGCAACTTGTCACCGCACACTTCGTAGAGAAATTCGTAAAAGAAAATATCCTGTTTTCCTCGCAAGTAGACAGCCGAAGCCTGTTGATTCGGAAAATCAGTTTCATTTTATGAAGAACTGCTGTTCGTACTCACATTAATGGAATTTGCGAAGCTTGATGTTCCTTTTAAGTTTTTCGTGTCAATTTTTTCAAAGAATGCGAGAAGTTCACGAAATGCAAATTCGCCAAGACTCCACAATCCTTTTGCGATTCTGCCAAACCATTCGTAATCTGAAACGATGAAAGATAAATCAAAGAGAAGACAGACATTAAATCCTGCTGTCTTACCGCTGTCAATCTTAACACGTTTGTTGATTTTAAAGAAATTTTCAACTTCGCTGATGATTAAAATCGTCAAGTAGTTTTCAACTCCGCTCCATTTCGAGGCGCACATTCCAATCATTTCACAAATCGATTCGACATAACTATCTGCGCATTTAATTGTCGATGCGCAATTCGTGGATAAAAGAGCGTTGAACTCATCCTCAATATCATTTCTTCCTGTTAATGATCTAGACGATGCTGAGTCTTTCGATCCATCTTCATGATTCTCAAGTTTCAGCCTCGAACTATTCAAACTTTGAATTTCAAATCCCTCAGTCAATTCGTCTCTCAACGTTCGTCCGATCTTTTCTGACTCCAAACTAAAATTCTCCATTAAAACTCCATTGCTTTCTTCAAACGCTTTCATGTTTGAATCACTTGACATCTCGTCAAGATCCATTCCGTTGTTGTTGTCAATAATTCCGTTGTTTCCATCGTAAGAAACAATATTCGGATCATATGTTGAATACTCCGAGACTTCTGGCTCTAGAATCTCATTATCGTGCCCATTCTCGCGAATCTCGTCGTTAATTGATCCTACTAACAAGTTAACAAGCAATTGGCAAACATGCTTCAGCTCAATATTCATTTCACTGTTAGTCGTGTAAGGATTCCTGATAATCGACACTAGAAACTTAATGGATCTGTTGAGAATGTTGTTGGAGTAGTTGACAGCAATCATATCAACCCATTTAATAAGAAAGTGTTTCACTAAACCAGCGATGTGTGGACTTGAGCTAAGAATCGTAATTGCCATTTCTCGACACTCGTCGTCGCCATTGAAAATTGAATCGCAGATGCTGTTATAGAAATCAATGTAATCTTCATCAATCTTCTCGTCAAGTAGAAAAGATGTGGTTAGGAAAACCGGTCCATTCACATTTTCTTCTGTGATGTGCTTGTTGAACTCTTCAGTTAGATCAAACGAATCATCGCGATTGAAGAATATAGATTGTCGGTAGTCGTCTTCTACCGTTTCCCACTCAGGCATGTCGTCTGATCCAATAATCGGAGCGCAATTTGAATCCTTAAGAACTTCATTTGTGATGTCAAATGTTGCTGTTCCTCCAGAATGTTTTGCATAATTTTTAATGTTCTATGAAAAAAGATTTGGTCAAAGCAAATTCGAAAAAAGATTGTAAAACTTACATTCACAATTTCCATTAACTTATAAGTCGCATCTTCAGCAAGTCTTGAGTATACTTCGGGTTGAATTTCTGTGTTGTCAACTTGTTCGCAAATATTCCTCACAGTTCTGCTCGAGAATCCGCAGAAATAATTTTGCTAAAAAAATAGTTTTGAATTTAATGGTTTTTTTTTTAAATAAATGCTGATCTCACCTTCTCAGATCCATTAGACACTTGCGGACTATTGCTTCGAACCTTCTTTTTTTTGCTTTTCTTCTTCGGCGGGTTTCCGTTCTCCATTTCTCAGGCTAAAAGTTATTTTTTATTTTCTCGAGTTTATGTTTTGATCCGCATGATCCGGATCAGTGCGATCCGCAAGGGCATTTAACTACAAATTTTTGTTTGATTGAATTTTCTGTAAAACTTAGACGGAAAACTCATTTAATAACAGTCAACATTGAAATGGAGTGGAGTGAACATAAGGCTCCTGATGGGAGAACATATTACTACAATAGTCTCACGAAGCAATCGCACTGGGAAAAGCCAGAGCAGTTAAAAACACAGGCCGAAGTAAAACGATTACAATTTAATTTTTGATATGCCGCTAATTTACTTTTCTTAATTTTAGCGCTTGTTGTCGACTTGTCCGTGGAAGGAATATACCTCGGATTCTGGTAAAGTTTATTACTACAACACTACAACGAAAGAATCGCGATGGATTGCACCTCCGGAATATTTGGACGTGAAACAAAAAGTGAATGCAGAGAAGTCTGCCGCACCAGCAGGAATGATGCACATCTCGCCTCAAGTTCCGATGGCTACAACTCCACTTACGTCACCTTACATAACGGAAAATGTAGCGAAAACTCCTGGTAGCAACGAGAATTCTTCATCTTCCGCGATGGATCATGCGATGGCCGCGACTCTTGCTCAGCTTGATGCGATTGAAGTCCCAAATCTTCCAAAAGCTGAAGAGATGCCGCAGAAACCGCCACCGGAAGTAATTGAAGAACCAGTTATTGAGTTCAAAGATAAGAAGGAAGCGATTGAAGCTTTTAAAGATTTTCTCCGAGAGAAGAACGTGCCAGCAGGTACTTGGGAGCAATGCGTAAAGATTATTGCAAAGGACCCAAAGTACAATGCTTTTAAAAAGATGAATGAAAAGAAACAAGCATTCAATGCTTACAAAACTCAAAAGCAGAAGGAAGACAAGGAGGAACAGCGTTTGAAAGCTAAGAAGTCTCGTGAGAATCTTGAGAAGTTCTTGATGTCACACGAAAAGATCGACTCAACTACAAAATATTATCGCTGCGAAGAGATGTTCGTTGGTACAGATGTTTGGAAAACAGTTCCCGAGCCAGACCGTCGAGATATTTACGATGATTGCATTTTTAACTTGACTCAGCGAGAGAAGGAAGAAGCCAAGGTGCTCAAGAAGAGAAACATCAAAGTTTTGCGGAAACTTTTGGAATCAATGGACTCGATAAGTTATCAGTCGACTTGGTCAGAAGCTCAGGTTCTATTGTTGGATAACAACGAATTCAAAAGTGACATTAGTCTACTTGGCATGGACAAGGAAGACGCATTGATCGTCTTTGAGGAACACATTCGAGCACTCGAACTAGAAGATATTGAGGACCGTGAGAGTGAAAAGCGCAGGCAAAAGCGACTTCAACGAAAAAATCGTGACAATTTCTTGACTTTACTAGATGCACTACATGAAGATGGAAAACTTACATCAATGTCAACTTGGGTTGAACTTTATCCTGTAATCTCAGCTGATTTACGCTTTTCAGCAATGTTGGGACAGCCTGGATCAACTCCACTCGATTTATTCAAATTTTATGTTGATCAACTGAAAGCAAACTTCCATGACGACAAAAAGCTGATCAAGGAAATATTGAAAGAAAGAAAATTTATCTTCGAAATCGCAACTTCCTTCGAGCAATTTGCCACAGTCGTTTGCGAAGATCAGCGTTCAGCTTCGTTGGATGCTGGAAACGTTAAACTCACTTACAACTCTATGCTCGAGAAAGCTGAAACGGCTGAGAAAGATCGATTGAAAGAAGAAACTCGTCGTCTTAGAAAGTTAGAGAACGAAGTGAAAAATCATTGGGTCGATGCAGGATTAACTGTTGCTGATCCATGGGAGAAAGCTAAAGCAGCAGTTATTGACAAGATTGACTACGAAACCTACGATAAAGAACTCAAGATAGAAGAGCTTTGGAATGAGTTCATCAACGAGAGTGAGAACACCTGCACGCATCATCACTCTCGCTCCAAGAAATCTAAAAAGAATCGGAAGCATAAGAAGCGGTCTCGCGAAAGCTCCGTTTCATCAGAAGAACTTTCTAACGTCGACGATTCACCAGTTGAAGAATATGACGAAGCCTCGATCGAAAAGAAACGCAAGAAGAAAAAGAAGCATAAGGCTCGTTCACCAAGCTCTGAAGATAGATCATCTGCTGAAAAGGAACCTCCATCACGCGAACAAAGTCCAGCAAAAAAGGTTTGTTAATAATTTTGTTTTCAATTGAATTGCTCTAGCACTTATTATTTTTCAGAAGAAGAAAGAGAAGAAACGCAAGGACAAATCAATCTCTGGAAGTCCAATCAGCAACGTCTCCGAAATCATTTCACCCAAAAATGGAAATGATGATCAAGCGATGAGCGAATCAGAGCTAGAAACAAAGCGTTTAGCACTGCTAGCGCAACTTGCAGAACCAATGGAAGATTGATTGTAAACTTTTTCTATTCCTTAATTTACTCAAAAATAAAAAGAATTGAAATTACATGATCAGACTAGTTTATTTATTTTAAGTTCCAGTCTTACAGATTTTTAACAGAGATCAATGGATTTAATGAAAAACTCTTCAGAGTTGTCTTCTGAATTACATTTTTAAATTAGTCGTGGAATGTTACTGGAAATTTATGTTTAGGATTAGTAGTTTTTGGGTTCATTGCGAGCTTTTGTGATGGTAACCAACTGGCCGTTGATGTAGTATCCAATATTTTCTGTAAGAAAGTTACCTAATAAGGAAACTCAAAAGATTTGATATCTTACCCAGAGCCTTCTCGACTGGTCCAGTTGAGGTAAACTCGACAAATGCGTAATGACAGGTTTTCTTCGTTGTAGAGTCAAGGAACTTTCGGACTGACTTAACTCTGCCGAATCGAGAGAAGAACGAGGTGAGTTCTGCTTGTGTGATTTTTTTGATGATTCGTGGACAAGCAGAGACAAGAAGGGTTGTGGATTCTCCTTTGAAATGACTAACGTTCTCGTTAGAGACTTGTACATGAGTCCCATTGATAACGTGGTTTCTAAAATCAAAGTTTGTTTCACTTGGCATCACAACAAAGCCATATCCCTTCGATTCGCCAGAAACGTAAACGGTTGGAATGTAAGCATCGAGAACATTTCCGAACTTGGAGAAGTACGTCTTAAGAGTATTGGGCGTAGTGTTCAATGATAGATTAGTGATAATTAACTTTATCACGTCTGCAGCGTCCTTTGACTTCTTGGTTTGCTTAATGGCAATGGCTTTTTCTGGTTTGATATGATTAATACCAGTAGCTCGTCTTATGTCTACTGCGTACCCATCAATAAGGTGTCGCTTCTTTGCGATTGCTTTGTTGACGCCTTCAAACTGTTTGAAATGAACGAAAGCATATCGAGCGAATAATCCATTTTCCTTTGAACGCGTAACGTGCTCGATATCACCAAATTGTCCGAAATGGGTTTGAAGAGTAGAGTCTGATGTTTTTTGAATCAGACCTGAAACCAACAAAGTTTTCGTTGGTAATCCGTTGTCTTTGATAGTGCAACTGGTGTCGACGAAAATGGGCCTGAGAAAATTGTTCGATCAAAAACTATTTTGGGACTTAAATTTGTTACTTACAGGTTATCGATTAAATGACCTGATAGTTCCAATGGTTTGTCTCCGTGGAGCTTTGAGAAGGAGATGAATCCGAATCCTCGATGGACTGAGTTTATTTTGGGCATGAAAACATCAACAACATCACCAAATTTCCCAAAATATTCTCTGAGAGTTTGCTCATCAGTCCAGGACGATAAGCGACCGACGAAAAATCTTAAGTCTAGAGGTGACTTGTCGACATCTGAAGTGATTGTTGAAGTTTCTGAAGTGGTTCCATTCACTTCATCAGAATTCTTAATAAGACTTAACTTTTCTGCGATCTGTTGACACTTCTGTCTCTGTTCTTCTACATTTGATTTGATTTCACCATTTACTTTTGGTCTGTTGACTGGCTGTTGGTGGCTTGGAATTAATTGCGATAAGTTTTCGCAAGATTTGGATTTGAGAGTTTCACAAAGTCGTGAGGACAAAAAGAGATTTTGCTCTCTCTGAAAAAAGTGAATAGGGTTAATCTTCTGATAGAATTTGTATCTCAGACTTACGAAGAAATGATTCTCGGACTTGATGTTCTTTATGACTTCCTGTTGCTCCTGAATCGTTTTCATATGATACTCCAACTGTTTCTGTCCAATCATCAGTTTCACTTGAGCATCGCAAAGTTCTTTCTGAATCAAGTCCAAACTTGTAAGTTTTTCTTCTGCAATTCTGAAAATAAGCATTAGACTTTGTCCTCGACTTCTCTTGTTATGAGCACTCACCTTAGTTGCAGTCTAACTTCAGCAAGCTCATGTAACAGGCCATTATCCCAATTAAATTGTTCCATGACCTTCTCTTTTTCCATTTTACTCTCTCACATCCGTTGTCATCTGAAAAATACGTTTGGCGCCCTTAAATCTCTTTTAACTTTTTTAACGAAAACAATTTATTCAAAAAGAAAAGAAACAAAGCGGATTTCACGTATTCACGGATTTTGCCTATCAAAGCATTGAAAAATTTTAAATCGTGAATAGTATTGTTAAAACATGGCAGACACAGAGAAAAAGAAGTTAAACGATCTACGAGTTGTCGATCTTAAGAGTGAACTTGAAAAACGATCGCTGGAAGTAACAGGAGTGAAAACTGTTTTAATCGAGCGTTTACTTCAAGTAAGTTTTATTTTTCAACATTTTTACTAACAATGTGCGTGATTTTACATCGAAGACGAAGTCTGTGATCAAGATTCAAGTATTACTATTGCAACTTCGTCTTTTAAAACGCTCACATTAGCTTATAATTAAATTTCAAAATTTCAACTCTTCGCCATATTGATTTTCATTTTATTAGGCGATTCGTGACGAAGGCAACGATCCAGATGAATTTTTGTTTGAGACCAACATAGGAAAGGGAAAGCCGGCAAAGCCAGTTACACCGTCGAAGGCAACAAAGGAAGTTGAGAAACCTATCGAGAAGGAAGAAGACCAAATTGTAGACGCACCAGCAGCAGAAGAAGTTGCTGAAGAAGATTCCACCAACAACAATAATAATAACAATAGTAGCATGATGGATGAAGATGAACTTATCATAAAAGATGACATTGACCAAGATTGCTTTGAAGAAGTTGATCGAATCGGTGATATTGAGAAAGAGGTGAGGCATAAAAACTTTTTGATTGACCAATAAATAAACTTTTGATTGTTTTAGGATAACATTGAAGATTGCAAAATGAAGAGCGTTCACAAAGATGAAATTAAAGCTGACGATAATATTGAAACCAGCAACAATGACAACGAAGATTCACTCAATCTCACTATCGGAGAAGAAGAAGAAAGATTGCTCCGTGACGAAGAAAATGACATAAAGTCAAAAGGTGAGTTGCATAAGAAGACAAAGAAAATTTTAATTTGGTGGTGGAAACTAACAGTACGTAATTTCATTTAATCCTAACAAAATATTAACTAAACAAAAGAACTGGTAAATAATGAAAATCCTACACCCGTTGAATCAGATTCGAAGCCTGAAGAAGTCGAAACACCGAAGGAAGATGTTTCTGTTGCTGACAAATCAAAGGCGGAATGGTAAGAAGACTAATTCAAAATCTGAAGATAAATCATTCATTTTTTCCGTTTAGCGAACCGAAAGCTGTCACTACTTCCACGGCAAATAAAACATCCGGCAAAGATGGTAAGTCATTGAACTCTTCATTACTCTTTAAAATCAGAATTGTGTTAAGTTAAGTCGAGAGTGATGATAGATTTAAGTGATAATAGATAAAGCATAATCGATGATTGATAACGTTCTACATAAAAGAAAAATGCAACATACAGCGACCTAATCTTTGTTGGATGCTTGCTGGCTGGGTAAGAAAACATGTTTGAGAAGCAGCAGAGAGCGATTGCGAGCAAATGATACAACGAAGCAATCAATTTCTTTATTAATATTAATTATTAACATCACACGAAGCCAAACCAATTAAAAATCAATTTCCTATTTTCTGGATTATGCGGATAATT
This sequence comes from Smittia aterrima, assembly GCA_033063855.1. Classification (NCBI taxonomy): domain Eukaryota; kingdom Metazoa; phylum Arthropoda; class Insecta; order Diptera; family Chironomidae; genus Smittia; species Smittia aterrima. The sequence continues at coordinate 16,717,174 of CP093831.1, read as the reverse complement.
ACAGAAGTACCAGCAGCCTCTGCTTCTGTTGCGTCAGCCCAAAATACCAGCACTTCAACAGTGAAGACAAAAATTACAGCTCCATCACCAACAATCACCTCAGCTGGCAACAACGCTTTGAGTCGTAATCTGTGGGTGTCCGGGTTGTCATCCTTATCAAGAGCGACGGACTTGAAGCAGTTGTTCAGCAAATATGGAAAAGTTATTGGCGCCAAAGTCGTCACAAATACTCGAACACCAGGCCAGCGATGCTTTGGCTATGTTACGATGGCGAATGCTAAAGATGCAACTGAATGCATCAGCAATCTTCATCGAACCGAACTTCATGGCCGAATGATATCTGTTGAGCGTGCAAAGAGTGACATTGGACCACCAAAGTCGAATGGATCAGCTACATCAGCAGCCAAGCCAACAGAAACGAAGATTTCAACTAGCAACAACAACAACGCAACCGAGAAGAAGAAAGATGATTCAAGCTCCTCGAAGAAAACCGTCGTCTCGAAGGATTCAGAACGAAAAGATGTGCGCAAGTCGACAGATGAAAAATCAAAAGACAAGAAGAAAGAAGATGGTAAGAGTTCATCTTCGAATTCCACTACAGCAAAGTCTGAACGCAAACGAATTTCACCACCTCGTCCTGACTCGAAAGAAAAGACCAAACCGAAGCCTAGGGATCGTCCTTCCGCAGTTGAAAAGGTTCGCTCGGTTCGTAGCAAGTCTTCTATTCGTAGCAAATCCGAACATGATGTCTTGGCTTACAACAAGGCTCGAGAAGCAAGAGAACGTCAGCGATTGAAGGATAAGGAACGTGAGTTACGTGAAGATGAACGCAGACGTCATGAGATCCGTCGTCGACAAAGAGAGGAAGAACAACGCCTAGCCCGTGAGCGTGAGAAGCTTGCAATTGAAAGACGACGCATCGAAGCTCAAAAAGCCGAGCTTCTTAGAATCGAGAGGGAGCGCCAGAAGTTGGAACGCGACAAGATCGAACTCGAACGCCTGGAATTAAAAAGACAACAGCGGAAGTACGGTTAAGCCTTTCTCCCCATATGCCATTGAAAACTGAACTTAACGGTCTCGATTAAGTATAAATTCTCATTATCTCAAATCAATTCAAACCGCCACTTAGATGCGAGACAAATTTTCAATTGCTTCTTTATTATTGATCAAGAGTAGTGATCATAAATTTCTTTCAACGTCTCCTCGATAGCAGATCTATTGTTAAGAATTGGCGAAGTTTTTTTTAATAAGAAAAGTCTGCTCTAAAGCTTGTAGAATGTGCTAAAGCTTCGCAAGAAAAGAGACGAATATCATGGAGAGATGAGACCTGGATTGGAGAGACATCAATCGGAGTTGGATCATTATTAGCAATAGAAGGACTTCGTCAATCGGCAAAGGATTGAAGGGCAAACGTCAGCCATGCAGATGATGAAAGAAGCACGATTCAACCTGGAAACATTTTGGCGAGACATCACAAGTTATAGCACATTCTACGAAGCTCGTTTCATCATTGTTTTTCCGAACGAGTTTTCTTCGTCGAAAAGGCGAATCAGTTTTGATAAGAATTTCGTAAATTTTCTATATTTTTGTTTTGTTCTCGGTTATGAAGTCGAACTTTCCGTTTGCTTTCAATCTTCTTTACAATTTATTAATATTTATTTTCCTCCCTTTCTTTAATCTTGAATTATCGCAAATTAGGATTGAAGAGGCGAAGCGGGCAATAAAGCGACCGATTTCTAATGATCGTTATGACGACGACAGAGACCGAGACAGGAAGAGATCAGCTGTTGACTCTAGAAGGTTTGATGCTAAGTTTGATGTTCCACCACCTCCTCCTCGCTTCGATACGGCGCCAATCAGGTAAATCAAACTTGAATTGAATTAAAAGTTTCGTTACTAACTTTATAAATTTAGGAGCTCAAATTATGATCGAGACCGTGGAACTTCCGACATTAAGAAGCGTTTGGATGATTTCCAACCAAAGCGAGACGATTCGTATTCTTCAAAGCGCGATTCTTACAAGAGCAGCCGCGATGATTTCAAACGAGACTTGGATTTGCCTCGTCACGCATCAAGCTCCAGTTACGGTGGAGGCTCAAGTCGCATTGAATCTAGCAGTGCTTTGGTGAAGGACAGATATTCTGATCGTTCAACATCTGACTACAGATCAAACATTGGTCGCAGTGATGACCGCGACTCTCGAAATGGTTCGAGCAGCAAGCAAAGATTCCTTGATCCTCCGGTTCAAGATGTCAGATACAACGATAGACCAAACATGCCAAGTTCGGGAGCATGGAACTCTGACACATCAGGACATCAGTCGTTTGGAGTGAACACAGGAGCAATCTGGGGTGAAAAGCAGCAGACAGACACTAACTCAAGTGCTTGGCGTGTAGATGACAATCGTTACGATCGCAAAGCTGTGGTTCTTCCAGCAACGCAGTTTGTTAACACCCCAAGAAATCCATTTATCGGAAACACTTCGACAACCTCGAACGTCGGAAGAATCGGAGGCGGAAACAATCGATATGATGATAACCATCGTTTCCTTTATTAAAAAACTTTGGGCATTTATCGAGAAATCATCACTTACTTATTACTAATTAATCTGAATGATTATCACTTGATAACACATTTTGCTTGAATAAAGATAAATATCATTCAAGATACTTAAAATATATTTCACTCTCTGATATTTGTGGAAATATTTTTTGAAACAAAGACGAAAACGAAACAAAAATTTTTGGTTAAAAAAATTATTTGAAGAAGCTTCACGGATAATTAATCAATGTCCAGCAATGGAGGAAGGTTCGGAGCCATTATTCGGTAGATATGAACGCGTCGAGCGCTATCATTTTTTATATTTCAGTTAATTATTTTTAATTTCTGGCTCGGCCTTTTTCGCTGTTTGTTTTATGATGGGTCGAGAGCAATTAATTATATCTGAAAGATGTTTTTTTGTTGGTTTTCGTTGTTCATTTGTCTGAGCATATCCTCGAAGAGATAAAATTCTGTACATGATTAATTGAAATCCATTATACAACAAAGTGAGTTACGCAATTATTCAAACCCGCTCATGTTTTAAATTGATTGCACAAGCTTCCTTCTTGAAATCAATTACTAAGCGCTTCCTGCGCAGTTTTGATAACTCAAACGTTTGATTCCGTTAAGTGTCAACGCTTACAATTGAATTCAGAAGTTTGGGAGATCTCGATGAAGCCCAGGCATGCTGAGCTTTGCCGTTAATATGTTGAAAGGAATCAACAACGAATCGACTGGAATTTGATCTTGAAAGCAGCACGCTTTTTGTCAACTTCTTCTTTCATTTATTACGTTGAAAGGTGAAAATCTTTTCGATCAACGTTTTGTGGTTCTCGTCGCGCGCGATTTCAATCAAATTGAAATTAAAAACTCTGCGAAATTCTTTTTATTTTTTCATAGGAAATAAAAATGTTTGCGGTTTATATTTCACAAACAAGATCTAATCGAAATGATTCCTATTAACATAAACACAAGCATACGTGCTCAGAATTGATGAAAAGACATCGAGCTGAGTGCTCAGGTAACATTCAAGACTCTGAGATTTATGAGGCAAAATTAGCCGGTAAGTTCCATTCATTTATATCGATTTAATGAGAAAAATGCAAATTTATGATGAGAAATGCCGAGTTTACACTTCTGTTCGAGATGTGATGCTTTCTTGCATCGTTTCGATCTCCCGTCGATGTGCATCTCCGATACTTTCGTGAGCGAAATAAATCTTCTGACTTTGCAACGAGCTCAATGGAATGCAAGTGCATGGATAGCAAGAAACAAAAAGTGTTTTATGCAAATTCAACAAGAAAATTATGAGGAGGAGAAGTGTGAAAATGTTTTGATATAACATGAATGCTTTTCGTTTGAGAAAATCACGAAATTTCAGCGTCATTGCTTGACATGCTGGCACATACACGCGGTTCGTGATGAAAATACTGAAGCCTTAGCACGATAAGTAAGTAAGCTTAAAGAAGCAACCTCCCCTACCATAATTATCGAGCATTTTATTATTGATGAGTTCCATCAAGTGAAAACGAGAAAATAAAAAAACAATTTCCCCCTCGAGTCGAGATTAATGGTTTCAAGTGGAGGAGAAGAAATGCACTTAATAATTGTTTACAATCTTTTGGAGAAACAAAACACTTGTTACGCAGTTGGAGATTTTCCTCATCTCACAGACAGAAGAAAAATTTACTTAAAGCCTACGTAACTAATTTCGTTTCTTTATGCCGTGCATTAAAATGTGCACTGCGGTGAAAGATGCAGCATCGTAATTGCGTGATCTATTTTCATTCAGAAGGTGATGTGAAAGCATTTGGAAACCGGAGCTGGTTGAGGTTCTTGTCGCACGTCGCAGAAACATTGGAAACTTAAGCAATAAGTGGGGAAGTTCTAAAAGTATCGTCACAATTGAGCTGGCTTTACTAACAACAACTCTCTGTAATTGAGACTCAGTCAAAACATTCCAATTCAACCCTCAATCTAAACAGTTATGATTGGAATTATTATTTCATTAAATGCGCAATTGCGCAAAAGGGAAGTTGATATTTGCATGATTAAGCAGCATTACTAAGAGGCAACTTGAGTTTCTGTAGTTTGTCAATCGTACAATGCTCATTTTTTCACTCCCACATGCGCGCAGCATAAAATTAATGAACGTTTGGGCTTTTCTCTTTCTCGCGCAGCAGCCAATCGGAATCATTCGATTCGAAGCGATTCCGAAACTCATCTGAGAAGCTGATAAGACTGCTTGCTCCACGACTTGCGCATTAACGACTTCTGTGCCTGTGTGAATCGCGAAAATAAACGGCGAGAAGACGAATGGGATGATTGCGAAACAGGTATTTTCATCAACAAACTTCGAGCTTCTCCATTGTCTGCGCCTTTTTGCAATTGCTGGAGAAAAATTCAGTGGCGTTTTCTCATTTAATTGAAACGATTTGTTATGGAGCTGACGACGAATGTCCTGCAAAATAAATTGCGGTCAAAATATCTGCTGCGAAACCAAATAAATTATCAAAACGACGCATTAAAAATGACCAATTGCAGTTTCTCGCATGAAATAAATTGACCATAAATAAATGGAAAGTTAAAGATCGCAGATGAAAACTCAAGCGATTACGAGAGTCAATGGAGAATTTCTAGAAGAGTTTCCTCAATTTCTGTCAAAATTTACCATCCTACAAGTGACTCACAGCGTTAAACGACCGAAATATTTCATTTTGACGATAACTTTTTATAATTTCTTTGTTCTGGGAACTTGTTCTTTCAACTTCACACAAAATATCTAAGACAAAACTTTAATTTATGCAATGTTTGCTCTCAAGTTTTCCCATTTCGATTGCGAGACTTCCTCCAATCAATAATTTTATTATTTTTATTGAAGTCTCGCTCTCGAACGACTTTGTTGTGGGCGAGTCTTGACTGAAGTCGATTAAACGTCTGAATGCAAATTGAAAACCTTAAAAAAGTTGAGTTGGTTGTTGATTGAAATTAGTTCAAGCTCTAAACAATTTCGGCTCTCATGAAAGCGATGACAGAGATTAATCAACGGGAATGACAAATGACGCCGCGACTTAATGAGAAAGTCCCCCATGACTTCCACGTCTTCAAGATGTTTTGCGAAAAAAGTTTAAATTAAAAAGTAATATTAATTAAGAATCACACGGAGCGACGAATTCCGCGAATGTTTCTCCTTTTTTACACTTCATCGCTGCTCCTGCTTACCTCCTTAATTTAATTCCTTCACACTCTTTACTTGTTCTTGCCTTCACTTTTTTCCAGCGACTTGAGACATGCTCGCGAACAGTGAGCTCGAAGGGAATATTTTGTCGCAAAATTAACAGCGACGGGGTTTCTTCGCAACGATGGGAGACAATGAAACTGCTTCGAGTTCTCTTAAGTGTAAATAAACATTTTTTTGCTGCTTCACTTATACCTTTTGTTGCACGAAGTGGAAGAAGGCGAGGAATCATGTAGAAGCGTGAAGCTTTACTAGGAATCTGCATGCTAACTGCAATTAAACGGAACTCATAGCATTGAAGACTTTTCTTGTAAAATGTCTAACTCATTAGCGAACTCTTTCAACCATCGCCGAATCGAATGGCTTTTAATTAAATTCCTAAATCTCATTACGTCTGAGCATAATTTAAAATTTACTAATTAACCATTGAAAACTTTTTTTTCTCAACAAACCAATCACGAGCGAGAAACTCATTTTGTAGCGATAATAGTAACAATAACTAACTTTAATTACAGCGTAAAAATTTATTGCCCAACCAAGCAATCGCAAGACATCGAGCTGCTTGTTCAAGCGAACTCTTTACAGGATGTAAATTTTCCCTCGTAAACACGCTCCCGTGTCCGACGGCCCACACTCAATTTGCCATCGTAAAAGCTGTTTAATTGTGATAAAAAATTTATAGATTGTCATTCGAATAGGATGAATGAAATTAACTGTTAATCTCGCTATTCATATTGCGCAATTAACTGTTGGCGGTGTGTTCATGTTCCGCCACACTTAGCTCAATGATGAGTCTGCACATAAATTTCTGCTTTTCACGATTCTCTTGCGATGAGAAATTTACGATTTTCTTTCAGTTTCGGGGCAGGTTTTTATTTCAGAAGCTAAAGTCGAAGCGAGCGAAAACATGAGAATCTCGAGAGCTTGAGAGCTTCCCATGCGCGATTCCGACGTGAACAATCAACTGACTTGGCGATGTAACATGGGATCTCCTGCCAGCATCAAATAATGCCAAAAAATTTCATTTCATTTCGCTTCGTTTCATTCTTTCTTTATTGATTTGATTTGTTGCGTTCCATTCAAGAGGCAGAAACGTCGCTGCAAAGGCCAAAGCATTCACCAAGCAAAAGGCTTTCACAAAATCGGGAACAACAACAGTGAGCGAAATTCAATTACGAGTTTCAACTTCGTTTTTGTACACGAACTTAAATTGTTTCCAGAAGTCGACGAGTCAAAACATTTTGAGGCGTTTAAGACTTTCACTCAATCGTGGGTAATTCAAACGATAATTGAAAGCATTTGACATAGAAGGAAATGCCATGGCGTGGCCTCAATGGCTATTAACAACTCTTAATTTAACTTCATCAATATTTAATTCTAATTAAGTTTCTCTATTCGCTTTCTCATCAATCGATGGCTTCGATCTTTCGTCTCATTTCGGCAGCTTCTTATTGGTAGCAGAGAATAAGTTCGATGATTGCCTGGAAGTGAAATACAAAAGGAAGCTCACCGGGGGCAGAATATTCGAGCGATCCAAAAGCGCAAATTAATAAAGTGCTGAGGCGGTTGAACATCAAATGCTTCACAGATGTGAAACCTCTTTTTGATTTTGAAAGTTGTGCTGTCAATAGCTTTACCACAATCATCGCGATGAAAGAGTTTTTCTCTTGACTTTGGCGGGAGAACTTTCAGCAACTCAATTCTAAGTCATCGCGAGAGACTTTTCATCAATCTTCCAAGCTCTTAAACACAATTAAGATCAACAATGGCATCGGAATAATTGTTATCTCCTCCTCAACAATGAAGCAGCTTAGAAAGCGAGAAGACAAGAAACAAATTGATCCGAAAAGATCTCCGCAATCACCGCCGCGTGATTTGACTACCAATTTAGAGTTAATAATATTTTGATTGTTATAATTCTTCTCCGATCCAATTGAAAACGATGTTTCATCGCATCTCATGAAATGGCTTAAGATCTTTCACTCTTCAAGCACATCAAAGAGAAGCCCCGCGATTATTAATGAATATTGAATGGCAGCACCAACAACAAGATATTTGAGTAATAATTTTTGTTAATTCCAATTCAATTGATCCATAATAGCTTTTGGTCGAGTAAGCGAGAGAGAGATCGAAAAGCCATCATCGAGTGAAAAAGATTCAATTGTTCGCATCTGGTTCATTGTTGAAATCCTATTTCATTTCAAAGGGTTTCGACTCTCGCCTTGCACTCTTCATCTTTCGACTTCTTTATAAAAACGTTTTTTTTTTGTTGTGGATTTCGCTTTCATAACAAGTTTGATTCCATTATTTCGCTCTGGCGATGAAAAATAGATTCGATTGTTCACCGATTTCTCGATGGTACTCAAAGGAATCGAAACATTTTGTCATTTTTAATAGTTTGACTTTTAAAGAGTGTTAAATAATGATTTCTTGAGAGAGTTTAGCTCAAGGCTACGTTGGTGGCATTGATAAAAAATAGAAAAAAAAATGTAGAAAACACTCTAACTTATTTATAAATTGTGAAATTAATAATATCTCGGGAATCGAACCCGCATCGCCGTCTCTCGGACGACGCTAAAAGTGCTCTTTAAAGAGCTATCAATAACTGTAAACGACGAATGACTAAATTCGCTACAAATGCTCTTAGAAAAATAAAATAAAAATAAAAATTTAATTTCTCAAAATCTAATTTGTAACAAAATTTATTTAATGCTGGCATCATCATCGAGTGAATTCTCTTCAAGTTAATTATTCAAATATAAAGTTTTGAATTAATTTCCACTCATTAAACATTTCAAATTTGTCGCAATTTCGAGTTCTGAACGACTCTCGACAATGAGAGTTCAAATTTGTGATGCCCTAAGCAAGGAGATTGCGAATAATGAATTACTTCATCTCGAGGAGTTGAGCACAATGAAAAATTTGTTCTTAAAATGCAATTTCCGGTGTCGAATTACTTCTTTATATTTGGCTTTTAAAGACGCTTCGAGTAGAGAAATATTTTTTGTTTGCCTTGGGCAAGGGACGAGGGGTTAAAAGTTCCTTTGAGGTGTTTTCACTTGAATGTCCCGCGAGCGAGAAGGATCTTGCCTTCTTGATTTCTGCAGCTCAAACCATGAGGGTTCGAATAAACTTTTAAGGTGTAATTATTTTGAAGGAAAATGTTTAAATGCCACATCAGATGGAAATGTAATCAACATTTAATGAATAGTTACGATGCGAGTCATTGTTCCGTTTACGGAAAGTCGGCCGATTAGAAAGGAAGTCAGCAGTCTTTTACTTTTTCCGTGATTTTTCTTAAGAAATCTGAACAATCGAGAGAGAGACGAAGTAGAAATCATTGTGCATTTCGATTTGATGGCTAAATGGCATGAGAATTTCAGTTGGAAACTTCGCTCGTAACGACATTTGATAATAAACTCCATAAAAGACTAAATCCGCTGAATTGCGCAACTGCTCGCCTATTCCACTCGAGTTGATTTATTATGCTGGTTCCTTTCGATTCGGATCTCGACGCTTTTCTCTGTGAATTTTCCCACGTTCTCTGATTTGATAAACTCATCTCATCTCGAACTCAGCTACCTCAGCGAAAAGTAAACGAATTAAAGTTCGCCCCAGCAAGGCTCCCACTCCTTGGGATTATAATTTAATCACAACGATAATATTGAGTCTCGCACCCACTTGAGAGGCTTCATCTCTGAACATAAACTTGAGATATTTATTACCATTATCCTTAATATGATTTGTGAACACTTTTCCTGCCTTCGCCTCATTCAGTTTGGCATCCGAAGAGATTGAAACATATTTTATGCTTTCGGAAGAGTAATGTTCTTGTTCGTAAAATTCACTTAAGGCAAGAAGACCACCCTCCGACTTGTTTTACTCGGAAAACACATTCAGACATCCAAACATTGTCGTCATGAGGGTGGAACATGTGCAATGCTCTTGCCTTCGTCTTTCGTTTGAAGTAGGTGAATGCTTTCGTTATTGAATCTGCGGCAGGAAACTTTTATTGAGGGTTTTGTTATTAGACTTAATTGAGAAGCGAGCGGGATTGTTGTGAGCTGAGATAGATTTAATTAAAATGAACCTACACGGACTCGCTCTTGATTCTTAATAAAGAAATTTTCAGAGAACTTTACGTCGCTCATTAGGAGTTGTTGAAAGCGCAGTTGTCAGTTTGAATGCTGAGCATTACCGTTTTGGGAAGTTTACGTCACTTCTTATCTTTCTTTTAACGACTCCTTACATGCCGTGACTTGTTTTCGTTTCGTCGCATAAGAAACGCTCTTTAATTATTCTTTACGTGCAGTCAATTAAATGTACTCGAGACTTGAACGGAATTGTTGATTCAAGACATCTTGAGTCGATCCCGAGAGATCTTATCAACGCTTTATGACATTTATGAAGCATTTTTCGTTGCGGGCACGTGGAGATATAGCGCAAGCCATTGCGCAGGTGACTCTCGATTCGCGAGCAATCATTGGCACTTGGAACTAAGTATTTCACGGCCCGCATCCTCCCCGTGTTAATGATCGAAATAAATTCATAACGCACAGAAACCTATATTTATGTCTCACGCAGCGAAGGGGCAAGCAGGAATTTTATTATTGCAATTGAACAATTTGCTGAGAGCAGAGCGCATTAAAATCTAAAAGGCGTTTTCGAGAAACTGCGATGTTAAAACTAAAATTACAGCCTTTTAGCTCGAGTTCCCATGGTGCTATTGACTCGAGAACATCAACGGACTTTTCTGCTCTGACTTTTGCCATCGAGAGGGATGAAATCGTTTGAAGATTTTAAAGTTTTGATAAACTTTCCTGATCGCTCTATTCATTTGAAGGATGCAGTGTGTCCTTTTAAACGACTCTATTCGCTCGAGATAAGATCACTCGAAGGAGCGAGAATAATAACGAGAAAATGCGTGTAAACAAGAAAGATAATTTGATTGGAAGATAGCGACAGCCTTCGTTTCGCTTTAATCAAAATGTTTTTGTTTCTTTGCTCCCTTCGATTTTATGAAATATTTGTTTGCATTCATCGAAAATATGAGAGACATTTATGTCAATTCGAAGAGATCTCATGATGCTGATAAGATGCATAAACTTATGTTGTGACTGCAATCTGTTTGCCTTTTGTCGAGAAAGAAGGGAGAAGAGTTAGCTCAATCAGTTTGCTTTACAACTAAATCCGAATTATCTTTAATGCTTTTGTTGATTAGCTTGAAATCAAAGTCGAATTGTTTCGTCGTTGCCATGAAGACTTTTACAACTTCATTAAACCACTTTTATGATAGAAGTTAATTGACCGTAATCATAGGGAAAAGAAGTTGAATCCAAAATTGGAATTGATGATAATCTCGTTTATCCAATCACTTGCATTAAGTAACGACTCGACTCATGACAACCGCAAAAAAATCTGCTCGAGTTAGTCTCCGACTGCTGTGCTCGCATATTTAATTATGAATTGTGAGTTTCTCATGAGGTTGAGTTGAACACATCACACAAAACCTCTAAGCGCTACCCAAGAAGTCGACTCAAAATTAACGCGTGCTGTGCGTCCCATCAGACGAAACATGTTTGTTTTTACTCAACCAAACGAATGCAAAAAAAAATAAAACTAAAAGCGATTCTGATGACTGCCAAAGAAGAACGGCTGAGACCTGCTGAGAGTCCCAGTGTTCTACTTTTTATAAAAATAACAGAAATATAAATCACACATCAATATTAATCAAGAGATTTTTGGTTTTCCTCTTTCTTTTCGAAGGATTTACGTGATCACGCATGTCGACTGATTGTGATTAATTTAAAGAAATTTATTTCGACAAATTCTGTAGAGAAATTAATCCGTTGGAGCTTCTATTTAAACAAATCGTTCACGCTCACTCTATTTCCAATTCGAATTCAAATGGTTGGTCATTTATCGAATTCACTTTCGAACAAAACAAACAAATTTCTCTTGCTTAAGAGAGTTGAACAAACAAACAAATCCTTCAAGCCATCAAACTAATTGGAACAATGAGAGCTGTGAAGCTTCAAAGCCGATTATTATTATTCTCCTCATTCAATTACAGCTCTGGCTGCTGTTAACTTTTCAGGAGACCACCTTTGACTTCTAAGCCCGGGGAAGCAACTGGAGCGCTGACTTCAAATTACCAACCGCAATTGAACAAAAAAATAAAACTTTAGAACTTTCAACTCATAAACTCACTCGCCCCCTAATGTTTCCCGCACGGTATCCGTCGGTTGTTGTTTGCCAGGATCGAAGACTCACCAGGACAGTTTTCCGTGTGACAATGAAGGGACAACGAATTGCGCAAAACATTCTACTCGAATGGCTTGAAAAAGGAATCAAATAACTGAACAATTAGAACTTCGTGCTACGGCCTTTTCGGTTTGGTAAATTTTCTACTCCAAAGCTTCCGAACAAAAATGTTTTGTTTATGAACTTGCGATTGGGGCAAATGAGGTTCAATGATGTGCATTTGAGTGGAAGTCATTTGACTGCAACAGTTGGCTGGCGGGAAATTGAGACTTTCATTGACTGCTTGTCTCGTCATTCGGAGATTCATCGAAACTTCATTAGAACAATGTTTGCATTAGAATTCCATCAGCGACCAACAGAAGTTTACGATTACATTCGATTCTATTTCCTTTACATTTCTCGCTCTACCGTTGTTCATTCTTTTAGACGATGAAAAAATAGAGGAATGATGTAGCATAGAAGGGTTTCGCTTTGTGCAAGAAGAAAATATGTAATAACATGCACCACAGGCAAACATTATTCATTTTGATTCGATTCTTGCATCGGGCGAGAACGCAGAGAAATTTTTCCAATATCCAAATGTTTGATGAGATCAAAAGGAGTAAAAAATTCACTGACGCGCCAAGGGAAAATAAACAAAGCTCCAAAGATAAATCGAAATTGGCTTTTTGTGTGAGGTTTTAGGAAATTTCTCGAGTTCTTCGTCGAAGCTTTGGGGGGTAATGAATTCGATATTGTTTGACTATGCCAAGCGGACCGTGGAAAACGAAAAAGTTTGATCGAATTTTATTGAATTGATCGGATTTCCAGTGCGTCGAATCTCAACAAAACTCCATTACGAATTTAAATTAATGAACTTCTCTTCTCTCCAGCCCCCATTAAAAGCTAATTCAACATCATTTACCGACAGTGGCGGCCGCTCATTACACTGATGATCCAAATACAAATGTTTCTGCTTCCTCTCGAGTCTCGACAAACTTCAATCACAGTCGACTCGTGCAGTCGCCATGGAGAATGAAATCGTCGACCTAAAATTGCGAACAAAACGAATAAAACTTCGTCTTTCTTTAATAATTATTCTCCATGTACGGCCTCGCTATCTCTCGCACAATTTTCATTTTCTTCATCAGAGGAAATTTATCATCATAAGAGAACTAATTTATAAATAATTTTTTACTGTAACCGAACTCCCGGCGTTTAGCTAATGAAAAATGTAATTTCGGAATTTCTCAAATAATTTCATCGAAAATGGAAGCTCGCAAACCGAAAATCTTAAATTAATTTTAATTAAAATTGTAGCGAAATAATTATTTTATCATTAAAAGAGTTTGCAAGTCATATTCGAATTTTGTTGAATGTTTTTCTCAGTTGTCAACAGTAAATACAACGTTTGCTGATGTAAGATACATCTCGTTAAAGATCGCGGCTTCGATTACCGGTGTAAACGAATGTTTTATTGCACAATTTTTTTCTTTTTTTTCATCAATGATTTAATTTTCTTAGTCTCAAACTATTTTTTTCTCTCTTCAAAAACTCTTCGATTTTATTAACAACTGCCAAAAGACAAACGACTCGTTTACGAGGGAGGAGATTTATTGGCCTCGAAATGTCGAGCAATCATAAAAATGTGTGAAGTAATTTGTTGCAATAAAATTAGACTCTCGATTGTTTGTTTGTTCTCCCATTCATCAGTGCTTCGACATTCAAAGGGTGTTGCTGACTCAATTGCAACGCACACACATTTCCAATAATAATGACGATTATTGTATCTCTGTACGTCTCTTCCTGTTCTCGTTCTCGCATTGTGAGATGTTTCAAAATTTGTTTCCGGTATCAATTCATCTTTGTTCATCGTCGACAATTACGACAATACGCTATGATGTGCATTGAGAGAGACGACGACACAAGCAGGCAACATATTTATTACCCTGAGCATCTAATGCACGCGTCAGATCTTCCTTTTGCCCTCTTCATAGCAGGAGTGCTGCGAGAGAGCATAAATAAACAACAAAATATTGGCTTATAACGAAATAATGAAGAATTTATGACTTTTCGACAAATGAAAACGTAAACGAGATGGAGTGAGAAGAAGGACGAAAGGAGGCTGAGACATGTGCAAGTTTATCTATGGTATCGTCCTTCCAATCATTTGGTTTGCCAAACAACCAAAGCTTATTTGAATGTTTCTCTTTTAAGAAATTTGTCTGTTTCAACATCACAATTGGAAAGCAAGGGCCTCAGACTCCCCAGACAATGCAATCACACGCAGGTTTCTCCGCTCTGGGTCCTTTTAAATTTCACTCACTGGCATATATCATTGCACAAATGATTTTAATTTGACGTCGCATGCTGAGGCAGTGGACGCAGTGGAACAATTGCCAAAGAGACAAAACGAGGAACATGATTTTGTTTTGTAAATGCCTTGAAAGGTGTAAAATTTAGAGAGAAAAGATGGTAAGGAGCGTGCTAATTTCCTGTGAAAATTGAGGTGACGTCGTCAATCTGATCGTCTCTTAACTGATAAATCAGCAGCAGACGAAAGTGTGGTTGATGTTTTGTCGTGTGTTCCTCCTTAAATGTCAGTTTATCTCGCACGTATCATCAACTCAACCGTTTAGAAAGAATCTTTGATTCCTCTAAAAACAAGACAAGACGAAATTTGATATTTTTACTCTGCAGAATCCGAGAAACGTTGATTTATAATTAACACGAAGAATTAATTGAAATTTATTGCATTGAACAAGGAAATATTGTTTCGAACTTACAAACTTGCAGTCGTTTTAATTAAATTTTAATGAGTAAACAGGAATTAAACTTTTCAAGACTTCGAAGAAGGATTGTGAAGGTTTTTAAATTTTCTTGCCAGAAATGTGCAATAAATTTCGAGGTTTTTCATTAGAAGGACTGCAAGCTAATGTAGATGAAGGAGAAAAGAGAGAAACTCTATTGCACATTGTCTTCTTATTTTGACTTTGCTTATGATTTATTGCGGGGGTGGCAAAGAATGTTCTTGGAAGAAAGTCTTGGTTATTGCTTTTTTTTTTGCACATCTTCCAGCAGGTTTATGGCCACGTTAGGTCATAAAACTTGACTTACGGTTTTAATTTTCTTCCCGAGATGTTTATGCGAAAAGAAACTATCGCAGGCCATAAAAAATATTGAGACAATTTTGATATGAAAAAATATTTTTAACTCTAAGTTCGCCGGGAGAAAGTTTCGCTGAGCACTCAATTTCAAAGGAAGATGAGTTTCCTAATAGAGATTGATCATGAAAGGACTCACAAGCGAAATGCAAAGAAGATTTCAACAAAAGAAATATTTCTTGGGTGTTCTCGAATGAGTCTCGTCTTCTGACAAATTTTCCTTTCGATTAGTTTGTCTTGTCTTTTCAACGAGGATGAATTTCAAATTCCTTAAACATTCTTTGTTAGGCAGAAAATATTCACAATTGACAAGAAAGAAAACTGTTTCAGATTTCTGTCTGACAGCAGAAACTTTTTCTGAAGGAAGAAGTGATTAACGACTTGTCGATGAGACAGCTGCTTTCGCAAAACATATCGGCTCGTCATCATGTTGATTATTAAATCATCATTTAGTGCATGAAATGTTGAAGCGAATGCCATTTATGACGTCTCTATTGTTGAATTATTTGGGTTGGTTACTCAATGTTCAGGTTGATCATGATTAGCTGTTTTTCTCTGCTTTGAATCCGTGGGGAAAGTTTTCGTAAGCCGACGAGTTTGAGGACTGAAAAGATTTGTCTTAATCAAAAGAGAACTCGCCTCGAGTAAGTTAATTGCCTCAATTATCCAAGTGCTCCATTATGTGGAAGCAAAAGGCAGCTAATCAATTAATCGTTTTCATAAAACAATCAAGATGGGTTCAACCTCGAGCACGCCCTTTTTTAGCTCGACGATGTTTCCTTTTGTTTCAGTAAATTCGTTCAGGGAAGGATTTGTTTGCTGTTCAGTTAATTGAATGATTAATTGTTGTGTATTTAAAGCGAATGAATACCATCGCGATGATTAATTGGTCAGATCGCTGGAAGGAATGAAAAAGAAGAACAAATTGATTTCTGAGAATCATCAGGACCTTGGAGGAGGAATTCCAATTATGATCGGAGGTGAAAAATTGTTCTTCGACCATAAAAACATGAAGAATAGTTTCGAACGCTTCGTCGGACTTTGCATGCCAAGCTTCGTCTTTATTCCACACATGAGCAATGTGTCTGACTTCGAGCAAACGGAAAAAATATTACGCTAACCAATAATTTATCACGAAAAGAACGATCGTCGTCGTCGCGCAGGCTCCAAACAAAAACTCAACCCAAATCTTGAGAGAGAGACGAAAAACAGAACTTTTGTGTCTTGAAAATCTTTTGAAAAATGTTTAATTCATTAATAAATTAATAAGAAAATGTTTAGAAAACAAAATAAGGAAAGATCAGAAAATTGAAAGTAAAAGAGTTTGAAAGGGCGATCGAGACAAAGCCTAAAGCCTTAAACACTTTAAAATGAAACGAGCTTTAACACCAAACACACAAAATGACATAAAAATTCTTGAACAAAACGACGCGAAGCTGAAAATAAAAGAAGAAATGTCTCTCCGGCTCGGAAATCTTTATCGTTAATATTTAATAAATTCGAACAAATTTTTTATGATAATTTTATCTTTTTCGAAAGGAAAAAACTAATAACATTCACATTATTTATAGCATTCTGATTTGTTTACTTTTGTATTTCATTTTATAATTGGATTTGGTTATGCTTAATTCTCTCTGCCCCTTCTCTCCCCCGAAGAAACATTTTCGATTCTTTCCGAAGAAAACATTTGAAGCATTAATCAGACACAAAATCATTCCGATTATTGATTCTCGCGAGATGATAAGAAATATAATTTTGTCATCAAAGCGATGCCGTTTCAGCGACAGATCAAATTTCCTTCATAAATATTTGTCAATGAATCATAAACTTTCTGTTAAATCTTTTGCGGTTATAACATTTAATTGAGGTTTGTCAAAAACTCAATAAATATCAAGTGAGGACTAGGCTTCTTCTGTGATCATTTGTGGGTACACACTCCAAGCTCCTCTAAGAACAAAATAATTAAATTAGAGATGCTTGTCTCATTCAATTTTAAATGGCAAATAAGTTAGCTAAACTTTCCTTTCCCCAAACTTACAAACAAACCTTCGCAAACAAAAACGATTGGCTATTAATGAATCATTAAAACAATCAAGAGCGAGAAGATTTGTCGGAAACAATAAATTCGAAAGCCGTAAAAGACAAAACCTCAAAAGATGAATAAGTAATGTTCTCTTCTAATTTCTTTATTGGCTTCATAATTCTTGTCGCTATTTCAATAAATTCTTTGCTTGTGATATGTGTCCGCGCGAGTCGTTCGCAAGTAAAAGAGAAAAAGATTCTTAATAAATGATATTTCTTTCAACTTTTTACGACTATTTTATTTAAAACACATTCATAATTTTTTTTTCTTTTTATTCCTCATCTCTGTTTTAATAAAATATGTCCATCATATTTGAATAAAAACGATAAAATATTTAAAAGTTTATTCTGTTTCTCTTCTTTTATTGAAACTCCAAAGACAAAAAATGTTTTTGATTTATATCGAGAATTTGTTTCATCTTTAATATCATCGGAGATTGCCGAACTCTGCAAACCCTCTCAAGTCCATTGACACTTCAAATGAAATTATGATGATGTCGTGTGCCATTAGCAGTTTCAATTTACTGATTTTTATCAAAGTGATGAAGTTTACGAGAAATTAAAGAAAATTCTGTCAAAATTGCAACAAAGTTGAAAGTGAAACAAGTTCTTCTTAGGAATCATTTCAATGCACGTTATCACTTAATAAAGTCGATAATACTCAGATCAAGCTTGTTGTTTGTTCCATTTTATGATGACAATATTGAAAGCTCTACATTAAGAGCTTAACAATTCTGTGTGGCTTTGTGATGCAAATTCAGTTAAGAAGATTATTTCAATTTATTTTCTTTGTGATTGTGAAGCTTACGTTGATGTGCATGCTTTCGCTCGTTTTCTGCTTTACGTCGTTTGTGACGCGAGAATGGATACACAATGAATCAATCACACGAGTTAACTCTTCTTTAATTGAATGAATTCCTTTTGTTTTTCTTTGCGTTCAAGTCTTGAGGAGACTGCTTTAGTCTGATGAACTGACGTTTAAAGAATCAAAAGAGACCCATCAAGAAATTCTTTCATCTCAAGCATCACGAACAAAACGAAAAGCTTCGAAGAGAAATGTTCCACCTGGGCGATGTTTGATGGAAACTTGAACAGAACTGAAATGATTAAAAAAGTTATTGATGAATTATGGAACCGCGCGGGGTAGATTCAAACCATAAATTAAAATCGTTCGTTTTTATTTCTTGTCTCTCGTCGTAAACAAACAGTCGTAAAAAAGACCACAGAAATGAGAGAAGACACATGAACAATCGTGGTTTGTTTTTGGGGAATAAGAGTGAAATATATGAAGTTATGGTCACATAAAGATGCGTGCAGTCATTAAATTGAGTCACAAAGAGTCCCTCAAGGATTCGTTATCGTTAAAAACAAACGCGGATCATAATAATTTTATTGTTAGAATGTTCGACAAGTTATGACGGCTCGAAGGGTTATCAGAAAGCTGTTTTCGACTTAGACCTTGCATCGTGGGGCGCTCATCGGAGACGACCAGGACAATTCAATTTGTCACACATTGATTGCTTATTTGCCGCAGCGGTTAAGGACAGCAAAGGTGGATTTCAATTTCGAGTGTTTGAGACATTAATTGGATTATCCCGCTAGCTTTAAATTGGTTCCTCTAATGCTGGTCTTGTGTCCTGCTTCGGTGTCTAATTTATGTAATCGACGGTCATAAATTTATTATTGTTTGCGCTGGGCAGCAGCTTTATGATTAATTGGATAAGATTAAGGCGAACGAAAATTGGATTTTGATGCTGGGAAACTTCTGAAAGTTCTCACTTCTCTACTGTGCTCCGACAGCTCAGTGTCGTGACCTATAATCACCGGGAATTCATCACGAATTGTAAACAAACACATGAAGTTTAATCAATTCAGTAAGAGAGCGGCCGAGCTCAGCTTGTTGTAATGAATTTCAAACAAACGAAAACAAATGGCAGAACATTAAACGGTAATTAATTAACATCATTTTCCTTCTCTCAACTTCCATCAAAAGCTGATATCTCCGAAAAGCTAACAACGCAGCGCCCGGTTAATAAATTTCTCTAATAACATGGAGGAATATCATTAGTTTATTAATTTCATCCGTTGTTTCTTTCATTTTGTTGGTGAAGCAGATTTATGTTCACAACAAGACGAAAAGTAATCGGTGGACAAAGATCTTTAAACAAACCAACGAATGGCTTCATCTATGAACTCGCGAATGAAGTTGAACTGTCGTCCCTCAAATTCTGAAACTCGGCTTCCTCAACAAAACACATTTTTCATATTTTAGTTTAACATGTTTGCATGGCTAAGCGTGATTGCGGTTTGTTTTTCTCCATTCCACTCGCTCGCCTCACATTGATGGAACGAATAAATTTACAGAAATTAAAGGGAGAGAGAGAGAAATGAATTAAAAATCCGAAATCCACGTTATGTTCCATCATTTGTATGAACACGATTCGTTTTTGCGTCATGAATAAATGATTTAATTTTCGGTCTGGAAACTGGAAATCGATGATAAATTAATGAACCGAGCCATGGAGCTTCGTGTCTCGCTAAGGAATCTTTGGAATTTGTTTTCTTTCCCTTCTCTTGTTAGAGTTTGCCGAATGAGACTTTTTTTGTTTACCGAATGCGCGATCATGATCAGCAGACACCTAAAGTCCCGTGAGTATCGCGAGTAACTTTACTTTCGTAGCATTCTGTTGATTGATGACTTCTGCCACCCATGTCATTAAGTAAAACTGGAAATGTTTTGATTTAATGGCATTTATTGATCGCAGAACATAGACGACTTCGTCTCCATGTCCCCAGCAAAACTAAATAGCAACCGTCTCCCTCCGCCTTCTCTCTCCGTCCGCTTCGTGTAAAAACTATTATGAGTGGCTCTTTCGCCGTGTATTGCCAATATAAATGACATGAATTATGTGCCGGGGAGAGGAACATGAGAAATAAATTAATATTTCAACCCTGTGCTGCTGAAGCTTCGCAGAAAATCGAAGGAAAGGAGAAGAAATGCAACTGGAAAACAGTAGAGTCATTGTCGAGAGTAAATAAATAAATATTTTTTGGTTGAATGTAAAACATTTAATCGACCGCTGTGCTCTGATCATCAATATTTTTTCACATATCGAGCTGCGCACTTTTTTCGTTGCCTTTTCGATAAAGACTCGAGCATTATTGCCTTTTATTGCGTTGATTCTTATTTAGCGAACAGTTCAGAGCTTTGATCTTGAAGGCAAAGTTAAGAACGAAGAGTTGCGTTGATATCCCTGGAAGAGTTGTCGAATTCATCAAGAGAGAGAAGCTCGATTTGCGGTGCTCGTAGTTTATCATTTCTTATGTTTCGAACTGAATTTATGATAATTAAACAAATCAGAGATTCCTCAAGTCAACAGCAAAAACAATTTATTTACGCGGTTTGCAGATTTCTCAACTTAACCAAGGTAATTACAAGATCATCGGCTTGGAATGTAAATGAAGGAAAGGTTTCGGCAACCGTTTGGTTAGAGAAAGTCATAATCCGTTGAAGAAAATTCGATTTGTCAGGATTATCTATCGTAGGAAAGTAAATTTTTTCTTTATCCTCGAAGCGAAACAAGAAAGAATAAAGAATGGTGTGTTTGTTCAAGGATAAACTTTTACGGTTTTCCACAGAAGACATCGTAAACATATCGTTTGAGGGCCGCAACACCTTCAGCCCCCAAAACGAAAGGGTTGAATGTTTTATTGTTTTATGAGATTTTTCTTTCTTAAAAAGTCAAACAGTCAATCTCTCTTTTCGTCTTTCTTGACTTTTAAAGCGAAAGGATTAAAACGAGAAAATATTAATAAGATAATGTCAATGTAAAACTCTTAAGCTCTTTTATGGTTTAATTATTTCTTCTTCTTGTTTCTGACCTGCTCAATTATTTTCCATTACCTACGAAGAAATTTCTAAGAAGCTAGAAATTATTTTACATTTCACAAAAATATTTTAAAAGTTGTCTAAGGAATGAACATTTCGAGCGAGAGAAAAATAAAATCTTTATGCTCTTGCGTGAGTTTTATGTTTTAGACGCGCCCATTTTTACTTCGCTTCGGATCGTTGATCAGATGAGTGTTGTGCAACTGCTCCAGCCAACATTAACCAATGTGCGTTCGGCTTGTTTATGGTTGTGTGTGAGGTCGCGAGTATCTGTTCATCTCTTTCATTTAAAGAGCAACGTTCTCGCTTCATCAAAAGACTCTTCTGTCGTTGAACAAGAAACAAACCCATCACTTTAAGATGTTGAGCGAGCAATTAAATTATTTAAATTTACATAAAAATAAATAAACAAATAAATTGTCGTCGAGTTAAAGTCTCATTCTCATTTTTATCATAACAATCTTCTCAAGTCATCGGTCTCAGTCGGGTATCGAATGATTAACTCAACGAATCGCAAGGTGTTTCGAAGACGATCTCTTGGCAGGCGCTCCGTAATTGCTTTGCAGCGCAACATGCAAAAATCGCTCGAAACATATCAAAAGCCATTTGCCTATTTTCCAACGACTTCGATATCGCAGACAATTATTTTTTACGATCTCTTTTATCACTCGATTAAAAGGAAGTAAACATTAATGATTTCATTTCATGCGTGAATAGCAAGCCTGTGGCTTATTGGATGATATTACAGGAATCAAGAGCGAAGTTCGAGGTGAAAATTGTAAATTCTTATGAAAACACACAGAAACATCGTAAAAATGTCTCATTAGGAGAAATAGCCGCGAACTAATTGGATTAGCGTGAGCAATAAAAATATGAAACTGAATTGGAATATGCAAATAATTTCAGTTACAATGTTGGGGTTGCGATTGAAGCTCACGAAACTAAAGCAAAACGTCGAAGTTTCCTTAATGAGCTGAAAGCTCTCACCAAACAAATGTTAACATCGAAATGATAAATTGTGATCTAAACGTGCGACAATAAAGACTTCCAACTGAGACTGCAAAAAGGAGATTTCTTTATTCTTTATTAAATAGCGCCTCTTGACAAATTTCATCTCTTCTTCGATATTTTTGTTCGTCGCTCGCTCTGTGATGAGATTAGTCTAATAAGATTGTTTGTCAAATATTTTTCTTAGGAGAGCGAGTGAGTGAGAGAAGCGAAACGACAGCAGACAAATTTGATTAATTCGTTTCTTGGTTTTTTCTTATGGTGAGCGGTCGCAGAGAGATTGAATTAATTAAATTTCCATGGAGAAAATGTGAATGAAAAGTTTCGGCGAATTTGCGACACGACGTGAGTCTGATCAATGAATTTTTCTCATCGAATTTTCCGCATTCAAGAGCTTCACGCATGTTTCTCCGATTGTGAGAGAAACTCTCGAAACAGCAATCGATTTGTTTCTGTTTAGCTCGTTGAGTCAGAATGAGACGACGAGAGTTGCATACAGTTATACACAAAGAGTAGGAGGGAACTTTTGTGTGATTTGCTTGCCAACGGAGCTTCGCTCACTATGAACAACTGATTCCTGTTGAGAAGCCGGGGTCAATCTTGATAGAATTTTTCAGAGTTTAGTCGTTAGTTGTATTCCCGCTGCGTATGTCGTTGATCCGCAGGCAGAGCATGCTGACTTTTTTGCGCTAAGAGTTTTAGTTTCAAGAGTTTTTCGGTTGAGATGAGGAAAAGATTTTAATATCGGAAAGAAAAAAATATTTTGTGAAATGAACTTTTAAGAAAGAAATTCGAGAAAATAGTGAAAATGAAAAAAGTTTGCAATTGAAATGAATTGTTCGTAAAAAAAATTATTCAAAACTAATAAGCGGAAAATTGAAATTAAAAATTCAAGAGTTGAACAATCGCGAATTAACTCGAATGAGTTTGTAAAAAAATTAAAAAGTTTAATTCGTGAAACTTTGCAAAAATAATTTTTATCGAAACAATCAAAGTTTAAAAACTGTTAAAAAGTAATTAGTGAACATGATGATGAACAGTTTTATGGAATCAACGCCGTATTCTCATCTGGCTACGTTAGGATTAAAAATGTCGCCAAATCACGACGCAACTGGTGGATCGTTTTCGCAACAGCATTCTTCTCATCTTGCCAGCTTTGGCTTGAAAATGTCGCCGAATCATGAATCGGGATCTCTCGCACAGCCTCACTCGCACTTGAACTTCGGAATTAAGATGTCACCTAATCAAGGCGATTCGAGATCAAATCCATTGGCAAATGATCCAATGTTGCATGGATCATCAAATCTTCTTGCTGACATGGCAGCTCATAATCCTTATCAAAGTGCAGCTCAAGCAGGAAATGGCTACGCAGCTTCTCACTACATCGCTCCACCTTCGCACATGGGACAAATCAATCAAATTTCATCTTACACAGCAAAGGATTTTCTCTTCAAAAGGGAAAATGATTACATGTCATCAGCATCCTCGACAGCGCCACAATCAAATCCTGCGTCGGATGCCGCTTTGTATCACCACGCATCGATTCATGACAATTTGAATCATCACCCAGCGATCGGCTCTACAGCTCCAGCTTCTTCTTTAGCCAACCATCACTTTCATCAACATCAGATGCGAATGGATTACTCGCATCACTATCATCAGTCAGGTTATCCGTCGGTCCATCACAATCTCGCTCACTTGCCAAGAAACCATGAAACAGGAGCTTTCTTCCGATATATGAGGCCAGCGGCTATTAAACAGGAGATGCAATGCTTGTGGGTCGATATGGACGCACCGCATCCAGTGGGACAGCCGATCTGCTCCAATGATAATCGCAAAACATGCAATAAGATTTTCAACTCGATGCAAGAGATTGTAACCCATTTGACTGTTGATCATGTTGGAGGACCTGAGATAACGTCTCATTGCTGCCATTGGCTTGCGTGTCCACGCAATGGTCGTCCGTTCAAAGCGAAATATAAGTTAGTGAATCATATTCGAGTGCATACTGGTGAAAAGCCATTCCCGTGTCCTTATGCCGGCTGCGGAAAAGTGTTTGCTCGATCGGAAAATCTGAAAATTCACAAAAGAACGCATACTGGTGAGTTTGGCTTTATTTATTTTTTTGCCGACGGTCATATTTTTGCTGTTGAAGTTCATTGAGATGACAACGTTCATTGGTGGAGAATTACGAATTTAATTGCGTGGAAAATTGTTGATCCCAAAGAAGAAAAAAGATTTTCTTTTCGATTCATCGAATTTTTCCTTCGAAATCGAAAGCAGAAGAGAAGCGGCTTTAGAGATTTTCCAGATTTTTCTTGTCGTTTCCCTCAAGTCACATTATTATTTTGCCATCAGCTTCGGGTTCAGCTTTATTGTCAAAACATTTAACTTTTTGTCACCCTCGCCTTCGTCTTTATTCATTCGCTTAACGTCTTCTTCCGTTTACTTTTTTTATTGCGATCCATTTATTGGAAAGAGAGAAGAAAAATCTTGAGCAGAAAATTTATGAATAAATTTAAAGATGCCATTTATGGCAAAAGGAAGGAGATTGTAATCCTGAAAGTTTTTTTTTATGCTCAGCACACAATCTTGCGAGTTGGAAAAGAATTTATGACACTTCGATTGTTCATGGCGATAAATGATTAATTGAGTCGCTCTCCGAGATAGTCGAGCTCTTGAGCAGATGAAGGGAAGGCAGAAAAAAATTGTTATTAATTAAGCTGAGTTTCAAGCCTTCGCTAGCTGAAAGTTCAAAAGCTGATGTGAAGTCTGTTTTCATTCTCCCTTTGCTAGTTGAAAAACGAGAAAAAAACAACTTTACAAACATCATAAGAAGAGAAAAAATGGTAAATGTTTAAAATTCAATAAATCAATCATTGGAAAATATTTAAAAACAATACTCACTTTAAATAAATACAAACGTAAGAAAGTCGAATAACGAGGGAGGGGAAAATAACATGAAGAAGAGAAAATATTTAATCTTGAAAATCAATGCGAGATCTTTTAAAGAGATTGAGAAAAAATTAATTAAAATGTCAAATTGGACGAAACCACAAAACTTATTTTTTTCCTCTGGATTTTCTCATATAAATTAGATTAGATGAGAAGGCCATTAAAGATGATTCAATCTCTTCTTGTTATACATTTAAACAATAAACATTTCTCTGTGTTTTTCACACTCATCGAAATTAAATCAATGCGTTGAACTATAATCATCGTCGGAGCTTCGCAGCTCAACGAATTCGATACACTTTAAAACATATAAATCTGGAACGAACCTGAATAAACAAATTAAAACCTCATCACGGAGTTTTTCTCCACTTTGAGGCAGGAGAAAGATTGAAAAATTGTTTTAAGCACGAAAGAGAAAATCATTTGACACGTGTTCCTAAATAGATCTCGAGGAGCTGACGAGCTGAACGTAAATAAATTGACTCATTGATTGTTGTTTGATGATAAACACTCTGTTAATTGCCTGCACTTGAAAAAAAGGAAATCAACGTTCTAATTCACCATATCATTGAGGTTCGTGTGCCCCTCGCACTTGAAAGCCTCTTCTAATTTGACTTCGATTCAGGATGAAATCGTTGAATTGAAGTGAACAAAAATAAAAGAAATTGAAGATTCTTTGTAATCAAATTAACAGACGCACGCTCAAGTCTTTGATTGTGATTTGCGTGAATTCGAGGACCGATTACCAATTGAATTGAATCATCAAACCCTCGACTCTCACAAAGACATTAAATTGCGAAAGTTGCTCCCGATTCTCTTCCGAGGAAAATCAATTTCATGACTCAACCCTCGAGACCGAGTGATTTGAGTTAGAAAGAGAATCAAATTATCTTCAATGTGCTGTGAATAAACAAAAATATTTATCGAGTTAAATTCGATACACTTGAGTAGATCCCACAACCACACAATCTATTAATCTTAATAGAATTTATTTAATCGAGCCAACCCTTTAATTAAATCTTCTGTCTAACATTTCGATTAAGACAGAAATTCGTTTACCTTCGTCTTGTTACTCAAATGTTTCTTCTTGAGGAATTGAACATTTCTGAAATTCCAATTTCTTCCAGATGTTTGAAAAGAATTTTGAGGCTTCTAAAAATAAAAAGAGATAAAAATTTGTTTTGAAAGATATTTGAGAACATTTAAGAAACTTCGAATGAAACTTTGACGCAGGAATTATCATCTCGTGTATCATTGTGTGTCATGTTATTTAAGAATGTGTAAATATTTACACTTGTTTAACGGGATCGAAGGTTTTCCTTAATTGCCTAATTGATTTTTGACATCTATTTTGTTTTTCACGGTACTGAGACACGCGCCATGCGAAGGAAAAGGTTCGAGATCAACTTTGGCATGTGTCGCTAGTGCTATTGAGTTTCAGTCAGCATCATGTTGAGTCTCATAATGGAAATTTATGCTTTTCAATTAGCGCTTTTTGAGATTTCCTTTCTCTCACTCTTTTGCTCGATGCCACTTTGTTCGTTTTAGCGGAACAAAAGGGAGTTGCGGAAGCTTGCGGAGCAATTTACATTAAAAGGGATTTTTAAAGCAAATTAGTCATTAAGAACCGAGAAGTTAGCACTTGCAAAGGAGAAGAGATGAACGCCTCATTTACGATGCAAACTATGCTCATCATCATAACTGAAAACGGTCATTAAAATGTTATGCAAACGAGAAGCTTTATGCGCAATTTACGGTCTTGCATTACATAATTTCAAGCTTCACTTGAGTTAGAGACACTGAAGAAGAGAAGAAGCCTTTTTAAATTATCCTTGAGATTCCACTCATTAGGAATTCGACAATAAAAAAAAGTTTCTTAATTTATTCGCCATTAAGAGCCGCGCCGAGAGAACCAAACAGTTTGAAGAAAAAGGTGAATTTCCGAGAATTCCAACTTTGGTAATCATTATTTCCAAGCGCTTTTCCCACCCATGTCAAATGAAATTAAGAATGCAAACTAGCAAGCGAACAGATGAAAAATGGCGTTTGAAGCTTCGTTTGCCTCAGGCCAATTTCAGAACAACAATCCTCTCGGAATAATTTCTTGACACCACACACATCAAAGAATAAAATTTCACACTTCACTTAAAGTGGTTCTCGCTCGAAGTAGCTAGATCGAAGCTAGATTGCCTGCTGGATACAAACACTTGCGATTTTCATGCTGTCAATGATGCAGACGACAAAAAAAAACTTTGAACGAAAGATGATATCGATGCAGAAAAAAAATCTGGCGAGGCGTTAGAGCGAAGTGTCATGTAAATGAATGTAAATTCATTGTGAAATATCAAAGGCCGTAGCTAGTTCTCATCTCATTAAACACATCTCGCGCGCCAGGGTCTCATTCTCGATTGATTGATTTCCAGCGAGAGAAACGATGCAAAACGGATTGAAATTTGCCAATAATGGTCCGCGACATAAATCAACAGATTGGAAAGCATTCGCTAAAAGTATTCATTAATTGACTCATTTGTTTGAGAAATTATCGCGAGCTGGAGAGTTTTGCTGATGGAGTACGAGAGGGCGTCGCGAGTAGGCGTTGGATGAAGCGAAAAAAGAAAAACTGCAACGCGTTTCTTTCTTGCACAAAACAAAGAGAAAAGAAATAATCAATTAACTTGTTTTCCTTCCTTGCTTGCCAGACGCTGTTGCACAAGGCACTCGAGGGCATCTGATGATTATTTAAATGGCAAACGCTCCGCTTCTTGGATCAAAGCATTTAAACAGAAGCTCAAGAGATATTTAATTTGTGCTCTCGATTCGTGCTTCGTCCATTTGCAGAAAACGGGAGAGATGGGCGTGCTGTGAAAATAATTGTTAAATTATAGATTCCCGTGAGCCGACAGCAGAAATCTTTTCTCTTCTTTTCATCGTTCGCTTCGTTTTACCGAAAAAACTTGCGAACGTCGATCTTTTAAGTCGACGAATCCTTTTCTTTAATTAACAACGAAACTGTTTCATTCTTTGAATTTTGAATTGAACACTCGATGAATGAAGAGCTCTTCAGCTTCTGTCAACAGTTCTTGCACGCATCTTGAATTGAAAAGAAAAGAAGAATCTTCAGTTTAGAGATTTCATAATTGTCCTTAGACTTTTCAAAAGAGCCTTCTCGCTATTAAACATCTATTATATAAGTGCAAACACACATACACACACAGTCGATAGTTAATAGTTCTGAGAGTTTAGTCTACCGTAGTCCTATGCGATTCCATTGTTCGCTGGAAGGAGATGAAGCAGACGGTGGAAACACAAAAACTATTAGTCACATCTTTGGGCAATATTTCATTTACTTCTCTTGAAGCGAGCATAAAAGTTTTTTCTTCTTCTTTTTTTCAAGAATTTTTGTCAGGAAAGGAAGAAGTAACCTTCAAGAAAATGTAATGAAAAAGTGCTTTTTATCTCGTCGCTTCTTCTTGCCTGCGTTAAAACACACACACAAAAGCGATTGCGGAGTAACGCACATTGCAAGATAAACAATAAGGCTTGTTATTCTATTTAAATGCGAATATAATGGTTTCATATTCTCCCTCAATCTCTTGCCTTCTTCTTGCTATGGATCCGAGGAAATGTGTCGTTCGTGTTGGAGTCAGAAGAAAGCCTGCTTTTGACATCCTTTCAAATGTGCGGGGGAGAGAGCAAAGCCAAAGCTAAGGAAAGAAATTGAAGGAAATGAGGAGGAAAATTTTCTTATTATATTTCGCTTTTTCATTTCGCCTTCATCTTTTTTTTTGAATATTTTTCTTATGATGATGATATGGAAAATTGCGTGGTAGGTTGGCAGCTATGCTTGCGAGTTTTTCATATAATTTTTGTGTCATTCTCGCCGAAAAAAAAACTGAACGGGGGGAAGAAGGAGATGAGTGGCAATGGCATTCTAGGCAATTGAAACACTTTCTTCCCTCATCGCTTTCATGAAATTTTCCCCCATTTTGCTTTTTTCTCCCTTCGCATCGCTTTCAAGCCTCGATGAAACTATCTTTTCCTTTTTTACGTGTTTATTATTCAAATGGAAAGGCGAAACGTTCACAAAAAAGCAACTCGACGTTATAAGTGTTAAAAAATGAACTCCCACAAGTTCATCGTCACGGAACGTAGGAGACGAATGAAAAAGACGAAACTAAAGGATTTGTCCCAAAACAACGTGCTTTTCATAAATGAAATCATAAGGATCCCTTCTAACATCTTTCGCTTTGCTCCGTTTGAAAAATCATCTCGAATCATTCGAGGGGGTCAGATTTTTTGTTGTTATTGTTCGAGCCTTATTGTTGTCTATATCACGGGTCTGATGATAAATAAATTATCGAATAATAATGAAACACAACAGATGATGTTTTTTATTCGAAGCGCGCGTGAGTGTTTGTGCGATATTTAAAAAATGCATTCAAAATGATTCTCTCCATAAAAAATCAATTGAAAGGAACTCGCACCGCACAATGAACGAGCAGAAAATGATAAATGAATAGGAAAATTGTATTTTTATTACATGAAAAATCATTTGTATTGTGCGACTAATACGCGTAGCGAGTTTGAAAAATAAAAACTCAAGAAGGTTGGAGTGAGGAATGGCCGCAAGCTAAAATAATTAACTTTCTCCTTATCGATCCTCTCGAGATCTTAATTGCTGAGCTCTCAACATTCAAGCTTACGACGAGATAAGATCGAAGATTGGCACTTATTAAATTAATCCCTCAACATGACAACAAAAGATTGTTGCAAAAGAAGTTCCATCCATCGGTAGTTGTAATTTAATAATTCCCTGTTTGACTAAACAAGATCCTCTTCAACCAAGTGTAAACGACTTACGGATTATCGTGTGGGATTATTGAAAAGATGGAACAGTTTCCCTTCTTTCTCGTCGGCCTTTGTGGATAAAGTTTTCTCTCGTAACAGGCACTTGAGGAGAATGCGCACAATGGACCAGTGCGGTAAAGACTTTTTGCGATTAGAACACTACGTCTTTCTCATCGGCTTTGGGATCAGTCGAGGTTGAAGTATCAACAAAGATGTTCCATTTATTTTTCTTTTAAAAATTGCATAAAGAAGAATTTTGAGCTGAGAAATTTCATCTTTTTTGATCCCAAAACAATTTAGTTAGAGTCTGACCCAGCCGATGATAACTCATTATTAATGGACAATATTTTATCATAGCGATAATTATACGTTTAGAATCCAAGACAGTTTTAAATTTGAATTAAAATGCAATAATTCCTTCGAGAACTGTCGAGTGAGACCTTTTCTTGGGGAAGTTTTTTTTTTTCAAAACAAAAGCAACAACAGCAAACGAAAAGTCGAAAAATTATGCAGAAACATATTTTTTCCTCTGTTTCTTGTTGTTAACATTGAAATTCCACGAAAAATCAGGTATAGCATATACACTCGTCCGAACTCCGAAACGCATGTTGAAAAGAATTGAATTTTCGTTATTAGGGCTTTTCTTCGGAGGCAAAAAAGATTTTTTGTGATGAACCTTGAAAATTTGATCTTCGTAATTTATTTAGAAATATGAAAAGCCCTTAAACAATTCTCATCTCCTTTGGTTTCTTTTTCTTCTCTGCTGTTGTGTAACCTTTAAGAAATGAACGAGGCTCATGAAACACAGAAATGAGAAGTATGATGGCAGAGACCTGAGGCAGTGGGAACTTCTCTCGGTTTTTCGAAAGTAAAAATAATTCAATAACACCTGAGATGATCGGGGATCTAATTGAAACTTAATCGTTGCCAATGAAGTTGTTTGAGAGTTACCTGAAGCACGAATAACCCTCATCATCGCTCCACCATCATCCAGATTATCAGCTAGTTTAGCTCGATCGTAAAACACTTTCGTCGTGAATAAATAACTTTATTGGCCTTTTGCGTTTGCTTTTTTTTATTGAGAGAGTAGTAACAAGCTTCATTTAATGACCAGTAGCCTTCACTGTTTGTAAGAGGAAAAACCTCTTTCCATTGAAATCCTCTTTTCATATTCCGTTTTATGATTCATAGAAATAGTAAATAAATAAAGAAATCTCCTTCACGAACGTCTTATGCTGCGCCTTCCATAAATAACAGCATAAAATTTTATATGGCACTCAATAAATTCTCTTCTCTCAACTCGATTCGAATGGCAATATTTGCTGTTTCGAGATTTGAAGTTATATGGTGCATGAAAAGTCAAAAATAAAAATAATTTATGCGCATCGTTCGGTCTGCGTCGACCGTCTTCAACCTTGTGCAATAAAATAGAAACATTCCAAGAACGGTCGAATGGAATTTCAGATTCACAATCAAAGTTACGCAATCGAGAAATATTTCAATCGATTTGTCGAGCGCTAGGATCGTTTGCTGTCAACAGCTCGCCATGATAATAGTTGACACAACAAAGAGCAAAAGGAGAGAGAGAGAAAGAGAAAAACTTAATCCTTCCTTAATGCAGCCATCCTGTGCTTGCATAGTTTTTAAAAGGCAGCCAACAAATAAATACTCGATGAATGAATAGAAGAGAGCGCTTAATGCTGCCATTGCCCTATATTCTTCTCCAGGGCCCTCACGATGAATTCCTCCCTTCGACTGTCGCTTAAGCATGTGAAAACATATAAAAAATATTGCTGAAGTATGCTTGGAAATGCTTCATTTATTTTTATTATAATCGGCCTTGCCAAAATAAAGCTAAACACTTTTATTATTCAGAGATTTGCGAGGATGCTTTCAATCCCTCTTTCTGTTCTACCTTTCTACCTTCTTTTGTTTCCAGTGCAAAGTACTAATAATTCACATCAGTGTTTATTAGGTCGTGACTTTGCCGAGAGTGATTCGGTTTGTTGCCATTCTCTTTCTCTCGCACTCAACGCAAATCCTTGAGAAATTGTTGAAAAATTCGATGCGATGTGTAATTTATTCATGATCATCTCACAGAAAGATGCTCAACATCTGCTTTCGTTTTCAACAATCGTTTTACTCGTCGTCGTCTTTGCTATTTGCACAGTCAGTGGAGAGAAAGTGAAAGGGCGGATCACTGCAGTTTTATTGCTCGCAAAAGGATTTTTTAGATAAAAACTTTAGAAAGTTTGTCGCAGAATTCCGTTCTCTTGCGTATTGTTCATTCCACGTAATAGAGAAATTATGCAAGAGACAAATCCTTTCTTTCATCAAACACGGGAGAAGCATAAAGTTTACGAATAAAACGCGCCCATTCATTTTTTAAACCGTTTCGAAGGATTAATGTAAGCTCACCCCACCATGAAATCAACAAATATTTCTTCACGGTTTTTAACACTTTGAATTTTGTGTACAACTCCGTCCAAAGACTCTTGATTTGTGAATTGATAGAGAAGCGTAGATAGATAGGGGAGGACGACCAGGGGATGAAATGAATAATTATTTAGGGCAATGGATGATACTAATCTGTTTGAAAGTATAAATATACGACTCAGGTCGTTGTTGTTATTAATATCAGAAAGGGAACAGACTGAAACATAATGGCGAGACGATTATCATCAATCGAGGAATGAAATAGAGAGAGAAAGGCACACATTGAATGAACGAATGAGGGTTGAAACACCTTTATCGTCATTTCTCATTAAAATAAATTCTCGATGAATTTGTCAAATGAATTTCAAGAATTTTTAATTTCAATGGATTTTGTATTAAGTTGTTAAGGGTTGAGTCATATAAACTGAATTTTTCTTAAGCATCAAGAAGTTTGCTATAAAAACAATATTTTCCCAAATAAACTCAACATTTTGATCGCTCTTGAAGCCACGAAATTAATTTATGAATTTATTATGGCTTTGCAGAAATCATAAAAATTGTTTTATTGTAGCAATAATTTTGTTTGTTTCTCAGACGAAATTCTTTTCGGGTTCTTGCGGTTCCCATAGATTATCAAGATTGCATATATTCAACGCAATTCACATTAAATTTTATGTGCGGTGAAATCAATACGGTTCATGATACTTCAGACAGGTGTTTCCATAAATTTCGTTTCAATTTTCCACAAAAACTGAAGAAGACGATCAACCTTTTGTTCATTCTCCATGGACCATATTTGAGCCAACAACAATCTCTTTGAAGGAAAAGACGAAGAAAAAGATAAAGAAAATCAAAAATTATTGCTTTTCTCTCGAGTTTATTTTTCGGTGAAATAGATTCGCATATTTTAAATCACATCATTTATTATTTTTAATGAATGTTTGAGAGAAAGAATTTCCATGAAATTGACATTCGCTTTCATAGATTATGCTTAGCCAATCTTCTTTTAATTTGCATTAGGTTCAGATAAAGAATCTAAATCATTCCAAGAATATTTGAAAGCTGTCAGATGAACTCTCTTTTCTCACTCGCTTCAAGAAATAAAATTATTAAAATAAATCAAAAATTATTTGGTAAGAGAGACAATCGAGAAAAGCTCTTGTTTTCAATTTCTTCTGTTTAAATTTATTTTCTTAGGCAGACGCTTCTCATGTTCTCGTTTAACATTCAAATTTTTAAAACGCAAATAAGCTAAACATGCACACAAAATGCTGGCGTGGTCTGTAGGTCATTCGACCAGCGTTCATGCGCAAGACTTCGTTCTCGACAATAGCCCCGAGTGAGCCTCCTTCAACAAATCAAACGCCAAATTAAAGTTTACTGACATCTGACTTGATGGATGTCGCTGTTGTTGTTGTTATTGCTTCTTCTCCGATATGACGTGAAGCATTTTTTTTCTTCATTTTTTCTCAATTCAAATTTAAACTTGTGCAATATGGTTAATTCAAGTTTCTCGGTTATGGAATCGCAGGAATTCTTCTTCGCAGTTTCTCTTTTGCACAGCACAAGAAATCTCGATTTTCAATTGCCAGCATAAATAACAAGAGACGTTATTGTTCAAGAATATTTATATTGATATATCAACATCAGACCATCGGGCGAAGTAATGCGCCCGAAATTAACCTGAAGAAAGATATTCGATTTCAATTCCTTTTCATCGCTTACAAATGATTAAACCGTTTTAAAAGCTGGGGAATGAGAATTAAATTCATCCAGAAGCAAGAATGTGTTCTTGGCGATTTCGGGTCGCAATGAAACTCGATATTCTGAGAAATCAACACAAGAGAACACTGTTTACATTCCTTTGATAGCTTGCGTAATTCAAGTGTAAAGTTATCAGACCAACATGTTTGTCTTACGCATTCCGAAATCGAATTAGAATAATCGCTCGAGTTGTTAATTAACAAAACATTCACGTTTCTCGCGATATTAAATTGAACGAGGTTGAACGAGCGAAATGAACTTAAAAGGAATTTTGCGAGAAACTTTCAATAACTTCAGAGGCGGAAGGAAAAAATCAATTTGATTGCGAGCACCTTGACTTCATCTAACAGTCCAGTCGATGATGATTGAAACATAAAAGTTGAATGGAAAAGTTTCGATTTAGGGCAAAGCATTTACCTTGAAAGCCGACAGCTCAAATTATGTTTCCGTTCTGCTATTTCATTCGATTTCTTCTTTTGGGTAACGAGGGGAAAAATCGATAAATTAATTGAGAAGCAATTAAGCTTTAAAGTAAATATTTGCAAACAACAAACATGGACGTGAGTGAAGATCTTCTCGAAATGGCAACAAAGTCTGATTAATCTCAACGTCATTTCATTGGCTCATCTCCTCGAGCATGATTCATTCGTTTTTTGATTCTTCTTCCACCTACAAATTCCCTCGAAAAAAAAAGAGAAAAGAAAAAGAATTCAACAATCGTGGCAGCGTGTTAAAGCAATAAAACTCTCCCGAGAAATTCCCGTCGAAGAGGTGAAAAAATAATAAAAAATAATTTTCTTTTTCATGTTTCATTTTTCAATTACAATTTATGCTCGAGAACTCAACACACTCCTTCGACGAAAAGCGAAAGAAAAAACCTGAGAACTTGTTGTTAAACATTTCCGAAATTGTTTTTATGTCTCTGTTTCCAATGTAGTTCAATTTTATTGAAATCGAAAATCTCTTTCTCTCTCGCTCAGCTCGGCTCGACTCTTGTCGAAGATTGGGAACTTTTTCTTAAGAAAAATCGTGCCTTATAATTTTTCGACTTATGCACATTGGCTTGCAAGCTAGAGTGAGAGAAGGCCAAATGGTGAAGAGAACGGGACGTTATGGGAAATTTTCTGCCGTGCATTCTTACATTTTTATTAGTTCAAGTGCCCGTCACAAAAGACTTTAAAGTTGAGGAGGTAACACCAACAATTCAGGAAATTATCGAGTCGCGAAACAATAAACTTGTCGAGTTGAGTTTTTGAATGTTTTTATGATATTTCTTAAGTTTCCTCGATACAAAGTGCAGCGAGCATAAAACTTATGTTCCCCAAGAGCACACGAAAAAGATCTTTTCTCTCAGATATGTTGTCGTTTTATGCTCTATGTTCTTGTTGCATGTAAATAAAGATAATAAATTATACGAGAATTTTATTTTTTATCATGATTTTCTTTTATTTACTCAACTCGTTCATTGTTTCTGCCGTTTGTTCGTTGTTTTCGGGGCAAAGGAAATTTGTGCAATAAAAACTTGTCTAAAAGGCAATACTGAATGTGTAGTCAGATAGTCTGCGACAGATTTCTTATGCGGTAATCGATTCGAAGCGGCGTTTAATGTCAAGTCAGCGAAAATATGCGAACGTTTGCCAACAACTCGATAAAGAGTCTCGAGATCACATTTTCCCACCGTTTCAAGTCTAAATCACAACACAACAACAGCAACATTTGCTTTTTATTTTTGGCAAATCAAATCAAATAACTTTCCGCGAGATTAAGCTCGCGTATAAAACGCCAATCACGCTATGTGTCCAACATTCCTTCTCTTCATGTTTCGTGAGCTGCTGCTGCTTGGGAACCTCGACGAGTATTTCACAAGCTGATTGCTCACCATTCTCTTAAAGCGATTCGTTAGCCACGAGAAGAAGATTGCTTTTTAATCAAATTGAGTGAATAAATGGTGTTTTGTGAAACATCTATTAGGGCGGATTCTACACAAATGGATCAATTAGGTTTTATGATGATAATGAGAATTTAATAATCGCGAGAGCGTAAAGTGTTGAGTTAGTCTCATGAAACACTCACAAGATGATGCTTCGAATATCCTCAATTCGAAAACAAAAGCGAGTCATTAATCATTTTCAAAAATTGTTCGATTTCATTCCAATCTCCCAAGAGTCTGAGGTCATTTCGTAAATGATGTGAGCGCTCGTCTTGATTTAAATAGTTCACATCGCTCGTGACACTTTCCCATGAAACTTCCTTAAACAAATGTAATGACGACTTTCAACACAATTCAAATAGTTGCTTGGAATGTGTTCGAAGTAATTGGATTTCGGTTGGCGATGGAATTCCAAGACCTTAATTCACGAGAAAAACCTTTGCAGCCATCAACACGAAATGATCTTTCTGACATGAAACATTTACGAGGATGGTGAAGTGACTGAGCGAACGAATGAGAGAAAACAAATAATTTGAAAGTGAAGAATCCCATAGCGATCGAGCAACATAATTAATGAAGCTTTGAGATGGTTGATATTCAATTACTGATAGACTGGCGATCGTTTACCAGAAATTTCTCATTGCACTCGCGATTCAATTGTGAGAGCAGATGACTTTATTAACAATCGCAACGACGATGACACTCATCGCTCATCTCTCGATGAGAAATTACGCTTAAATCACCAACAATCATTCAACGCTTGTTCTGTGAATGGTTTACGTGAAAATATCGCTTACTCGCGAATCTCTTGCTTTGTTACAAATTGTCACCGATAAAAGATCTTATGGTAGCTCATTTGTTTGCCTCTCGTTTTTCACGAGAATCTTGAAGAGGAAAGATTATTTTTTCGAGAAGGAGCTTTGAATCATTACGCGATTAATAGTCTGAGATTAAACGCTCGTGATAGCGCGTGAAGCGTACGCTTCTTGGAGCTCTACAACATAATTTTCGTCTCCGGTTTTTTGTCAACCGGATTCTTTCTTCTTCTGTCGTCTCGTTTCGGGAGGTTTTCAGAGACCAACAGAGTCGGAGAAATTTTCAAGTTCACAAGTCAATCAAAGATTAATCGGACCTTTAAATAATAAACCCCCACACACTCGCCATCCCTGGCTACGACTTATCTTGTTTCTCTGTTGTTTTATTAATTTCTATCTTTTAAATTTTATTTCTTTTCCTTTTATTTTATTTACGTTTTATTATCGAAGAGAACATGAAATTTTATGTCCATCTTAAGCCAGAGACAAAACGTTTGGGTTAAGAATTAATGTTCACTGATGATTATCAAGATAGAGGATTTTACACAAATTGGCCTAATTGGCCTGATAATCAGATTGAATTTGGTGGCTTGGCGCCTTGCTTTAATTCATTTGTGAAACGTGTGGCTTTCTCCTCTCACTCAATCGACCTGTAAACATCTGACGATCTGAAAATCAATATTGTTCAAGTCGTAATGTACAAACGTCGCTTTAAAGCCTCAAACGGCTGTTGAGATTCTCCTGCATCACTAACAACAAAAAAAAAAAACAATAAAAAAATATTCTGCGCTCGAGTCGAGGAGAGAAAGAGCAAAAACTGGAAAAGCTCCTTTGACATCCTAAATCCCATTTAGTCTGCTTCCCTTCCAAGCATAAAATTGGAAACTCGGTAGTGAGTAGATTATGGCTCCGTCGACGAGTTAGTGAGTGAGAAAGAGAGAGTGAGGGAATAAAGTTTATTTATAGGTAATGTTTACACACACAATTCAGACAACAACAGCAACTGTAATGATGGAAAAATCAAAACAACCCCGAAAAGCAATATGGTGGACTAGAGTATTTTCTTTCCACCCCTTCAAAAACGAGCGATCTGCTTGCTTGTCGAAGGGAGGAAAAAACACACAAAAGGGGACGCAGAGAACATGCAGCAGCAATTTCTCTTCCGTCGACCGATGCGACGATTGTTGTTTATCTGTTGGTGACGCTTTCAACGTTGTCTTTTGTTGTGTAACACATCCTACTTTTATTGTTCGTCGCTCATTTCGCCCATCTCGAGCAGATTGAGTTGTATCTGCTGTGAATATCTTTCCCTCCCCTGCCCCCATCTCTATCACTAAAAAAATCGATTAACCTGAGCACGTAAATCGACAGAAACTTTTTCCATCAATAACTCTGACTCTGACGAAGAAATTCAACTTTTATTCTCATCTCATGAGAAAGAGACTTTAATAATATTTTGATTTATGAATCAATAAGCGTCTTTCGATTATTAAAACCGCAAAATAAACATGTTTAGGTCGTCAACGGAGCTTGTTAATTTTAAAGAGTTCCATAAAAACGACAGAATCGTCTCTTCAGCATTTTATGTCGCTTGATTTGGAAATATTAATTTAAATATTAAAATATCTCGAGAGAGACGGAGAGATGAAGAATATTTTCTCCATTAATCTCATTAAGACAGACTTTTATCGTCTCAAAAGAGCTGTTGGCAAATCCTATTACTTAGAAGCAAAACATTTGTAATTCTCGACAGCAACAGGAAGTGAAGATTGAATGGTTGGATATTTAAATCTGTCTATGCAAATTCTCTTGTTGACCAACACTCGAACTTCGATGTTGTCTCGAAGAAGACGATAGGGAGAGTGAGAGGAAAAATTTACAACAGCAACAGGTGTAAAAGTCAGTTGGATATCTCTGCCTGATGTTGAAATCAAAGACGTTCAACTTGTTGTAATACAAAACTATTTAAATTCCCATCATCTATCACTTTGATTTCGTTTGATTAGTCATTACGATCTTCTTCTATCTCTGTCTCATGTAACATGAAGAGGCAACAAACAAAACAACGAAGAGACCCGAAAAAAGTCAAAGACGAAGAAAGAAAGAATCATCCCAATAACCCTTGTTGAAGGTAGAAAGGGACCTTTAAAAGAATTTCTTGGAATCGATGGAGACCCAACAGAAATCCAATGTATCACTTTCAAAAGAAAAATAGAAGAAACAATGGATTTGGAATGAGAAGGATTCGTTCGCAACAATACAGTCAATCGTGTTTATAAACAACCCTTTGTGAAAGAATGAGGGAGAATTCCTCAAAGTCATTGCGATTGAAAGTTGTTTGTGAGTCAACGCCTTCGAATTATGTTAAGGAGACGATTGTGCAATGTGCGTCATGAAACGAATCAAATGAAATGGAAATTTGAATTCGACAACAAATTTTATGTTTCTCAAAAAGAAAGGAAAACTTAGAAAGTCCCAAGAACATTAAAGGTGCTCCGATCGAAAGGTGGAGACTCAATAAATTATCGTTAAACAGACGATTAAAAAACTTTTAATTGTGGGGTCGAGAATTTATTTCGATTGACCTTTATTTTTTTTCTTAAACTGTTACGATGATATGACAATAAATTCAAAAGGAATCGAAGGAGAGAAGCAGCAACGAGACCTACTAACCTGTCTGGCAATTTATCATCTTCATAAACCAGATGACTTGTCGATTTCTCGTGATTGATCTTCCGTTTATGACGATGACCTTAACTTTCCGCTCGTCGTCTGCAAACAGTTTGATCTTGAACTCACTCTCTCTCCCATCATTTTGCCGAAACGATAATAAATTCACTGACAACAAACTCTCATAACAATAGAGAGAAAATTTATTCAGTGAATTTCCCTTTCACTCGCAGCTCAACAGCAGACCCAGCGACACCGAAAATCTTCTTTTTTTCGAGGGCGAAAGTCATGAAAATCATGATATATGACTTTAATATTTTATTAAAATTTCCACAAGCGATTTTCAAATGACAGGACAGGGCTTTCCTCTTTCGGAAAGGAAGGGAAAACTTTTCAAATTAAATGTTTGTGGCTCGTGTAATTGCAAGTTCAGCAACCCCCGAAGAATATTAATCTATTTCACTGGATTAGCAAACTGTTTGTTTGAAAGTTTATGTTCTTCTGGCTTGTCGCACAATATGATATTCGCTGGATGCGTGCAGAAGGGGTGTAGGTCGATGATGATGAGCGAGTGTACTTGATTTGTATTCATTTATGTTGCCGACGACGTCGTCGACGAAAAATGATTCATTTAATTATTATTCTCAAAATCAGAGACAGATTGAAGGCGGAGATGAACTCACACACACTCGTACCGACTTTATTCGGGGAAGAAGGATTAAAACTTTCCGAGTGATTTAACATTTCGGAAACATTTATTAGGAAAAATGATTCACGTGCAAGTGAATAATGATTTTCGAGTCAATGGCATTGCGAGTCAGGATAATAAAAAATTGAAGGCCGTGATTCAAATTAAGAGATCATAAGCAACTTAATGAATTGCATAAAAATGCAGTGATAAACTTTGTAGATCTTGAATAACGAGCTGATGGCTAGACGAGCGTTAAAATACTTTTCTGTCTTTCTGTTCCCAATATCTCTCGAACGGATTAAATATTTCTTTTTAATTAAAATCAGATACATAATGAACGCGATGGGGACATGAGAGAACAAGCAATAAAAATTCGAGATAATAATCTTGTTTCGTTTGACTTCTTCTTCTCCTTTTGACCGTTCATTCCAATACAAAGTCGTCCGTCCAGAAGTTTGAAAGATTTGTTTGGACAGCGCCAGTAAGAATTCTCCTTTCACTGACGACGACAATCGCTTGAATAAATCAGAGAAAGAAATTTGAATATTAGACGCCACAATTAGATGGAGAAATCATTAACCGCGAGATAATTTCTATAATAAATTTAATCTTATCAGACACCTATTAATCTCATTTGATCTGACGTGAAGGGGAAAAGGAGAAAATTTAAAACAAATTTGTTGGTTTTTATGGCGCATTATTTGTCTCTCCACGTTAGTTCTGACTTTTAATTTGGTCTTTGCGACATTAAAGACTGCTAATGCTCTTGAAACAATTGTAATTTTCTGCTGCTTGAGCTTCTTAAATTTATTCGTAAAGATCGAAGTCGAGTGGTCGAGTGTGAGCCTCAAAAGTTGTGAACGAACAAACAGTAAACTTGTCAGACGATCACGCTTTTAAGATGATTACGATAAGAAACAGAATTCCGAGGAATCAAACACTTAAAGTCAGAATTAAATATTCCAAATGAAAACACAACATCGTCAATATTAAAACAGCAATAATTAATACGCGTGCCATAAAATATCATCGTTCACAATTTATGGAATGCGAGAGAGTCTCGCGCAGAAAGAAAAGGCGATTTCAGACTCGAGGGCAATAAAATTTATAAATTTATTCCACTAAAACACGATCAGACCTTTATGGTCTTACATTAGAATGTTTTGAATATCATCGCGAGGCAGAAGAAGAAATCAGACAATTCATAAATTTTTGACATTTCTTGGTTTCGCTCTTCTTTCGCTTTGGGAACTTGTGAATGATTTCAATTTGTTTTTTGGCTCGAAAAAATATATTTTCAAGAAAAAAAAAATGTAAAACAGAAGAGAGATAATCAGCTGAGCGATATTTCACTCGAAAACAACGATAGTAAAAACGATTGTTCCACAACTGACTAAAGCCATAAATTAAGCCATAAAAATGTTATTGTCGAGAAAGAATTTGAGGAATTCTAAAAGAGAAATCCTTTTTCCTTAGAAAAAGCAAGAGCGAAGGCTTTTTTAAATGACTTTTGCTTCCTCATTGGCATCTTCGAGTCGTGTTAAATTGCATTGGCCAAAAAGTTAATTTTCGTTTCATTCTCAACATGCAATAAAATAATCTAACAAAGTTTTACGAGACTAGAAAAATATTTTATGATTTCTTCACGGTCAGAATGTTTATCACAAAGAATTTAAATAGAAAACGATTCTTCAATCAATCTCTCTCTCTCCACCAACAGCAACAGCAATTGTGATGACAAATGATTTTCTAAATTGAATTTAAATTACAATCTCATTAATACATTTTTCTTCTTCTTTTGTCGTGCAGGTGAAAAGCCGTTTAAATGTGAACACGAAGGATGCGATCGCAAGTTTGCAAATTCATCGGATAGAAAGAAACATTCACACGTACATACATCAGATAAACCGTACAATTGTCGAGTGCCAGGCTGCGATAAATCGTACACACATCCATCATCGTTGAGGAAACACATGAAGGTAAGAAAACATTTTTCTCTCGCTCATATAATTTCATGTCTTGTAGATTTCACGAAAATAAAAATTTACAACACTTTTCGTGCTAGTTGAAATTGAATGATGACATTTCAGTTTTTCTTCGTTGAGACGTAATCTCATTGGAATATCTCAAGCGTCGACCTTAAAGTGTGACGGCTTGGAAGTTGATTTGTAACATAAATGTTCAAGAGCATAGAGAAATCGATTAAGCGAACTCATCGTTAAATTCAACTTGTTCACTTTCAAAAAACCAAAAATCAAAATCGAACATAAACATCTTAATTAAATTTTTCTGTTTGCCTAACCAACAACTAAACAAGCAATTTTTACTATTCCAGGTCCATGGAAGTTTGCCTGAAGAAAAGTCGCCGAGTCATCAATACGAGAGCGAAGGAGAAGAATCGAGCTCATCGAGTGTCATCACAGGTGGAACGCAGACGCCGCCATCACGACTTCAACACGATCTGAAGTACAATAATAACAATAATAATAATGAAAGCGCAACCAACAACAACAGCAGCAAATCACCGTTGACATCTAATCGATTCAATGACGGCACAACGGGTCAAACCTACCATCACTCGCATCATATGACACACCCTCATGCATTGTCACATGCAAACTCACATCACTTACATTCGCATCATGCTCACCATCAGCAATCAAACCAATTGCTTCCACCTCAACCATCGACAACACCTAACTCATCATCTTCAGCTCCATCTCCTGCCCTCAACACAAATTCACCTTCGACACAAACTGCCACTGCATCGATGCTCGTTGGTCATCATCACAATCATCATTTGTTGTACCATCCTCAGCATCACCCCAACGATTGGTATCATCCAGCAACGCCAACCGGCCATGAGACCATGAATCATTTGAATCACTTCACTCATCATCATTTGGTGCATCACGGGCCGACTACGGCTTATTGAGATCCAATGTACTTAGACGACT
Organism: Smittia aterrima; assembly: GCA_033063855.1. Lineage (NCBI taxonomy): Eukaryota > Metazoa > Arthropoda > Insecta > Diptera > Chironomidae > Smittia > Smittia aterrima. The sequence continues at coordinate 16,673,943 of CP093831.1, read as the reverse complement.
TTTATGTTTAGATTAATCCGTAGTACAACTTAATCGATGTCAACAACTCTTTTCAATACTTCTTCAACACTTCGGCTTAAGCATCAACAACAACTTTTCACTCAATCAATTGCGAGCCAAAGTAGCAAACATCAAGCCGAAGGACAGTTTAAGAAACCAATCAGTGCCTCTAAAGCTTCTCAAGAAAAGTATTTGTTGGAATAATCTCAATCTCTCTGTGTGGATAGAATTGCTTAAGATCGCTTCTGTATTCTAATTAGACATCTCTCTCTCCCTCTATCCCTTTTCTTAATTCAGTGTGATATTTGTACATCTTCTAATTATTGTTTACGATGTAATTAAGCTGTAAGTTTATTTGCCAATTAATCCCGACCTAAGCTTCGAAAAGGGGAAAAAGAAATCGAAACTCGTTTGAGAGTAAGTAGTTCGAGATGAAGTTTAATTAAAATCTGTGGAAAACATTGTACATAATTTGATTATTAGACGGATCTTTGTGAAAACCTTTGGCTCATTGTTTTCAGCTCGGGCTTTTGATTGACGGGCCTCATAATTTATATCCCCCCAGCACCAATTAGTTACGCCGCTTAATGGAAAAAGTCTTTACAAATTGGACAAAGCAAAAAATAAAAAAATCGTGTAATTTTCAAGAAATTGTATTTCTGTAATTTATTTATAGATTAGTCGTTACTCCAAGTAGCTCGTAATAGATGATTAGAAGTTTAATTACTTTGCGACATTGACGAAAAGGAAAAGTTCTAAGATCAGCAGATGGCGGATTGCAAAGAAAAGTATTATCGTAGTGTAAAAAGCTATTAGAGAATATTAAAGAAAATAAGTTTTTTGAGAAATTCAATAAAAGTTTAATCGCAAAAATGAATTTTCGTGTTTTCAATCAAAACATTTCAGGTTGATGCAATAAAATTAATTTAATTATTCAGCGCACGATTCAGTTGAAAATAAAAAAGAATTTTCATTTTATTGCAGTGAACATGAGGTCACTCGTTTTAAATGTTCGTGAATTAAGTCACGGGTCACAACGAAATATACTTCAGAACATCCAAGAAGTGACCTAACTTTTAAATCCATCCCTCGATTGATAAAAACAAACAATTCATTGTTCTTCTGCCCGCCAACTTTCCATATGCTCGATTAAATATTCTTTCAGCATAAATTGAAAAACTAATTGCAATTGTTTCGTGCTGTTGAAAGCGATAGCAAAACTTGTGGGAACGAAAGTTAATTTGTGGAAAATTCAGATTTAATGAAACTTTTTCTCTCTCTTGTTGAGCTTCGAAATTAAGCGATTCGCGCTGAAAATGGAGAAGAAGAAAGAACCTTGAAAGATATTTCTTTCAGTTGAGCTTCGCCATGGCGAATTCTAATATTTTTCTTTTGAATTAATTTCACGATTCGTGATAAACCCTCATTAATAACATTTTTTTCGCCTTCTCGCTCCATCATAAAAAAGGGGAACTCGGGTTTGTTTTAATTGAAAATATAAAGCATAAAATGTTGATTTTGTTTTGTATGGAAATGGCGACGCGATGAAATTAATCTTTCTAAACTTTTATTCTCTGTTTTTTCGTTGAGAAATGATTTATTAATGAAACAACCGAAAAAAATGTTTTTGATAAATTTCGCGATATTTGTGTGATTTTGTTTCAAGCGAAATGTTCGTGACATTCAATTTAGAATAAAAATCGAGTGGGAAGTCGAAAGGAAATGATGATTGTGTTTCATTAAAGCTCAAAGTGTTATTGCTTCCTTTCATTTAGCTTCAACTTCATTCATCGATTGACAGTCGTAAAATCATTCGAAAGAGGTTCCGCAATCAATGCTCAACTTAAATGTTCTCTGATCAGCAAATGTAGAATTGCGAGTCGTCTCGTCTGTCGAAAGACTGAGATATAAAAACTTCAGAAGACAAGACAAACTTTCTAAAACAAATTTAAAAAAGATTTCCGAAAACTATCTCCAATGTAATCTCATCGTTTTCCGTCATTCAGAAAAAGGGAAATACTTTGACTTCAAATAAATCAGCAAACATTTTTTTAAATGAAGAGTAACGATTGCAACTTTTTGCAACATAAATTTATGCAAGCGAAGCTTCTTATCTCGAATTCAAATCATCAATAAATTCAATAACTTTTATGCTTTATTCTCGCTATTTTCCTTCGGGGTCGAGAGATCAAGTCAGAGCCCGTTGAAAGACGATAAGAAGAAATTGATGAGAGTGGAAAGGTTTTCCACGAATTTATTGCGATCATCGCAAAATTCGTTAAACATTTCCTTTGTTTATATTTTCCGCTCAACGCACACAAGATGAAAAACTGTGATTAAAGGAAGAAGACATAAACAACTTCGACGAAACGGAAGTCCAGCAACGTAAATTAATTGGGGAATTTCATCGCTGAGCGGCAGAAGCGAAGAGAAATCGTGAAATAATTACTTCGGACTGAGGGAATTCAATTTTACGCTTTAATTTATGAAGTGCGATAAACTTACGTTACAATTAAACTTCTCGTAATATTTTTCGTCTAAGTTAATTATCTAATTTATATTCAACGAGATTTTCATCGATCCTTTCAAAGATTTCTTCGAAAATCAGCGTTGATTAATTGATATTTCCAAAGATTTATTGTTTCTTTCAACAAATTACGTGAAGTTATCATCTTGATGGGCACGCTCACACTCATAACAAACCTGAAGCGTAAATAATCTAATTAGCCAGTTAAAGATTTCTTTTTTCTCTCCGCGACGATGGAGGTCGAAGGAAAATGAATTTACAACGAGAAACAATTTTCATTTGTCTCGCAAATCGCGAGAGAGAGAGATTTAAGTGCAATTAGCAATTTCTCTTGCTTGAACTTCTAGAACACTTTAAATGAATTATTTGCCGAAGCAAATTTTAAATTTATTAAATTGATATCAGATTCTAGAAATAGAAGAATATTCACGTTCAACCTGCATTTCTTTGAAAGGAGAACGAGTTAAACTGTTCGAGGGATAGAAACTTGAGAGACTTGAGAAGCAAACTTTCACATTTTTCATTCGGTTTTGCTTCCCTCGACAACTTCTTTCAGTCAACTTTCCTCATTGCTTTCCATTGAGAGCAAAATTACTTTTTTTTCGCTTGAGCTACTCAGTTTCATAGAGAGCCTGGAATGGACAAGAATGAAAAAATGTCTTGTAAATCACCAGGGAAAAGGCAAATAATATTTCCCATTCACTCCATCATAAATATATTGACACATTTTCAATTAAATTTAATTATGCACGGCGGAATATATGCGTTCGATCGCTGCAAAGAAAGAGAGAAGAGCTCCAGCTTGCTCAACCGTGGACGGCGCGCGATGTATTTATTCGAATATCTCACACGATCTTCCAATAACTTATCGCAATTGGCGAATCAAACGTTTCTCGTCTGAATTATGAGGCTCATTACTTTTATTGAGACGTTTTTTTTCTTTCTTCTGCTCGTTTTGTGATTTACAAGATACAGGAATGCTTTGTTATTACGAGCTCAACATTTCTCTGCTTCGTCTCCTTGCGCGATCACAATAAAAACATTAAAAGTTTCCTTTGAGAAAAGTCAAAGAAATTTTGGCGCACGCAAAAAGCAAACAGTCGAAGAATTCATAAATTTGTTAAAAACTTTTTTCCTCCTTTTAATCTGTTTTCGTTCGTTATGCTTCACATTGCTTCTAACTGAAGCTCGACGACAAAACCTAATAAACGATTCAATAAAAATCTTCAATAATTCAATTTCGAGAGTTGTTTTTGTCGAGTGTTTCGGAACTTTTTTTCTTGGAAAAAAGCGAAGAGATTGATATGAATTTTTGATTCATTGGCGCCACATCAAAATCAGATGATCAGCCATCACATCATTAAATTCTTCTTTGTTTGCTTCGAATAACTTTTTATTCATCAGCTGCGAAGATCGCGTAGAAATCTGTGAGCAGTTGACGCTGATAAAACTACTCCAGAGCTGCCAGGACAATGATCAATTGAGGCTTCAACTTGACTTGTTGGTTAAGAAGCCAAAAGCCTATCGAAGCGAATAAAATGGAGAGTCAGTCAAATTAGTTTAACGTGAATTGATTTATTGGCTTTTCATAAGTTTCGAGAAAAGAGGTTTTCTCGAATGTTGTCTAATAGCGATTAATCGCGCGATACGAAGGCATTTCTTTTATTAATAAACAATTTATTACGTTTTGTTGTTACTCGAAATTTCATTTTAGCCAAGTAAGAGCTAAGATTGATATTTCAAGATAAATTACAAATAAAATTATGTTTTATGGCAGCTAACAAATGTATTTAAGACACAAAGATGGAGAACGCGTCGAGAAGAATCAAACGTGTTGGATTGATGGCGAAGGTGGCCGCTCGTTCCTAGAAATTCCTCGCTCGTCGTTGGTTAAGTGATTCGATGTCTATTAGCTAATGATGAATGCTTTGTCAGTTGTACGAAGGTTTTATTTGTCTTCATTGGAGAGAGAAGGGCAACCAGTCAAGTGTTTCAGTTCGCATCAAAAGTGTGCACAAGAAAAATTTGGCAAGAGCCAAAAAAATATAAAAAAAAGTTTTCGTTTGACTTCATAAATTATCCGAACAAAGTCGCGGCTGCTTTTTAGGGCGAAATATATTTTCGAGGAATTTAAGGAATAAATTAATAAATTTTTGTCTCGCAAGAAACTTTAAGTCGCAGATCTAACGAGGAACCTGTAGCCATTCGCAAAGGTTCAACAAAACCTTCATTTTCTTGAAATAAATCGAATTTTAATTGAACTCATGTCTTGTTAGCTTTAGTTTGCATTGGAGATTGATGAGTTGACGTGAATCAAAATGTGCAACATGAAATCTTTTTAAATTAAACAGCGAGACTGATGTTCAATGTCGATTAAAATGTAAACACGGAGAGATTCGATCGTCAGATAGAAGAGAGAACACAACCTTTGCCCTACATCGATGAGACAGCGAATCGACTAATCTGAATTAAATTAATTTCTAAAGTCAAAAGTATTTGCGTAAAGAGAATCGAAACGACCTCACGCTGACTTTTCTCGTCTCTAAATTAATTTAAATCTTCATTTGCTTCAAATTGTTCTTCAGCATCGATTTCATTATCATTTGCTTCTGCTGTTGTTGCCAATGAAAACGACGAAGGACGACATTTCACTTTATTCATTTAAGAAGTGAAAAGCTTTAAACAATGCGAAACATAATTTACTGTTATTTCAATCGCCCGCCTCCTCGCAACCTCCACCCGCTCTCGAAATGCCTGCTTAATGAAAATTCAATTCAACTTTTTCAGTCTCTCTCTCTCACTCACTCTCGTCGCCATCAAAAGGACTTTGTGCCTGCGCCATAAATTTTCGGTTTGTTTAATTAAATAAAAATCATCGCAAACAGATTTTCATTAACATTCAATGCTCCGGTTGCGGAAAATCATCCCCGAACGATTGTGTGCCTGTTTCGAGGATTAAAACAAAAGCCATAAAAAGTAATAAAAGTCTTAATTAAAACGAGCCGAGAAAAAAAAGTTAAAGCGAGGGAAGTTTGAAACTTTTTCGCTCATTTACATGACTTCGGAGCCCTTTTCCTTGATTTCTAATGAAAATATTTATTTTCGATCGAAATGATTTGGCCAATTTTCTTTGTAATTCTCACCAAATTTTTTTTAAAAAAAACTGTTTAAAAATAAATGACAAAACTTTCCAGGAACCGCCATCATCATTTCGATAATTGATTGCTCGCTTTTTACGACTCGAATCCCTTTTGTGATTCGAGGATCACATTTTTCACCTTCTTTAGAAATCCTTTGAGTCTACTGAGCATAAAAGGACGATCGTTGATGCTTAATCGAGTGAAAGAGGTTTCAATATCAAAAGGCAAAACATTTAATTTGTTTACGGCTATCAAAACAGGTGATACGAATCTCTCTTTTACTTTTGCTTTGTGCGACGGTCTTTGATGCGCCTTAAGAAGATAATGGGAGCATCGCAACAAAAGGATTGTTTATGTGCGTCAAGCCTTGAAAAATGAGCGACGAATAAAGGAGAAAATTATGATTCTCGCGTCGTTTCTTCGTCTTTCGTTTAATTTAATTTATTGTGACGTGGATTGTTTTCTCGAAGACAAAAACCATTTTTGTCGCTTTGATAGGAATTTTCCCGCTCCAACTTTGGGTGATCTTCAACAGGTTTCTCGTTTGCGACTAATTAAACAATTGAATGGAGCAGATGGAGAACAAGATTAGAGAAAGGGCTTGCTCATAATTTTTCATTCTTCGGAAAAAGTGACTTTCAAACTCTTCGGTGAGAAATCCTTTTCAATCTCTTTTTCAAATTTCATTCGTTCCTAATTTGAAAGTGATTTATGCGTGTGTGGTTAATTAAAACTAAAAAGATTTTTTCATGTTTTGTTTATTTCAACCTTCAACCTTCACTAAAATCAACAACTTCGATAAGACGTTGAATCATTTCAAAGTGGTTCATGGTGAAGAAATGAAATCCACGAATGAACTCTGGAGATTTGAGTCGAATGTCTTCAATCATTTTGATCGTAATCGACAAACTTATTCGTTTAAACTCTTCCGGATCATTCTTCAACTCCGCCAATCGTCTGTAAACTTCCGATTCCATTGAAGATTTTGTTATTCGCAAAACAAAGTCGAGTTCGTTCATGTTCAACGGAATGTAGACACCCGGAATGAAGAAGACCTCAGACGAGATTCCGATTTGACGACATCGCCGAACGAAGTCAACAAACTTATCAGCTGAGAAAACAACTTGTGTCAAGACAATGTCGACGCCACACTCCACTTTCTTCTTCAGGTTTTGAAGATCACACTCGGCGCTAATCGATTCGACATGAGCTTCCGGGTATCCGGCACCAAAAACTGTTATCGTTTCTCTCGTCTTGACAGTTTTTGTTCGAATTTCTTTTATCAACTCATTCGCGAATTTAAATTTCTGGTTTTCATCAACGATTTCTGAAATTGACATTTAAATCGCATGATTATCGAATGGAAATTGAGTTACTGACCTCCTCTCACAACTGTTAGGTTTTTAATTGTTTCCGAGTCGTTGAAGACTTCATTGAGATGTTTGTCGGTCAATCGATAGCACGTGAGAGTGTTGACGACTTCTGTTGACTTAATCTTCCGTGCTAATTCAAATGCAGGAGAAACTTTAATTGGAACTCGAAGGTTTTCATCGCGAAACCAAGTAATGTCAACAAACAGTGGCAAAATTTTAAATTCGTTGAAATCGAGATCAAGTTCCGGCTTTGGAGTCACTTCGATCGAATAAAAGAATTTGCCATCATTGAAATTCTCCGCAATCAAAGTTTTTAATGAAATATTTCTTGGGACTCTCGATTTGTTGACGATTTTCATATTTAACGACACTCACAAGGCTGATGACAAAACGAGACTGATAAGGCAAACTCGCATCGCTTTGAAATAAAAGCTTTCGAGTGAGTATTTCAATTTGAATGATAAGAAATTGTCTGGACTGGTTGAACCAATAAATTTATTTTTTTCTTTGGCAATTTTATAAACTTGAACATAAAAATGTTTTCCTGACGCTTTGAGAAAATCTCTCGAAATAAAAAAAAAATAGGAGAATGATGAGAACATTTTTCTTGGACTTGACTCAACTTATTGCATTTGCAATTTAAGCAAATCTATTGGTGAGATCGAAGACGAAAAAGAAGCGTTTAACTGATCCAATTCAGGATTGAATTGGACTGTTTCCGGTACCGACGAGAGGCGAGAAATTTTGGCGACTGAACTATCGCAGTCCAAAGAGTCAGAGAGCTGATGCTTGCGTCGCTTGTGATTTCGCAGATATTGCTCGCAGCGGAAAATAGCTCCGCATTCGCAAGCGTAAGCGGCAGTCGAGTGAGTTGACTCGTGAGCAGTCAATGAAGATTTCTTCTTGAACAATTTACCGCAATGACACTGATAGGGTTTACACGAAGTCGTTTTAACGTGTCGAGAGAATTCACCAGAGCCTCGCACGAATTTCTTCTGACAATCGAAGCAGAAAATTTCTGTGAAATCAAAAGAGAATGATTGAGTTGGATTTGTTGTTGTGCAAAGCCTGCTTTTCATTACCAAGCGAGCTTCCTGTGATCTCAGTCTTGACGACATCAGCTGAGCTATCAGATTCCAATGATTCTCCACTTGTTGTTGCTGTCACAAGAGCTGACGGCTTCGGTTGGTCCAACTTTCGATTGATCTCGAGAATTTGAAAATCTATCGACTTGACTTTGTCATAGAGATTTACCATCATCTCTCGCATTTGATGAAAGTTTTCGTGCTGCACGTTACCCAACATCATCAGCAATCCATTCAAAGTTACAGGAGTTTCGTTCGGCATTTTGGAACTAAAAATATTCTCTTTTGATTCCTATCAGTTTGAAGTTCAATTTGTGACTGAAGAGTTTGCGGTCGATGCGATTCCTAAAGTCACTGCGATCGAAAAAAAAAAAAATCTGCAAAGTAAAGGAACTGCCTTCTCAATCGGTTTTATAAAGAAAAATTTTATTTCAAAGAATTTCATGGAAGTTAAAAATTTAAATAGTTTAAGAATTCTCTTGCGGCGATGACAAGCGAGGAACTTTGATAGGTTTATTTAAGAAGTCAGAGGAATCCATCTCGTGCATGCGACGCTTGTGATTTCTCAAGTACTGCTCGCAAAGAAAAATCGATCCACATTCACAAGCATAAACTGGAGTTGAGTGAGTCGATTTGTGAGCGATCAAGGATGATTCATGTTTGAACAACTCTCCACAGCCGCACTGGAATGGCTTGCAACCGGTTGTTTTGGTGTGAATATTGAAATCTCCTGAATCTCGGTTGAATATTTCTTTGCAGTCTTGACAAACCTCTGAAAGCAGGAAGAAGCAGTCAAATTGGTTTCTTCAGAAAATATTGAGAATATTTACCGATTGAACTTTCAGAAACTGAAAAACTTTCTTTGATGTTGCTCTTTGGAGTCGATGTCAGGAACAATTGATCTCTTGGAGGATTCATCTTGTACTCTGTTGAGCTTTCCGATTGATTGGTGCTGCTGAAGGTCTCACTTGAACTGCTGAATGTCGAATCTTCTAACTTCTTATCAATTTTCTTGAGAAGTTTTTCAATTGAAGTTACTTTTCCGTAAAGAAAATTTTCCATGGAAGTTACTTTTCCACAAAGATTTAAAATCATCTCCTGCATCAATTTCTCAGAAGACATCTTTCGCTTGATCAAATTTACAAGATTACTAGAGTAAACAATTCACAAAGGTTCCTTTATCAAGTGTCAATGGCAAAATCTAAAAGTTTGAAGGAAAAAGATATTTCTGTTGTTGTCGTTACGAGATGGGCGTTAACGTGAACTGACGTACTATAATCATACAACAGATTCAGTTCTCACTTTGAAGAGGGTTCGTCGCCCGATTTCATTGCAGGTTGCTTCACTCACCCTTTTGACAATTCGTTGATGATAAGAAGTTTTCGGAAAAATCTGTTTCAGTTCCACGACTCGCCTCGCTTCCGTCGAGATTGATGAAAATTATTTCTCTTCGTTTTTCACTGTAAGTGACGTTTGTGATATGAAACAAAAAATTGTTACATCCCATCTTGGTCCTGGAATTCATTCTCTGCCTTCATCCTGGTACGTTCAGAGTTGATGAAGGAAATACGATGAAAACCTTGAAGAGAAAATTAGTTTTCTGCGAACCTTGCACGAGGGAATTTATTTTAGGAAAAAGAATTTTTTTAAGGTTTTTATTGAACCTTCCTTCCTCAAGCTTTGTCGTTTTTGATAAAAAAAAATTTCCTTAGGAGAAAAGCCCTAAAACGCGTGTGCTTGTTGATTCATGAAAATTTCGCATGAAAATCAAAAGAAAATGTTGAACATTAATTAACAATTTCCTCAATGAAAACAATTTTTCGCGAAAAGATCTGAAGTTGCCAAGGAAATGAGAAAAAAAATTGTTTGTCATCGACAGAGAATCTGATGACGAGGAAAAGAAATCGAGCAAGTCAATTTGAAAGAAATTTTCAATCTAAATCGACTTAAAAATCCGCACACAAATTAATTTAAATTTATCAGCTTCGGAGATTTAGGATCAAAGGCTGTGGAATGTCTCGTAAGCTGATTTTATTAATTTTCGTTTCCAACTTGCAACTTCATTAATAATGCTGATCACATCGCAGAATATCCTTCACGAAGCGATTGTTTACACATCGATTACTGAGCGCATTAAGTGAATGATGACAAAATTAAATTTTCTCCAGAGATTTACTTGGCGAGGGTGACGAAGTTCATTAGACTTCTGATTTTTGACTCGACCCTCTCTTCGTCAAGGGTGAAATCATTACGCAAACATTATAAATAAATTAAATTTGTGTGCTTGGTTAGAGAAAATATTTGGTTGAGATTTTTATTGCCTAGCATTTGAAGAAACGTTCAACAGTTGGAATGCTTCCAAATCATCTTGCGCAAACTTTTAATTTTAGTGCCAAACTCATATTTCCTGTTCATTGTTTGCTGTCACCACCGAAAGACTAAAGCAAAAAGTTATGCAAACTTCCGATTACCATTCTGACAATAACGATGATGATGCGATTCATCCTTCCGGAGAAATTGTTCGTTCGTCCTACGAACGAATGCTTCGAGTGGGTTGTACACTCGAAAATGTTTCCGACACTTATTCAATCGCTTCGAGTATTGTTACATCGGATTGTTAGTGTTGCATTGAACCTTCTCCCGTGACTTTCCTCCGCGGCACGTGGCAACCGTTCGACTTGTGTCGAGACAATAAATGTGACTTCAACCACAAGCGTCTTGTTACATAAATCATCGTTTGTTTTTTCCTGTTTAATTAAACTACAAACGCGCTATAAATCTCTGTGAGTTTCATCAATTTTTTATTGCGCAACTCAACGATCAGTTCGAAACAGATGAATCGATTACACAATCGCCCTTCAACGAACACACTGCACCTGCAAGAGATCACAATCAGAAAAGAATTCCACACAAAAACGTTTTGCTTTAAACTTCAAAACTCACAAACGCCATTAATCATAAAGTCATTTTTTATTTGGAAAACAATTTTATTAAAACTTTATTTCGATGGTGTCAAATGATATTTTTGTTTTTTGTTCTGACGAGAAGAATCGTTTAATGATTTGAAATCGATGAGAATATTCTTTTAACGATGTGCGATGGTTTTGTTTGCTTAAATTCCGAGAAGGACAGAAACCGCCGATAATCGTTGGACGATTTCTGAAAAGGAAAGTGTCGACGAGTGAAAAATTGATTTGAAATGGAAATTTTAAAGAAATTGTCAAAGTTAATTAAGAACTCGATTTTTTAACTTTAGGGAATTTTATTGATCTGTTCATTCTTAACAAAATTTAAAGAAAAACGAATAATTTTTGAACTTATTTTATGAAACTACTTTTTGTTACTTTTCGGTTTCGAGCTTGACTTTGAAGATCCTGCTTTCGATGTTCCAGCTTTTGGTTCTTTTGCTGCTGTGGGCTTCTTAACTTTAATTAACGCATTATTTTCAATGGAATCATCTTCTTCTTCATCAGACACTGGTCCATTATCTTCTCCATTCTCATATTCTTCGAGTTCTTCACTTTCAGTGGCTTTCGCAGCTTTCTTCTTAACTCCAGCTACAGCTGAGTAAGAGTAAGGTTGAATATCTTTGTTGTAGGCCCGCGTCAAAGCCGCCTTTACTTTGCTCTCAACTGAGTCCCATGGACTTTTCTCCTTAGACCATGCTGTGAGCTCCAGCAAAGCATCGATGTCTTCTCTCAGTAAACGATATTCTTTGATAACTTTCAAAGCGTCTTGAACACCGTCCAAGCCTTTTTCCTTTAAAGGTGAAACAATCGCTTGAACCAAGAATGGAGCATAGTCCAATCGAACTGAGAGTCTAGAGCCTGAGGTTGAAATTCTTGTGTGATCGTGGATTTCTTGAGCAAGACGTTTGCGTTTGTTGGCGCGAGAATTCTTGCCGAGCCAGCCGGGGAAGTTCATAGCAGATACAATTGATCCTTCCATGTATTCTCCGGGCAGAACTGAACTAAAGATTGCTTGAGTTGGAAGCAGTGACCAAGCTTGACTTGATCGAATCTTTCTCTCCACAAGGTCTCCTAAACTCAACGAATCCGCTGTCTTCGCAACTCGACTCATAACTTCAGATTTATCGCACTGAGGTTTCACCTTCAAATAATTTTCCTGAACGTAGAGCGGTGCGATATTATAATCATGAAAGAAGAGATCGCTTTTATCGTTAAAAGTCATCTTTTTGTGTTCTTCGGCTGAGAAGACTTTACGTATGACTTCGAATTGACCCTGTAATTGATTTTTGTTAAATAAAGTTTGCTTGGGTTAATAAAATTATTACGATTTTAATATCCTTTTCCGACAATCGAGCATTTGTCTTCGCATCTTTTGTAGCCAGCTGGACATCTTTTGAAGCACTGTAGAGCGCCAAATGATTAAGAGTTTGACGAATGTCGTTACCGGTTCCACTGATGATTTCATCGATAGCGCCAGCTTCAAGTTTGATTCCTTCTTTAAAGCAAACTGACATCATTGCGCCACGAATCATGTTCACTGTTGGTTTGTTGAATCTTAAATCGAAGCAATGATTTGCGAGTGAGCGAATTTTCGGATGATTTCGATCGTTGCACATGCAAATTACAGGAATCTGTGCATCTTTGATAAGTGCAATAAGCTCAGCGACACCTCCTCGATCTTCGTTTCCAGCCATTCCATCAACTTCGTCCATAATAAGAACGTGTCGCTTCGAAACTTTTGTTTCAGTTCCATTGAGATACCCAGAAAGCGATTTATTCGACAACAAGGATGAAACTTCCTCCTTCAACAATCTCTTGCTTCTAGTATCAGATGCATTGAATTCGACAATGTCGAACATCAACTCCTTACAAACGAGATGAGCGGTTGTTGTTTTACCAACACCAGGAGATCCTGATAAGAGCGCAGCTTTGTAGGCACTGCCGTCGTTGTCTTTTGCCCACGGATTAGGTTTCGTATGCTTTTTCTTTCCGTCATGATTGGTGTGCCATTTCGTCAACCAATTCATAAGTTTTTGAGCGTTACCAGTGGTGCCTTGTTGTCCGATAATGGCTTTAATTGAAGTTGGTTTGTATTTGTCAACGAAAGAAAAATGATCGAGATTAGGCGGTTCGACTGGGACAGTCGCTGTTCGTTGTACAACAGAAGGCTTTGGGTCCACTTCTTTCTTTTTTTCTGTCGATGGAGCCTTGGTTTGCTGATTCTCAGGAACAATTTCATTGGTCTCTCGATTTTCCTTTCCTGGAGAAATTTCAGCAGATTCAATTTTTACATTGGGTTTTGATGTCTCAGCGATTCCTGATTTTTTTCGGATCAAGCTAAACAAGTCGTCTTCAGTAATTTTAATGATTCCCATCTCTTCAGCCTTAGCACTCTTTGACATTCCTGCATCTTCACCAACGATTAAATGTGTTACTTTTCTTGAGAGTCCCGTAACACAATTTCCACCGCACGACTTTATCAAATCCGCTGCTTCTTCTCGTTCTAATGACTCCAAGACACCGCTGATGACAAATTGAAGGCCCTTCAAGCAATCTGGTTTTCCTTTTGGAATTTCTTTACTTCCTGGGTTAAGAACCGCAACTCGATTCTTGAATTTGTGATACGATGCAATTGCTGCCTGTTTACGCTCAAGTCGAGCTTGATCTTCTTCAGCTGTTGTCTCTTTCGGTTCCTTAGGTTTCTTTTCCTTCTTTGCAGAAGAAGATGCTTTCTGTTTTTTCTGTGCTGGAGATAAGGTTTTGGAAAGCTCTTCCTTTACTTTGACTTGATCTTCTTCAGTTTCATTCTTTTCCTTCTTTATCGAAACAGATTCTTTTTGAAGTTTCTGCTTTTTCTGTGTTGGTGATGAAGGCTCTTCCTTTACTTTAGTTTCTGTCTTTGATTTGGTGAAAGACTCAACTTTAGGTTCATTCTTTCTTTTCTCGGTTGCTTCCTTCTTTACGACAGATTTCTTTTCAGACTTTTCTTGCTCTTCCAATTCATCAGCAAGCAAACTGAGATTATGATCAAGGTCGTCTTCGTCGTCTAAGTAAACGACACCAGAAGCAACACTTGTAGTCTTCTTTTCACTTTTAGCACGATCCTTTCGCTTTACTGGTTCACTGCCAAACATACTTAAGACATCAACTTCAACCAATTTCTTTTTTTCGATTGCCGGAGGCGACTTTTTGACGACTTTCTTGCTTTTCTCATCTTCCTCGTCTGAGTCGATGATTCTGCGTTTCTTTTTGTGGCTCTTACGGTCAACAACATCCTTATCATCATCAGCTGCTTGGTTTGCTTTACGTTTTGCTTGTGTCGATGTCGAGGCTTTAGATGACGAGTTTTCGTCTTTCTTTTTTGATGATGTGATTTGAAAGAAAGAACGAATATCCTAAAATAAATACAAGCGACATCTTAGCATCGGTAAAGAGAAGAATAAACAATTAATTACCATTACCTTGGACATGATTACAGATGAATTAACAGAGATTCTAACAAAAGTTTTGCACAATAATAATTCGGCGCCAATCCAAATTAACTATTTGCAAAATGAAAACGTCCGCAACGATTTTTTTCATTTTCTGGAACACGTCCGAGAGCTTTTAAAAGCTTCTGTCCTCTGAAATATCAAGGAAACGGATTCAACGATCAGGTATTAAACAAGGCTTCGTTTGGGGACTTATCCCGGGACGGGCCAAGAAAATTTGTAACCAAAAACAATTCATACCTTTCATTCGTTTCTTTATTTAAATAGTTATTTGTTCAACACTTGGCTTTCTTGTTGTAAGAAAATAGTTTTCTAACTTTGTTCTTATCGATTTTATGTAAAATTAAATTTCTCTTTTCACTGAAAGTTATAGTTTTAAATTATTTTTATGAAATGCGTGTTAAAAGTCTTTCGTACATCATCGTCCTACGCTCTGATGTACTTCTGATTGCAAATGCCTTTTAGATTGTCTAACCACCGTTCGAAGCTGATTTCGCTCTCAGCGCGGAAAAAGTAAGTGTGATTCTTGAAGGAGAGTTTGAAGACGAAATCCTTTTGCACAGCGTCTTGGACGCCTGGAGGACCAACTGAATAGCCAAGAAGTGGCAACGATGCCAAGGGAATTTCGTCTTGATAACTTTTATAGAAGAAAAGACAAAACTGCGTAAGAACAACCCTAAAAATTAAAAAGAATTTAAGTTTTCAAGTCGTTAAAAATATTTTTCAAACAATTCTTACCATAACTTTTGCCAACCCGAAGAGTTCTTGAATTTTCTTAACAGATATCCCGAGATTTGGTTCTGAAATGATCAATTTTATAAAAAAAAATCTTTTGATTACATCTTTTAAGATCTTACTTCTGATGACTTGATATGATCTTCAAGACTTATCGTTACACCACGATGCCAACAGACATGAAGAGCTGTATTGTTTCTTGATGTTGGTGCTTTCACGCTGCTGGGTGACATTGCATTTAGCCCACACATTTCGAGTCCTTCTTCGGATGAAGCTAAAATATCGAAGGAATTAAGGTCAAGCAAAGTTCATAAACCTTTTAAACTTACTGCAGCACTTCATTCCACTGAAGGTTAATTGTTGCGGCGTTCGATATTTCAAGTTTGTTGCTGCCTTTTGAAGTTCTTCCATCCAAAGATTTTTCTCAAAAGTCGTTCCAGCGGACACTGTGATTGAAATGCCGCCACCAAAGATAACGAAAGCGTTGTGCTCAGAGTTCTCTGTCAACAGCGAACGAACGGGCACGTGACCAAGGACTTTAAAGGTTTGCAGGAACTGCGGTTTACTTGCATAAATCAAAACATCAGTGAAAAGGAAGAACATGCGTTGCTGCAATCCACGCCGCGAATGCTTTAGCAAACATCCTTGTCGGATGAGTTTCCTTTCCTCTTGAACTAAGGAATCGAAACCACTCAAATCTCTTTGAATCTCGCAGAGAAGAACAAAGTTTTCTGACTCATTGATGCAATCACGAACCAATTCGTTTGTTCGCGATAACATAACAAGTGCACCTTGGACATCCGTCTTATCCATATTCTCATCAGAATAATACTCGAGGAGTAGCTCCATCAACATTTGATAATGAAGTAAGCGGTGAAGAGGTTTGAGCAGGAAAAAGCAAATAGGAAGATAGCAAACCTAAAATTGTTCTCGATTAGTTTCATTGAAATATTTAAAGATCTGTAAGTGTTTACTTTCTCTTGTTCGAATTCCTTATAAATTTGCTGGAATCGATCATCAGTAGTGAAAAGTTCGTTGAGTCGCTGAAGAATTTCGCGATGAACCTCAACGTACTCCTCGTAGATAGGCAGAACAACCATATTTTTAAGCATAACGTCACCAATTCGGTGAGTCTCGTCACTTCGATTCTCCCACATCACAATTCGATGTTCTAAATCTCTTAGAAAGATCGAGTGATGTTGAACCATTGAATCAAAGTAATCGAAGAGCGGCTGAAGGTTCTCAACATCTTCAAGTCCTAGAACTTTACGGAAACGCTAAAAAGATAATTTGGACAATTAAATTACAATTTAAATTTGAGGAACAATCAATCAACTAACCGAGTTGATTACATCGAGGTCTCGTTTGTAGGTTCGCTCCGTCATCAAGATTTCTTTGCACAAGAAATATGCTTTGTCTGTCGGCCACTTCTTCGTTTTGTAAGTGTCGCTATTCCTGTCTAGCGTTCCATTCATTCCGTTTGTTTGAGTGGATCCAATCGACGTGGGTGATGAAGCCATCGTATTGTTGTTGATTATGTTTTGCTGATTATTTCTTTCGGCCTCGACTACATCGTAGGTTGTTGTTCCATTACGTGACGATGAAGACTTGTCCGAACCAAGTGACAAATCGTAGCGATTCGCCGATTGCACAAGTTCGCTCCTGCGGTCTAACGAGACATTGCCATTTATGCCGTGGTAATCTGGAATGAGAAAATTGACTTTTGAGTTGCGAAATTTTAAAATTCTGTAAACATAAAACGAATAGGAATAACAGTAAGTTCAGACATTGATCAAAAGAATGGAACGAATAAGATCAGAGCAAGAGCAATCAACTTAAACACTTCATTAATCTCGATCACTCATTAAAAAGATGAACTCTGATGTTCAAAATAACTTCATGCTTAATCTAGTTGGATAATAATAATGTCTTAATCATCTAAACTTAAAATATTTTCTTTTTGAGTTTCATCATGCGATCGATTTTTATCTAAATTGAATTTCAAATATTCTAGCGAAACGATAATTGAGCAAAGGCGCTCACAGATGAAAAACGAAGGTCAACTGATTCAGCAAATAAAATGAAATGTTTAAAGCTATTATTGTTATTAGAGGTTCTCATGCTTAACTTAACTTGGCGAATTAACACATTTATATTTACGTTTCACGCTTTTACGACTTTTACCTTTTACATGAAACAGATTCGCATGAAAAGGAAAGAACTCGGCGAGCGATATTCACGATTAAGTTACGATTTTTGGAAAGAACCTTTATTATTAATTTAAGTAACGTGCATGAATTTGCATTAAAGTTTTTTTTTTCATTACGAGTAAATTGTTACAGTTAAACATGTAAATTTCTCATTTTTCATTCACTTTCTGGGGGAGACGAATAAGTTTCATAAAATATTTCCAAAAACCTACAAACAGAAGCGACTTCTGATGTGTTTGAACATAAATCTTTCTTTATCCTGTATTCGTCCAGCTTCGATAAATAGAAATTTCTCTAGCGATTAGCTTTAAATAAATTTTAATTATTTCTGAACAACGCAAAATTTTTAGAATTGTTTTTGGAAGAAACTTAACATTAAATCTTTCTCCTTCGTCTTCGACTACGATTCTCACTAACATTCATTATACGTCTTTAAAATTATTAACTATTCATATTCAATATTTTCTTTTGTCACTAAAAGTCTTTAGAAACTAGAAATGTTTTCGATAAATATTTTGGCAATTTCAATTTGAACTTGGAAAAGGGGGGCGAAGATTCAATCAAGAAGATTGTGAACTAAACTTTTCGGAAAAAGAAATAATTTGGCACTTCAGCTAACAACTTCGCATGAATCGAAGATCATAGACATTTCTTAAAATTAATTTCGCTAGATCAAAAAGGGAAAACAGCGCTTCATGTAAGATGTCAAAAAGATTTTTTTGTAAACATTTTGATTCTTCACTTTAATAAGTTTTTGAGTTTGATTATTGAGTTGTCAATGTGGCATTTGAATAAAAATGAGTAAATGTATTTAAAAAACTTCGTTTCATCTACTTTCGTGAGCTATTTAAATGTTTTGCGCAGAATGTTCTTAAGGTCCAAAAAACTGAATCGAGCAAATTTCAGGGACACAACCTTAACATCTAATATCAAAATGAAATTTCATTATCAATTTGCAAAAAGATTTTCTTCATAAAAAGTGTCATTTTGTCACATACAAAGATAGGAAAGAATTGTGTGTGTGTGTAAGTTTGTGATTAATCAGTTTGGCGGTTTTGATTAGCAAGGAAGATGCCGACGAACGTAAGTCACGAATATGAAATTTTATGAATTTAAATTTGAGCACAATGAATGAGAACATTGAAAATAAATGTGCGAAACATTTTAAAACGGCGACAGAACGAGAGCTTCTTAGAACTTCTTGTTAGCGCTCGTGTCATCTTCCTCTTCGGATTCGGAATCGTTGTTTTTCTGATAAGTGGCCTGCTCGTTCTCGTAATCAGACAAGAAGTCAGGATATGGCAGTTCAACGTTTTTCACGTAATGACCAGCTGTTTGTTGCTTTTGATTAATGAACGCTGCTGCGAAACTGTCTTCACTTGAGTAATAAACTTCGTCGGACAAGCCTGCTTTCGTTTCAGTTCCACTGCCACTGTCTTGATGACCGTAATGAACGCCCGCATAATTATCGCTCTTGCCCTGAACCTTTTTCTTTTGCCGAACTGGTTTCGCAGGCGGTTTATAAGTCGGGGGATTCGTCATATTGCGCAAGCGGTCATATCGTGGGAAGCCCATTTCGTCAACGTTCTCTGACAGATCTAATGTCTCGAACTTAGTCGATGTGCTTGTACTTGGATACGATCCAACTTTGTATTGATATTCACAGTCTTCAGGAATCACATCTGGTTCTTCTTCAAAGTCAGGATATTTCACTCCCTTTGCATTATCAGAACTGCTTGAATGAATGTCGGGGAAATATCCTTCGGAGCATTCAGAGCTTTCTTGTTCATTCGGTCTATCAATTCTAATTCGCTTTGTTGATGGAATTTGTTTCCTTTTCCGGTAACCTCGATTACGTGCCGGATCACTTTGTCTGAAATCGACAGAGCTGTCAGTATCATTGCTACTTTGCGATGGCAATGTCTTTGGTATCGATGACTTTCTCGGAGGCTTTTGAATAATTTGATGAACTTCGGGAGTATCTGAGCTCAAGCTGCT
This sequence comes from Smittia aterrima, assembly GCA_033063855.1. Lineage (NCBI taxonomy): Eukaryota > Metazoa > Arthropoda > Insecta > Diptera > Chironomidae > Smittia > Smittia aterrima. Next base: position 16,654,415 of record CP093831.1, on the reverse strand, counting down.
TGAGTAATAAGGAGAACACTTTGCAAGTTTTTCTGGTCGTTGGAACATTGGCGAGTTCTCTGTACTTGTCTCACTCGTATGTGTCGTTGACGAACTCAACTTCTCTTCTTCGATTTTATTTAAATCACTCGTTAATAAATGTTCGTGAAACGATTGACTCTGACGAACTTTCGCTGATTTGTACTCACGAATTTGAGATTTTGATAAAGTCTTATCGTCGTAGCTGTGGTGCTTTGATAAGACTTTGTCGGGTGTCTTTGAATCTCTTGGAGGCTTCGAAGGTGCAGGGAAATTCGAAAACTCTTGACTTTGATATCGTTCGCTGAGCTTTTCATTAACATTATAAAGCTTATCGCTGTACGATTCAGATTCAGAGACGTCTTGACTCTGATATTGTTGTGACATCATTTTGAACATTTTTCTTCGATCGGTTTTTGGTTCGACGGTATCAGGTTCATCAACTGGCGGTGGCGGAACTTTTGGCTTTGGAAAAATCTTTGGCTTTTCAATCATGTCAACAATTTTCGGAGGAAGTCTCGCCGATGCCGATTTGCTTGTTGTTTGCGTTACACTTGTATCAACTTTCGTCTTCATAACGCTTGTGTGAATTCCCGGCATTGAGTCTTTGTCAATAGACGATGCACGTTTAATATTTTTCGGAGGTTTGAGTGGCGTGTACTCAATCGATGTTTTGCTTTTGTCGATGTACTTATAATCCATTTGCTGAGGCGGTTTGTTTATGTCGTGTTCAACAAGCGTCTGACTCGTGCTCGTCGACCATTCAGTTATGCTTTGCACCATTTCTGTGAGTGTCAATGTTGACTCGTCGTTGGTTCCGGATGACGTTATTTTATCAGTGTCGGAATTGGCGTCTTTCGACAAGTTTTCGAATGAATATGGAATGTTTTTTCCGCACGACAAACTAATACTCTTTTCGTTTAAGCTTTCAGTCGATTTATTGATTGAGCTTATGCTCGATTTTGTGTTGTTTGACTTCTCACTTTTGATTCCATTTGAGTCGTGATTTGACACGGCTGACAAACTGTCGGAGCCAGAGAGATTTGCGTATTGCCGAACTGTGTTTGTTCCAGTCGACGACCATTCAGATAAGCTGACGCCTATCGAAGTATCTTCAGAGTGTGAGCTGTGTGTACACTTTCGAGCTGGAACACCCATTTTAACGGTTCCATCGAGATCAGTTCCGAATGAACTCGTTTCTTCTTCAGAGTGACTACCGCCACTGCAACGTTTGCATGAGCCACTACTCAATCTTCCTGGATCTAAACTACTTCGACGTTGAGAATCATCTTTGTAAGAGCTGACACTAAGTGATGCTGAGAGCATATCGTCAATTGAAGTGTCGGAAGTGTTAGAACCTCGAGACAGCTTCTGGAAGCTAAAATCAGACAATCTTCCATCGTCTGGTGAAATTTCAATCTTTACAGTTCCTGGACTGAAAACTTCGTCAGTCATGAAGAATTCGTCTTCCGACAATGGACTTTGCAGTGAACTTGAACCTTTTGGCTGAGAGATAATAACTTTGTCGGGACTAGCGATTCGTAAATGGCTTGGACCAGCGATTGGTTTATTTGACGAGCAAATTCTAAGAGTTGACTTTAAACAGCTGGCGGATGAGAGCTGCGTCTCGAAACATCCGCTTTGTTCTTGAGCGTTTTTACTTTCATTGGCCATGAAGTAAGCTGCTTCATCGTATGGCAACGGCAAAATTATCGACACAGTTGGCGAAGTTCTCGATTCGATGGAAGGAGAAGCAGGCTCTGACAAATCATAATCTTTTCTTGGTGGATCTGGAGCAATATCATCGACCTCAGCGTAATCAGGCTCGTCATCTTCGTCATCGTTTTGCGTTTCAGTGAAAGATTCGACCATCACCTGCTGGGGTTTCTGAGGCTTACTTATGTAGAACGTGTGAACATCTTCAATTATAGGCGTTTCAATGACACTGTCGGGTGGCGAAGGCCAATCTTCCTCCTGGGATTGAGTGCCTGCAGTGCTGTTACGCCACATAAACATTTTCGGCACAGGTCTGTCACTCATTTTGAACACATTATAATCTTCGTTCGTTGGAGTTTCGATCGGAATTTCAGGAAGGGGCCAATCTTCTGACTCTTGACTACTGCCTGATCCCGCAAGAACTTCAGCTTTCAATTTATCTTTGTCACTTATGCTTTGAACAGAAAACCTTCCAGCAGTTTTAACATTTTTCTTGTAAAGTTCTGCAAGTCGTTCAGCGGCAGCTGAGTCGCAAGGAATGTCAGGCATTTCTGCTGACGTTCTTCGATCGGTATCTGAGATGTAAGCTTGATGAGAGTTACTGTGAATATCAGAGCTCATGCTTGCTTGATGGTCGCTTGACGCAACTGAATGTTCTTCTTCTTCTTCTTCAATTTCTTCATGTGCGGTGATATCATCATCAATACTTGTTTTCTCTTCTTCAGCGCTTGACTTTTCGGAGTTAGTGCTTCGCTCGGAGATTCTTGAAAGTGTTCTTCCGATTGCAAATCCAGTTCCATACCCCATCATGTCAGCTGGATTTGTGACGCTTAAACTCGACGAACCTGCTTCATTATAGCTAAATGTGGAGGGGAACTCATTCAACTCATCTTGAAACTCTGAATCACTTTCTTTGTGTTCTTCACCTGCGTTGTCGGACAACGACTCGACTTGCTCAAACTTTTCGTAACTTTCATGCTCTGCTTGCCAGTTATCTTCATTACTAGAACCAGAGCTTTCAACTGGAAATGATTTCCATGTAGTTTGCATTTGTCTTTGAGCAAGTTGCGATTCTCCTTTTCTTTGAGCTTTGCCCAACGACCCGGAGCTACTCTCAGTCTCAAAGGATTCTTTAGATTCTGCGCTGAATGATCTTTTGGAATCGCTGGATTTCGACTCGAAAGAACTTCCGCTGTTTGTTGCATTTAAATATTTATGAGCGCTGTTGAGTTTTGCTTGAAGTTCTTCTGGTGGTTGAGATAAATCTTCGATTGGGATGGCTCTTGTAACTTTCTTACTTAGGGAAAGATCGCGTGGCGGTTTTTGAATTTTCGGCTTCGAAGGTTTAACATCAGATCCCGAGTCACTCTCATCAAATCGAAGAAGTCTTGCAATTCTTTCCTCAACTGGGTCAGTGCTGTCGAAGTCTGAACCAGATCCAAGATCAATTGGCGGTTGCTTTTCAAGTGTAGGCGAAGCTTTTTTAGGCAATCGAGGTTCTTCAGCGATTCCTTCCATTCTCATCATCGCATCTCGCAATTCACGGCAGCGATTTTGCTCATTCGGATCGACATATTCTTGAGAGATTCCCAAAGGCTTAGCTATAGAGCAGCTGAGACTTGATTCTTCATCAAGCGAACTTTTTTCTTTGTTACTAAACGACGCACTTGAATCTTTTCTTTCGCCATTAAATGGACTTCCGTCTTTATCAACACTTGAGCCAGTGTCAGAGCTTCGAGACTTTTCGATATTAAGTTTCAAGAAGCTTCGTCGACTTGCAGTTTGAACGTGATAAAGCAGTTGCTCTTGTTTTATTTTCTCGTCAGTGCATTTTGTTAAATCTGACAGCTCATCTCTTTCCAACTTTGTTTCTGCTTCATCATTTTCAGATCCTTCATTGCCTGCAATCTCATCAGTCTCTAACGTAACCCAAGATGTCGAGTCATCACTTCGGCTTTTCTCCAATATGCTCTGGCGATCTAGAATAGGAGCGTTCACTTCGCCATCAGTTTCTTCGCAATCTTCTTCAATCGACGGTTCTTCACACTCAATAGTTGGTATTCGCGAGAAGAAATAGAGACTCGATTCACTCTGCTTAACTTCACTGACCGATGTAAGAGAACTTTCTTCGTCTTTTTCGTCGTTTTCAGAAGCTTTCGAATGACGCTTCATCAAATCTAAGTTTCGTCGTTCAGAGATGATTGCTTGCATGTCTTCGTCGGTGTAATTTTCAGGATGTGACACGGCTCGCCTTTCCATTGCGTGCTGCTTTTCTTGTTTATCATTCTTTAACACGACAGCGGCATCAAAACTCGAAGTTTTCGTGACTCCTTTGTCTTCCTTCCTGAGCTTTTCGTTTTTAGCAGATTTCGTGCTTCGCTCGACTTCAGCTTGCGCGTTTTTCTGTTTAATAATTTCTTGTTTGAACGACGGTTCAACAGCATCGAAATAATTATCCAAGCTCTTTGTTTTACTTCTTGCTTCGATGTGCGGGAAATCAGTTTTCTTCTCTAAACTTCTCGATTTAACTTGCATCATCTTATGAACAACGGTTCCTTCAATCTGAGCTTTGATTTCCTCCTTCGTTGCAATTATTTTACGTTGAATGGTCGATGGCGTATCTTCGGGGTTGTCGGACTTTTCTGAATCCTCCAATTCGGATTTATTACGATCTTCGAAACTACGGTTGGCTTTGTCAATTTTCTCGATGCTTTTGCTTTCTTCGCAACTTCGGCTGAATTTTGCTAATTGGCTATCTAATTTCCGAGGGGACTTCGCGATTAAAACGCAATCCTCTGGTTTGCTTTTGATATCAGTGTCTATTACAATATTATCTCCATCTTTCTTGACTGAAATTTTATCTTCAACGGAGGGAAACGGCGGCAGTTGATCATTAACTGGACTAAGCATGCTGATGGTTTGCTTCATCGCAGATTCATACAACTTTTGCTGTCGTTCTTTTCGTTTCGCCTTCTCTAATTCTGTTTCTTCTGTGATTGATTTTCTACCTTTGCTTGAACTTCTTTGCGGATCCATTTTTTCTAATGACTTTGACCGTTCTTTACCAGACTTCATTAGCGTGTCCATGGGGACCTTCAATTTATCCCCCGTTTTTTTGCTATCGAAAGCTCTTCCGCTCTTTCTGTTGTCGGGTTTCGGAGGTTTTTTTGCCATGCTCGTTGGAGAGAGACTAAGGCCACATTCGTTAGGTTTCGAACGTGCCGAGCGACTTTCAACGCTGCTTGCACGACTGACTGCTGGCGATGTCTTCAAAGAACTATTCCCCGAACTGAATGGCTCAAATTTATATTTGGGAATGTCGAGAACCAAATGGTCTCCGCTTTTCAATTGCGTTCGCGATTTTCGTTTTTCTTTTATTTTAACACCTTGAAGTGTAATCTTCTCGATGTACTTGAGACGATCCAATAATTCAAGCTCGTCGTCTTCAATAATTACGGGAGCTTCGAAAGAGCTTTTTGGTGACAAGGTTATAGGACAAACTATGAAATCTTCACTTTCTTCATCGATTTTTTTGTCCAAGCGTTTGATTTCAAGTGTTTCTGCTTCTTCTTCAAACTCGACAGTGTCGTCCTTGGAAGAATATGCATTCATGGGTGGTAAGCGATGAAGTGAAATGACTGGAGCATCTAAGCTTTGAGCTCGACGTGTTGGAGAATCGTTGCAAGCGGTTTGTCGTTGTAATGAAGCGAAAGCTGAACCTTCCGATAGGTTAAGTCTCGCATGAGCGAAAAGCACTGGAACGTGTCCCTTTGATCTGATGATTCGAGATGAATCAATCAACTCTTCAAGAATCTTTGCTCTGCTTTTCGGAGTTGCATCTTTCTTCATGAGTTCCTTGAACTTTGCATCTTCATCGATTGGTAGTTTCGGAGGCTCTTCAATATCTTCAATCTCAGCTAAATTTTCAGTTGTTCTATAAATTTCCGTAGCTAATTCGCACTTTAATGTGCTTGCGCCATCTCCATCACCATCGTCAGAACTTGGAATGGAAATTGAACGCTCAGAGATTCTACGCAGCTCTGATGATGTCATGAAATTTGTGTCAAGTTTGTGAGTGTGATAACGACTTTCAAGATCAGCTAATTTACGACATTGCGGTGGAGATCCTTCGACTTCAGTTGAGCTCATTGTTTGGCCTCTCGCCCATGCAGCTTGAGAAATTCTGCTGTGTTCATGTTTCAGTATCGGTTCGATTTCTTTTCTCGATTGTGGTGGAGAAAATTCCATTTTCGTTGGCATAGCTTCAGCTGACCCGAAGACATCATCTGAGTCAATGCTCTCGTCGTCTGATGAGAACGACGTTATTCTTGTTTTGGCTTTTGAACGTGTCTTTAAATTGTTTTTGTTCTTGTTTTGCGCTGAACGAGGTTTCACTGCTCTTTTGCCGGATAAAATCGCTTCTTTTTTGATTGTAGCTGGATCAATAATTTTGTGAGCAATTACAAACTCGCGCTTTTGTAAAATTCGTTGAGCACTGTCTGTTTTTGAGCTGGTGGCAGAGTCGCTTTCAATTTGACTAAGTTTGCTATTCAAAGTTTCAAGGACTTTAGGATCAAGTCGTTTCGTGATGTCACGTTTTGGGCTTAAAAGTGTCGTGATTTTCTTCGTTTTCTCCTTTTCCTCTAATGTGTCTATATCGACTTTAGACAAGTCAGTATCTTTCGTGAACAAGAAGTTTTGAGAAGAATTTTTAATTTCGGCGGCAATGACAGCGTCTTTGTCTATTTTAGGAGACTTTGGCGACTTTGGACTCTTGGGACTCTTTGGTTTTGGAAAGCGATTAGGTGACGGAGCAGTTCCATTCATTACGTGACGTTTATGAAGAACGTACGAAATGTCGTCTTTGAATTGAATATTTTGATTTCGTTTTTCGTATTCCTTGAAAAAATTCTGCGGCATCTCGAATCCTGTTTTAGGAAATGTGATGGCAACTTGCGGCATCTGAGGGTCGTATGACTGTGGAATATCAAAATGAGTTCCGTAATTGCGACAAACTGGTGGAGCGCTTGGAATTTGCTTGTACAAGTATTCGTCTTCACTGGAATCGGCAGGTGTAAGGTCAATCGATTTCTGATGCATTAGCGTGTGACGACGAGAGCTTACAGTTAGACGAGGTCGATTTGCTAATGAGTTAGGATCGCTCTTAGTTCTCTCGACTGTCGCGTGAGGATATGGCATCGACACTGGCAGTTGGATCTTTGGATCAATCATCAGCTTTGGATTATATTCTTCGAAGTGTGTCTTTGCCATGAGCTCTTCTTTACGATTCGCCATCTTCGGTTTAACATTAGGCGATTCAATTTTTTGTTTATCAAACTCTGAGAGCAACTCAGGTGTCAAAGGGTAATCAGGGCTCTTCTTCGGTTTTTCACAATCAATATCTTCGTTAGATTGTGATGACGTAAGAGACTGAATTTTATCTTTATCAAAACTGAAAATATTGTTGTCACCTTCGGAACGTTTTCGATAGTTTTTAGCTCGTTCGATGCCCGAAATTTCAGTTTGCAAACCTTCAATCTCTTCGGGCCAAATATGAGTTTTCTTGGGACCGAATCCATCAACCGATGAAGTCTTTGCGCTTGTCGGAGTGTTCTGACTGCTTGTTTTGTAAGCAGAGTAAGTCTTAACGTTCCTTTCAATCTCAACGTTTTGTAAACTTATTGACTGAACGTTCGATGATTTTGATGAATGTTTTTGATTGCTTGGGAAGGTTGAGAAGTGAACTTGAGTATCAAAATTCGTTGGAATACCGTCTAACGCTAAATTATCATGAGACATGACTTTTGGCTGAACAATAATTCCGTCATCACCCTCATCAAAGCTCTGAGCGGTCCCCTTTGCGTCAAAATAACTTTCGGTCTTAGAATCTTGACTCGAGCGACGAGAATTGTTCTCAAACATTTTCTTAAGATTTTTTGTTTTCTTAGCCGTTGTCGTTGGCATTTCATAATTATTTCGATTGAGCAATTCCCCGACGAGAAACATTTCTTCCGGACTCGACGCATTGTAATCCGATCCGGATTTACTTTTCAACGTTTCACGGGACTTTTTGCTGTCTGTGTGATAGACGCTATCTTTAGATTTCTTGCTTGAACCGCTTGATTTTGATATTTTCGATTCATAAAATTCACTATGCGATTCCTGACTAGAAGTTCGGATGCCCATTGACTCCTTGACGTGCTTATAGAAACTTCCGTCAGACTTAACACATAATTTCTCTTTCGGTAAATCACGCGGATCATCGAGCAAGAAAATATCATTCATAATGTCTGCGGCACTTCTACTCTTTACTTCCAATCCCGATCGATATTTCATGTATTCGTGCTTTTCTTCGTCACTCTCGTAATCGGTTGGAATGAAATTGCCGGAATCTAATGAACAAGATCTCGCATGATGGTCTGTTGTGTTGTGCTTGAACTTGTAATAAAAATCATCGTCAGATTTCTCAAGCAACTCATAACTATCATGCGATAGATCTTGTGAACCATTAAACTCGTATTGTGAGTAAGTGCCGCGTTTGAAGTTCTGATCGATAGTGTTGTAGGTCGTGCCAGGATAACTTGACGAGTAAACTTTTGTTTCAGGTAATTGGAAGTCCTCGTTGAGATCCACCGAATACTTTCGATTTGTCTCATAATTCGATCTACGGAAATCGTCATCGTATCGAGTAATCGGAGAGTCAATGCGTTCAGTCGGCAAAAATTCTCGTTCGTTCATCATGTAGTCGTACTCGGGTTTCTTGTAATCATATCCGTAATCATACAGTTCGCGACACGAAGCGCTTCTTTGCCATGTCTCCTTCGCATCAATATCATCGCTATCTTCTTCACTGTAGTTCTTGTATTGCAAAGTCGTGTAAATACTAGAGTTCGCGTGTTCATAATCGAGAATGTCGTTGCTTGACTTCAACTGATTTGTCTGCTCATAGTAGCCGGCATTGTCAGGTTTCATAATGCTCGCATAGTGCAATGTGTCGTTTGTATTACTTGCATTATGAGTTAAATAGTGACTATCGTATGAGTCGATAGACTCAACACCAGAATTCTCAGCGTTTCGCGGTAATGTGCTCGGAGCTCGCAAAGCCTGACTGTTTCCATTTGCATAAGATAAGTAATGATCTGAATTGAAATTAGAGCGAAAGAGTGAATTGTCTTCTTTTGCATAATACTCTGGCATGCTTCCTTCGTCATAATTCAAGCTCGCCTGATACTGATAGTTTTCAATACTATTCAAAACGTTATTAATATTTCTAATGCTATTGTCTATAAATTCACTCGAATAATTTTTGGCATTTGATTTGACATCACCCTTCAAATTGCTGCTAAGCTCGCCGTCGTCTGTCGTCAGCAAAGGCTTCATTACTTTTGTTTTAGCTTTACGGTCAACCGTCGCGTACAAATCGTTATTATTTATGATCAACGGCTGACGTGAAACCATTTGCTGCAGTGACAAACGAGTTGCATACGGTTGAATGTCGTCATCATCATCGTCGAGCTCTTCGCGCTCATAATTATTTATGTCACTAGACGTTTGTGTTTGGATTGTGTGAGTATTTTGTTGCTGCTGAAGCTTATGTAAATCATTTATGTCGGAATAAATTATGTTATCGATATCATCATCATCATCCGACAAATCAGTAGCTGTACTGACATCAAACTTATTCGACACATTAGACATCGAATAAGTACTCGTGTTGCTATAACGGGCTAATGTGGCATTGGGACCCATTGATTGATCCGGGATGAAGCGGCGTGAAGTGTCCTGGATTGCAATACTCTCGTGGCTGGTCGAAGATGCCTCGGTGGTCTCCCCCATAGAACTGCTGAGAACCGCCAAGGGTTGGGGCCGTTGATAATGTGTGGTGGATGAATTGCTGGCTTGAGTATATTTGGGGATAGTGACATAGTGGTGGCTCCGAGCTTTATGGTCAGACATGAATACGATTTTTACAAGAAACGAGAGAGAAATATTTCCGGGATTCGTCAATTTCATGAATGAAAACGTTTGATGAACGAAATTGAACACAAGGAAACTTAAAACGAGAAAACCCTAAATAAAAGAAATAAATTCGTTTTGCACTCACCGGAATTGACTAAGTTGCGATCTTCTGGAAGCGCATGACCCCGACCGACTTCGTGCACATTGCTGATGATGCTGCGTTGGGGAGTTGTCACCGTTGGAGATGCAGAAAGACTCGAATCCAATTGCTGGCTGGGGCGACGATGATCCTCCAGCTGCAAGGTCTTCGTCATCGGATAACTCTCCACCTGTACTGCCGTGACCTGAGGACGGCTGTATTGGGTAAGAGTTTCTGGTTGGCGACTCTCCATATCCACTTCCTTCTTCATCTGAGAAGGCATCTTCGATTCGAGGCTCTGTTTGCGAGTTTCCCAATCCACTGTTGAAGACATAAACGAGTTTTAATTTAGTTACAACTATGAGATTGAATTCAAATGTAATCATTGCATAAAACAACTCAGAGAAGTTTTGTTGAAGCAATCATTGAATTTCCAAGAGTCAAGTCGATGTTTCTCAATGAAACATCGTGAAGTTTTCATTGGCAAGTTCAGCTCGATATGATGAAAAAGCGTTGGGCAACACGCTCCACTCAATTAAAATCATATTTACGAAAAATTAAGAAGCGATAAAATAAAGAAAGCATAAAAAATAATACAAACCGGTCTCAATTGGAAGTAAAGGATGTGCTGAGATGCTTGTGTTAACAGCATTTTGTGATTGGCTTCTTTTACTATGTAGAGTACCCTGACGAAAAGATTGAGACCTACGGGACATAAGAAAAGAGGATATCAGAGGATAAGATACACTTTGATCGACTTGAGTCGGTTTCCTCGATAGAGATAGGCGAGAACGAGAAGAAAACTTTTCTTAAAACTAATCGTGCAAGAATATAAACAATAATTTCAAACACAACTCGACTTCGCTGCAGTAAACACGCGCGCATTTATGAAAATGTGTTCTATTAATAAACCGGCGTTTTATTGACTTCCTGCATTTAACAATCAGCGAGCTCGCTTATTAAGTTGTATTGTCAATAATGTTTACAGAATCGCGTAATTTAACAACTCATTCGCCTCCGCTTGCGGATAGTTCCAACAAAATTTAATCGATCGATTGTCAACTTAATCAAACACAAATCCTCTTCTCTTTTCATCCGTTATAATAATCATTAAATTATCAAAACAAATGATAAGTGCAAACAAAATGAAATAGCAAATTAAACAAAACGATTCGCGTAAGTGAAAAACATTGAAGTGCGAAAGTTGGAGTGCAAACCTTTGGAACGTCTGACGCTTTACGTAATTGTCTCGCACGAACTCGATAATTTGTTTTTGAGTCTTGCCGCTGTATCTGTGGAGCCAAAAACAAATGCATTAGTGTATGACGAATTATCGTGGATTTTATTCTTACCGAAAACTGCTCCCCCGCGACAACACACGAGTCTTTCGCCGTGGAATACTCTGAACGGCTTGACAACGGAAGAATCCGTGATTTTCGACACATTTCTTCCAGAAGTTCTTGCACTCGTTTCGGCCTTCAAAGAAAAACTCGACGATATCTTTGTAGTAACCCTGAGAAATGAAAGTTTTGATTAATTCACAGGAAATTACGACGAAGATGTCGCTTACATATCCCTCTGGGTGCAGTTTAATCAACAACTTCTTTCGTTTAAATGAAATTTTCCTAATCTTGGCCCAAGAAAATGTGTTGATTCTCGTTATTCCCTGAAAGACGGCGAGTCCCATGTGTGCTACGGCTAAGTTGAGCGGAACGCCTTCATGATCTTTTGCGGCGTGCATTTTCATACCATACAACTCGCAACGACGAGCTGTTTCCAGAAGGTTTAAATCAGCCTCGGCTGGCGATTGTCCTCTGTGAACAAAGTTTAATCAAACATTTGCGATGAATACAATTTAAATAACGTCTTACACATGCTTCTTATGATTCTCCATAATTCTTCGCTGCATTGTGTGGTCTTGTTGTGGGACAAATCGATAGGAAGACAAGTATGTGTGATCTGGATAATCTTCAAAGGAGTAATCCCCACAAGAGGCTGTAAAATTATTTTCGTGAGCTCGATTCATTTCATGAGGAGAAGACATTCAAAGTCACCTTGAACGATGTAACTAGCCATTAAAGCTGCTGTGTTGTCATTGCACTGTAGACTTCCAGTCGACAAGTCTCGTTTGACTTGCAAGCAAAACAAATAACGAGTGTACTCTTCTTCAAGTTGTGCCGGATCGGGAGCATAAAATTTGACACAAAATTTCAGAATCGGATCAACAAGCGAGAATCCAACTTGACGATTTAAGGCTTTCTCCAGGTCTAACCAATATTTCGTTCCAGTTGAGCTCTCAAGATATTCTAAGCCGAAGTAATCCGCTTCGAGTAGATTGAGCTGTCGGCAAACTTGTTCAAACAAAACCTTTCCCAACGCCTTCGCCTGGAATGTTCAAAGAATGCGAAATAAGTTTTTCATCACGGCAATGATTGAGTTGAATATTTTTTCACAATTTATGTTCTCTAATAATTACAACGTTTTAAATAAACAAAACGTTCATCACTCCTTCACTCAAACATTCGCTATAAATGTTCGTGAGCAGAGCTCTTAGCTAATCATTTTTTAAACATCAAAGTCGAGGAGCGACGATGCATGCTCTACTCTCTAGAACAACGCGACATGTTTTCGCATAATATTTAATGCAAAGTTTACAACCTCGTACCAGAATCGCTTACACAAATAACAGACTGAGCTATAAATTTTTGATGTTAAAATTTTCATTCTAATGTTTCCGTTGGCTGATGTTCGAAATTAAATTGAAGTGGGCACGACGAAGAGATAGCCACTTATTTTTTTGAAAAAATTCCATTTGGCAAGAGGTGAAAGTTATATCATCTCATCAATAAAGTTCAACCTACGCCAGAAATTATCCATCTTAAAGATATAACGAATAGTGATAGCCACGAAATGTAACGATTAAGCTTTCGTATTATACTCAAAGAGAAGCATAATTCATCATGTTTCCTTGAGTGACTTGGAGTGAGAAACTGAGGAGGCTCCGGAGTGAAGATTGCACTCAAGACTTGATAGAAAATTAATGCAATTCTGAGATAACGAACTACTTGATCCAGTTTTGTATGAACAGAGAGAGAACGGAAGAAAGACTCCCTGCGAGAAAAATATCGAACCGACAATGTCGTTCACCTCGCAAGTTTCTTTCTTCACTGCAATATTTGTTAATGCAGTGCACTACTGCAATTGAGAGCAGCTTCTGCTTACCTGAACTTGAAACATCGTCATAGAATCGTCAAGCATTTGAACGCGAACTGCGAGTTTCTTTCCACCGCCTCGCGAATGATGGGACGTAGACGTCGATCCATCAACACCTGATGGTGTACTTAATGAATGCGTCATTCGACTGCTTGGTTGCCCATTGGTAGAGGGACCAAGTGAATTAAGAGACATTGCTCTATTCTTTACTTTTAGCGACTTTCCTTAATGACCACCAACACTTTTACATAACTTCAACGTTCATAAAGTTTTTCAATCGTTGTCAACATTGAATAATTTTCTCTCTAACACTTAACGGCAATAACTTTTCTTATACACTTCAGTTATCTTCTTATCAAGCTTGCTGATTCTTATCTGAAAACGTAAAAATGTAATTTTGTGAGGATCTTTTCGTAAATGATGAAACTTTAAAGGAAAATAAAGTTTTTGTGGCCCAGGAGTCTTAAACCAAACTCGAAAGTAAATATTTAATAATTGATAAGACCTCACACACGCGAACTACCGAGATAAAAACATGAATCGATTGCACTAAATGAAAATTCCTTCACACACCCGAATTCTTCAAGATGAAAATTCTTCGACTAGGTCACAAAACAAAAGCGAAGGGAAAACATTTTCCTTGTTGGCGTATACATCTTCCACACGACTTTTTTACGCATTCGCATGAGAGCAATGCTCTGAAGTTCTTTTTCATTCTCTCTCCTCTTTTTCATTCATCATTTTGAAGATTATGTTTAAATGAAATTTAATCGAATCAAAATCGAATTAGTCGGCTAAGCCAATTCCCAAATTGCTCTAGCTTTTAATTACACAAATGCTTCGAGTCGATTTGTCTGGAGAATCGTTTATCTTATGCTGCTGATAACAACAAAAATGTTGTCCTATATAAAACTTCTGGACGTCGTCGACCTATATTCTTTCGATCTCTTTTACATAGACTTCCACCTCCTGTGAAGAAATTTTGCAATTTCTTTGTCTTCTGTCACGTTTTAACGATTATAAATGCCTTCATAATTAAGTTAGACGATCAAATGCAATTTCAGCCGGGTCGGAGTTACTCAATTCGCTTGAGAAATGAAGTAATATGACAAAACATTTACGAGTGAAAATGAAGGGTGTGTTTTTGCGTTTCATGTTTTTATCAAATTTCGGTAGAAATCACTCGAAGTTCACTTTAAAACTATTTTATTCCATTTGCGTACCACTTTAGACACGTTTTTCAACTATTTTCATCAACTTTCAATGCATTTTACCACTAAAAACTTGATTAGAACTACAGAGCGAATTTTTTTAGCTCTTTTCGTCGACGAAAGTTTTTTGCTTCAATTTCTCAAAGAAGTCCAATCCAATGAAAACTAAAAATTTGACACGAATTCTCTGCAATGCTCGCTTCAATTTCGCTTCATTTTTTTCGGTAAGATTTTCGTAAACAAAACATTTCGTGGATATCGGAAAAACTTAATTACACAATGACTGTATATCACGACGAGATAGAAATCGAAGATTTTGAATATGACGAGGAGGAAGAACTCTACACTTATCCTTGCGTAAGTTTAAGATCATTCATTGTCGTGAAAATGTGGAAAATCATAATTTCGTGATGAATCATTTCAATGAAAAACGTGTGAATGAATAAAAACAAAAATTTGAAAGCAATTTTGTTTATTAGCCGATTTTCATCTTTTATAGCCTTGCGGTGATGAATTCATAATAACCAAAGAAGAGCTGATGGAAGGATTGGAAGAGGCAACTTGTCCGAGCTGTAGTCTTGTCGTCAAAGTGATTTACAACAAAGTAAGTTAACTTCTCCTTACCTTACAACAGTTTGACTTATTCATTTTATTTTAGGAAATGTTTCAAAAGGAATCCGAGGAGCTGGAAAAGAAACTAAACAGTCTCAGTATAAGCGATACAAAAGTCTGTACCACTTAATCAATCAAATTTCATTTTGCCATTGGAATAAGACTTAGATTCCATGTCTGACAACGAGAATCATTTACTCTGAATTAATTATTTCATATCGCTGAATATTTTCCTAATAAATTTTCTAAAAGAAATGTTTTGCAATTGTTACACTTTATTGTACCAAAAAGATTTCCTGGTGCGGAACTCAAATGGGAATTGGGCAACATTCTGTTTATGATACAATCGGAATTAATAAATTGCTAAGCGTTTTCATAAAATAAATTAAACCAATTCGTTATCTCGAAGCTCAGTTAAAAATCAAGATGCGCGAGATTATCAGTTGAAAGCAAGACTAGCAGCTTTACAAAGGAGTTGACAAATAAATACGATTACAGCAGGAACGTTTTTTCTGTATTTTGAAGATGGAGAGGGTTGGATCTTGATTATGGGGGAGATAAGAGATGATAACATTTCATTTCCGCGATTTACTCCGAAAGAGATTCAAGTTAAACGTGTATCATGTGATTATGCAAATGGTATAATTCTGCGATTTTTCATTCGACGTTAAGAATTAATAAGTGTAGAAATTGTCAAAGTGTTCAGTTTTGTTTCGTTCCACAAGCTTTTCTCTGATAAATACATTCATCTATACTAGGTAGACCACCTTCCAAAATCATTCACTGCTCTAACCAAGAGCCGGTTGTTGAGTTAGGACTTTTAATCTGAAATCAGATGTCAAAGATGATAAATTGTTTTAATTCGAAACGATAAGGAACTTACGCTGAATTGTTTTATTGTAGCTTCCAGAAGTGTCGAGTTGCCCGAGAAATAAGCTGCTATAGCATTATGAAATAGCAAAAGTTGCTTGTGCATAACTTTAATCTACAAAAGAAAAATTTAGTTTCATGAGTTCACTAACAAAAAAAAAATGAAATCTTACCCGATTCTCATCCAAGAACTGCATTTTGACTGTAACATCAGCTCTCAGTTTCTCATATGTTTCCTAAAGTCATAAAATATTAGTACACATCAAAATCAACTGAAGTCATACTCACTTTATGTTTAGCGAAACTCCTTTGAGCTTCTTCATTAGCTGGTCCACTAGCCAATTCCAAGTCCATACGATAAGCATCGAATTCAATTCTTGCGCTTTCAAATTGCCGAATCGTGATAAGAGCTACGAATGAAATTTATATTTAAAATAAATTATTTACTTTGACTCATCAAACTTACTATCTTCGATTGTTTTGTTGCACAATGTGTTGACGGATGAGATGAAGAAGTTGATAGCGTTCAAGAGAACTTCACCATTTTTAGTAAGATTCCTTTGTGTTTCAGCGTTATACAGGAACTCCTCTTGAAGCTCCGGCGACTTTTGTGCAAGATCAGAGAAGGCCTCAGATAAAGCGTGCTGCGTGGCAACCACTTGGTGAAAATGAGTGTTGAAAGTTCGCGACAATCTTAAGACGGATAGATATTTGCGTTGAGTTTCACGTAAGTCATTAATTTGTGCCTCAAGTTCAGTATCTGTTGTCTTGTTTGACTTCCCAAGTTTCTCCAGCATCAATTGTCGAGTGCACTTGTAAGTAGAAATTCCCCAGTTCTTTAACGAATCAATCTTTGTCGCACCGTTTTTAAGAAATTCTTGTGACGGGCTAAGCACTGGTGAGAACGGCGTGTCTGGATTCGACCCAGGGCTGTTTGAGTTTCTCAGCGAAAGATTATTGGGAATGATTCGAGTTGTTTTCATATCGTTCATAACAATCACACTGCTACTCGATTCATGTTGAAAGCCCTCGTTTGATGAGCTTTCCTTAAGCATTTGGTGGATCGACATTGACTTCTCCGACATTTTTCAGCAACGACTTCGTATTGAGATCACACAATTCTAGTCGCTAAAATGTAAAATTCGTGAAAATTGTGCAAATTCGACTTTTATCAACTTAAACTCCTGGCCACAATGTAAATAACGTTATTGAACTTAAAACTTACGATTCAGAAAACCATTAAAGCGCTGAACAGATTTACAAAATCATGAAAACAATTTCAACAAAACAAATTGTTAAAATATTCAGGACGCCACCAGATGGGGTATTTCAACTTTCCAGTGGTGTTGGTTCATAAATTACGTCCAGTGATAATAATTTTGCCAATTCCCGTCAATCATTCAAATTTCAATATAAAAAAACTCTTTTCGTGATGAACTAAGATCTCATATTTTATTCATCAATTCAGGAGAAATGCATTACAATTCGAATCCTGAACACTTGGTTTAACCGCGCAAGTGGTTCTTGACGATATCCAAGGCTGGGGTTTCCTCGCCGAAAGTCTTGATGACGACACATGAGCATCCGCAGATCTTACGGGGTTTGCCTTCCTTGTCAATCTTGCACAAGCCTGACCATTCGCCCAACTTCTTGCTGCTGTCGACACGGATCAATGGGATCTGGTGCTCGCTGCAGAGAGCGGTGATGAGTTGCTTGTATTGTGGCTCGTCGCATGATTCAGCCAAGATGCAGAGAACAGCCTGACGTCTACATAGAAAAAGGAAACAATGTCATTGACTTCTGTTTGGTCCGAATGAAATCAGATCGCATGTTGATGCCGTCAAATAATTGACAAACATCACATACGATTAATTTCATCAGAGCACAAAGGTCTCCTCTGATCCTTTTTCAACTCACTTGTCCAAAACTTTGCAAGCTTGATGGATTCCGTGGACAAGGCCATCGGAGACGAGTGACTTCTTAAGAACTTCTTGGAGTGCAGTGTTCAAATCCATTGGTCCATCGAGGGACGGAATTGGTGCGCTGACTTCACTATAAATAAAACGAAATTCACTGTTACTCGAGCTGCTCCAAGTGCGCTGAGTGCTTCTCAACAACTTACACTTCAGTATCTGACATCTTGATGCGATTTAATTATATTTTCCGCAAAAATATGAGAAGCGCGTGTATTTGCGTTCAAAGCGAAAGAGAAAAGAACGAAGCTTGCGGAAAGAGTTTGCTTCTCTAATTTTTCCCTTAGTCGAGTTCCCTGCTTCCGGAGCTTGCAACTTTCTTTTCTCTTTTGATTGCTAGAAGAATCAAATCATGCCTGTGCGTATTTTAAAGAAATTAAATGTTTATAAGCAACTTTTGTGGTTTAATTAAATTTCAACTTATAGTAGTGCTTGTGTTGCATAGTTTTGAGTTAAATTCCGGCGACTTTCTTAACAGCAAGAGTTAAAAAATTAAATTTTTGTTTCACGAAAAATATTTCATCGAAATATTAAAATATTTTAAGTTTTAATGCGAATTTTTACAAGTGATAAGGAAGATGTTGAGAATTCTTCAAGCTCTTGTTATTGAGAGCATTCCGAAATGCTTAAATAATTGTTGTCTACTATATTTAACAGCAAAACAAAGCACATAACCACAAAAGTTGCCAATTTGTCGATTTTCATTTTGTTGTGAAATCTATAACATTTTGCTTTCTCATTTTAGCTCGCAAAGGACCTCCTTCATCCGTTACCCGCTGAGGAAAAACGCAAGCACAAGCTCAAGCGCTTGGTGCAACACCCGAACTCGTACTTCATGGACGTTAAATGCCCGGGATGTTATAAAATTACGACCGTCTTCAGCCACGCTCAAGGCGTCGTTGTCTGCACCGGCTGTAGCACAATTCTCTGCCAACCAACAGGGGGACGTGCGAAGCTCACCGAGGGTATGTTAAGAAATTCATTAGGCATTGCTTGTCAGATTCTAAATGATCTCTTCCATTTCAGGCTGCTCATTCCGTAAGAAGCCATACTAAGGCATTTAACATCGTCATAAGGTGAAGCTGAAATTATTTCAATGTAGATCAACATCAACTGCAAGAAGGAAATAAAGTTCAGAAAACTGAAAAGAAGTGTTTTGGGCAGTTTTGAGTTTGTGAATGTTTATTTATCTAAATATTGATGAAAAGCCGTTCGTAGGGATTCTAGATCAGCGGTGTCAAGACTTTGGGTTCGTAAGTCTTCCAAAAATTGTTTTCTCTTCTTGTTGAGCATTTCACAATTTGTTGAAATATCTTTTGTTTGTAGAGCTTTTATCCTCACACTAATTTCTTTTCTCGTAACGATATCGATTTCATGTAGGAGTGATTGTTGCTGTGGAACACTCAACGTCACTTGTAAATTTTCAGGATTCTTCATTCTATCGTTGATCAATTCGACTAACTCATCATTAGTCATTTCATGGTCGAAATGAATGGTTCGATGATTTTGAGGCTCTTCCAGAAGATTAAATATTTTTTTGATGACTGATTCAGGAACTTGATTGGAGCGTCTCATATTTCGTGCAATTGCTTCATCTATGGAAGACTTCACAAAAATTTGGAAATAACCGCATTTGGCTTGTCGGCAAATTGATCTGATTCGTTGCCTCATGCTTCTGAAGTAATTATTATCATCGAGAATGATTAATGTTGAACGCCCGTCGTTGATATTGAAATATTTTTCATCCACTAAAGTTTTCAGCTTCTCGATCAAACAGTTTTCCTTTAACAGTTCTTCAATGCTTTGAAGAAGTCCCTCACGAGATTGTTTGTAGTCACCTGTCCTTAGATGCGAGAAGTTTAGTTTGATGTACTCGTCGAAGTTGATAACTACGACAGAAGTGTTGATTTGTTGAGTTCTTGACATTTCAAGAAGTTTGTGTGCCAAGCTCGTCTTGCCAGATCCGGGAATCCCAATTAAACTTACAGCTATCAGTTGCTTCATGTCTAAAACTAATTTGTGGCTTCAACGAGCGGGACAGGTTCGGTAATCTGTTCTTGTTGTTGAGCTGCTAGTGTTTCTGCTTCTTTGATTTGATTCTCGTACTCTTGCATTCGTTTCTCATTGATTCTGCTTTGTACTTCAATATAAGTGGTCATCATTCTTTGATTTGTCTTGGCAAATTTATCAACACAATGAGCGATGCACGAGTCTTCGTTTTTCTCGACTCTCCGACTGAATAAATTATCAACACAGGTGCTGAAGCAACGCTCTGTGATTGAGTTATAGAGTTGGAGGAAATCTTTGAACTGTCTAACTTGTGGATCCATTTAATCTTTGATTATTTAACTTCTTTTGAAATGAAATCGGATGTTTTTCAGAGATCGAGAAGGTTCTCGACTGATGGTTTGAAAATAATTTAAATTTAACGGTTTCTCATGACAATTTCTTCTTTGTCACTTTTTTTGGAAACATGATTTTTCCGATCTTGTGGGAAGTTTCTTCGAAAGATGTTCCGATCTTGTGCAAAGTTTCTTCGAAAGATGCTCCGATCTTGTGGAAACTTTCTTGAAAACATGCTCCGATAGAACTCCAAAATTCTTTGGTTTTCTCTTCTTGAGGTCCATCTACAATATAAAGTTAAACTATTTTCGTTTCGTTGAATGAATAAAAAGCTTACTTTTATTATTCCTTGGCTGTCCTTTTACAATTACAATCATAAAAATAATTGCAAGCACAAACGCTTTCATTACGAAATATTTTGATACTTTACTCCCTGAAATCCTTACGGAAACTGAATAAACTATTTGAAAATCACTTTTATTTAAAAGCTTTGCCATCGGATTTTTAATAATATTCGCTTGAATCGAATACTAAGCATTTCTTTGAAAGAGCCAATAATTCTATTCTTCTAAGAAAATATTTAAAGTCAATTATCACAACATTGTTGAGCTTTCTTGAAAAGATGAATTATTAAAGTAGTAAATATCCAATAAAACATTAATGATCGTTCATTTCTAGAAAACAGCAATTCATTTGGCAGTTTGTATCTTTTTCTAAGGTTTGATATAAAAATGTCACTTGATCAAATCCCTTCAGAAATTTATTGAAAAGGAAAGTCGCAAAGATGTTGGAATTTAAGAAGCGTTTCTGCCGAGATTGGAAACATACCGTGATAGCCTAGTGGCAAGAGCAACTGACCGGTGATTAGAAGGACCCTGGGTTCGATTCCCGACGCGGGCACATATGTTTTTCCTTTTTCGGTAGATGTTAATGTTCCATTTTTGATCTTGTCATAACCTCTTAACAAAAGAAAATGAAAGTCGCGTTTATCTTGCGTCATTTTGCATCCATTTTCATTGAAATATTCGCGCAGAAGGCAAATATCACTGAAGAGTTTTGAGATAAATTTAAAACACAAACGTAAAAATTTACGATAAACTCCGTATTTACGATGAACTTCGAATGGCTCATTTTGCTGGCAAAACAAAATTCACTTGATCAAACAATTCAACGTGGTTTCCAAACGAGAGCTTAATATGCAGTAGGTTGTCTGACAGTTTTAATTTTTATTCAGAATGAGGATGTCGAAAATAAATTTTTCTCTTGTTTTAAATTTTGTAATTTTGGGACTTTCCACAGCAGTTGAATTTGATGGACAAATATGCAACCAGCAACTAAAAGATTTTTCTAACGCACTACTCGAAGGAGAATTCTGGGCTATAACTCGTGAGTATCATTGAAGAATTCTCATAAAATTGCAACGTATTAAATTTTTTTTCCAAGTTTTCGACTCATGGGGAAAGATCGAGCCAGGAATTTTATCAGGCAACAAGTTCAGCATCGGAGCTTTTAAACAATGTTTGAAATTTAAAAGCTCCTCAAACGAGTCCACTGAAAAGGTTGAGGCTCAATATTGTTTAGTTGATTTTGTTAAATCGGAAGACAAAAACTTATCGAACATTCCGATTTCGACGTCAAGCGGCTTTTGCCTTCCAGCAACTTGTTCTGAAGAGAAAGTAATGGCGTTTGTTTCATCGTTTTTGATGGTTGATGGCTTCGAAGTTTTGAAAGCGAGCTGTATTTCAAACGATCCATTGCCATTTGATAACGTCGACAAAGTCGCTATGTAAGAAAAAAAATATTTTCTTTGATTAAAAATAAATTTCATTCTCATTTCAGTTCAATGCTGTCAGCAATTGCCGTGTTAGTGTTTCTCAGTACGTGTTACGATCTTCTTTCGAGACAGTGCGACAAGAAACAGAAACCGAACCTTCTGGTTTCGTTCTCTGTTTACACAAATGGCGATAAACTTTTTAAAAGCAACGAATCATCGAGAACGATCGCATGCTTGGAAGGCCTCCGGGGAATGTCTGTAATTTTGATTATAATTGCTCAGCGCTACGCTGGCGAAGGTCTCAAGCCATTGACGAATCCCTCGGAATTCGTCGATATTTCGAAGAGTCACGAAGCAGCCTTTCTTTTATGGCCAATATTATGTGTCGACACTTTCCTTGTCATTGGTGGATTCCTCACGGTTATGATTGCACTTCGAGACATCGAAAAAAAGAAGTTTAATCTAATCAAGATGATCGTTCATCGGTACTTGAGATATACGCCAATCCTTGTTGCTTCCATTATCGTTTACCTTTCACTCCAACGACACTTGAAACATCCTTATGTTACCGACGACATTAGAGACAATTGCGAGAAATATTGGTGGTCTGTGATTGCTCATATTCAAAACTACATCAACCCAGATGAGCTTTGCGGTGCACACACTTGGTACCTCTCAATTCACTTCCAACTATTCGTGATCACTCCAATTCTGATTTATCCAGCATTCAAGCTTGGCTGGAAGTATTTGTGGTTGCTTCCATGTTTAGCACTCGGCAGTTGCTTCTACAATTTGTATCTCAACTTAGACAACGAGTACGACTTTATGATATCGCTAAGTAATTTAGAGAATTTATCGCAACTCTTTAAACCGACTCACATGAGAGTGTCCGCATGGCTAATTGGAATGATTCTTGGTTATATAGTCTTCAAATCAGAAGAGAAAGAAATTGTGATGAATAACAAACTTTCAACTCTACTTTGGCTGTTAGCGAATGCTTGCCTTGTCGTTGTGATTCTTCCGATAAACTCGGTCTATGATTTTGGGCAGAACGAGAATCCGGAGGCATTCCATGCAGTTTACAACGCTTTCCATAGTCTTGTTTGGTCGATAGCGATTGCGTGGGTCATCTTTGCATGCTACAAACTCGAAAGTGGGGGCTTCATTCGTTGGATCTTGTCATGGACTGAATGGCAAACAATCGGAAAACTTTCTTTAAGCATGTACATCACAAGTGTCTTCTATCAATCTTACACGAGAGAACATGTTTACGAAGCCACTGAATTTGCATTGATTACAACGGTAAGTTAAATTTCATTAAATCTCAATTATCATAAATTTTAAATATTTTCTTTAGGTCAACCTCGCTCTTAGCGATGTGCTGGCAATAGCAATTCTTGCAGTATTTTTCTGTTTGATGATTGAGATGCCAATAATGTCGATCGAAAGCTTCTTTTACTACAAGAATCCAAGCGATGAAGACGTTAAACAAAGTTGCGAGACTCTAATTCACTCTGAGATTCCGACGATTCCAACAATTACAACGATCGTTTCGATTAAAGATTAAACAACTTAAATGATTTAAAAACAAATGAAAAGGTAAATAAGTTTCTGAAACAAATCCTTGTGCAAATGAAAAATTGTAATTGAATTTTAAATAAACAAATATGAAAGCTTATAAAAAAAATCTACATGAGAAAAAAATCTTTTTGTTTGGCTCATTTCTTTTTAGGGTTTTTCATCCGAAGGATGGAACACCCTATTATGGTCGCTTTGTCCGTGGTCCGGTGTCAGTGATTTGGATAATTTTTTTAACAGGTGATAGAATTTTATTTAAAAAAAAAAGACTTTTGAGGGTTTTTGGCTAGCTCATCAGGATCCAAAACCTGGAATCTCCAAACAAAAAGTCGATTTTTGCTTGTGGTTCGATTTTTTCGAGAACGTAAGCAGCTAGCTACTTTCGTTTTTTTGCCATTTGGTTCTATTTATGGATGAGACGAAAACCTTTTAGATTAACTTGATATCTAGCTCAAGTGGTTCCGGCCCATGGAGCTAGAAACTGGTGAGCTCTACATAAACTTTTCAAACATTTTCGTTTTGTTCGGATTACTTAACATTTACGCTGACACTTCTTCACGATAAATGTTCAGCGTGCTCAAAAGAATGCTAGGATTTCAATCAATAATTCAATAAAAAAATTAATTAAAACCTAATTATTTTATTTAGTCAAATTTTTAAATCCAAGCTCCACTAATTGGATCCATTTCTGACCAGTTAATGCAGTAAAGTCCCACCCCCTGTAAGCAGTCCAACGGATGAAAAATCCTAAATTAAGTTCGTTACAAACTGCTACTTGTTTTTTTTTGCTGGAAAACGGACGAAGAAAATCCCAGAGAAGTTCAAACTTTTTTAATTTTGCAATTGAAAGTTTTGCAATAATTTTATATTCTTTACACTTGTCGCATGAATTAGAAACTGTGACAGAAAATCGTTTGAGAAAGTTTCAAAATTTTAGACGAAATTTAGATTCATCGAAGTCACAAACAACGCGAAATGTTTCGACTCATTCCATTGACAAAGCTTTGACACTTTTGCGCAACCGCCGAGAAGATATTTCCTCAAATAATATCACGCATCAGCCAAGAGAAAAATTCCCTCATTTCCACTCATCGATCGCACGAAAAATCCTCCAGTTTCATTACTTTCAAACAATCCATCGCCGAGCTTACCCGATTGCTCAAAACGAGATTCTACGCATCCAAACTCTTTACAGCATCAAACATTTTCTCTCGGTTGTCAACCCAATTGTATTTTTGTTTTCATCCTTGAGGAAAACTCGTATAAACCCTTGTTTTTTTCGGAAGACGACAAGATAAAGTTAATTCGGTGGAAAAACTTAGCATTGAAAGGTTAAAGCGATTTGTTTTAGTCACAAAAAAAATTGTTCAAGCTCAGTGCACAAGCTGTCACAAACACAAATCTAAAAACTCGCTTTCATCATAGAAATATTCATGAAGTTTGTGCATTTCAATGTCTGAAACGGATCAAAATCTCATCTTCTCACACACAACTAGAACATGGTAAGCGTTCAACTACTTGCTCGAAGAGGATTCGGGAAGAAAACGTGTGTCTAATTGCGTTCTGAATTATTCAGAAACTCTAAATGAATGTGTATTTAGAGAAATATGAAAAGTGTTTTGTGACGAATGAAACATTGATTTCTCTATCTCTCTCATGGGAAGTTGTCCTTAGAATCGTGATAAATGGCTTGATTGTTTATCGGAACAATCATCGGTTACCTTGAAAGAGAAAAGAAGATTTTTTTTTGCTGTGAAGCCCCGGGTTATGTGCAAAGTTTTGTTGTTTTTGTGATTTGAATGAATGCATCGTAACGAAAGATTTTTCAATCTTTACAGCTCCGCTTGATCAGTTATTCATCAGTGGATTCATTCATTAAGAGAGATTGTGTGCTTGACACCGAAGTGAGTTCGAAAGTTATTGAGCAAATACAGAAACTGGCCAGTGAGCACAATAATAATGCAACTTTGAACATTTTCGGACTGAAACTAGAACATAAAAGAAACTTGATGACTTCGGAAAAAGGATTTTTCGTGCAGCACCGAAGAGAGTATTACAATGACTTTGAAGACTGCATAAGAGATTATAAAAATGCAAAAATAAAATCGCTTCAGAAACAAACAAAAATTCATTTGAGCGATGGTGACAATGGCGAATCAGATTCGGATTACGTCGATTGCAATGACTCGTCATCCGAATTGAAGCATCAATCGGCTCTCGCTTCTAAATCAATGCCTCATGTCTTGTCAGGGAATTATGGAGATAACTTTTGTCAACAAGTGGAAATCCTTAATCAGACAACGAGGGAGACGAAATGCATTGACTTGGAAGCACAGACACAAAAGCCAACGAGAAAAGCACAATTAAATACAAATTATGATGATTCGAAGGTCGCACATAAAACTTCAAAACAATTACCCCTTACCAACAATAATCTCAATCAGATAATCGATTCAAACTCTCAATCTATAAAAGTAATTGAGGAGAAGCTTAAAGAGAGGAAACAATCGATTCATAACGAACCATCTACGTCCACCAATGATGTTCATGTCAATCAAAAATCCACCGTCGAGACTGTGAGTGAAGTAGTTACGCCGACACCTGTACAAACTATTGTGAAGAAGGAAGAACTGGCCAAAAGAAAAAGCTGTAAGAAGAAAGCAAATGGAGAAACCAAGGATCCGACTCAAAGGTGAAGCTAAGAACTTATTTACGTCAATCAAAACGAAACTTTTCCCATCTCACTTGCACCAATCGAATTAAGATTTGTATCCGAGAGTGAATACCGAAGATGAAGGAAGGAAATTCAATTTAATGATTCTAAGCTCGCTGAGTTTGCTTTTGCTCGTATTTCACGTCATGTCTTTACAATAAGCTAGAATGTAATTCAAAGTTTTCAAACTCGGCCGCTTGCCGAAGTGTTTGTATGAGAAACAGAAAAATTTCTAAGGATTCCCTTCGTCAATCGACATTTCAACTGCTTCGCGGCTGTTCATTAATATTTATGCTTTCAAAGGTGCTTGTTGACGAAAGAAAAAAGTTTTCAAAGAAATTATTAAAATATTGAATAATTTGAAATTTTCAACGAAAAGTTGAACAGTTAAGCTCTTCAAAGTGTTTTCGAGAACTTCAAAAGCTTTCAATTTATTCTGATTTATCTACAGTTGATATTTTCGAGCCTAATTAAACTGCTAATTAACTTAATTGTCTGTATGAACTAATTTTGGTAAAACTCGTCCTGGAAAATAGTGAAAACAGACAAATGACTGTGACATCGGATTGCAATTCGAAAAAGTTGGGTGAGTGATGAAATTTTATTTTAATGACGACAGAGTGGATGTGTCAGAGACCCGGCATAAAGTTAATTTGTCCTCTGTTGGTTGAGGTGCTATTAACAGACACAAAATAATCGATGACAGATCTAATCTGAATAGAAAGTAATTTGATTCGAATTAGGGAACATTTCACTGTTACCGTTGACAGAGCCTCAAATTAACGCAAACACAGTCCACAATTACGAAAAATCATAATTTGAAGTAAACTGCGACTATTTTCCTCAGCTCTTCGATCAATAACGTTTTCGTTCTTTCTTCTTTTTCCCCTTCGCCTTATCGACTTTTTCTATTCGACGCGACTCAACAAAACACCGGATGGGATATAACGCTGGCCAAACTAAAAGTAGACGATGCTTCGTGGGGTCAGGAGAGAGAAATTTTATTGGAGCGTCTTCAAAACAATTCCTTTGGGATTAGTATTGTGGGTGGAAAGGTAAAAAAAGTTGCTTCATTATACGTATCAGTTTACTTTGATAATTAGTGAGTCAACATGAACAGTCTAACGCTTCATTTGCGTTAACGTTCATGCTCAAGCAGAGATCGTATCATATACGTCTATCCCAAAACCGTTAATAAATAAGGTCATATGTGACTTTTCTCTCGAACTGAATCGATTGTTTGACGAGATTTTGTTATCGCTGATTGAAAATCTGTTCAAACATGGCTTAATTAATTATTGAGTCGTTTTATTATTTCAATGAGTGACTTCAAGAGGAAACAGCTTATCGATTGCTCTCTTTGTTCGTGAATAGGTGAACGTGTCGGGAGACGCACTCGTGTCAGGTATCTTCATAAAAAATATAATTGCGGGAAGCTCAGCGGATCAATGTGGCTTAGTGAAGGTGGGAGATAGGATTTTAGGTAATTTACATTTACATGAGAAACAATTTTTCTCAGTTCTCTCTTCGATTTTCTTTTAATGCATTTCTTCACTCAATCAGCTGTTGATGGCGTTGACATCAGAAATTCTTCTCACGAGTTGGCTGTTAAGACGATAAAAAATGCTGGCAACAAAATGACGCTGATGGTTCAAAGCTTGAACGCAGGGGTAATTAGATTTCCTTCCGCTCTCTTGAGCAAAAGAAGAACAAAATTTTACACGCCCTTAATTAACCCACATTTCTTCTGATGTTTAGAACGCTGATCTAAATTCCAATGATTTCGTAAAGAAGCTTCCACCTCCAGTGACGCCAGTAAAAACTCCGCTTCCTGAAATCATTCAAGTAAAGCTTTTGATCTTATCGCTTAAAGACACACAGACAGACAATCTGACATATTTGTTTATTGAGTTTGAAAAAGATCGAAATCTAAAGTTTTGAACTTCTCTTACACACGTCTAGGAAGGTTCAGAAAAGGATGATGTCGTTAAGGATGAGCTCAAGCCACTGCAAGACTTGAAAAGGGATCAAAAGAAAGGTCTTCAATCGAACGGCGGTGTCTCGGTAAGTGTGATCATGAATAAAAAAGATATTTTAATGTTGGCATGATTGATTTCAATTTATGATGAGTATCTCTGATGCTTTGCATGACTTAAATGTTTCACGTTTTATGTTGGACGTTAAATGATAGACACCCGAACCTAATGGATCGGAAGGGGACGGCAGAAGCTCATCGTGCATGCCCGGTCCCGACACAGGTTTGTAGAACTTGGATTTGCACGGCTTATGATTTTAATTTCTGCATGCTTAATTAATTTTAACGACCAAAGAATCAGAAGGTTCTGATGATGACGATGATGATGACAAGCGGGACATGGAAGGAAAGACTTATACGACCGCGGGCGAAGAGGTAAAATTCAAGTTTTGTGGTTGTTTTCAAAGAAACTTTTGAAGTTTAGGAAAAGAGATTTTTTTCAATTTAAAATCTATTATTTCAGATTGATCGAGCAAGTGCTGGCAATGTCAAGCGAAGCAAAGAGGAAATTGATGCCGATCCCGAAACAGAGAATGAATTTGGATACACGACAAGTAAGCATAAACTTTTTTTCGGTTCTTCCTTACAATTTCCACTCAATATCCGACATGACAAATTATTTACGACTCCAATTGAGTCGTAGCGAGATGAAATGCATGATGATGATGACGATAATGATACACGTGACGTATTAAGAAGAGGAAATGAACGTTTTAGCTCTCGCGAGTACATCAGCTATCCCTGAGATACTTAATTGAACGTCTCACTGGGGTTAGGCATGAAGCAAAATCAGATTAGAATCTCATTTTATTCTTTGCTTATGATAAACAAAAGCTGAGCAGCAATCTAACCATCCATCAAACTAAGATAATCCCTTCATTAAAGTTCAACTTATTAAAATTCATTGAAAATTTGAACATCGAGCGATAATATTTACGCTATTCAAATAACATAACAGGGCAATTTTGAAGGCACATCGCGCATATCTTCTCTCACGATTTTCCAAAACTCTCTCTCGTCGCTTCGCTCATTTTCACAGCTTTTTCTCTCCGGCTCACTTCACGAGCAGGGAAGAAAAATCTTTTCACATTTCAGTAAAATAGAAAAGTTTGTCAAAACACTTTGCTTTTAAATTTGTTAGTTGTTGTCTCTTTAATGTTTTCATTTTAAATGTACAAATTTTAAAAGAAGAACTGCTTCGAATAGTGCTTTTAACTTAGTTCACTTCCTTGAGGTGGAGACGAATGAGAAAATCTCATTTTTAATTGTACAATTTTGTATGTGAAAGGAAAAAAGTTTACAAAAAGTCTCAATCGAAGAAATATTCAATTTCTCGACATCGAAAGCATTGAAAGCCAAGTTTTTTGTGTGATTGTCGTCTAAGAAAAGCTTTATTCGTTGTCTCATATGATACATGAGTGAGTGTAGATGATTAAAGCTCGCTCGAGCAAAACATTTCACCGTCAGAAAATTAATTCTGCTGTTCATTTATTCACCTGAAGTTTAGAAGTGTTTGACTTTGAAGAAGCTTCTGTTTTCGCGTTTCGGTTCGCTTATGAGAGATTGTCAAGCCGCTGCCAACAAGACACGATTTGTCTCGTTTTAATGAACTAGAACTTGAAAGAAAGAGAAAACCTTGCACAAAAGTCGTCTCTGAAACGTCGAAAGAAAAAAAAGTGAAAAATCTCCAATGTAAGAGAAGTTTCAGAGGAAAAAAAGGGAAAACTCATGCCAAAGAGCAGTGAGAAGAGAGAAACGGAAAAGCATGTAAACCGTAATGTTATTTAATATGAAGTGAATTTATGTATTAAAGCGAATGGTTCACACAAAATTACTTTCATGTGACTCGCTCTCTCTCACTCCCTTTCCTAAGTGCTTCTCCGTTTTTCGCGTCTTTACCGTCGTTTGTTGAAGATTTATGTTATTCAATGTCCACATTATTTATTAAATAACGACACAAATCATTTGCGAAACGAGACGTAGTGACTGATCTGCGAGTAATTCACAAGTTGTCAAATACTCGAGTGCAGTTTACTTCTCGACTATAAAACATAAAACTGTTTCTCTGCACTTTTGATCGTAAAAATTACAAATCTGGCAAAGTCTCACATCGAGCTTGTTCATTTATATTTCTTGAAAACAAACAAGAACATTGAAATGTTTATTCGATTCCATTGCGATAACACCCACGACTTTCCAATGACAGTTTTATTCTCTGACAATATGCTATCTCATCGATACTATTAATCACGACATCAAATCCCGATCCATCGTAGACATCTCTGCTGAGAGAAAAGGAGACGACAAGAGAAGAAAAGAATGAACATACATGTTTGCCTCGAGAATAATTCAAAAGGGAGCGGATTGAGTTTCAGACCCAAGAGCGCTGTGCTGACTTTGGCGCTGAATTAAATATGAAAAAAAAATCATTTATTTACAATCTCTCGCTGGACTATTGTGATCCATATTTAGCTCCGCACTATTGTGATATTCATACAATACGCGCCACATCAATTTAGTCATCAAACAGAGCTCATTCAAAAGAAAACAGTTTTAAACTTTCGGTGAATTCTTATTTTTTGTGGCTAAACAAAAATGTGTGTTGACTTTTATTCCATCAGATTTCTTGAGAGTCTCAAACTGTGATTTATCATCGATATCAAACGAAATTAATTCTTTTATGTTGAGCAATGAGTACGCGGTTCAGTTGATGAATGAGTGAAATCACGCGAGAAAAATATCGAAAATTGAACGAAGTCGGGCTGAGGAAGCTTTTTTAAGGATTTTGTTGTTAAGAGAAAAATATCAAAATAGAGATTTTAATAATGGAAACGATTTCGGAGGAGGATGAGATTGAAGGTAAATTGTCTAGGGACTGATCGCTTATCGTGTAGTCATACAGACTCAATCCCTTTTCAAAATGAACGTTAGCTACAGGATAATCGTGAAGTCCCTTATCCGCTTTGGTCTTTAGGGAACTTGAGAAGCAATCGCTGCAAAACGTGATTCCCTCATTTACGATGATGATAAGATCAGATTTTGCGGTATCTCTTAAAATTTCATAATTATTTCATTTCATCCTGAAGCAGAGTCGCTCTCTCTCTTTATTTTCTCATGCTCGAATGAAATTCAATTAGTTTCCTTTTGTCCTTTGTCTCGTAGATAAAATAAAGAAACGCTATGGAAACTTGGGGACGGTCTTATGTCACACAATTGATCGAGGGGCCAACGCGAACATTGGCATTTCGCTGGCGGGTCACCGCGATCGCAATAAAATGGCTTGCTTTATTGCTGGAATAAATCCCAAAGGGATTGCATCATCAAAAAGCGGCTTGGAGATTGGCGATGAAATTCTCGAGGTGAAGTTGTATAACGAGTTCTTGAATTATTTTAATGAACAAAAGAATTTTTTTTCTTTACATTTAAAGGCGAACGGTATCGTTTTACATGGACGATGCCATTTAAATGCATCGGCAATTATTAAGGGCCTTCCAGGGCCAGTCCTTCAGTTAATAGTTCTTAGGTAACCAATTAAAATCGTGTAATTGTATTAATTTTATCGTGGCGGAAGTTTTATGGTTTTATTATCGCCTCGTAACTGCACGCAATCATTCTAAACGCTCGTTTATTACAACAGGAGAAAACAGGCTGTAGAAGACTTAGCAGTAAAACCGGTGACACAATTTCCTGTTGAAATATCAAACGAAGATGCTTTCGCAAGCTTTAAAAATGTCCGATACGTAACGATCAAAAAGGTAATTTCAGACTAGACGAAGCGAAAGCGTCGTCGTATTGACATTTATCATGATTACAGGGCAACCAAAGTTTAGGAATAATGATAATAGAAGGAAAGCATGCTGAAGTCGGTCAGGGAATCTTTGTTTCTGATATCCAAGAAATGTCAAACGCTGAGAAGGTAATGATGGTCAAGTTCGATTTCCCCGCCTCCTTTCGTTTTATCAAGAAAGTTTATTTTCCAGGCCGGGCTCAACATTGGTGACATGTTATTGGCTGTTAACAAGGATTCTCTATTGGGTTGCAATTACGAGACAGCAGCGAGCATGCTGAAAAAGACCGAAGGCATCGTTGTGTTGACTGTTTGCAATCCCAACAAGAAAGATTCAAAAGACACGGAACTATTAAAAGACAATGTGGTTGAATTGAAAGATCCAAGTCGACCTGTAACTCCCAAGCCACAACCCTCGCCTGCCAAAGAAACTCCTGCGGATCCATCAACGTGTGAGATTGCAAAGAATCAGAACACACTGATTGAAATTAAATTGGAGAATCAACCGATTGGCATTCAAGTTGCTGGAGGCTCCAACACGATGATAGCTGTGAGTTTAAAATGCTTTCAGCAATCAAATCATCTCAGTTACAAATCAATTTCATTCTAGGGTGCGATTATAGTTAACATTATTCCTGGTAGTATTGCTGAGAAAGACAAACGATTGCAAGTGTTTGATCAAATCTTAGATATCAACACGATTAAGATGACGCCTGAACTGACAAGTGAACTCATCCAACGAGCAGTTAAGAACGTTCAGTCGAAAGTAATTCTATTTTTTCCTCTCAATTATCTTGAGTTTATTAAAAACTTTTTCGTTTTAGGTAAAAATGACAATTTATCGAGCTGATCCATCAGAAGTCGAAAACATCGACATCGAATTGACCAAAAAGGGAGGCAAGAACCTCGGCCTTGGATTTTTCACATCAAACCCTCACGGATTGCTTGTTACGGATATCGTAAGACAAGGACAATCTTCGTTAGAAAGTTTCTAACATGAGAAAATCTTTATTTTTAGATTCCTGGAGGCTTGGCCGATCTCGATGGTCGGATCCAAAAAAGTGATATTGTAACACATGTCAATTCGGATAAAATAAGCAATATGAGTCTGGACGACTGCGCGATACTCCTGAAGACAGCTCAAGGCAAAGTCAGCTTGAAAGTGATGCGGGCCAAGCCCAAAAAGCGCAGTTAAACCAAAAGCCATAGCCAAAACGCGATGAGAAGAAGATTATAATGGACCCTCTGTATCTTTTTGTTGAAAACAAGATGCAAGTTAAACAATGATGATATGAACATGAAATAACTTATGACATAAGACGAAAAAAATTCTAAATAACTAAATTAAATGTTGATGAAAGATTTTTAGTGTCGTCGATTCCCTTAAATAGGAAAATATATTTTTTGTGAAATAAGATCTGAAAAATCTTACACGACTCGAATGGAAACGAGAAGAATCAGTCAACATATAGCAAAACGATGAGTTTTAGTCAATCCATTAGCGAATTCTTTAAGTGTCTCACAACATTAATTTCAATTCGGAATTACTTACTTTATAACAAAAAAAGCGTTTTTAACTGAATCAATTATCTCGAGAGATTATTTTACATTTAACTAAATGCAATTTTATTCACAAACGTAAGGAGAACGGCATAGACATTCAAAGTTTATTGGTGTTAATTAGTTCATAAACCACTTAGTATGAGAAAACATAACGCGAAGCAAAAAACAACTCCATTTCTTGAGTAGAACATTTCTCATTCTTCCAGTAAAACGTGTCCAAAGAAAAAAAAAATGAAAAATTAAATTAGTTGAATTATAGAGGGAGAAGATTATTTTCCAACTTAATGAACTTAGCAGGAAAACCATTTTGAAATCAGAATGCATTTGATCGTGAATCTTGTTCTGTAATGAAGAAATTTTGAAATCAATAAAGATTAATGAAATCATATTTAACATGATTGAAGTGTTTTGATATTTTATTTGACCATTAACCTTCTCGACTGGTGATCACATGATTTGCAAGAAAATTACATTTCGCATTATGATCGAGCGACGAGATTTCTAATTATCCATATTGATGATCAAGTGATGAGACAATAGAGGAAATCCCAGTGCTCATAAAAAGAAGAGTTTTATTCTCCCACAAAGACGCAATTGTTTTGTAGTCACCGCGTCGCAAAATATGAAGAAAAAAACTAGCATCTACGTGAATATTTGTGTAGTTTAGACCCTAAAATCAAATTAAGAAAGTTGAGTCAATTCAAACATTTAATTTTTATTACCGTTTTGGGACACCCCGTGAAGATTTCTGGTCTCGTAGCATTAAAATATTTCAACAACATTTCTAGTCCTATATTTGAACTTCTTGCACGTGTAAGAGCACAAAGGTCGACAACTGGTGATCTAGCAACCTTTAAAATTATTAGTAATAGCAAAACTTTTGCTGAACTTATTAAGTTTAACTTAATCTTTATATATTACTTCTCGGTATATTGTTCCGTACTTGTAGAGGAGGACTGATTGTATCTTTATGTAAAATTCATTTTTGAAATTTGAATCATGAAAAGTTTCAAAAACTTACAAACAAGTTATTCAGAGTCTCTTTGAACTTCGCTATGATAGTGACAGTAGAGTACGATCGATTAAAGGCCCTAACACTGCACGACATATTCGGATAAATAAATTTCTCGGAAATATTGTGACATCGAATATATTGAGCGTGGAACACTTGAGTTTCTTTTTGTTGTGGTTTTGGCGGTTGTCTCTTGCAAAAGCTCAGAACATAAAATAAGAATAAGCAGCAAAAAACTTTAAGAATCTTTTGATCACCAACCATCCTTCGTCTAAACTGTTCGAGTCTAAACTGAACTTAAAAAGTGTTCTTTTAGTATAACATAGATTCCGTAATTTTCGATAAATCACTAATGACAAACAAAATTATAATTTGTTTTATTTTATTTTCTGTAGTTGATCACACAGTTTGAGAAAATTGCTTTTTTTGTTACGATCGAGCGACGAGATGAGATCTCTGATTATTCGTATTGATGATCAAGTGAAGAAGTGATGGAGAAGTGGTAGAGGAAATTCTAGTGGTCACCGCGGTAAGCGAATCAAAATTCACATGAAGATTTGTGAAGTTCAGACCCTAAATCAAATTAATAAAGGTAAATCTAATTTACTAAATCATTTCAATAAAATCTTAGTTCTTTAATTTCCAGTGAATTGCTTTATTGAATCATATTGATGGTGGAGGGGTGAAAGAACGGTGGCTTGTTTTGTAGTTATTGCAAAGAGGTCTTGATTTTCCCAAAAGTATGAAACTATTTTGTAGTCACCGCTTCTCAAAATATATGCAAATGTGTCTGTCGGAACTGGAAGATTTGTTGAGTTAGTTCAGGAGATTGTTTAATTACTTACCGTGACTCACGGTCCGTGAGAGGACAAGGCTTGAAAATATCAGGCCTCGACAAATTTAAAAGCTTCAATGTCTCTTTCTCAACTGGATTAGAAATTTGATGACTTGCAAGCTCACAAACGTTTGCTATCGGTGTTTTCATAATCTTTCGATCGATAAAATATTTGATTATTACATAAAGACAGAACTCAACTTAAATTACTTCTCGATATACATATCGTCACGAGCTTGTAAAAGTATTTTGGTTGAACCTTCAAATTATTTTATTTTAATCTCTTTCGATTTCTTCGGACAAAGTTGAATAACTCACTGACATGTTACTGAGCGGTATTTTGAAAGTTGCAATGGTTTTTGTTGACAAGAACGATCGATTAAATGACTTGGCGAAGCACGAAATGTTTGGATAAACATATTTGTCAGAAATGTGGTGCCGGAGTGGGTCACCCAAGCCGGAGTGGGTCACCGTGGAGGCAAAACGACCTTTACAACTCTCAGGATTATCAGAAACATGGAGTCAACAGAAAATCGCGACGTTCTCAAGTTTGAATTTAACTTGACAAAATTGTCTGAAGTTCAAATAAGAAGAATGAAGTCTTTCTCCTGCGGACATGCAAGTTCAATCAAAGCACAAGGTTTTTACTCATAAACATTGGTGATCGGAAAGAAAAGAAAGGAACTACATCAGCTTGAAACATTGGAATTCGACATTCCAATAAATCATTTGACTTCCCCAAGCCGGAGTGGGTCACCGTGGGGAAGATAGATCCTTAGTCCTGAAGGACTTTAGCAAATTCAAATGAAAACAAGCAGAACATAAGACAGCAAAAGGAGCAAGAAGCATTTGACAAAGAAAGAAAATCAACGATCACTCTGATGAAGCAATGAGATTTTTCCAAGTTGTTAAAATTGAATATTTGATAATTCTGAAGAGTTTCCTTTTATCCAATTCATGGATTGTACAGGAATATAAGAATAAGAAGAATGTTGTGAAATCGAAAGAAAATAATGTCGTTCTGGTTGCTTTATGCAAATGCTCGCAATGCAAAGCACAAAGAAGCAAAGCATAACTCGAAGAATCCTTTGATCGTTCATTTTACGATGAGGTTGAGTCTAAACTAATTTGAATGGAACTTAGATTGAAGTATTTATAACAAAGATAACAAATTAACCGCTAATGACAGGAGGTTACAAAGCGAATATGATAAAAAATTGAAAAAAGTTTTTGAGTATTTTTAAAAATATCTATTTTGATGTTTTTCTTTTTATTTCCAGTACATTTTTGTCATTCTCAATTCTTTAATTAACATTTTTTTGCTACCGAAAACAGAACAAAAATAAGAAACATCTAAAATAAAACAAATTTCATCTCCGCTAATACTTTTCTTCATTTAATTAATCAATGTTACTTCGAATGTAAATTCAACTACCTTACTCTTCATCTTTAATTTCAAATGCTAATTTCTGCTTTTACTCATTATTATTTTGGATTTCTAAAAAGAAAGATAATTCGCGAATTCATAAAGGCGTTGAAAACTTAGATTAACAAGGGTAGCCTCAAAGACAATTTAAGAAGGAAATGCATTTTATTTTTTAAATTTAACACGTTCGGAAGCAAATATTCGGCACTGAAAGGTTAAGGATTAATTTTTTTGTGCAGGCTTCTAATGAGTTAACAAAGTTGCAGTTCTTTGGATTATTCTCAATAATTTATAAATTCAATCATTGATCACCGAACTCTGCTTCCTCATTAACGCAAATCGAGCTGTGCGATTAACTTTTTTCTTCATCTTTTTGTTACCTATTTTTTAATTTATTTTGCTGGAGGCCACTTTTTTAAAAGAGTTTTCTATCATCTATTCAAGTTCTTATCAGACAAAACTTAAATTCAATTTCGTTTGCTGCTCTAAATTAAAGAAAGAAACAAAAATGTTTCCTCTAAACATGAAAGATTGTTAATGAAACAGAGAAATGTAGTCATCACTAAACCGTTCGCTAAAATTGAAATTTTAAAATCCATATTTGCTCTTAAAATGTTTACTTTGCATAAGTATTTGAAAGTTTGAACAATTTAAAATGATATGAATCATAAATCATCAGTGAGTGAGTGTTTCAACATTCTTTGGATCGAAAATATTTTTTTGTGTTGTGTCCTTTACAGTTTAGAAATATTTCATTTGATTTCTCAGCCTCTCGTGAGTCAAATGGCACAGTTATTAATTTTAAATCTTAATCCATATCCATTATGTTATCTTCATCATCATCTTAATCGTGAAAGGCGTCTACGAGAGGACTTTTGTAGAGAAAATATTTTCCTAAGTGCAAATGACAATTTTTTAGATTTTTTTTCTTTGTCCTGCATTTGATGCATTCGTCATTTTAATTTTAAATGTCTATTTCGTCTACTTTAGTAATGTGTATAATTCATCGCCGTAAATTATTTTCAAATGAAAAGGAAGTTAAGGAAATCCAATTGCTTTTCTCTTTCATATTCTAAGTCAAATATTTTTTTAATTCTTTATGCGTTGTCATCAGGCTCAACTTTCATTTTATTGCAAGAAAATAATCTCCGAAGGAACGAAGAAACTGCTAATACTCGACCAAGTCTTTTTTGATCAAATAAGAACACAAACAGGAGTTCCCTTTAAATAACCTTCGGCTTTCGGTTTTCCTAATTGAAAACCGCAGAGTAAAAGTATTTGCAAATATTTTCAAAGAAGAAAATGATAAGAAATATCGTCGCTTTTTAATTGAAAATTCCTATATTTTGTGCATCACATCACGAGCTTATGCTATCGTTTGCTTGTTTAAAAAATGTGTTTAGCTGTTCGCCTATCACGAACCCGAGTGTTTCAGAAACGAGAATATATATTTTTAATGAAGAGCAATTTACGTAGCATAGCGAATTAAATTGACATTGTTCTTTTGTTTGTTTTTCCTGTTCATCAGATAAATCAGAATGAAATTGTCTGTCAAGGTTTGAAAATAACTGAGCAGTTGATTAAGCACTCATCGTGTCATCATCATCCTTAATCATTTGTCTCTTGATAAATATTGCACGGAATTGAAAAACTCAACAAGATTCGTCTTCTGAAAAATATATTTCCATTCTATAGTTTTCATCTAGTAAATAGGTAATGTCTCTATAATAATAGTAAGCTCTTTCTACGCATAGTGTAACTATTATTGCCTTAACTCTTTTTTCATCATCTCAATTGAGATTTCTTTCTTTCTTTCTTTCTTTATTGTTACAAATGATCATTTTCATATCATTTTTGTTAAAAGCCTTCCATAAATTCTAAGAACAGAACAGTTTTTTTTTGTTAATCGGTAAATAAAAACGTTACGCGCGTATTTGACACTTTAACGCACACACACTCATCTTGAGAGAAGCAAAAACTGCATCGAAACATTTTCATTTACCATAACTTCTTGAATATTTTGTTAATGTACCAGCGAAAGCTCTCGCGACAGACTTTTTTCTGAGGAAGATGTAAAAGCGAGAGAGCTTCATGATTTATTTTTTGGCGAGCGCGTGTTTGTGTGAGCGAATGTGTATAAGGAGCAACGTTTTACATCATTTTTTTTATAGAATTTACACACTTATGTTAACAGTTCGCTAAAGCCTGCTTAATTTGTTAATTTTAATCGTCGTCTACTTAGGTAAAGTCTCTACATTTTATATTTTTTTGATTTTTCGGTTTTTCTTCGCATTTTTTGCACTTTTAACCTCATTTTTAACTAGAGCTATCCCCGACTTGTGCAAATCATTATTTAAATCAGAATCACTTCCATTTATTATTCCAGCGCTCAGTAAACTCCTTCTCTACTTAGTTATCGTCAATCTCTATAAAAAAAATTGTGGATTTCTTGGTTTAAATTTTAAATCACATTCCTTGTTTTCATCATCAAAGTGTTCAATTAAATGTTTATGATGTCCCGTTACTTCCGGCGTAGCAGACGACTCCAAAGCATTCAATTTCATTTTCCCTTAAGTTTTGCAATAATAAAAGCCTAGGCGACGAGAAAATATTGATTTGCTATAACCGAAGCGTGGTTTTCTCTTTTGATCTTTGAAGATTATACACAAAAGTTTTCTCTTTGACTTAAATAACTTACGGCACTCGCTGTGAGATCAACTCGACTGAAAATTTTAAACCGTGGAGTGAGCGAGAGCCTCCTCTTCTTCCTTACATATCATTAATGTTCCATCACTATGTGGATTTTAATCTCTCGACATACTTTTTCATTAAGATACTCTTTTGATTTTCAGTCGAAATTGTTCACGTTTTTTTCTTTTTTAATTTAATATTCTAGGGAACTTAAAACTAATCCTTCTGCTCTAATGTTTTAGTTCAATAACTTTTTTTTATCTTCTTATCTTATTAAACTTTCTTGTTTGATTTTTCAGCTAAGACTTAAAATTAGAAAGAAAAAAACTTTAAAATAAGAGAATTAGAAATGTTTTCGCCTTCACACTTATGGACAGAATGAAACTCTGCTGGTTGACTTGTCTCTATTGATTTCAATCAATGATAAGATTCGGGAGGGAAAATGTTGTTCTTGACACTATTTATTCGTCTTCAGCTATTCTTCGAATATTTCGACTGATGTGGCCGTGATTTGACGTTGAGTTGTTTCTTTTATTTAAAATCATGACTTAAAACTCGTTTCGGTAAACTGAATATCAGATTTTCGAAAACTATCTCGTTTCAGATGCGAGTCCTGAGTGGCCGTTGAGTAGACGTTGAGCTCTGCAATGATAACAATTTAGAAAAATGTTTGTTTGATGTTTCAATTTTGTACGCGCAATCTAACTAACGAAATAAAAGTTTAAAGGGAAACGAGAAGTTAAGTGTAGTTTGAAACGCAAGAGAATTGAGAAGAAAAAAATATTGAAAAATCTAAAATGCTAAGTTATTGTCGGTAAAGTATGCTAGACAACAATTTGAGGTGAAATTACCAAAAAAGAATCAAAATATTCTCTAAATTGGATTGGAAAGAATTTCTATTTTGAAAATATTGAAATAGGAGAAAAACATGCAATTCGGAAAAAGGAATTTGTTGCCATAAATTTGACCCAATTCGTGTCATCGTTCAACATACATTACCTCACACTATCGCAAAAACCATAATTGAAAACAAAATGTTAACAACGAAACCAAAAGATTTTCATAAAAATCAGTGTAGATGTGTAAATTTTTATTTTTCATGACGAGAGGTGACTGTTGAAAAATGAATTTTGTGATTAAATCGATTGGTCTCTGATTCGATTTGAAATTCGTGCTTGAATGGAATTTGTGAGAACAGAAGATTTAAATGAAATCAAGATATTTAAAAATCTAGTCTTGTATAAATTTTAATGCATATCTCACTTGTAACTTGAAGATTTGAACAATTCCATAGAGTTGATAACTAAGGACTATTTCCTTCAAATAGTTTCCTAAACTCACCACTTTTGGGACGCGGGAGACTCATCCGCAAGCTTTGATTTAGTTCAGCTAAATTCATATCTGAGCGATTGTTTTTTGGGCTTTCGCTATCGTCGTCGCTATAACTAATGGATGAATCGTGTAAAGTCATTTAGAGCGAACACAATTTCGATATGTACCTATTATTATTATTTTCTGCTTCAGCTGCTAGAGCATTAACAACAGCACTTATCGTGTTGGAGTCGTGGTTACCTTCTCCATCTGATTCGTCTTTTTGTGCCATGATATTTGGGTTTTTGCCAATTTTGTTTAATCTACGATTAAAAATTGAGAAATTTGATTCAACTCAATCAACAAATCTCTCTCCTTTATACCTTTCCGCAGCTACAGTCTCCATTGTTTTTCTCATAAGAGGATATTGGTCAAGCACAGCATTAAAATGATCGACGCTCAACGAAAATAA
This sequence comes from Smittia aterrima, assembly GCA_033063855.1. Classification (NCBI taxonomy): domain Eukaryota; kingdom Metazoa; phylum Arthropoda; class Insecta; order Diptera; family Chironomidae; genus Smittia; species Smittia aterrima. The sequence goes on along the minus strand of CP093831.1, from coordinate 16,613,164 downwards.
ATTACAATAAGTTTCCGCTCGTACGCTCGCTACACGTCGCGCGTTCGTTAATAAACAAATTTCACCGAAATAAGAGCCATCAGATAGTGAAGTAGCAACCTTGTGAATCGGAAAAGTTGAATCATCAACATGAATGGAACGAGGAAATGACAGTCATTGAATGCTTACCTCGCCGTTCGCCATTACGATATCGACAATTCCTTCTTGAATAAAATACATTTTTGATCCTATTGTTCCCTCCTTAATTATAATATCACCTGTTGAAGAAGGAAATGGATATCGAAGGTTAGCACTGCTAACCTAGCAATATAAAGAAGAAATAGAATTCTCAAATTTCCGAAATAAACTTGATAGCTTTCTGGTCAATGCAAGTCATTAGGGAAACTGAGAATTGAGTCCACTCAACAAACAAATATCATTCTCATCACTCACCAGGTTGAAAGACTTCGTATCTTAATTTTGTTACTACGTCCGATACAAAGTTTGAGTCAGCATTTGCAAAAAAAGGCACTGAAGCAACCAACGACCTACGAGAATAAAAAGGATCATGAAGTTATTGATAAAACAAAATTTTATTTGAGGAAACATGATTTTCGATTACTCACCTACAGTTGTAATTGATCACATCCTCTCGCAACTTTTCACTCAACTCGCCGAGAATAACATCCTCGTCGAAGAACTTGCCCTGATACCGATGCTCAAAGTATTCTGTGATTCGTTGCCGCATATCCCTTGGTAATTTCCGATACGCCATGTACTCCTCGACTTGTTTCACCTGACAAACGTAAACATGAATTAATTAATGATGAGATTTGAATAATTGATGCGAGCTGTTCCGCGCAAAACTTATGAGGCTTATGATTAACCCTCAGAAACGCAGAGTGCGAGTGAGAGTTCTTTTGTTTGTGCATCTGCGTATATTTAATACTTTGCTGTGAATGACGTCAACACATACCCGCTCGCGATATTGTCGTCGACTCGAGTCTAAACTCTGTATGAGATTGGTCGCATGCCCCAAAAAGAGGGCATAACATGTTGCTCCAGATATCATAGACAGCATAGTAAGCCACATGTCTGTCAGGGATTGCGGAGGAAACCTATGAAGGAGAAGGGAAAGAAAAGCGACAACATCGTTATGGTGAAGCGAATTGTTAAAGACAGATAGCAGAACGAAGAAGAATGTGTAAATGATGATTGCGTGCTTGACGCGAATAACTTATTCAGACCGCACCTTCCGTAACCGATGCAAAGCATATGTGACATCGCCTTAAACAGCGCCCAAGAGTATTGTTCTAGCCAATATGCTTCCTGAAAAGAATGAAACGAAACAAATACAATAGTTTTCATTCTCCCTCTAGAGCAAACATCATAGCGAGCGAGAAAATCGTAGAAATATGTGAAATAACTGTCGAGCCAACTGTTTATTATTCAAGATTTATGATTTATTTATGCTTGAGAACACAGAACTCGCGCTAATAAACACAAAACGACGAAAATTCTCTGATATTTTCTTTTCGAATCAAGCAACATGAATCATGTGTGGATCCAATGTTGCACAATAATCTAAAAGTCAATACTCACTTGAAGCTCGTTGATGGCAACCCACGAGTTGGAAGGGAAACCTTGAAGCATGGGAACCAAGAACTGTAGACAACCGCTCCAATGTCCAATCAGCAGCATCATGCAGATTAAATTAAATATGCGCATAAATACCGACGCCATGTTAAGGAACTGCGAACGAGAGTGTGAAAAAGAGAAGAGGAAAAAAGAGTTGCAAGAAATTGAGTTTAAATATATTTCTCTGATTCGACATAGAGAGGTTTCCAATTTAATTTCTCTTCAATTAAAAATAAAATAAAGTGCAATATTAATGACGAAATTTTAATATTTTTTTGGTTGGTTTTTGATTCACTTGTAATAAAACATTCAGCGTCATCGACCATCAGATATTTACAGACTTCTATCGACATTTTGAGATCTGATAAGAAGACTGAAACAGAGCTCTACAGACCACGAATGAATGCGACGTTTGCTTTTAATGGGCGATTTACAATAGAATGAAAAGTAGGAAGGTGAGTGAGGTGAAAAGAAGCTTTCTCTAACTACACAAACAACAACACAACAGCTCTAAAGATACAAGGAAGATGCTCGAAAGTGAAGGTTTTAAAAGCTTTTAAAAAACTTGCGACCAAAACATTTCAGCAAGAAATTGTTGGCTTCGTTTCCAAATTTACAAATTTCAAACGACAGAGAAAATTTTGAGGCAGAAACAAATGTCGTAAGCAATAAAAGATTAACAATTAATTAGGGAAAGTGCTTTTTAGCGAATATTTGTCAACTTCCTTCGTCAAGTCCTCACGCAATTCCGTAAACTTGTCATCATCATCATAATTTGCCTTACTTAACTATTTATGTGAGGGTTGGTGATACTTTACTTAAAGTTTCGCAATCGCTGCGGTCGATTTTGTTGAATCACTTTTGAACGACATTAAAAATTTACCTTGATTTTCTATTTTGTTCAAGGCATAGCAAATATCCGTTCGTTGCTAAATGTACATCGGACTAAATAGGAAATGAATTATTGAAGTTTCTTTGCTGACTTTAAGAAACAAACATTGTAACTGAAAGTTTTCTAAGACTTCAGAGCTTTTCGTAATATGACATCAACAACAAGCTTGTTAATGTTTCAGCATTTGAACAAGAGAGTTCGTTCATAAAATATGTTCTTTCTTTGTAAGGATGATACTTGAGATTGAATTGAGCGGTTAGTACGTAATTTATGAACTTAATCCTTATCGTTACAACCCTTGGTTCAAGATAATTATTCATTCGCTACATTTTGTAGATTTGACGTAGAATGAAGTGTTCACTGAAGTGGAAGGGAACTTAGATTCAAAGAAATTGTTTGCTTCGCTCTTTCATGAAGAGAACTACGGCGAAATTGTTTTGAATGTTTAACAAATAGTTTCCATAAAGCTAAACTTTCTTAAATTGTTAAGAGCACTCAGTCTTTCAATGAAAATTTCTTCTTTCTCTCGCTCAGGTGCTTCATGAAGTAGTCTTTGCAGCAGTTCCATGTTTATGAAGTTAATGAATTAATTTGATAGAGCCTTCAACTCTTGTTCTTTTATTGATGTTCTCTGAATTATTTCCTTCCGACACTTTGCACGAGGAGAAATGAGAAGGATATCGTTGATATCTTGAGAGGACATCTTGCTCATACTTGTCAAAAGATTTATTGAGACCCTTATCACGAAGCTGCTGTACAAGATTTCTACTCGTTCATCGCACAAGCTCTTAAGTGGAAAAAGTCATCAAAATAAAGAAAAAAAATACAATTTGATTGAATCTCAAAGGAAAAGTTCTGGCAAGAAATAAAATTTATCTCATCCGACAGCCAATAAATGCAAGCTTTTCTTCTGGTGTTCCATAAATTATATTTCCCTCGAAAAAAATAATTCTCAAAGCATCATTTAAAGAATTGTCAAATGCAATAAGTTTTTCTTCTGAATCAACAAATTGAATAAAATAAAAGCTCTCTCAATCAAATTTTAATTATTTTGAGCAACAAATTAACTCAAATAGTATTTAGGAAAGTGTAAATTAGTTAAATTGAGAGAACTTGATATTATTTACATTATAATTAAGTGTTGCTCATAAAACTCGCATACGTTCTCAGATGAGGATTATAAGCAAAACCTAAAGTAACGTAAAAGTTTGAGAAACACTGAGTGAGAGATTTCCCTCCGAAAAGCTTCCTTCAATGATTTAAAATGTTGATGAAAACGTAATTAACATAATTCGCAAAAAGCAACCGAAGAAAACTTAATCCTGATTATGTGGCAACCATAATGTAATCAGTTTATCTTTTATTTACATTCAAGGCAAATAAAAATTGCCTCAAATATTTTTCATTTAATTTGCGAGACTAATAAATGATTTATGATAAACCATTATTATTCGATACTTGGAAATAAGAAAGAAAATCTAACTTACGTGAAGAAAAAAAGCTTTAAATATTTAACATTTTTATACATCGCGAAAGCTTTCTAAAGCCTAAGGTCTGTTCTCATTTTGGCAACGATAGAAGCTAAATAACAAGTTAGTGAGCAAATCTTAACCTATCCTAAGCGAAAACTGCATAAACACGTCTCGTCTATGTATCAACTATTCCAGCAACTTAAGGAGAAAACTTCAAAATGCCTTTACAAAGGTAAACTGCCAAAAAAACAAAATTAACGTTGAAGCTCTTAAAAGAAACACAAAAAAGCAGGGAAATGCAAAGCCGAAAAAAATTAAATTCTTCTAAACTCGTAAAAGGTTTAGTGGAGGAATCGAGTGGTGAGAGAATTTTTATTGCCATGTCTTCTCATTTATTTCGAAAAGCGGCAACGAAAACGAAACGTCGAGACTTTCCTTTTAACCCTCACCATCAACACTTTTCACGAAAAATTGCTTTGCGACCTCACATTTCTCTGATTATGGTTTTAACGAACGAACTAACGAACGAAATGAAAACAACTTTTTCCTCGCATTGAATCTAAAATTAATTCGTTCTCAAGTATTTAAGACAAAAAAGAAATTGAATTGAACGTTGCAAAACTTGCGAGCACAAAACTTTGTTTTATTAACTTGTATACAATTTTTTTTGATTTTGACTGTCACATGATGTTATTTGATTACAATAAGATGAAAAGATGTAAAATGTTTTTGATAAAAACAAAGATTTTTTTTATATAAAATAAAGATAAACTTCAAAAGCAGCAGGCTCGAGATTTTTGTATTTCAAAAGCTACAAACAAAATTACCTTAAAAATAAGACTGCTTTTTGAAAAGCTCTTCGCCTGTTTATCGCCAGACCTCCCTCTGCGATCTGTATGTTTTTTCTGTAGATTTTGTAGAATCTAGTCGCAACGGAATCAAAGTGTTAGAGAAAAACGAGATTTATCATCAAACATGAGAGAAAAATCTTAATTCTCTGTGTTTATGAAATTTGATTCATTTTGAAAGTTGAAAATCTAATTTATGATCGCTTCTTTCCCTCGGCGAGAGTTCAATCGGAAAAAATGCAATGGAACAAACGTTGAATTATCGCTTAGCAGGGATAAGTTCATTTCAATATTTCGTCTGAGCTCTGGAGTCTCATAAACTAAACTTTTCTCTCTCCGAGAAGAAAATTCATCGAAATGATGCAAAATCTTCCTCCTGTTTGAACTATGATGACCGTGTAATGACTGTTAAAAATCGATAAAGTTCAAAACGAATGAATGGAACATAAAGTCTCGATGATGCGGGTGATGGCAAAAATCGAGCTTTTCGGTTAAAAGATAAACTGAGGCTCTTACTCTGTCTTTATTTTGTGAAACAATAGACGAAAAAAAAATAACTTAAAAATATTTCGAGAAACAAAAACGAAACAATAACTTTTATGATAATGCTTTTGTATGCAATGAGAAGAACCACTCTAATTAAGCTTAGCGCTCTCATGAAAACGAGGCAGGGACTTAGAAAGCGCGTTCATCATTATAAAAGCATTGCCTTCATTTTCTGAGATTCATTTCACAATATTTTTGTAGCAATTGCTTCAAACGAACGAATAAAAAAATTTAGCACAGACGAACTAATAACGATTTGAAATGTTTTGGCACAAAACCTTTTTCTTTCCGACTAGTTTTAAGGTTTTTATTTTTTGTTCAATATTTTTGTCAACAAACGAAAAAAAAAGTTGAAAAGGGTTTGGTTGAGGAATGGCTATCTAACATTCAATCATTTGTAAGCTCTTTTACTTTTTGTCTCATCAACTAAGAATCGTTCATGAATTATTTATCATTAATTGCTCATCAGAGCATATCAAGATTCATCAGAACCTTGACAGCTTTCATTTATTATTTAAGCTCCTCCGCTGGTCTTTGTAGTTGTTCGTCAAATTGACACAACTCATGAACGATGTTTTTCATTGAATTGCAAGAGTATCGAGAGAAAAAGAAGTTTTCTGTAAAATATTTTCTAATAAATTTACAAGTTTTGTCTATTTAACTTCCTAATACAGCTAAGTTTCGAAATGATAACAACAAAACTCTTCGGAATTCATGAGCTAGGATAGGAGCTTAAAAGTTATTCGTTTCATTCTCGAGTCGGAAGAGAATTGGAAATTTAAATTTGCAAACAAATCGTTTCGCGATCTCTTCCGACTCTCGAAAAACTTTTTTTTCTCTACCACACGGGCTTCTTCTAAAATCTCGGAAACATTTTGATCTCTTTCGTACTTCTAAGGATTTTTATTGGGAGAGAAAGGAAAATGCTTTTGCATAGACTGATGAATGTTTCACTACTCAAGTTCATAAAAGAAAATAATAAAAGAAGAAGAAGAAGAATATTTAATGATCGCATAAAATAATTAATGATCAGGTTCCTCTTTTCCTTTGAGTGAGATTATTAATGATGTTTTATCATAATCTGTTGTATCTTGATGGCGTCAGGTAAAAGAAAGAAAAAATGAAAATCGAGGTGTACGTATGGCGTTGCTTTGCATCGTTGTTATCAAAAGAATGTTCTTCGCTGGTCTAATTTTGGCGTGGTTAGACGGTCAGACAAAAGGATGTGAAAATGATAGAGAAGCATGCAATATTTATTTATTTACGGTGGAGAAGTTTATGTTGTTGTTGTTGATGTTTTTGCGCAAAACAGAGTTTTTTTTATTATTTATTTTACTTTTCTTAGGACAAATCATTGATTTGAAAGTTTTGTGTTTCCGGTTTGACTTCGACTCGGTTTCACTTTTTGTTGTTTAATGTTTTGCGGCAAAAGAGGTTATTGCATAAAAAAGTTTTCAGAGAAGGAAAGAGAAAAGAAAAAAAGGAACAAATATCTCCAAACATTTTTTTAGAAAGTAAAAAAATACTTTTGATATTTTTACGTGTTCGGCAATTGATTTTTTTTACATGTGAGTCGATATTTTTGGAAGAGTTTAAACATTTTTCAAATATTATTTATGTTTGGTAATTTGTTTTTTTATTCTCCTACGTACTCCGTTGAACGGAGATGTTGAAAAATAGAAACAGAACGGAGAGTGTTAAAGCAATTGAATACTTACATAGACTTCTTCCCACTGCGAGACATAGCGCACAAGTCTGGAGAGTCGTAACAGTCTTACTAACGAGAGAAGCTTCGCCAATCGCAGGATCCTCAATGCCCGTCCGGCATGGAGGATTTGAAATGAGTCGGAAAAATCCTGGAACGGTAATTGAAATTTTTCGTGATAACCTCAGCATTGAAAGCATTTTCAATCCAACCCAACAAATCTCCCAATCCATGGTGCAATAAATAAAAACACATAACAAAAGAAAGCTTTGATGAATTCTCGTTTCCATGCAAACCACACAAACGTTGAGATCTCTCGAATCGTTCAATGGAAAATTGAAGAAATTTTCAGGTTGATTGGTTCTGCCATTCAAGAAGAAACTTTAGCGATGTGCCGCAGGTCATTGCTGGCAAGAAAAAAGTTTCACTTGTAGCAGAAACGAGATAAGGTTTTAGCAAACTGTCTTCCGCCTTATCTCTCAACTCAATCCGCAGTGTCTTATGTCGACAGGAAAAGCGTGTGCGTATCGTTTACTTTGAGTGTTGACAAATTGATCTTTTTAACATTGATCCCTAATAACATTTTTTCCACATCATTTCCGGCAAATGGATACATTTGTTATCGACGAGGAGGAAGGCTAATAAAACGCCTTATCCAATGCTGTTGTATCATCATCGATATTGATCATAAAAAATTGACCCAAATATATAATAACCGGCTTGCTTCGGAACGAGACCAACGAGATCAGAAATTCATCCGATAGCGGAAAACTCAATGATTATAAGGTTATGCGGGGGTTTGTGCAAGGCAATGGATGCTTTTCTGCGTGCAAAATGAACGTTCAGATGGAGAGTTACAGTTTTCTTTTCATGAAAACTGTGAAAAGGAAGTTTTGCTCTTTTCAGGAAACTTGTCTGTCGTTTGAAATGTTTACTCAGGAACGATGAGAGCTCGTTGAGCCTTTTCATGAAATGATGATGAACTTAGAGTTTAAGGGTGAAAAGTAGTGGCATTCACTTAATACTGAGTTATGAAATCTATTCAAATATTTGAGAACAATCTAAATGCCTTAAGAAAAATATAAAACGTTAAATAATACGAACGTTAAGCCAAGCTTGAATATACTGAAAAGAAAAGTGAAAAGCAATTAAACTTAACATTTAATAAAACAATAATCTCCCTAATTTAGCGTTGGCCAAGACAAAAAGGGACGACGAAATATTCAAGTTCATCCCTCTCTCTTCAAAGCACATCGTGCTAAAGCAGCTTTTTGGCATTCACTCCTTAGCACTCATTTAAAATTTAATCCAATCTCAAGTCGGGGGATCCAAGAAAACTCTTGAGACAACAAAACAACTGCAATGTCGCAGAATTTTCTCTTTTAGAGGAAAACTTGAATCCAATGATTTGATGGAATTAAAAAAGCTAAATCTCTCTCCCCAGACATTCACACAAAAATTAAATTGTTTTTTAGTTAAACAAAATTGCTTTCTGTCGTTCGCTGGGAATGTTTACGATCCGGCAATAAAACGATAATTTGATTCGAAGTGACAAATTGCTCAACAATTATTCTGTTGAATTTTTATTTCCCGAGGAGACAATCAGAAATTATGCAACTTGGTTTCACTAAAAATAAACTCATCTAACTTTCATAAGCTTTCCTCAGGTGAAGAAGGAAAAGTTTCTGGGTCATTCGATGATCACGCTGAGGAATTTTGTTTTGAGGTTCACGAAAGAATTTTTGTGTCGGCTACGTGAATATCAAACAATCCCCACTTCGACCTTCCCAAGTTTCTATTCTTTTTTTCTTTTCGGTGATTGCATAATTTATGAATTCTCGCTCTTCACACTTAAGCAGCACAAAACCAAGGCGATAAATAGTTACCTGATTGAATATTAAAAAAATGTAATCCAACGGTATCGATGAGATTAAATCGAGAAAAAACCACGTCTTCAAGTAATGTTTGGCGATTAGTTTGGGATCTAATATCACTTGTTCGGCGTTGTCTTGCTGCATAATTCCTGCGAAAAGAAGTCAAATGACAAAGTTTCAGTCGTAAACGTATTCAACAATGCTCGATCTCTTTTATGATGCCATAAATTCGCATCGTCTTTACCTGTTCTGAAGTTTACTACTATGTCAACCAGAAAAATTGTGTCACTTAAACAGTTAAAGGCAATCCACCTCGTACTAAGATCATCGTTGAAAAAGGATATGGCTACGGGTAGAATAATTAAATTAGCAACAAGCAGCAACAGCATACACAAGTCCCAATAAAAGCTGAAAGTAAACAAGAGAACAGAGACATTGTTGAGATTGAATCAACAAAACCGAAAGATTTATGTTCTGTTAATTTAAATTAGTCGGGCGGAGAGTATCACAATTAGCATATTGAATAATGAAGAGCAAAGCAATCGTTTCACAATTGAAGAGCAAAGGTAATTATCATGGAAATTGTGATATCATAACTTGAATGAAATAATTATTGTTCTCTCTTTTCACTCTCGTGGAAGAGACAAAGCTTTTGAAGCAAATTCGTTTAGATTTTCCGGATTCTTTCCGAGTCATAAAGCGTTACGCTTATTCTCGCATCTGTGAGATACACTTGAAGATAACAATAAATATCGAGTGTTATTAGTTTGGCATACAATTTTCATCTGAAGAGTGTCTTACTCGTGAGCTGCACAACAGAGAATAAAAGAACAACGTTTACTCAAATTTTTCTCGCAAACAACAAAATTATTTACACAAGAAACGTTTGGAATCCTTTTGCCCTTCCCTTGGGTTTGTTTGCTATCAAAGAAATTGTTGTTGCCCTAACTGATGTTCGTGATTCACGTGAAAAATATTTTGCCTTCATTTTTTCAAATTGTTTCTCCCACGCCCTATGAGAGCGGACGTAGATTTTGAACAACGCCTTATCACGTAATGTATGAATGCAAAAATCCATTGTGATGAAGCTTTGTTTCCATATTTTTCTATGTACACTTAGAGTCGATTGAAAAAAAGTTTGAGAACTTACCGAAAGGAACTGCAAGGGTGAATCACCCAATGGCCTGCAGTTTTTTGCCTTATTCGTTCCTTTACTAGCGCCTTCTTGCTGCCGAACAGCTTCATAGCAAGACGGTTGTCTGTTGGTTGGAACCATGCTTGTAATTGGTTCTTTAGAAAGTTGGACGATGGCTTTTCCGAGGATGCCGGCAAGCTTGGCAAAGGCTCTTCCTTCGGAGTCCCATAAAGGGACACATCATCAAAATGAACCTTTTTGAATAAAACATTTTGATGAAAACATGAACAGAGAGAAATGAAGAAAAATCATTGTATGAGATAGGATTGATACATGTCACAAGAGCAGGAAATAAAAACGAAAGGCAAATCTTACCTTAGATCTCGACATGTCGTTCATGTAGTCGTTGATTAAGAGTGCCTCATCATCCAATGCCGTTACCAAAGAGTCTGTGCACGTATTGTCAATCGACGCCCTTAAATCGTTTTCATGGCTCAACAAATTCGAATGAAATCTAATTGAATCTGAACTTGCAGCGCTGAATAATCTGAAATGAAAGGAACGAAAATTTTCAAATGAGAAATCGTAAACAAAATCGCGGGCGTAACGATAACAAATAGAGATGTCAGCCAGTAGCTCTTTTTGCTAGAAAATATCTCACGTGAAATGTGAGATGCTCAAAAGGAATTTCTCAACTCAAATTGTTGGCATCGCTGTTGAAACGGAAAAAAGGTAAATATTTGCAGCTGACATTCATTGAAAGTTTCTTCTTTTCACTCTGGATCAAGATTGAGATCCTTCAATTAATAATTTTTCTCGTTTAGCAAGCACAAATGAATCGACGGCAGGTAAAGGATGCTTCTCTTTGGCGGAAAGCTTTCATGAACCCTTAAACCAATTTTAATTAACTCGCCTTTGTCGAAAAACTCGATATAGGGTAATTGCGCAATCCGTAATTAATGAGTATTGTATGAGAGTGAGTGAGGTGGACTAACAGACGACGAGTTGAAATTCATTGGTGATTTGTTTGTTTTCATTAATTTTGATTGCATTTTTAAACAAGAACGCATTATTGCGAAAAAGCTTAAGCGAAAGTTGGTCGAGGGAAGCAATTAAATGAAATTTTGATTCTCGATGGGAAATCATTTGCGTGAATGTTGAGCGCGGTGGTGGCGGCAGTGGATTTTCTCAATTAAGTGCATGTTCACAAAATGTTTGGTGAAAAAGTTTTCATGCAAAAAAAAATTGTTTGTAATACAAAATGGAAAAAGCTCAGAATGAACGGCGCAATGAAAATGAAAAAAGAAAAACAGTTTGAGGTTGAAATTAGTGAAGGGCTTTTCGTCAGCTAAAAATAGTTCTTGTTTATTTGTTTTAAAACTTCCTCCAAAATTACAAGGTCATGTCATTCCCGAGTTACATGAACAGACATTTGTGGTTTACACAATCAAATAAAAATCCCTTAAAAAAAGTTTTGGAACAAAGTCATAAAATGGCATTAAGCACGGTTTCTCCTCCGTTCCGCTGTTGCCCTGCCTTCTCCGGCAATTGAAGAGAAAGGAAAAGCTGAAAATCGATTGAAGTTTTAATGATGTGCTCTCGAAGTTTTCTGCGTTCTCCGTTTTTTCTTACGCTTCTAAAAAACGAATGTGAAATTTCGCAAAAAGTAATCTGCTCCTCATTGCAAAATATTTTTATTGCCAGAGATAAAAGGGGAATTGTCTCGATTCTCTGGAAATGACACTGACGATTTATCTTTAAATGTTTTATTAATTTCATTAAAGAAAACTTTCAACAAATCGTTTTCTTCGTTGAGCTAAGCAGAGCGAGAGAAAGAGGAAGAGAGCATCATGTTGCGATTCGAATCAAACAGGTATAATTAAGGGAGCTCGTCTCAAGGAAGGAGAAGCAAATATACAAATAAACCATTATGTATCATTACGGACAGGCACCGACGAGAGAGAAAAATCAAAAGCAGATTTTCAAACGTGGAGAAAATGTGTTCAATAAAGAGATACATTCTTCAATCCACATTGAAAATTGCTTCTTAATAGCTTTTCAATATAAAAATAATATAAACGATTTAGTTTAAGTGAATTTCTGGCATTTTCGTATTTTGATTATTTTTTCTGCTTGTTTCTTTGCCGAAAGCGGAATGAAATCAATGAGGAATTTCTTTGTAGACGTGATCGTGATGTGAGCTCATGATGAAGCCGAATGTCTTCGACACTACAGCGCTTAGTTTTAAGAGTTCTTATTGAAAGAAGCTTTAAAGAAAGATTATGTAGAGATAGAGAAGGGAAATTTAAATCAGTTAGCATTAGCAACATGAAAGAACATTTATCATCATAACCTGGAATGAATGTCTAAAGCAGGCATATTTTCATGAGAAGCGATTTATCCCTACTCAGTTAGTGCTCTCCTCACGTCCTTCCCTATTCTTTACTGTCTGTTCCATTCTCTTTCTTTCTGATATAATCAATATTGCGCCCATTTTAGTTGGAAGCTGTGTTTGTAATTAAGCTTCAGCGGGTGATGTCATATAATTCTTTATATCTCGTCACAGCTTATTGACAGAATCTTAATTATCCTGAAAACATTGATAAGCAATTTGTGTCGTAAGATTGAGTGAGTGGATCCCCATCTCTCATGGGGATGGTAAGAACAAGATAGACATGAAGAGTCAATAACTGCATCGGATCGATGAAGGAGAACGAGTGAAGAAAACTCCTTTGGATTTAATGACCCAGTTTATAAGATATTGACGAAAGCTTCAAGCTCACGTGCTGCATCTGGCGTCCGTGATATGTCTCAAGCGTGAAAACAATTTTCTTAACATTGAAAATCGTTTCGCGTTCGACGTGTCCGTCAAACTAAATCATTCTCATGAGCCTCTTAATTTAATTTGCAATTCGTCCTCACATGGAAACAAACAAAGCGACTTTAATTGCTGACGAAATTGCTTTAATGATAACTCAATTCACTCAATCAATTGCTGCTTCTAAATAAATTAATAAGAATTTATGAGATAAGATAAATTGCATGAATTGTTCTCTGCCATGTCCAATTGAATCAAATTGCATATATTTTGTGTAAAACGTTTGAAGCCAATTTTACGAATTCGCTTTAAATTAAACTGAATTTTCGCAGCTTCGTAAAGAGAAGACTAAAGTGTATTGTGTGATCTCGTTCAATGTCATTCTCATGTTCATCTCCATATGGGATTGTGAGAGAGAGAAACAAAATCGTGTGTTCGAAGGCTTACGACGATAATTTATAACGCGATCTGGTTGTTACGTGAGGTTCAGTTAAGCTGCGTCCCCGAAATTCTTCGAGTGTCAGTTCGTTTGAGTTTTCAAGGCTGGAAAATTTATTCCGGACACAGAAGGAAGATGAAAAGAAATTCGCTTTGCTTATTGTTGAGCTGTCGTCGGGGTTTGGTTAGATTTCCATTTGATTAACAGCCAAGTCTCGACACTTTGATTTCCCATTCCCAAAATGTATTTCCATTAAAGCTAGTTATTCAAATTACTCGCCACATGAAAGAGATGTCTTGCCCTCCCCCTTTCAAACGCTTCTTTGAGCTGGCTCAGGCAATAAAGATTAATGATAACAGAAATTATTTAGGTTTCTGACCATAAATTCCCGAGCCAAAAAAATCATCTCTGGCTACTCTCGAGTTGTTGTTAAAAAAGCGGAAAAACCTGAAAACTTCCAAGCTCCGAAGCGTTTGTCTAAAAATAGTCATCAAACATCACCTTATGACATGAAAAAATAAATGGAGAGAAAATATTTTTTAACTATCTTCTGGATAACCAGAAAATGTTACAGACAAGAAGGAAATTTAAGTTCTGAACGAAAGCTGCATCATTCAGTATGACATGTCCCAAAAGGGGTAAATGAGGGAGAGAAAATCGATTTTGCGTTTGTTTTTGTTCAGCTCCAGGATCTGATGAGGAGCATGTGATAGTTTCATAATTTCTTTCCCTTTCCTTTCTCTCGTACTGAGTCGTCGTCGTTCACATGACGTCAATTTTGATTTGGGTAAAGTTTTCGCTTTGAAAGAAACAATCTTTGGTTGGAGCTTTTTTTCTGCTACCTGAAGCACAAAGCCAAAGAGCCAACGCCACCAAATTGAATCAGATTTGCTCTTTTCCGAAATATCTTGGGCTTTCAAGCCGAAAGCCAACAGCACACAAAAAGAATCAAATGGAAATTTATGTGCCTCAAATGGTCACTTTTTATGCATGAATCTCAACACATACACAACAAAAGGGAAGGTTGAGTTTATGCGCAAATTGAACGAATCAAAGAAATATTTGTTCCTAACGAGGGAGAGACGGATGAACAGTAGAAGAAATATCCGTCAAGTCATTGCGGACTTTATATAGCTTCCACCGTCATCTGTCGTTTGTCATAAAAGGTCGTCGCACACAAAAACTGTTTAATACACAATCAAGTCGAAATTAACGACAGCTCCATGGCTCGAAAAGGATTCAATCCCAAAATTAATTTCAAAGAGAATAAAAAAAGAGAATTTTCATTAACTTACCGCCCATTCAACTTGAAGCTTCGCTTCTTCTTTGTGCGGTTGAGACTATTCGTATTTGGCGAGCCACTATACTGATTATTCAAAATGTGATTCGAGTAGAGATTGTACACTGAATTGCAGCTGGTCTGGTTCTCCACCGGTGCACTCAATTGTCGATTAAATTCAATATTCTTGCTATTCAACTCCGATACTTGACGGTTCAACTCAATTATGTGTCTCTGTCGCAAGTGATTATTATTCGAATTCGTAGAGTTAGTTGACAAGTTATTACTACTTGAATTTACATTATTATTGCTTAGATTGCGGTTAGAATTTACTGAACTATTTTGATTAGCACCATTTGCACATTTCTTATCGCTACCCAATGGAGGATTATTATTTGATTTAAAACTATTATTTGCACTATAATTATTATTATTATATTTGCTGTTATTCGAGTCACTGTTCACACGAGATCGTGCGTTACCACCACTTAAAGAATCACTTGAGGTTACTGAATTTAGATGTTGTCTATGTGACTGCTGCTGATGAACTACATTTGGTGCGTGCTGCTGCTGTTGATAATATTGTTGCTGATGCTGCGTAGATGGCGATGAGTTTGAGGCTGTGTTTGACGCTTGCACTTGTTGTGAACCATTACCATGTTGAAAATGTAATAAGTTTTGATAATCGCTCGCAGCCGCTCCGTGTAACGATTGAAATGAACCTTGCGAAAGATTAAGAAGAAATAATTTGGAGAAGAGGAAAAAATTAGAATCGAATCTGCTTTTCTCTTGATCCAAGCAATAAAAATCAGCAGAAGCCGCTTGATTAATGAACCGGTTGAAGATGCGCCGTAAAATTAAATTTCATTTAAGCGTTTTCGCTTGATTTTTACGGCGCTCAGCCTCGTGATTATTATTTCTTTTTTGGGGGTCAATGCGGTAGATCAAAAGAGAAGAAAAGAAGATTGCGGCGACTAATTAAAGATTCGCTTTCATGTTGTCATAACATTCATACGATAGATAATAAGAATCTCTGCCTTGTTTGTTTGCTGACTTGTTCTCAAAGCTAACAACCGACGAATTTCTTTTCTTCTCTCTTCGCTCTTTTATTTTTCTTAATCACGTGGGGGAATTAAAAAGAAAAACATCAAGTTTCTAAGATTTCTATTTACATCGATTGATCTAACTATCCCGAAGCAAAGTGAAGTAAGAGGGAGGAGGCACAAACCTTGAAATGGATCGCAATTGACTGTTTGATTCGTCGGTGGATTGTAACTTCTTGATGATCTGCTGCTCCCGCTTGCGGTCGTATTATGACTTTGCTTGTTTAAGTTTTGATTGTTTGGATCGTTAGGATCGCTCAACATGTGATCAAAGTCGTAGTTTGAATGACTTAAGTAAGCCGTCGAGTTACTTCCATTTCTATTGTATTGCTGCTGTGTCGGTTGATGTTGATAATTTTTATCACAAGTTCCTCCTGTAGTTACGTTATGAGACGCGGATTTATAAACCGATTTATTACTATCACTAAAGTTTGAGGCAGGACTGAAATTATTCGCACTAATTGAAAGTGGTTTCTGTTGGTGATATTGTGACGATTGTTGTTGTCCACTTGAGCTACTACTTAGATAACAATTATTCACTGAAGACGATTTATTTCGTCTCTCATGCCTACTATCGACACCACCACTACCTGACGGCTGTGCCTCCGGTCCACAATCACGACGACTCGGAGAACTACTGTACTTCGACTTGTCTAATAATTATTGTTTTTTTTTATTCGAGGAAAACACAGATAATTGGAGAAAGAACGAACGGAAAATATGCGTTATAATTTTTCACACTTAATTTTTGGGGAAATGTGTAAATTGTATACACGAACGGGATTAACAAATAGCGCGAAAGTAAGTGAGTGAGTAAAAGTGAGTGAGAGAGAGAGAGAGAAAGAGAGTGCGAGGAACAAAAAAAGCTAAGTGAGTTTATTTATTAACCTTTTTCAGTACTCGTTCCTTCGCCTTCACCACTTCGCGATGAATCGGGGTTGTAAGCAATGTTACTGAATCCAACGTTCACTGACGACTGATGCAATTGATTTTGATTCAAGTGTAAAAATTCTGAGTTCTCCTGGCTGCTTGAATCGTCATCGCAATGTGAGAAGTAGCGAGCGTGTTCGTCGTTGGTGAGCGTTCAGCGTTGATCGGGAAGAATATAAATGGAAAGAAAAGTAGAAATGTACACGATACTGAGTAGTGAGCAAAGTGAGCAAAATGCCAGATTAATTTTCATCAAGCACAACAGAAAACTTTTCCTTCTAGAAAGAGAAACTTGTAAACAAAAACTAGAAAATGGAAAATGTCTCTCTTGACTGGAAACTTTAAAAAGAGAGAAAAGTTGAGAATTAGGAAAAGCTTGGAAAGCTAAGAGACGTCTGTTTTCTCATCCCAAAGCAATTAATTACAGATCGAAGGTGTAATTGTAAACATTTGAATAAGCAGCAAGAGATAAAAGATGATTTGGTATCGCTAATTAAAAATCCAACAAATGAATTGCGACTATTGATTCAAACTTGTAAACATTGAAACGTGAAATGAAAGTCTATCTCTTGGACTTAGAAAGATAATTCCAGTTCAAATCGGGAAAGCTTTTCCTGGAAAAGTGACACATTATCAAAAAAAAAAGCGAATTTTGTTATTTAGAGAGAAAACTAGAGAGCGAGCTTTGAAAAACAAGCGAGAAACTTTTTTAAGAATGAAAATCTGTTTGCCGTTGCTGTGTGGGTGTGGAAGAAAGATAATAAAAAGAAATCTGAAAGTTTCGTCTTCAACACATCGAGCGTAGCTAACAAATTTGTCTGCTTATATCAGGTGAATTTGCATGCACAAGTTTTCTGCTTTGTAAAGCTTATCATCAACTAGATTCTTTAAATAACTTTGTGGACAATAAACTTCTCCATTTTCCGTTTTAGTTTTCAGTTTTATTTCTGTCTATTTATCATTCGAGCACAAGCCTTTTTCGTTGTGTAACAAATGATCCCTTGTGCAACTGTCACACTAAAGTTGATGACTTGATATATTGTGCATACAATGATAATGAATCCTTCATCCAGTCGTCATCAAATGAAATGTCTAAAAAGCCCTCGGGATAAAAGAAAATCCATCGCAATCTACACACGAATAGATTATTACATCTTAACACACACAAAAATAATCAACACATGTAAACGGAGGCGACAGAAGGAATCGTTGAAATAAGTTTTCTTTTTTTTTCGGGGGGTGGTTGTGTAGGAGAAAGTCGTTTGTAACGTCATCAGTGAGGAGTCTTCGACTTGACGAAAACGCAAAGAAAAAGCGAGCAGCACAAAATGAAAAAAAGGTTAATGAAAAGCAAATTTAAGTTCAGTTGATCTATCGCGTTCACGAAAGAAACGAAACTTGCCACTCGCTCTCGTGTCTTCTTATTCTTCTTCCTTTGCTATCTATTCATAATAAAATATATTGGCCTTCTGGACAACAACGATTGAAATCAATTTTTTCCTTGGTAGAAACATTTTGTTGGCACGAGAAGTGACGGTTTGTTCTTCTTTCTTTCAAGTGTGTGCATGGTGGAATCAAGGTTCTTGCTTATGGATTTATCTTCTTGCTTTCATTGTTCCGCCATAAAAAAAGTGAAAAGAAAAAATTTACATGAATCGCTTCTGCTTCGAGTTTAATTTATCTTCATTTATTATCGCTTGTTTAAACCTCACACTAAAAATTATCTTGCAAGAGCTTTCCTGTAGAAAATCAATTTATTGCGAGGTGTGTTCCTCTCTATCTCCGGCAAATGGAGGCTGACGCAAGGCAATGACTCGCATGAATTTGATGTGACGTTAAATTAGAGAAGATGACACTAAATCTTTAAATCGCGAAGAATAGCTTCAATGATAAAAAACAATGTCAATTTACGCATTAAAGCGAGAGCAAGCGAGTGAAGGTAAACAATTCATTCATTAATTCGAAGCAAATTACAGAAGAATATATTTCAATGATGACAACGAGTCGTTTGACTTAAAGTGCTTTAACTGCACTTCTACATAAATTCATTTGCGTTATGGTCTCCAGCAGTGCCTCAGTTACTAACGACGTTGCTCATTTTTTGCATGTTGAGAGGAGCGAGGCGGAAAATGAACGAGGTGGCTGATGTTAGTCACATACACAGAAAATTAATGCAGCGCATTTGTAATCTAATTTTCTCTTTAGCCGCTCGGTTTGAACAAGCTGAACATGAATAATTTTCATGCCAAATGCCATAATGTCATTAAACACAAGCCATACATAACATCGACGATCTATGCTCAAAACCACTTCATTCCTTCTAAAGAGCTTTTAAAATAAAAAGCGTGAGAACTGTCCAACGCAATAAAGCAGAACAGTTTATGAATCAATTTGATGATACTCTCGATGCCAATAAAAATCGAGGATGGAACTTGTTCGTTCGTTCACTCATCGAATGGCACTTAAAGATACTTGATCATGCGATTTAATTAGCATGAACAAAATTTAATTTTAATTGACGTTCGTCTACCTTGTTGAACGAACCGAAAACAAAATAAAATTGTTCGATGCACGTAAATAAGACGAACAAGAAGAAGAAGAAGGAGATTATAGTTGTTTCATATTAAAAAGTTTGCATTAAGGTTTTTTATGGCGCTCTCTGGTTTTGTTGTTGCTCATCCTCGTACAACAAGCAGAGGATGAGGAGAAAGTACGTGGAGGATGGTTCATGAATAAATTGAGTGGCTCGCTTGGTTCAATCGGATAATTGTCGGTTGAATGAGCGTCATAAGCTAACAATTTTCGTCATCGTCGGAGAGCCATGAAAATTCTGTGAGGTGGCAAGGCGAATGCTAAAGAATGTTGGCCATTATAAACCAATTGGGGGCAAATGACGTAATGAATTACGTTTTGGCGGTAATTGGTGTGATGAAGAAACTACAAGTCACAATATTTTTAGCATGCAAATTACTCAGCAAACTGTCTTTGCTACAGCGATTGCTAAAAGTAGATTTCCAACAGCAATTAAGCGAAAGATTATTTTATTCATCAGATTACGTCATACAACTGAACTTTTTTTTCGCAAATCGATCCGAACGATATTACCTCAGGGAACTGAACAAATTCCCTAAAGAAATCTAAGATCTTGATTGAATTTAATATCCAGAACAATAATTTGTGCTCCCTTGAAATATTTCGTAGCTTTGAGCTGAACAAATATTTCCAAAACTAATACCATTGAATCTCATTTGTCGCGAATGAAAATTCTGGCTGTACGAGCATTAAAAGCTTTATGAGAAATTTCTCGGTTGAATCGGAAAGGAAATTTCTCTGCTGCATAACGGATCAACAAACATCGCTACTGCATGAATATATTTTGGACGAAATTCTCTTTTAATATTTCATCGCGCAAATATTTGACTTTCGTCATTGACGACTGGATGAAGATAATTTCTGTTTGTCATGCGAAAATATTCCAATGAAGTGAAATCATTTAAAATTCTAAAAGAATAAAAAGTTTTCTCTTACCTATTTTGAAGATAATTGTTACAGTATGCACCTGGTCCGCTAACTCTTCTTTGGTGGAAATTTTTAAAAGGCATTTTAGAAAACAGAAATTACAACAATATAAATCCACTGTAAGTTGTCTCCAGGCTTTTTGTCGTATGAACTTCCAATCAAGTTTGCTTTCGTGAAATTAAACTGTTTGTGTGTTCTTTTTGGCTTTGCTTTTTTTTTTTGCTTCTCTTGTTTTTCTTTGGTTTTAAGAAGAAATATTTTTAAATGTGATAGATGATGATAAACTGTTTTTCATAAATTATTCTCATTCATCATTTGATCGTTCGTTTGTTTTTGTGAATAGCGAGAGAAACGGAAAAAAAATCTTAAAAAGACACCACACACTAGAAGAGAGAAAAGACGAGAAAGAAAGAAAAGAAAGAATTATGCAATCGAAAAGCTAACAAAATGAAATGTAAGGAATGGGGAAAGAGCTCTTGAAACTATTGTCGTTCAAGAACTTTTCTTTTCATTGCAAGAGAGCTGAGAATGCAGATGAGCTTAGCTACAAACTTCAAGACACTTTTTGTTTCCCTTCCCCTCGATCATTAAAAATATCGAAGGATAACAACGATGAGGCTTACGTGGATGGATCAAGAGCAATGAAGGTTCATATTGTTTATCCCCAATTCCGCCTCAAAGAGCAAGCGAGTGTTCGTAATCTTGACCGCCACTTGATTGTATCCCTCTTAAGCGAATGTAAGACGACCGGAGGGCTTTCTTAAATCTCATGGCAGTTTTCAAGAAAAATGACCAAGTCGGTTTTGACAAGCTAAAGTATTCATGAGAAAATTCTGTGGAGCGGCTTCATGCTCGTTAAGAAAGGTGATTTCATACCATTAAGGGCGTGAGAAGGCCAAAGAATCTCGAGAGAGCACGCATGCAAACAAATCAAATGAATCTCAAACATTTATTTTGCATTCAAGAATAATTTTCCGAGATTCTTTATTTTGTTATACACGAAAATGTTTCGAGTAAAAAAAAAGTTTTCTTCGTAATAAACTTTCGTCTCAGTTGCGGTGCTGCTTTGTTGAGGAAACGTTGATAAAGATTTTATCATTCATAAATTTATTAGCACCCGAATGAAAAGTTTCTCGTTCGTATGTCTCTGTTTCTCGTTAATTGTGAAGAAGAAAGAGATATATTTTAAATAATTTAAAGATTTATGAACATTTTCTTTTAGTTTAACAATTCTAAAGTCTAAATTTTGCTTTGTTAGGTAGAGAATGTGGCGAGGTAGGCAGGGCTATTTTGAAAGTGATATAATCGCATGTCGTGAGGGTTGAAAAGTCTACTCGATTATTAGATGGAATTATGGATAAAAGCTTAACTGATTTTATTTGATTCGTTTCTTTGTCGTTCATTATTGTTTTCAATGACCATTACTCAAAAGAAACTCGAACGGAAAAAAGAAAACATGAATTCAGCTTACTCGATTTACAATGGACGTAAGAAGCAACATCATCTGATTGTTCACTCAAACGAAAGTTCATCCAAATTGGCGCCATCCTCGCATAGACAAAACGAATTTTCAATTTGAAGGGGAAACATTTTAAATTCATGTTTGTTTGTAACTATTTCCTTGAAAGTTCAGGCCAAATTTAATAATCTGAGTTAATGAAGCTTCGCCTCGAATAAGTTTCGTTATGTCCATTTTACATTTGCGTGATTACACTTCATACATGAGTTTTTTTTCTCGTTAAAATGATTTACTTCTGCCCGCAATTAAGCAAATGACTTTCTCCTTCGCCTCCAGACTGTGCGAGCGCACGAAACACAAGCCACATCGCTGACTTTTGGTTGACTGAGTGTCGACAGAAAAAGGATTTTCTGCTTTCGTATTCTATCAAGGATTTATTAACTTCAGTTGGAAATAACATTCCCGTAGCGTGAATAACAACAACTAAGGGAAGAATTCGAGTAAATATCACCCACATAGAAAACTATTCGCTCTGGATTTTCTTCCTAAATGTTCGACATGCCATCTCAACCTTCAATGTATTTTTGACGTCATTCTCCGACAAAATCCGTCCTTGCACAACAACAGCCGCCGTCGCCTCCCTCCCAGAAAAGCCAATCACACGAACCGCGACTCGCTCAGAATATTTACATAAATTCTAAACAAGTGGTTTTACCGAACAAAAACATTTCCTAATTTTTCATAAATTCTCCCTCGGTCGTTGGATAATCTGAGAAGTTGGAATAATGAATGTTACTTTTTAATGTTATTTCTTAATCATCATTGCAATCGAAAAAAAAGACAAAGAGAAAAATTTTACTTCGATAGCAAACACGTCTTTTATCACCTTCTTCGACTCATCGGGAGGTTCTCACATTTGTTGTAAACTCAGGGAAAGAAAATCGACGGAGATGATGAGGTTTATTTAGAGGCGAAGAAGAAAAGAAAGAAAAAGGATCCTTTACCCATTCACCAACACAACGCAAAACGCAGAAATCCTATTGAAAGATTTTTATTCTTATTATGTACACCACCATCTTTCAGTGCCTCTTCTTCTCGCGCCCCCGGTTTGCCCCGTCTCTCTTACATAGAGAGACAGAGCAGAATGAAAAAGAACGAACGTAATACAAAATTTATCTCAAGCTGGATCTGAGTGGAGTCGAGTCAAGAGAAAAATCGAAGAAAATATTAACAGCGATGAAGAAGAATTTTTCTTTCTACACGATGAAAATTATGAAATTTCATTTCATCTGATAAATGTTTTATCAATCTCACAACGTTTACACGAAAATTCACTCGCTCTCATAACACGTCGCACCACTGAAAGCTTGTCACACATCGCTTGTTCGCATACGTCTTCATATTTCGTGAAATATTTTTCAATTCAACACTTCACTTTCTTTCCTATAGATTTCAACTTGAAAGAGCTTGAAATACATAACATTATTAAGAAAATCATTTTCTTTCCTCGTCTAACGATGTCGAGACACTAAGAATTTTGACGTTGAACCATCTCATATCAATCGGCTTAATTCGAATTAATTTCTTAAATAATTTTCTTTCTGGCTATATGGCACTTCCCTTCGAGGGATGGAAAAAAGTTTGAACGATAAAAATTGAATATTACGTAATATGGAACGAGAACGAAATAGATCCATAATAAAACTCACACTCTCAGTGTCTCTCCGAACACCAACACACACAAACACACACAGAGTCTCGCGCGGGCCGGATGGGAAGCAAAAAAAAAACTTTTCTGCTAACAGAGAATAAGAAAACACGAGGTGGGTACACTGAGAATATGCGATGATGGAAAGTTCTGCTCCGCGCGCTCAACAAACGGAAAACTCAAAGCTCAACTCTCGGGACACGACGAAGTGAAAGCAGTTTTCTCCCATTTCATTCGGTGAGCTTTTTATGCGAAGCTTTATGCATTGTAAAGCGAACCTCGTCGTCATATATGATCAGAGAAGTGGGGAAATGTATTTTGTTGTCACAGACTGAGCATAACCCGAGGTCCGTGGTGAGAGAGAGAGAGAGAGTGAGATAGAAAGATGGAGAGAAACATAGAAAAATTTATGCAACATAGTTTGTGCGATAATTTCAAGCATGAATCAAAACTAATGGCTTTCCTCCTTTTACATTCATTTAGCTTTAGGATACCCGTTGTGACTTCCAACTAGATTTTTATGGTGTGATGAAATGGCGAGCGCTTACATATTTACAATCAGTGGAATATGAAAACCTTATACATGATTAAGTTTGCAGCAAACAAATGTGAAGAGGAGGAAAAAGTAGTGAAAACTGTTACATAATTCTTACATCTCTATGTGCTTCGATTCTTTTTTTTTTTGCTTTTGCAGTATAAGCAGGAAAACAGCTCCTGCTTTAGGCTCACATATTTATTATTCTTCTTGCAATAATGGAAATTTTCAATGCACATCAGAGAAGAGAGAGAGAGAAGTAAAAGCTGTGAGTGTGTGTTAGCAATGTCAAATCTATAATCACAGGTAGATCGACCAGAAAAAAAGAAGTAGAAGAGGAATGTTTGAAAAGTTGAAGGTTGAAGCTGAGACAGAAGAGCAGAGGAGAGTTTAACAAGAAGAAAAGATTATTAAATTCAAGTTATGCTCACTTTCTTATCTCTTGTTGGATTTACGGATTGGAGATCTTCATTTATTAGAGGAGTTTGGCCAAGATACACCTTTCGACAAATTTTCTTTCCATCGAAGAGGATTTCTTATCTATTTTGGTTACAAGGATTTGTGAGAAAGAAAAATATAAAGTCGGTCTGAAAGTTATGTAAATAGTCGTTTCACGTTTCTAAGCGCTACGCTCTATGAAAGTATCGAATTTTAGAATAAAAAAGATGAAAAAGCTTTTAGTTTAGCTCTTCGTCTCTTCCTAGCAGCAAACTTTAGACAGATAGTTGAAAGAGTTCACTAGAATTTCAAAAGAATTAATTCTTTCTTCGTTTTTTTTTCTTTTCATTGTTCCGGATCGAGAGGCAAAAAGATTTTTTTTTCTTTTTGTTTTCTACTGCCACCTAAGAATCCTCTTTCATTGCTTGAACCACTGAGATTTTTCCACTTATGTTTGAAGGATATGAACGAAAGGGAACGAGAGACACATCGCTTGCTGGTGTATCCATGAATAAAAATTATATAAAACTCATTTCGTAAGCTCTGTTATTAAATCTCGAAAGCCATCAAGTTCCTGTCAATGTTTCGCGAAAGTCTCGCATTGAAAGTCGCGGAAACTGTTTGTTGAGACTTGAATGAAATCGTTGGGGGCGGATATTTTTCCGGGGGAAAATTTAATTGAGAAATGCTTTTTCCCTTTTTGCTGTGCTAATCCGGAATTTATAATTTTGAGATAAACTCTCGCTCGTTGGTTACATAAAAGCTCTGAGATATAACGAAAAGTTTTCCGTACATTGAACGAAAACAACAGAGTTTTTCCTTTTTTGTATTAAAAATTTTCTTTCAACAAAAAAGCTCTGCTAATCGATAACTGAAATGAAATGATTCTTTGCTGCTGCTCTCGGCAACTGTTTGCTCTTTTTTTAAATTAAATTTTCTTTGTTACAGTGATTTTATCCCAAAACTATATTTGATCCTTATTTTTCCTTGTACGTCGCATGTCAGTTTCAGGCTGAACTTTTTCTGCTCAACTATTCGCTCGGACACGAAATTATTCATTCAATAAATGATTTTTTTTTTCTTTGCTTTCTTTTTTGTTCATAGCCATTGCACTCACTTTATATCAAACATGCAAAACTTTTTTTCAATGAATTAGGAAGAAACATTAAATTTAAATGAAAGGAAAACTAGATTTGTAATAGAATAAAACCAGAATTCCTTCTAACTTCTTTTTCTATATCAATTTTAATGTGGAGACTTTTAGGTGCTTGATACCGCAGAACTTATTTCAAACTGAATCTCCTTCTCAAAAAAAGTTCCTGTCATGCAAGGAGCTTCGTTTGGAAAGTTCACACTCTTTCCAAAAGCTCTTCCAGTGTCGTTCGCGAGAATTATGCTGATTTCAAAAGAGAGGACGAGACTGATCCTCATTCAATGAAAATATGGAAATCGCGAGCTTTTGAATTGAAGGAAGAACTTGAGTTCGTTTTCATCACGTTTTGTTAGTTAGTCGTGATCATTTAGCGTGCTCAAAATCGTGTTCATCAAGGGGTCAGTGGTTCAGAAAGTTTGCTCTTTGATTTCGAGATTCTTCGTCATTTGTCATTTATTCACAATGGACTTAATTAAAGCAGGATTTGAAGTTCTTTATATCTGGAATGATAAGAATATTGAGGAAATTGAGAAGCAAGTGACGGAAATAAAGAAAATCGCGAATGTGAAGCTCGAGAATTCAGAAAGACTTGCGTTTGGTAAAAAATAGTTTGTTTTCAACCGTACATCGCATATTTACTTAGAATCTTACAGCTTCGTATAATAAATCGTCATTCGACGTCATCCTGGTTAATATTTCGACACTTAGCTACCTCAAGGAAGACTCAGCGAAATTACTGATGGGTCTCGTGAAGCCTAAAGGAAAAATTCTTTTCGTCTCTGGAGAGAACGATGACTTGCAGTCGCTTTTGGTGCTATCAGGATTTATTAATGTCAAGTTTGAAGCTAGCAGTAATTGTAAGTGAATTCCGTGAGTTAATTTAAATTATGATTAATCATTCTCGACAATTCTTTCAGATATAATCTGCGAGAAGCCAAGTTATGAAGTTGGAAGCTCAAAGAAGCTCTCTTTTGGCAAGAAGCCTGAACCAGCCGCCAGCAAGGTCTGGAAATTGGATGTCGATGATGATGATGAAATGATCGATGCCGATGATTTGCTCGACGAGGAAGACAAAATCAAGCCAACTTCTGAGTCGCTTCGAGTTTGCTCAA
Organism: Smittia aterrima; assembly: GCA_033063855.1. Taxonomy (NCBI): domain Eukaryota; kingdom Metazoa; phylum Arthropoda; class Insecta; order Diptera; family Chironomidae; genus Smittia; species Smittia aterrima. The sequence goes on along the minus strand of CP093831.1, from coordinate 16,586,582 downwards.
CGACAGGAAAAAGAAAGGCTTGCAAAGATTGCTCATGTGGACTTGCCGAAGAGTTAGATGCCGAAGCAAAAGGAAATTCGATTGACCCTAATCCAACTCAAAAGTCATCATGCGGAAGTGTGAGTTCTTATCAAAAGTAGATAAGGATTGTTACTAATCAAATCTTCTTTTTCTAGTGCTATCTTGGCGATGCCTTCCGATGCTCCTCGTGTCCTTATCTCGGATTACCAGCTTTCAAACCTGGAGAGAAAGTTCAAATTACTGAAACCTAATAGCTAGCAGAAAGAAAACCTAGGAATTCCAACTTTAACACGATTACAAAAATTTTATTTTACTTTATTTTCAAATCTGATGTTACGCTAAATCACAGAGTTCCAGAAGCAATAAAATGGTTCTTTGGTCTAATTCAAGTTTTTAAAAATTTCTCATCTTTCCGATGAACAAAAGTTTTAATCGCGTAACGAAGTCCATCGCTAATTGAATCTTCTGAGTTATCTTGATAGTGCTTGATGATTGAAACGATTTCCTTTTGGTTTTCAATGAACCTTTGAATCCTTAAGATCGCTTTTATGCAGCACTCTTTGATTTCGTTGTTATTGACACTGCTCAGAACACTGACATATATAGAGAAGAGTTGCTTAAATTTCTTTGTCTTTTCTGTAGTGTACGTCTTCGCGATTGACGAGGTGGCTTCAATTACCAAACAAACTTGGGAGACTAGAGGTTCAATTTCGTTGCCTTTCTTCAGATTACTTAAAAACTTTTTGAGAGCAGTTAGCAAATTATTTTCCACGATAGTGTTCACAGAAAAATCTGTGCTCGCTCTTCTTGCTAAAAGAATGAAGCTTAGAGATAAATTCTCAAGTAAACCACTATCAAGTCGCTTCATTAAAATATCCAAGAGTTTCACTGCAGGCATGAAATTCAAATTAAATCCGTAGAACTTTGGAAGGTAGTTGAAGAGCTCGTGTTCTTTGATTTGCTCGCTCTCGTGTCCTTTTCGAAAGAGTGAATTGCTTGTCAAATAAAACATCACCGTCAAGTCCAATGAATCCATGCAGTTGGTATCAAAGTGAACTTTAGACAGCTCTAATCCTGTCATGTTCTCCCAGTCGATGCTTGTGCTGTACTTCTTCAAGAGCAAACTTTTCTTCGGTAAAGCTCGTGGAAATGCTTTGATTAACACGAAAATCATTGGAATCGACTTGTGTCCCAAGAAGTATATGCACTTAACGATGAAGTAAAAAATCATTGTAGTGTCGCCGTCGAAGAAGAGATCGACCAAGGCAGAGTAGTAATAAGCAAAGTTCCGCAAATCTTCAATCTCCTTTTTAAAGCTGTCTAATCTCAATAATTTCTCTTCAAAATCTTCAAGTAGCAAGTGAGGTAGATCAGGATGTTCCTCCGACACTTTTTTAATGAGAAGAATCAGTTTCTGTTGATAGTTTGGAAGCGGCGGTGCTGGCGGACTCAGCTCAGAGCAGATTGTTGTTTGATGTCTGTTGTCTTCAACAGTTTCATAAATTGCTTCTATCAAAATTTTCTTTTCTCGATCTTTTATATAACAGAAACAACGATCGACACTCTCATCGGTCCAATCGGCGTCTAAGTAGGACTGGATTGCTTTCCTAATCTTTCTCAGTTGTTTCTCAGCAGCTTTCAAATGTATTTGGTGGGATCGTTGCCAGTTGCTCATTTTAATTTTTGTAACTTGATTGAACGCGAGCACACAATCAAAGTTATTTCTGAGTTTCGTAGCCTTCTCTAGCGGGATATCTTTTGGTATCGGAGGATCTTCGACAGTTGTGATGAATTGAACTGGTGACTTTGGGGAATCAAATTCACTGAAGGTGGTTTCTGAAGTGTCTTTCTTAAGGATTTCTGTTACTTCCATGTCTGTTTCTGTGGGGATTTCTATAGGCTCGTGTTCAATGTCATATCCCTCGATTACATCAGCCGACATTGATATTTCTTCAGGGCTATCGTCTTCGTCGTTTTCATTAGGGAACATAAAATCCCACATGACTTTAGTTAAGTCGCTGATCGGAGGAATTTCCGACGGCAGTGAATCGCAGAATTGATTCATATTTTTGAACACTTCCTCGAACTCTGTTGTATTGACTTCATCTTCATTCTGAATTGATAAATCCTCAGTGGGTGTTGATGCGACCATTTCACAAGGCATCGAATTATTAGCTTCACAGTCAGAGCTCAAAGAATCCATTGATTTGTCGATTTCTTCTGTTTGTTGAGTGCCATCTTCTGTTTGTTGAGTGCCATCTTCTGTTTGTTGAGTGCCATCCTCTGTTTGTTGAGTGTTATCCTCAGTGTTGGTAGGATTGAACTCATCCAAAGGTGGAACAGCAAATTCTTCTTTCCCTTCCTTAAATTTAGAGGCGATTTGATCTTCACTTTCTTGTGGCATCATATTTTCTTGGGTTTCAAAATCGCAACTTGAGGCATTGAAAGTTTCATTGAATGATAACTCTGAAAATCGGTCAACAAGTTGTCGCTTCACATGTTTCCAAATTTTCCTTCTCGTGATTTCGTCTTCATCTGAGAACTCCTTGGACTTTCGAATTCGATTGAGGAACATGTGGAACAGAGTTTGCCCTAGCACCACGAAACTCTTTTCCTCTTCATTCCTTGAAATAAGAAACTCCTCAAATGATAAAGTTTCTGTTTTCAGCTTGCAAACATAATCAATTTCACGATTAACATTGCACAACTCAGTGATTGTTCCTATTGATGCTGTTTCCTTCATTGGCACTTCAAGTTCTTCGATTTGTTCGATGCAATCCGGTAAATCAAAAATTGTTTCTTTAAAGATTTTTTCAATATTGATCTCTGGATATTGAACTCCGAAACTTCTCTTTTCTGGACTAGTCGTGTAAGTTCCTCGCGTTGTTGTTGAGCGAACTGTTGTTGTCGATTTATTACAAGTTTCAACGGGTTCAGGAGATGTCGAGTGATCCACCATTTCTTTCAAATTTGGTAAATCTTCTTCTGTGTTAGTCGACGAAGTTGTGTATTTCGATTCATCTAAAATATTGAAAATGTAAATTAAATTCGAAAAATCTGGTTGACTTTTTTTAGACGTACATTCGATTTGAAGATGATCGTCGCTTTTATCTTGATCAGGGCACTCTGTTGATGAATCTGTTCCAGTTGCTGAAGAGAAATTAAAGTTAGGAATTAAATTTTTAAAAGAGTTTTCTTCATTGTCCTTACCAATTACAGTCGGCTCGAATTCTAACGTTGAATCGCAATCATAGCTTAGCAAAGGAAGATTAGGAGGTGTTTCCACGGGAGCATCTGTGTTGACTCCAACCGACACAAGTTCGCGGAGAGTTTCAGGATTAAAAAGACAATTGCATCGGCTTCTTATACTTGAAGGTGCTTGTGTATTTTGCAGTGAGGTAAAGGTGGTTTCATTTCCTATTGAGAAGTTAGACGAGTAATTTGAATCCGCTGAATTGACATCTAATGTCTCCTCGTCGTACGTAACAGCGGCTGGTGATGATGCTTGAGAGATTGATTTCATATCCCAAATATCAGTCTTCATTCGCTTCGCTAATTTTCCCCCTTTGTCTTTAGAACTTCTTTTAGTTGCCCGAGAAGATGTTCGTGAAACGATTGAATCGTTATCGTCATTTTGCATTCTCTTCGACTGGATGATTTTTGGTTTCTTAAAATTATCTCCAAGACAGTCTCTAAGGAACTTCTCTGTCTTTGAAATGATTTTGTTTTGCGGTTTTTTGATTTCATAGTTGAAGAGGCAAGTTGTATCGCTGAGAGTTTCAAAGTAATCCCGGGAAAGTTCAATGTAATTGTCTCGTTCAATCGCTTGCAACCGCTTTAACTCATTCATTTCTTGATTATAACTGAGCGTATTATTTACATTATTCCTATCAAGATCATCAAACTTTCGCTGAAGATCGATGTGTTCTTTATTTAAATTGTCTAGCTTCTCTTGCAAATTTATTGTGATTCGCCGCTCGCTCTTATAAAGTTCGAGCATTTCTTTTGTAGAATCTTTCATTGTTACAAGAAGTGATTTCATTCGCTTGTTCTCTTGTTTTTGCTGTTGCAACTCCTCACTTCCCGGTACTGTGGGCAGCGCTTGAAGCTCCGAAAGCAGCTCGTCGAGCTCTTGTTCCATTTTCAGGCTATAGGTTATCCGAAATAAATAATTCAATTACACACAAGCAACGCAAACACTGACGATATTCACTAACTCGAAGTAATGGCAAACAGTTTTTTATAGTTCTTTATCATTTTTGATTCTTATTCACTTCGATAACTTGATTTTGCTGCCGACAAATATTTTCCTTGCTACGAAAACGTTTGTAAATCTTCGTTCTGCGTCTGTTTTTTCTTTTCTGCATCATCTGAAAATGTGAGGTGACATCAAATCCGAACTAACCCGTGTGACAAAAGTTTGAAAAAAAGTTTATTTTAATAGCAATGGAATAGTCGAAAGTTCTTAAATTTCCTTCAGAGATGTACAGTTTAGCGTTAAGACTTAAATTAATCAATGGAATCGGCAGACAAGCAGTTATATTTAATGTAAATGAAATTGACTTAAAACTGATTGAATAACTTTTTATTTCCGAATCGATGGTATATATTTTACGTGATCTGGTTCAGTTCGTTGTGTTTTGTTGTGACTAAGACATTCTGATTCAAGATCTTCTTTGAGTTTTAGGATTTCACTAAAATTTGGCTTCATGAGGTTAACGAAAATATTTTTTCTTTTTAGTCTTTCCCCAAAACAACAACAACTCAATTATACTCCTCGTCGTCAGCTACACCGAAAGCAAAGAAACAGCTCGAGGAAGAGAGTATCACACATGAAGACCGCGTAGTAAATATAACAAAGTTATCTGCTGATCAACTCCATCCTGAAGTATCAAGAATCCGCCAGTTACAAGACCAAAACAAAATACTACAAGATGCTGTAGTGGTCACGAATGAAGAGGGAAGAAAGTCTAAAACTGCAAGAAAAGAGGAATTAGCATGGAGAATCACGCCGTCAGCAGAAACCAATCAGCTTATCAACCACTATCTGATGCTATCGAAAATTCGATTGACATGTGAGACGCGCGAAATCTCTATTTTTAACTCAAACAATAATTCTTTCTTTTTAGCTTTGGTTGTTATCACGACTATGGGTGGCTACGCAATGGCACCAGCGCCATTCGATCTCACAACTTTCCTTCTTTGCTCCGTTGGAACTGGTCTCCTGTCGTGTTCAGCAAATTCCATTAATCAATTCTTTGAGACACCGTTTGATGCACAGATGTCAAGAACAAAAAATCGAGTTCTCGTTAAAGGATATTTGACTCCTCTTCATGCTGTTGGATTTGCAGCAGTTGCAGCGACTTCAGGCCTTGTGATTTTATCATACGGCGTGAACGGATTAACCGCTTCCCTTGGAATTGCCAATTTACTGCTCTACACCTGCATCTACACGCCAATGAAAAGATACAGCATCCTGAATACATGGGTTGGCTCGATTGTTGGTGCAATTCCTCCTTTGATGGGATGGGCTGGATGTTCGGGTAATCTCGAAGTTGGAGCTTGGATTTTTGCCGGTCTCCTATACGCATGGCAATTTCCTCATTTCAATGCGCTTTCATGGAACCTTCGACCTGATTATTCAAGAGCTGGTTATAGAATGATGGCAGTTACCAACCCAGCGCTTTGTCGTCGAGTTGCTCTGAGATATACAGGAGTGATTGGCGCGCTTTCTCTTAGTGCTCCCCTTCTAGATGTGACGAATATGTGGTTTGCCTTGGAATCGTTGCCATTAAACGCCTATTATGGATATTTGGCATGGAAGTTCTATCAAGAAAGTGATAGTGGAAGTTCTAGAAAACTCTTCAGGTTCTCACTGCTGCATCTACCGCTTCTCATGATTTTGTTCATGGTAAACAAGAAAGAATGGATTTTTAAGAAAGCGAAGGACGAAGCTCCGATTGCTGCTGGACTAGCGAGTGGTGCACTAATTGTTGATTCCGCAACAGAAACCCTTAATCAACTTACTCCCCTCAACGCAAGTCTCCTCACAAAACAAAACCTGTAGAATAATATCGTGGACAAACAAAAAATAAAAAAAAAATATAAAAAGAATCGTTATTTTCAAATGAGTTGAAGATGCAAAAAAGAAATTGTGAGACATCATTTTCGTTTTTCGCAACATCGCGCGGACTACAAATCAAATAGTTATTCTCAAAAGTTCTCAGTCGTTCTCAAGTAATCAGTCAACATGGTGAAGCCTCCGTTCAAAGTCGGTAAGTTATAGATCAGAAAAAGATTAATCGAGAATGAATCATCGCGAATTGCAATCAGAATTTTATATCTCGGCAAAAACACGTTTTCAATTGAAATTTCTTTTGTTTCAGCTGATATTAATCTCGCCGAAACCGGCCGTAAGGAAATCATTATTGCCGAAAATGAGATGCCAGGATTAATGGCAATCCGCGAGAAGTATGGCCCACTCAAGGTTTTGAAAGGCGCAAGAATCGCTGGATGTCTTCACATGACGGTTCAGACCGCTGTGTTGATTGAGACGCTGACTGAACTCGGAGCCGAGGTAAGAACGAAAGCACATGGCAATTCTTATCTCGTTATTATGGTCGCATAATGGAAAGGTCGTGACCCAAGAACTTATTTTTATGCTTCCTAGCGTCACACGTTTTGTTTTCGACTTAATCTTGAATTATTATAATCAGCTGTTGATGATAACAAAACTAACTTTCGATTTCTCGTTTAGGTTCAATGGAGCAGCTGCAACATTTTCTCAACTCACGACACGGCAGCCGCCGCTATCGCTCAGACTGGCGTCCCAGTTTACGCATGGAAGGGCGAGACTGAAGAAGAATATCTCTGGTGCATTGAGCAAACTCTTGTTTTCAAAAATGACCAACCCCTTAACATGATTCTTGATGATGGAGGTGATTTGACCAACCTCGTTCACCAGAAATACCCACAATACTTGAAGGACATCAAAGGTATCTCCGAGGAAACAACCACCGGAGTCCACAATCTTTACAACTTGTTCAAGGATGGAAAACTTGGAGTTCCCGCTATCAACGTCAACGACTCTGTCACCAAGAGCAAATTCGACAACTTGTACGGTTGCCGTGAGTCACTTATTGACGGAATTAAACGCGCCACTGATGTCATGATCGCTGGAAAGGTCTGCGTTGTTGCTGGATATGGAGATGTTGGCAAAGGATGCGCACAAGCATTGAAAGCTTTCGGCGGTCGTGTCATTGTCACTGAAATCGATCCAATCAACGCACTTCAAGCTGCCATGGAAGGTTACGAGGTCACTACCATGGATGAAGCTAGCAGCGAAGGACAAATCTTTGTCACTACAACTGGTTGCACCGACATCATTAATGGCAGTCACTTCATGAACATGAAAGATGATTCAATTGTTTGCAACATTGGACACTTCGATTGCGAAGTTGATGTTTCTTGGCTCGATCAAAACGCTAAGGAAAAAATCAACATCAAACCACAAGTCGATCGCTACATGTTGTCAACTGGACGTCACGTCATTTTGTTGGCTCAAGGTCGCTTGGTTAATCTTGGATGCGCTAAGGGACATCCATCTTTCGTCATGTCAAACTCTTTCAGTAACCAAACCCTCGCTCAGATTGAATTGTGGACCAAGAACAGCGAATACCCAATCGGTGTTTACATGTTGCCCAAGAAGCTCGATGAAGAAGTCGCAGCATTGCACTTGCAAAAGTTGGGCGTTAAACTCACGAAACTTACACCAAAGCAAGCTGAGTATCTTCACTTAAACTCCGAAGGCCCCTTCAAGCCCGATTACTATCGCTACTAATTAAGAGGAGAATGTGAAATTTTCTACAAAAGAAACGCATTTTCTTAAAAAGTTATCATCTCTTAATATTTTTACACAAACAGAATTTAAATAAAGAATTTGTCAAACATCTGATGAGATTGAGAATCAAAAGTATTTTTTTTATAAATTATTTATTTATGTAGAAAATATCACGAGCTATTCTCTCGCGCATTTCAGTTTAACGTCTCATTCGATTTCGTTTTTGAGAAATATTTTCATACGTTTTTCCCCCTCGTCAAATCATTTAAGATCCCAAAACATCAAATGAAATTTTTAAAGTTGGAAAGTCGCGAAAGTCGAAATTGGTGTGAATTTGGTTGCTAGGTTACGTTTAAAGCACGTATTATGAACTTTCGAGGTAAGTCTTGGTGGAAAGTTGGCCAAAGTGTTGAAAGTGAAGGCAAAGTTAAGGAATTTATGGAATTTGACTTTCGAATTGTTGTTGTAATGGGCAAAGTGGAATTTTTCGATTGCCTCATAGTAAAATCATTGTCAAATGTCTGAGCTACATCTCATTTAACATCAGCAGTGATCTTATGTTCTCTGGTGTTGAATTTTATATTTCAAGGCCAAATCAACTTACGAATGAGACAAAATTCAAGAAATTTTACATTCGCGAGATGAAAAAACATCGAAAAGTGATTCGTTCATGGCCCTTGCTTGATAACTCCTTTAGTTTGAATCGAAATGATAAGCATAACAGTCAAAATGTATTTGAGTTTATGAATTTCGTCCTAGGCCATGCGAGTGACGAGACGTTTGTTAAATATGTTGAAGACAACCCAATCTTATGGGACAATCGATGTACAGATTACAAAGACTGTAAGGAGAAGGCACTTGTGTGGGACAGTGTAGGCAACGCATGTGGAATCACAGGAGAACAAGCTCGACTGAAGTGGGTGAGCTTGCGGGAGAAATATCGACGAGAGAAGCTTTACTGGGAAAACATTGAGAAGAATGGAAACTCAAGCAATACACCGCTCAAGGAGCTTTGGCCTTTGATGAAAAAGATGAAGTTTATCGATGCCGTATCAACTCGAAGGCAGTAAGACTCTTCACTTATATTTCATTCTTCATTGCTAATGTGTCCTTTATATTTCAGTTCGTATCGTAAAATAATGAAAATGGAAGGGAATAACACGTCGACTTGTGTCAGTTCTCATTCCCCAACGTACTCGCCTAACATGTCGCTTAACACATCACCTCACAATTTCTCAGCAGCCATGCAAATGCTAGAGCCACTTGATAACGATGAACAAACTCACTTCCTGATGAACAATTCCTTCAACGGAATGAACGATGACAGCGATCACTCGATGGACGGCGAGTTAAATTCGCTTGATATCAATAAGACGAAATTCCAGTCGTTTGGCATTTACATAGGCAATGAGCTTTGTTCGCTTCGCAATGACGTTGCTGAAGAGCTACACGAACGAATTCTAGCGGAAATTCTAAAGTTCAAACGCGAATTACGAAAAACAAATTGCGTCGAGATGTAAATTAAGAAGTTGTTATCGATTTTCTATAATTTGCGTACAGATTAAGGCCGCTACTTCGAAACCAAGAAAGATTTGGACATTAACAACAATATCCAGCGCAATAGCGATCTGGATTATTTCAGGAAATATTCTTTAGGAAACGTATTTACAACTCTTTAACTTATTAACACTACTCAATCGAAGAACAAGGAAAAGTATTATTTTAATGTATAAAACATAGCCAAAATATCGGTGGAGCAAGCGTAGAACTTAGACCACGAATAGACAGGAGAGCTTGAGGCTTGAGGTGAAAACTTGTACTTGTCAGGGAATGAAGCTTAATTGAAGCTTAAATGAAGCAATATTTAAGTCGAGCGTCACAAAAAAAGAGTTTTCAGCCTCGTGTGTGTCATAATATCGCTTCTGCTTCCACCGAATCTGCAATCCCAAAACTCAGTTTAACCAGCATTAAGAAGAAAGCATTGAAAGCTTTTACAAGTTAACTTTGTATTTATTTAATTTCATGTGCAACTCAACTAAAAGTTCAACATTTCCCCCACGTAACTCTCTGAAATAGTATTTCGCTCTTCCTTTCGATATCCCACTAATCCACAAACAAAACAAAAAAAACTTTTTGCAGCTGATTCGATTTTTTTATAGAGAAGATAAAAATGTTTTAACTTATTGTTGCATTGGTCAGGTTTTAGATGTAATTGAAGATACTGTTGAAATTATTTTTATTAATATTAACTGATGATAAAAATACGTAAGACGTAGATGAACTCACGAGTACAATATAAACTACCGCTAAAAAAGAAATTTCGAACAATACTTATTACTTAATAGGGCAAAAGATGAAATCAAACGTTGTTGTAAAGTTTTCCATCATTTTTAAAAAATAAAAATGACATTAAAGAAACTGAAAAACATTCTTTTCTTTCAAGGAAATCATCTTCAAACAAGAAATTTTTATTCACAAAGTTTAAATGGAATTTTATCGAAGCATAATTTACAAATGATGAGAGAGATAGACAGAAAGGTTAAGAGGGAATTATTCAGAATCCTCGCAAGTCAAAGTGCTTTGATCGAAGAGTTTGTCTTCACCGCATGCAATCAAACGTGGATGTCCTTCGTTGCAAAGGAAAAGACTGTGAGGGTCTCCGGGAACGGGGAAGCGTGGGAAAGGCCAGAAGCGAGCAGCTGGTGATGCTGGATCAACCTTTGCTGGGCATTTGAATCCAATTACGGCTTCTGGGTTGCATCTCTCGAGCATCATATCGGGCCAATTGCATCCATGGATTCTCTCGTCGTAAACCAAACCTTTTGTGCATGGCAATTGGTTTGGAACGCCAAACTCGCACTTGATGTAACTTGTCGAACATTCAGAGCTTTCTTCGTAGATTCCAAATTGATATTCACAACCAGGTGTTGAGATTGCGGTCGCTAGAAGAAGAAAAATCGTTGAAATCTATTTTTGGTAATAAGAGAAATTCATTTACGATCATATTTGCGGTCGCCACACTCAGCAGCCCAATTGTAGTTACAATGGTTGTGAACTCCGCCCTTTCCATCGAACAACAATCCATTTTCACAAGTTTCCAAAGTCAACGTTCCATTTTGACAGAGGAAGAACTGATCGCAGTTCTCAGGATGCTCATAAGCTTGCTCTCCAAAAGGCTCTGGGCAGCTCGTTGGTGCGCCGTTGGCTGAAACATAAAATCGTAATGGTCAAGAGATATCAATTAAAAGCTAAATTATGCAAACGCTTAGGAGATATTATTATTCAACGAGCGATTGATTTCTTTTTTCTTCTCGCGCTTGGGTTTCGCATTGAATTCCAAGTGAGCTTGGAAAATCGGCTATTTGCATAAGTGGCGTAATCGATAAAATTTGAACTAAAAAAATTGGATTGGAAAATCGGTAACAAATGAACCGAAAAAAGTGAGAAGAAGAAAAGTTAATTTAATTGGCAAAAGTGTGTGCTCGACCCTCGCAAGCGATTTTCAGGAAACCAAAACAACTTTTTTCATGCTCGTTTCTTGAAGCAATTACAGACCATAATCATGTTAAGGCCAAGCTGAATGCAAGAGAAGGTTTTCCATTGTCTCATGACTTTCGACTTGAAACTCTCAACGTATATCGATTAGAACATTTCCGCCAATCAATCATAAGTCGCAAGACTTGATTTCTCTTAAACAACTTCAGAATCGGTTGGAAATGTGAAAGAAAAAAAACTAAATCAAGGTTGTTAACTGAAACTTGTTTCTCTCCAAATGTTAGAAGTTGCAGTCAGAAACCACTTCGCGATCAAGTTAAAGAATTTTTAAAGAAACAAAGATCGAAAGTTCAAATCAAACTCACCCAAAACTCCAAAGGAAATGACGGCGACAATAGCGAAGAATTTCATCGTTTTGTCTCTTCTGTTACCGAAAGCAAATCGTTAGTGATCACGCAAGTAGAGAATCTATAAAGAAATGAAATTGAAAGCTGAGCTTTTTTATAAAGCGACGAGGAGAAAGATGTTATGCAATGTCAGTGATGAATTAAAAGAGAAAGAAAGTTAGGAAGACACGAAAGCGTCATCTTCAGTTCTTTCATCTCTCGAGTCGAGAGACTGCGAAAAATTTCACTTTCACGAGATCTTTGGTGACTCGGAAACAACGACGGGACGAAAGACAATGCGGAATGAAACATATCAGATCAAGTTTTTTTATTTAATAAACACCTCACCGTCAAATTCAAACAACTCTACAACTGATGCCTTAAGTGGCTAAAAACTAACTGACTCTTGCTTAATTTTTTTTTCAGCAACGCAAAAATCGGTTGAGGCACGACGACATACACGTCTTCTGATGGTATGAAGCGAATGTTGTGTTTCCAAAACAAACTTATGTAGGCGACGAGTGTAGAGACAGGCAGAGCAAAGATTTGAGTGTAGCCACGTTATATAATGACAACATACGATGATGCACTTACCAAGTAGAAGCCAAACTTGCTTTTCATATTTTTTATGAGCTTACGAAAGCTTGTGGTGGAGGATTAAAAGTTTCCAATGATAAACAATCAATGGGAGCTTAATGGAATATTAAAAAGCTCAATGTGGAAGTTCTGTAAACAAACGTCGTCAACACGCGCAACCATAACAGGATTTCGCGTTGCAAACGAACTTTTGATTAAAATGAAAATATTTTCGCAGAATTTGTCAACAAATTTATCATGAAATGAAATGATACTTCAGGGCTTTCGAGAGTCCTTTTGCTGTACTCGTAAATGATTAAATAAGAAATTCATTTGGTCTAGAAATCTCTTTTTAATTGATCAATTTGATGATAAAATTAAAGTGAAACTTAATGAAACCTCCAGGCGTTGAACATTATTTTTATAGGAAACTCATGTTCGTCGAAACTGAAAGAAGTTGAAGCTGAAAACCCTTACATAACATTGCATGAAAGAAATATAAAGCAGCTAAACTTCAGGATCGATAAATTGCAATTCAAACGAAGTTTGATCGCCTAAAGCTAAAATAATTTCAATAAAACACAGAAAGTTCACATTCAAAATTTTTATTTTTTATCGAGAACTTGAAAAGTGCAGAAAGTTGTGCAACAGACTTAAGCAGAAAAGAGTAAGAAATAGTTAAAGTTGTGCCATAGTTGTGCAGGAAGAAAGTTGAAGACTAAAGTAGAAAAAGAAGGAAGAGTGAAAAATCACGGTGGATAGATCAAGATGAAATGAAAATGAAAGTAAAGTTCAGTCAGAAAAAAAAGTTGGAAAGAAGAACGAGAATTATGAAACTTGATTGAAGAAAAACTCGTTTCGCAAAGATCGAGAGGAAGAAAGAAAGAAAGAGAGAAGGAGTTCAAGTAGAGTCTCAAAGTGTAAATATCTAAAGGTGAAACTTAAAAAAGTTTATTAAATTAAATGATAATCCCAATAATGGCAGTCTTGCTAATGCATACTTATTAAAGATTAGGAGAGGAGTTGATAGAATAGTTTTTAAAGTAAGAATAGGATGAGAGTAGAATAAAGTTTGTCTAAAGGTCTACGGAAGAGAAGCGGTTGATTGAAATGAAAATAAAAGCGGAAGAGAAGTTAGAGAAGAAGTTTAGTTTTTCTCAGCAGCATCTTTGTACCAGTCCTCGCTGTGAAGAAAAAAATGAAATCAAAATTAATTTTTATGTCTCAACATCAAGTTTGAATAAACTTTACCATCCGGGAACATTTTCAGGTGCGTCGCAACGTTTAGTTTCGTCATTGAAGACTTCACCAGCTGAGCATCCGAGCTCTCTTGGTTCAATTCCATTCAAGCAAACGTAGAACTTCTGACAATCTTCTGGGTGTGGGAAATGAGGGTGAGCGACGATCTGACCTGACTCGTCATTCTTGCTCTTGTCTTTCGGGCATTGGAAGCCGTCTTTAAGTTCTTTCTTAGCTTCAACACATCCCTCTCTGTTTGCACTGTCGGGCCAGACACATGTGCCAGAGTATTCATCGAAATAGAGTCCACCTGTGCACTTATTTTCGATGTATTCACCATCAACGCAAGTGTAGAAAATGTCACAGATCGTTGAGTCAGGGTGAGCGAAGAAACCATTTCTTCTTGGGCAGAAATCATTCTTTCCCTTTGGTGTTTCTGTCATTAAATAACAATTAAACCAATTAAACTCGCGGATCAAATTAAAATCAACTTACGTAATTCTGTACGATCACCGCAATCGACGTTGAACGGTTGGTCGCACTTGTTGACCTTTCTTAATGTTGGGTCGAACACGAGGCCATCAGGACACAGACGCTCTTTGGCGACTCCATCTCTGCACTCGTAATATTTGTCACACTGTACTTCATCCTCGTACTGTCCGGATTTGTCGTTTGGGCATTTGAAGTTCTGGGCGTCTGGAAGTAGAAAAGCAGGAAACGTTTTTCACTTTCTAAAACCTTCAAGTCTGTCGAGCAATGAAATTTCTTTTATTTATCGCAGATTTTTAAAACTGTTATGCAACATCGTTTCTTTTATTTCGTGTTCATCCATAAATTTACCATTCAAATCGTTGTTTAATAATGAAAACAAAGAAAGATGAAGATTGACATTTGGAAAATAAGAAAGAGATTCATTGAAGCGTCGTCGTGTCAAAGACGCGTCTTCTTATAGAAATCAATAGCAAACAATGGTAAATCAAGCTTGAAAAGCAATTTGGCGATACACAGCACAAGCATTGAATTGAATTTCTCTTCACGTCGATGATGACGAGATGGCAATGTACCAACTCAATTCTCTTTGAAAGTGGAACGCGCCGAAATCAAAAGTGTTTTACTTTTCTCTCGCTCCGCAACTCGTACGAAGTGAGTTACTCAATCTAACATCTACGGAGCTATTCATTTCACTGCACGTTTCATTGGTTTTATAATATTTGCTCAGGTATTTGATAACACCCATCGTGGTGAGGTGTGTAACATATTTGCAGGCGAGTGTCGATTGCCATTGAAAAAAAGTTAAATAAAATGCAGAAAAATGTCGCGTTACGAAAGCGTTCCTTTCAAGGCAATTGACTTTTCACCCAAACCTTAACTCGCTCGACAGCTATGCCGACAATATGTAATTACTGTTGATTCATAATCGAGTTCCGCGTTCTTAGAAAAGTTTTGTCGCTGTGGCAAACTCCTCGATCGAAAGCAATTAAAAACCTGCCTCAGACAGATTTCTCAATAAAAATTCGTAAACATCTCTTCGTCATATTCTTCGTGGCAACTCTTTTAAAGGTCATTTTCAGATTACACAAACTATCACCAAGAAGTTAAGTTTCGAATGGCAACGGAACCAGTTTTTATTTCGTGATGCAAAATTATGTAACAACAACGAATTGAGATGATGGACTCTTGTGGGCTTTCTTCTCTCTTTTCGTTGGTTCGAGAAAATTTTGCGCAACGTATGCAATCGATCCTCTGCACACGACGTGCCTCTCATATTAAAACAACCATGAGAGTTACCGTTAAACGTCGCGATATATCGAACGAAAAACAAATATACTCACTCGCTGTTGCTACAATCAGCGTCATCAAACACAAAAATCTGTTCATCTTTGACTTATTTTGCTTAACGGTTTAAATGCCTTTAATTAGTTTTTTGTTTTCTGTATGAAAATGTAAATGCACAACTTGAGGAGGACTTGTCAACGATGTCTAATCACTGTGAACGATTTTATTCAACTGCCAGATTTTTTGGCTCTACTCTCACTTTTGACTTTTGAGGAGCTTTTGAGCCTCCCTACCTCTAAAATAAGATCGCTTAAACGCCGCATTTTTCTTACAACGACAAACTGATTGTATTAATGTTGAGGGAAAGAAAAAAAACTTCTTAAGCTTACGTGTATTCAACGGGTTTGCGATGTATGTGCTTCGAGTAAAACAAAAACGAAAAAAGTGATCGATATGCATAACAATCTTTGCACATACTCAACAAAATATGATGAATGGTCGATTGAAAGTTTTTTTTTGTTCATTCCCATGACGATACAGCATCTTATCTCTTTGAATTCAATCGAATGTCTTTGACCTATTGAAGAGAATCGTCAGAGCAGTGGATGCATGTTGAGCCTTGAATTCAAGACAGATTTGCACAATGCTTAGATTTGCATTTTCAAACGATTATCTTAGTCCAAGGTGAAGTGAGAGTAGATGCATTCAGTCATTTGAAGTGAGGGAACCGATTTAAAATGTTATCAAGGTCAACTAACAGCCCCTTTCTATTTTTAAAATAAATTTTATGCTAAATTACTTGTTTTTTGGTATTTTTATTTTCCTGGAAATATTAAAAACAGGTCTTGAAAATTTTATGTGGTCCAGACGCGTTGAGTCTCGTGTTTTTCATTAATTTTTTGTTCATTGTCGGTTGAGTCGAAGATTCAAACATAAGCGACTCTGAAGTTTCAATTATTTTGCAACTTCGACATATTTATTTAGATTTAACGGTTAATAAATTTGAATTCACCACATTTTGTAAACAAAGCAAAAATTCACGGCTAACTTCTTTAAAAATACGTTTTTGGTAGTTATCACAGCTATAGCAGCTCTGAAATTGCAACACAGCTCATTAGACAGCGAAAGTCTAAGCCTTCAATTCGATAGTTTTGTGATGAACAAAGGTAAAGTTAAGAAAACTGAGAAAAATTTATTTGTACGATGAAATTATTTTGATTGTTGTTGTAGTATCAGCTGGATGGAATTGATAAAAATAAAAAGGTTGTAAAATGGATAAATACGGTGATGGAAAGTCATCGCGCAGTCGGTGGAAAGATGACAACAGAAATCCAAAGCTCTACGATGAAAGAACTGACCGCGCTGGAGTCTCGACTTCAAATCAAAACGGAAAGCCGAGCAATCAGAAATCAAACCGCATCAACAAAAACGAGGTTGCACATCAAATAAATCAGAATCTACCGGAAGATATCAGAATTTCGAAGCTTCTGCGTCGTTTGGAGACAGAGACAACAATCGGTGGACTTATCGATATTTGCGAGAAGCTTAAAGTTGTTGTTCAGGATCCTCAGGTGATTATTACGTTTTTGTTAACTCATTCATTTTATAAATCTTATTTCTTCTTTTATAGAACGCAAATTACATTCGTCGCTCTTTTGATATGATCGCCAATTCTGTGACTACAGTTATGAAGGACTGCTCTCGCGAAGCATTGCCACATTTGTCAGAAGTTTTCGGACTTATGGGTCATTCAATTTGCTATGACTTTCCCATCTTCAAGTCCTGGGTTTGCAAAACTTATAAGAGCACAAAAAGTTTACGTCCAGCTATGATGAACTCGTTGGAGAAAACTTTGAAGATGGATCGAAATGGCGCTGAACTTATTGATCAGATTGCGAGATTAATGGAGTTGCTGTAAGTTTCAACAAATTTTGTCGCTATCAGCAAATCTTAATGAAACTTCTTCTTTTAGTCGCGATTTCCTCGAGCAATCTGACGTTGCGGAAACTTTTATTGCAATAACTCAAGTGCTTATGGTTATTGCTCAGAACTATTATCGACATTTTAAGCCTCATTTCACAAATATTGTCGACATCATCGTTGGATGGCATTTAGAACTTGAGCAACAGGCGAACGTTAAAAATCACTGCTCGGTTGTACTTCAGAGCTTTCATCAATGTTGGGAAGCAGATCAAAAGTTTACTCTTGATCTCCTAGGTCAGCTACTTGAAGACATTGTAGCGTGCAGCGAAAGGGAAGAAGGTGAGGATGTCAGTGAAAAGAAATTAAAAGAGTTTGGATCGTTTGTTGGAGTCTTCAATACAATTCTCAAGTGCATCTCGACCACACCAGATGCAATTGCTTATTTCGTCACGAAACCGTTCTTAGATGAAAGCTACGAGAAAATTTTGAACGTCGCTAAGTTTGCATTGTCAGAATCACACGACAGTGAGATTATTTTATCTGTCAACGAGTTTCTTCTAATCGCCTTGGATTTACGGCAGTGCGATGTTCAAGTTCAAATGGAGGATATTCAAGAAATCCTTGAAATGGAATTAAGCAACTTGGAGAAGTTTAAAGATGTTCAACTCGCTGCTTTCTTCAGTTTGCTTGTCAAGTTTATCGATGAATTCAAAACAACACTTCCTTTGTCCTTTATCAATCAACTTTTTGATGGTAAAGGAGTGCTCGTCACAAAAATTCGATTTACTAACGATGGTCGAGTCAAAAGTGGCCTAATTCAAGTGTATCATGATATCCTCGCTCTTAAAAATGTGCCAATTCTTCAAGCCGCCTACGTTCATATTGTGAATGATCTTGGAGTTAGCTTACGTGCGATTCCTGAACTTCGAGAAATCAAATGGAGTTCGCCATTCCCAGTGTCGGATGAGGAGCCTAAAAATAGCCAGACATCGATTTTTAAAGCTCAATACGCACTCAACTTCAACCTAATTGCACTATCAAAACTTGCAACGATTCAGAACTCAATAATCGCAATGTACTCATTGACTCCTTCAATACTCGAGACATTGATAAATCTACAAATCTGGAATCAAGAATGGAGCACATATGAACTGACTCAATTTGCAGTTCTCAAAATGATATCAGCTCATTGTCTGAAAAACAGCAATTTCATCTCTTCAAGCTCGTTGTTCATATCGAAGAATCCTTCGATTCAACCGACAAATTCATGGGAATCGGCATCTTCGCCTACCGAGTCTCCAGTCTCACAACATTTCAAATTAATTTTGGATTTCCTTGAAAAGATGCTCAAAGGAACGCCATCACTCAAGCAGATGAAGCTTATACTCGATTGGCTTGATAAAATCATTCAACAGACATCTCAATATGCCGAATCGTTAATGACAAATCAAAATTTCGTGTTCATCGTCAAGCGAATGAACAATCTCGCTATCAAGTATAACGATGAAGTTTTGTTCAAAGTAGCTGCTTGCAACGATTCTCTGTATGCGTTCGAAAATATTCATTCGGATATATCGACATCGATTGTTGAGTTGTGTGGCGTTCAATTGTGCTCGGTTAATCCCGATATTAGAAAACTATTCTCGTTCATACTATCTCGAATTCCAATGCGATTCACCCTCGAGCAGGCGAAATCACCAAGCGGAATCAATCAAGAAGCAATCTTGAAAATATCTGAGATGGAAAGTTGGCATTTATCGTTGGGAGCGATTCATGGTGGCGAACTTCGAGCTCAATATTTCCTCGAATTCATCAATCATATAACATTCTCGACAAAAGCAACAAATATCGATCAGTTTATTCTGCGTGCTTTCAAAAACTGCTGGTTCAATGGGACGGAAATGGCGGAAGAGTATAAGAAAGTGACGTTGAAAGATGTGAGGACATTGACTTCGTGGATTCAATGGGAAGCGGCAAGATTCTGTGTCAACAACAAATTGAGAACACCCTTGGGAAAACCTCAAGACACTTTCGTGAAGATTGAAAATATCATTAAAGAGCATGCGAGGATTTTAGCATTAAAGGAGAAATCAAAGATGCAAGACTACAATCATGTGCTGGCCAATCAGAGAAACGTTAGAATTCTCTTGGGATTCATGGAGGCACTCGAAAAGGCGATTTACAATGCTGCTGAAGGAAATGCTTTTGGAATTCAACCACCAGAGAAGCCAGCGAAAACTTTCTTCAGACTGAATGCATCAACGTGTAATGAATGGTTCTCAAGAAATCGTCTCGCTCTTCACTTGCTTGCGTTGCATTGCATGGAGCTTGAAATGGTCATTCGTTGCTCGACTAGTGTTTTGAAAGACATGGTCACTGCCGGAAAAGTGAATGAACCTTATTTTGAGCAGATTCTGTTGTCTCTTGTTTGGGCTTACTTGAGAAATTTTGAGAGCGATGCACTTTTCGGTTTATACATTTGGACGAAATCAGTCACAGGAAAAAAGCTCTTGTGGATTAAGATGGCTGCCGAGCAAGCAGCAGGTCATAGAGAAATCGCTGCCGATGGATACACAAAGCTCTTAAAGGATGAAAATTTCGATCCAAATATTTACGATTTCATGAACGACCAACGAAAGATTGCCATTCTTTTCTCGGGAGATTTCACGAAACTCTACACAATTGTTTCCGAGGAAGAAACGCGATACTTCAAACCACAGAATATTCCGATTTTGACAATTACCGCACAGCAATTGGCATCGTACGTGAAATATGATCAGACAAATGATCCTGCTGTCTTACTAGATCTTGAACAATGGGAAATATTAGAAAAACCGCCAAATGTTTCAAGCAATTTCTCAGTTCATAAGATGATTTCATTGACAGAGAACACTCTTGCACATTCCTTGATCTCTCACGAAAATTTCAATGACAATTTGACAGAATCTCGATGGGAAATTCTTCACACTTTATTAGCAGAATGTGTTCGAACGGGATCACAAGAATATTTTAATTACTTGAACCTTCTGAATCACTTAGCACACAAAGCAGTTGAACATCAAGATCGTAATGGCTTTCGAAACATTGGATCGTTTGAAATGAAGAAGAAATTTGGATCACTCACGATGTATCTCGCTACAGCTTGGTCGGAGTTCTTCGATGATTATTCACCAAAAGGCGAACAACAGAACATTAATCTTCGCTTGGATTTAGTATCTGTCGTTCGGAAAGAACAAAACTACGTACAATGCATGCGGGAGCTTACGAAACTATACAAAAAAGTGGAATATATCGAACACGTCGGATTTCCAATCGAGTTTGATTCTCTCGAGCCCATTAAAGATTATTTGATGTCTCCAAAAACAGTAGAAAACCCCAAGATTTGGAATGAGAATGTCTCCCGAACTGTCTACGAACATTGCAAAATGCTTTACATCGCCCAACATCAGCACGCCGATGCCATTCAATTTGCGGCTAGTTCTGCTTGTGGCATCAACTGTCGACTGGTAACAGAAGAATTCGAATCATCTGAGAAATTGAAACAGCAGTGTGTCAAGTTCTACATGAAAATCTCTGAGTGGATTCAGAGTGAAGATGATTTCCTCCTCAAGAACGATGGTAATTCAACACCTCTCAAGACTCTTGTTCATTCGCTCAACGATGAACATCACGTTGATGAGAAAATGCCACTGATTGACGCAGCTGTAGGGAAACTACTTCAAAGTGGCGCAAAAAAATGTCCGGAAATGACAAAAGTTTGGTCAGCTCTTGGCTCTTGGTGCTATCGCTGGGGACGAAAAATGGTTGAATCAAAAACGGACAGTCATGGATTAAGGCCCGTCGATAATCAAGCAATCGTTGAACTGTTGCCCGAAGCTCAACCGGATGACATCGAAAAGATTATAACAATCTTAAATGAACAACACATTGTAGCAGAAGATGAAGACATTGGACCAAATGAAACGAGTTCTACGGAAATGATTGAATGCCAGCTAAGGATGATTCCGCTATTGAAAGATAAGGATGGCGAGTTCATTGACGCAATCATCGAATTGTGGAAGCAGGCACACCGTGAAATTTATCGATATTTTGAGCTCTGTGCGACTTCATACTTTAAATTTCTTCTATTGTCATCTGACAAAGGCGAGGATTCGGGCGATTCTTCCGTCATTACTGCTACTCTTCGACTTCTAAGATTGATTGTTAAACACGCCCTAGGCTTGCAAGAAGTTCTCGAAGAAGGATTATCGAAGACTCCTTCGGATCCATGGAAAGTCATAATCCCTCAGCTTTTTTCTCGTCTTAATCATCACGAGCCTTACGTAAGGCGGCGCGTGTCAGAGCTTTTATGTCGAGTGGCCATTGACTCGCCACACCTCATCATTTTTCCAACAGTTGTAGGGGCGCAAGAAACGATGGACGTTGCTAAAATCACAGATGAAGAAACTGAGAAGAATGTCGAGTCTGAGTGGAAGAACAGCAGCTTAACCTTTTGTTTCAATTCGTTGTTGGACACTCTCTCAATGCAAAGTCCCAAAACTGTCAGTCAAGTTCAGTTACTTGTCCGCGAGCTACGACGGATTTCGCTGTTGTGGGATGAGCTTTGGTTGTTATCGTTGTCTCAAGTCTACGGAGAGAACGTAAAGAAATTCCAAAACTTTGATGCCGAATTCCAAAAACTGACACAAACTCCTGACAAGGTCGAGCTATACACAGAAAAGTATCGATTGTTAATGAGACCAGTCTTGTTTGTCCTCGAACGCCTCCAGGAGTGGACTTCAAAGACGGCGGAAACAAACAACGAAAGAAATTTTCAAGAGAAATTCTCAAAGTTCATTGACTTCACGATTTGCGAGATGAAAAGACCATTTGACGCCTCCAATCCGCTGTATGCGTTCAACAAATTTAAATTTCTCTACCAGCAAATACAACAACGTGTACACAAGCGAATGAATTTCACGCTGAAAATGAGTGACATTAGTCCAGTGCTGGCCAATTTACACAACACAGTGATTAGTATGCCAGGCGTCGAGCCGAAGGGCGAGAGTGAAGCTGTTTACATTCAGTAAGAAGCATCTTTCGAAAGCTTTATTAATATTTAATGAGTTTCTTTCTTTTCGTTTTTACTTAAATTACTCCCAGGTCGGTAGATAACACGATTCAAATTCTTCCAACAAAAACGAAACCGAAGAAATTGTCATTTTATGGCAGCGACGGAAAACGCTATACTTACTTATTCAA
Organism: Smittia aterrima; assembly: GCA_033063855.1. NCBI lineage: Eukaryota > Metazoa > Arthropoda > Insecta > Diptera > Chironomidae > Smittia > Smittia aterrima. The sequence continues at coordinate 16,564,085 of CP093831.1, read as the reverse complement.
AGGCATGGAAGATTTGCATTTGGATGAGCGAATCATGCAATTTTTATCGATCTCCAATCTTATGATGAAGAGCTCCATTGATTCTGATGGGAAGGTAACAAAATACGTCGCACATCATTACTCGGTTATTCCCCTTGGTCCGCGATCCGGTCTCATCAGTTGGGTTGACGATGTCACTCCCATATTCTCCATCTATAAAAAGTGGCAACAACGAGAAGTCGCGAACCCAAGAAAGGATAAAACTTACGTTTTTATGCGACCTTCGGAGCTTTATTATAACAAGATCACTCCGCTACTAAAGGAGCACGATATGAAGCCAAGCGACAACCGTAAAGATTGGCCACTCTCAGTTCAGCGAAAAACATTTGAAGAACTCAAAGCTGAAACTCCGAGAGACTTACTCGCAAAGGAATTTTGGTGCACAGCATCGACTGCTGCAAACTGGCGACAAATCGTTAGGAATTATTCAGTTTCATTGGCAGTCATGAGTGTGATTGGTTATGTGATAGGATTGGGTGACCGACATTTAGACAACATCCTGGTTAAGCTTGCTACCGGAGATATTGTGCACATTGATTATAATGTTTGCTTCGAAAAGGGCAAAACTTTGCGTGTACCTGAAAAGGTTCCGTTCCGCATGGTAAGAACCTTCCTTGACCGTTTAACTTAAGCTTTTTGATTAATTTAACTTTCCATCATCAGACACAGAACATCGAAGAAGCCTTAGGACTAACCGGCATCGAGGTGAGTGATAAATTAATTATTTAAAAAATGATTTGTGATTCCCGTTCGGTCCCTGAACTTCATGATAAGCCACGATCGATACTGCTACATTTAAAACTTCGCTGGCTTCTCGTTTCCAAGTAAACAATTTTAGCAACAGAACTGATAAGTCACATGTAGACGAGCATGAAGGAAATTTGTAACTCTCGTGTTTCTAATTATGAAATTTTCTTCAGCGTGGTTGGTTCTTAATTGTTGCGACGTTTAAAAGACACGAAACCTCATAAATAAGCAATGAGTCGATAAGCTATTTATAGGAACGCGCTGAAGACGCAAGTACCAGTGAAAAATCCGCTATCGTCGTGGAAAATCGAACTAAAAAATCTATTTTTTTATTCAAGCATAATTTAATCAATTTTTTTTATCCAATTATTCATTGTCGTGTTATGAAAACAATTTCCGCGTTTTTCTTCATTCTCAAATGAGTTCTATCACAATTTTATTTCAACCAACCTTAAAAAGCTCCGATGCGGGTTGGAAAACATTAATCTATAATTCATGAATATGTTATCAGTTTTATAAATAGACAACAATACGAAGAGCCCTCCTGTGTGCTTTGTGTTGGTTTTGGTGGTAATTCGATCGGTTTGAAAATGCATTTCAGTTTGTTATAAAACGGTTGGGGTTAAAGTGAAAGCTTTGTGATTAATGTTTGTTATGTCAGTCTTATGCTATGTCAATTTAACGCTGAAACATAAAATTAAGATACATTTCATAACCTTAAGCCATCAATTATAAAGCAAACGAGCTAATTTTTTATTTTCACGGTCGAATATGAGATGCGATTGCTCGTTGCTTCAAAGGACATTTCTCTTGGCTAAATATTTCATTCCTGTGTAGCATGAGAAGCGTGAGAAAGCTCTCAGGTGTCAATTGACTTGCTCGTGAATGTGGCTTGCGTTTAAGGGTATGAGTAGAGACATCAAAACTGTTGATTCATTCAAATGAATTCGGGTGTTTTCTCCACTTGAGATTCCACTTTTGTTACAAGACTAAGGATCCTACCTTGAAATAATTTCTTATCTACGTAGGCCCCATTCAACATGTGGGGCATGTCATGAGCGAATTCCTCAAATTTACCTTAAAGCAAACGTAAAATTTCCTCTCGAAAATGTCGAAATTTCATCATCGTTACATCGACATGACGGCACGCCTCGAGCAGCTCAAAAAAAAAAAAGGTTTGAAGAAAGCAGAAGCTCATTCATGTTCTGTACCAGTCGCTTGACTGAGATATCATTTTATGTTATTTTTCGGTCTGACTTCCTTCCAATGTCAACATTTTTAACATTCAACGCTTATTTCCTTCCGCTCTTGTTACTTGAAGTGCAAAAAAGCTTGGAAATTTCTCTCTTTTCTATATAAAATGAAAATCACTATACTCTCGGTCGCTTTAAAATGAAAAGTGTTTTGCTAAAAAACGTCGGTTAAAATGATAATGGCCCTGTTCTCAAATTCATCTGAATCCTCAGCAGAATTGAAATGAAAAATGTTTCTCATGTTGTCGAACAGAACCCTTCGTAAGAAAATGGAGACTTTTTTGAAGCTTTACCCATTAATAATCTCATCATGTGAAATGGTTTCAAGTTAACGTGTGAATGATGGAAAGCGAATGACCAGAATGACTCTCGTGGCTGTAATAGGATTCCTCTTGTTAATTGGGTCAACAGAGGAATGGGGAGAAACAGTCGGTGAAGCAGAAAACAAAACATAATTGATTTCAATAGTCTTCTAGAATATAATTTGTCGGTGAATAAAAATGTAAGGAGAGAAGAAGGAAAAGCCATAAAAATTCTTATACCTGCAAAGCACTTCTACGTTGTTTCATCATCTTGAATCAGTTTATAACTTTATAAGACAAAAATGATGGAACTTTCACTTCTGAGTCTTCCATCAAGCGTAAGCAGCTTTTTGCAGTTGAAAATTATTTATAACTTAACATAAATCTGAGCTGACAATTGAAAAAGTAACAGCGATTATGACAACGAAGCTCCAACTTTTACGATCCTTTTCACGATTTTAATTTAAATTTTAAGAGGAAAGTCGCGAATGAAAAACTTCAAGGTTTCACCTCACATTACAAAATATTGATGTGGAAAAGCGATGATTCAAAATTTTAATTGCAAATTGGAAATAGACTCGTGCGCTTGCTTGACGCTAGGCAACCAACGACCTGTTGTTTTGCTGGTGACAATTTTAATTAAGAGCCAAAAACACAAATGAAACAATTGCAAAGCCATTAAAAATCCAATTTCCTGTAAGTAAAGCGATTGAAGCTGAAACATATTTATAGTTTGTTCGCAATTTGCCCTCAAGTTGTTGGCATGCTAAATTTGCCACAGAACTCGAAATAACTTTGATTTGTTTCTTTTTTCGTGGAAAAGCAATTCGAACAATTGAGTTGCGTGTCAGCAAAAAACCCCTCGCTTATCATTCGCTCGATTTCTATCTTGTTTATCTCTAAGCTAAAAAAAATGAGGATACGATTTATGGTAATCTACTGAGTTTTATCAACATCATGTAAAACATTTACTCGAGAGAGCTGAAAATAGTGCATTCAATGATAATCGAAGCCGTAGCGAGAGTGAGAGAGAGTTTATCAATATGTAAAGCGTGACAGCAGCGATAACAAGTCTTGTCACTTGACTCCGCTTCTTTCAACCCCGATCAGGTGACAATTCTCATGCGAATAATGAAAATTGCCCTCCTACTGAAAATAGTTTTTCAATTTGAAGTGAGTGAGGTAATTGAGTTAGCGCATAAACTGCCGAAGGATAATTGAGTTTATTATGGAAAAATAAGATAACAAAGTCGGTTTCTATAGAAATTTTGTTAAGCAAATTGAGTCTTAACCTCATCTGCTGAATTGTTTAGAAATGAACTACAATGCAGAATCAGCTACTGGTGCAGGCTTAATAATTATTTCATATTTCACCAAGAATCTCACAATTCATATTCCACGAATTTAACGAACGACACCACAGCGTCAATAAAAATCACTTTTTTCCACATCAACATCATTTTATTAAAATATTGATTTCTAGAGATTAAAATAAATAGAAAGAAGATTTTCTTCATCTTGCATAATTTGAAATGTTTTTCATTTGTTGCCATCACAGATTTAATACTTGTTTACGAAATTGTTTCTAAAGCTTTAAGCATTGAAGTTCAATTCGGTACTTTTCCGGCAGACTTTCTCGCTGCTGCCATTTAATTTCTCGAGATCAAGCACACGAACAGTTGAGGTGCTGCTGTTGTTGAAACTTTTTGAGATGTTCTTTCGACCGAAGTTGAATGACGGAAAAAGATTTTTGCTGCTCAAAGTTTTGGCCTCGCTTGTCTCATTAGGTTGCATGTTTGGCTTTGAATGACTGTCTGTGTAGTCGACGATAGAGCCATGGCTATTGCTTTTGTTCGTTTTCTTACTTATAGCGATGCTGTTCGTAGATTTTGACTTAACTTTAGAGCTTCCATCCATTACACGAGACTTGTCAGTGTTGAGGAAGTTATTCTCCTTAAACCTTTTCAAATCTCCATCACTCGAGTCAAAGTCATAGTTCTCCGTCAACTTGTTCACAATCAAATTTCCTGTTTTAAATGTTCCGTTTTCACTTGGCACCTCATCACTTGAATCCTGTTTCATTATGGTCACGTCGTCTTGCTCAGCAGGTAATGTTGTAGTTGTGATTATAATCGAGCTTCTCATATCCGATTCTATTTTTATTGTGACAGCTGGCAAACTGTTGCTAGCACTCGTCAAGACGTTATTGTTTGTGGTCGATCTAATAGCTAAACCTCCTTCGTTTGTTGATATTCTGTCTTCATCTTCTTCGAAAGTGATACCCATAGCATTGATTGGCTCGATTTTCCTTTGTAGAAATGGAGGAGTTGAGAAGTTTGGGAAAGCCGATGACAGTTGATCTTGATGTTGTGCTGAAGAACTTTTCCTATGAAGATTAGATCTCATGCTTTGGCTCGGTTCAAGAGTGTCTGGACTTTTACATTTTAATAAATTTATGAATGCATTTCGAAAGTTTGTGTTCTTCCATGCATAAATCAGTGGATTCATCGCTGAGTTAGACATCGCGAGAGTGAATGCGGCCATATAAGCGACCGCTGAGCTATTTTCAATTAAATGGTAAATTTGAGAACATGCGACGATAAAATATGGCAGCCAACAGATTGTGAAGCAGCCGAGAATCAGTAAGACCATCTGCGGAAGGAAGAAATTAGAATTAATGTTGTTTGCTATGGTCAGGTGGAGACGCTAAAGATAAACAAATGCTTAAAGACTTTCAACGAACGTAACAAACCAAAACAAGATTGAAGGACGGAAAAAATGTTTTCGTTGAAAGCAGAAAAGCAATTTCCATATGCAATGAGATTATAAAATTGCAATTTCATTTCGTCTTTACTTACTTGTACTGATTTCCAATCTGACGTTCCTTCCTGCTGTCCTGTTGTGCGGAGCTGCTTAACCTGCTTAGAAGCTTCTCGCCATATCCGGCAATACACGAAGAGCATACAGAGCCATACCAGTGAAAATACTGGCGTGATAACTCCAACCATATACCAAGGATAGAAGATCTGATCAAACTCGCACTCAAGTGCATTCTCCCAATTGTTCCAAATCACGGGAATGGAAGCGATTGTAAAGCCCATTACCCATCCCATCGCCATCAGACTCAATGCGACTCTTCGCGTCATGTACCTGGAACAGGAAAATACGATAAATTTAAAAATCATAAAGAGAATCATTAAAGTAAAAAAATCAGAAGTTATCGTTTCGTGTTTTCGGATGTTACGTTAAGAACGTTCAAGCTCGTCGTAAAAAAATCTCATATCTCCATTAAAAACATTTTTTTATTGAACATTGAAAGTTGAAGGCTCAAGATCAATATTTTTCTTTTAATGAGAATGAGGATTTTTCATAAAGTTCATTTATTGGCAATTAGTTTATTTCGTTGTAAGGAAGTCGAGAAAAGTACCGAAAACTTTTTATTGAATAATAATTTTTGTGGTTAAATTTAACTTTTCTCGGTACACGCCTTACGTTGACACAAGAAAATGTTTTATGAGTTTGATGCTCACTAAACAATTCACTCACCTGCTGTAATGAAGCGGGTAACAAATGGCGATATATCGATCAAGGGCGATTGCAATAAGATTCCAAATAGATACGCAACAGGCCATAATCACAAAGAAGAAACGAAGAAGGCAGAATGGCTTGCTGCTGCCGAGATTTGAACCCAAATAGAAAGTCAAATGATAAGGCAGAGTTAGGCCCACAAGAATATCGGAGATAGCCAACGAAAGCACAAAATGATTAGAGATAACGCCCCGTAATCTTCGACTATAGCGAACTGCGAGAATTGTCAGAATGTTTCCACATAAAATTGCCACCAATAACAATCCATCAATTATCGCCCAAATGACGAACTCCTCTTCGATGACCGATCCGCGATTTCCACTATCCACCTCAGTGACGAATGATGCTTCTGTTACTTTCGTCACCATTATCACTTCAAAGAAGATTTCTCTTTTCCTTTACACACGTTATATATTTCAACTTGCCGACGGCTTCAAGTCATAATTAATACATGAGACAGTGATGCAACCACATAGAACTTATCACTAATGCACGTCAAATATTTTTCCTTCAGTTAATCTTTAAACAAATAATCTCTCGCTCGCTTGATGATTCCTTTGCTTTGTGCGTCGAGTTTGAAAGAACTTTTTCTCATCTTTTTTGTTTTGCTGTTGTAAACAGAGCTCGTAAAAATTAATTTCACTTTGATTTTTTCTCTCCTCTCTGTCTCATATTAATGATCTAGAGGAATGAGATGATTGTAATGTAATTGAAAGTTCAATAATCCAGATTATTTGTGTACTAAACACTATCGCCAGCTGCCTCTTATTAAAAGTCAGAATATTCATTGAAATTAAAATTCCATTTCCTTTTATTTTAACTGTTAGGTGAAGTGAAATTTAAATTGAAGATTCCACGATGGATCAAGTCAAACCGTTGCCGTTGAAGTGTCGAGTCAAACTACAGACGCAATGTAGAAAAATTTTCTTCTGTGCTGCACGAATGTCGAGGATTTTCGAAAAATAATGAAAAACTCTCTCACATTTTCACTTCGGCTCTCTCAGTTTTGGAATTCTTGAGCGAACAGCAGCAAACTCGCTTCGACGATTACATAGCATAAGGGACATAAATTCATAAACTGCAATGCATAACAAAAATAAGAAAGACTACGAATTCTTAAATTCAATCAGATCTTCCATGGAATTGCTACAAGAAAACGATTCAAGAATTTTTAGTATTGTCATTTCAAATGTTTAAATGTTTTAACGAGAGTTCTGAAACATTTCTCATAACTCCTTTATCCTCATATTCTAACTTGTTGATCCTTTACTCTCTTCGATTTCTGAATTCTCATCGTACTTTGTTTGACTATTGTGCTCGAACATGTTTTATCATTGAAAAATTTCATTTTGTGCACAACGAAAAATGGCTCTGAGGGTTTATGCTCTGTCGTACTTAATTTGCTCAAAACAGCGGCAGAATCGAAAAAATGTATTGTTGAAGTTGCATGTTTGTAGCTTTTATCGTTCAGGGCTTGGATAGGAGAAGGAAAGAGACGAACGTTAAATAAAAACGATTTTGACGATAAAAAGCGCTTGTATCGCGTTTTCTAATAAAAAAAATTCTACTCTCAGTCTCATGTTTTTTTTTGTTTCCTTTTTTTCAGGGAACATTCCGTTTGAGCTGCGAGCACGTGTTAAAGTCATTAAAACGAGGTCGGGAGACTTTGCTGACGTTGCTTGAGGCCTTTGTTTACGATCCTTTGGTTGATTGGGCAGTTGGAGAAGACACAGCTACAGGCGGATTAGCAAACCTCGGTGCTGGTACAGAAAAAGGATCCTCAAATGTCACTACAGAGTTGACTGCTGCCCGAAAGCAATTAGAACGTGAAGTCACACGCGATACCCTCGCAATTCGGTTCACCGAAATAAAAACGGATTGGACTCAGAATAGGTAAGCAATTAGAAAAGTTTACGCTTCAAATGATAATCGAACTGAAATGTAGTGCTGAAGGAAAACGACTCTATTGGTTTGTGTGTACATATTCGGTTGACGTGCGAGTGAGCATGAATGAACATGAAAGGAATATTTCTAACAAACAAAGAAAGAGAGGGAACTGAAATACTTGATGATAATGTGAAACTCCAAAGTCAAACAGCTTGTGAAAGAGATGAAAAATTTGCTCATTTCGAGGTTTTAAACAAGTGGAACAGTAGGATACCTTTAATAGGGTTTTGAAAGAGATAACCAAGACGTAAACCGTCACTAGCTTACTAATAAACCTACGCCACCGGAGAAAAATCCCTTAAAAAGGACTGTAAGGTGAAATCTTTCCATTCAGTTTCCTTTCGATTCCTTTCATCTAACAATGCATGAGGAGTTGATTGTCTGTGCTTATTCTCGAATCGAGTGTGTTGGAGGTGAACGGACTCTCAAATGATATTTGATGACATATCCAATTTCAGCAAAGTTTTTGTTTCTTTCAACGCCGATAAACAGTAAAAGGCGACGATGAGGGAAGAGGAAATATGAAAAAGATGAAGATGAGAAAAGATTGCATTACTTATTTGTTTTGTGCAAGAAAGGAAAACTGTTTGTATTTGCGATTTAATTTTGTACTCAAGACGCAAAATGCAGCTCCACGATTCTCAAGTATGACTCATAACGAGTCCATTTCCTCGTTGAAAGCATAACGCAAACACATTGCGCCTTACTTTTTTAAAATTACTCGTCAGCCATTAGTTTGAAAATCCATTGGAATTGCGACTTAAATTTATTATTTTCCAACTCGAAATTCTTGAGCAAAAATTAAGTAGCTGAGGATAATTGAGTTAAAGAAATCGATTTATCAATCTGACGTAAAGTATGTTACTATTCAGCGAACAGGAATTTATTTCGTTTGTTGAGCTCTAAACGGATGTCGGGAAATTTTGTGTAAATATTTCATCTCATCCCAAGGAAACTCGAGCAACAACAATGCATTTGTAATCTATCGCCTCCTCGAGCGAGTTTGGAATTGAATTTCATTCTTGCATAATTTATTTTCATTTTCCAATGAATTGAAAACCCTCTTATACTTCTCCGTTGCAAATCATTAAACCTGCGTTCGATCGCTTCCTCGTTGCTTAGCGATTTTCAGGGATTTTTATGCGAGACATAAAAATTAGAATTGAGCTTAGAAAAACCAATGTGACGGATAAAAAGTCGTTCAATTATCTTGAACCGAAAAAAATTGCTCTTTTACCTTCACTTTCTTGACATCAGTGCATGTAATTGGAATTATCCTTCTTGCTAAAGAAAGGATTACGGTTCGGAATGCGAAGTCATTAAATATTAAAGTAAATAATTCATTAAAAATGAAGCACTTGAAGTGTTTTCGACTCATCCTCGAAATTATTTACTTATCCTGGATAAGCAGCGATATTGACACAAAGATGTTTACAGAACGTTCTCAATATTATTTTCTGACCTTCATTTTTATTCGAAACAGGGATGACGTCTACAATCAACTACTTTTGATGAAAAACTGTTTGAGTGAACTGCTTTCAAATCGAGACGACATGCAAAGATTGGAAAGTCAGCGAAGTCTACTGTCAAAAGAAATCTCTTTAGTTCGTGAACTCGAAGCCCTGGGCTCTGCTATGTCAAGCCATCCGCTCAACACTCTCTCTCAGCGTTACGCTATTTACAAAAAGAAAAGAGACGACGTTGAGATGATTAAAAACATTTTGATGGAGAAGGCGGTTGAAGCAGAACGCATGATGAACGAGTATTTGAGTTTCATCGACCACTTCAATTCCGGCAGGATCTACAATTCTTTGTTAGAAGTGAAATCCAATTACGCCACGACGACAACTTTCTCAGAGTTCGATTTAGTGAAAGAGTTTCTAGAAAGCTCTAATCAAGCACAAACTTTTGTCCAAGGAGACAGTTTGCGAAAAGAGTTGGACTTGGCACTTGCAAAACAGCAGAAAATCGTTGGGAAAACATTCGAAGCTCTGATTCAATACTTAAATGTTGTCAACTTCTATCCACATGACCACATCACAAACCATCGATTCGGAAAGTACTCACAATGGTGTCGTTCATTGATCGATAATAAATCGCAAGAATTCGTCCGGCAAGTTGCAATCGCATATGAAAACCTTTTTGGTGTTTCAACAATAAAGGATCAAGTTCCTGAGAATATTATTGGCTTCAATTTTCACTTGCAAACGACATTGGCAGAAGCAAACTTCGAACGTGAACAAAGTCTTCAACGTTATCATCAGTTATCTCAACATTTAAACATCCATCGGACTTTCAACGTTGTCAAAGAAGAGTTTCGTGCAATCATTCTCAGTGAAGTCGACAGCTTCATTGTCACAGCTGAACTAACAAAAATGACCAAGCGTCTTTTGTCTATTGAGTCATCAACGTGTAGAGCTGCTGTTGAACATATTCCCGAATTGTTAATCAACGAACGTTGGTACATCGACGAAATTATAATTCAAACATCGTTCTTGGCCAGCATCAGTGACATTGTCTTCGAATCACCACAGATGAAGAAGAATCCCTTACTCGGCAACAGCTTGGAGTGCTTTAGAGCGGTAACGTATTCGTTAGAAACATTCAACAATATAAAGAATGACTTTCAACTTGATATCATTCCTCAAACCCTCAAAGCTATAATATCGGGAGACAAATCGATGCTTGAAATGATTTCCAATTTGTCGAACGTCCAAAACGTTATGCCGATTGCGGAAATTGCGATGCAACTGCAAGAAGATTTGCATAATTGCATTCAGAATCCCAGCCAAATAGGATACTCGAGAGCGACAGATTTCAGTGAAGCTTATAAAAACATGGTAACGCATTATAAAGCGATGACAATTGAGAGTGCGGGAAAGAAAATATTTCTTGCTATCAATGGAATGTTTATGGAACTTTACAATGCATCAAAGAAGTCTTTAGGATTTGAGAAAACTATTGGAACGCTTTGCCATGAATGGTCAGAGTTGTCAGAAATACAGCAATCTCGAAAATTGTTCCTTACACCAATGAGAGCTTCGGTTAGCATGACCTTGGAGCAAATTTTCTTGATAAAGAAAGTTCAAGCAATGATTGAATTCTTCAGTTGCTGTCTGCAAGCTGCTTGGGCGTTCAAAGGATCTGGCGTAATTGTTAACTTAGACTTAGAGTTTCTGACTCGCCCTTTGAAAGCATTCATCTCCGAGTGTCTGATGAAATTCGTTGTGGGTCGTGCTTCCTACAATGCATCAATCATGACGTGCTGCCTGTTGGAAGACAAACAGAAGACAACTAACAAATGCTTCTCCTTGGATCAAATGTGCTCTGAGACGTCTTCGAGTGTTGCAGAAAAATACTTTATTGCACTGGAAGAAAACTTTAGACAAGAAGAAGCTGTCGAATATTACAAGAATTTGTCACGAAAACAAACAGAGTTCGTTAAACAGTTGACGGGCATATTAAGTGCACATCATTGGCTACATGAAGATTTGTTTATTGCACATCCGAACATTTTACCACCAGTGCCAAGAGCAACTGTTCTGCTTCAACTTCAAACTTTTATTCAAAACATTTCCGGCTTCAATTCATCGATACAGAAAGCACAAGAAGAACTCCAGCAATGCAATCTGATTGTTTTGCAACGTTTGAAGTGGGCTTCGGGTGCTAATCCCATGATGAGTGATTTGTTGACAAGTTTCGAGTCAATTTCCAGTAAAAACCTTGAGTACTACGAGAAGAGTCAGATAAATGCCGCGTTGGCTCTTAAACACTGCTGCTCAGTTTTCAATTTCGAAATGTTAAGATTCAAGACACCGAAGGCATTAATCAGTGACGAAGAATTCCTTAACTTCCTGCATCAATGGGAGAACGTTTGTAATGCTGAGAGGAACGTTGCGCACACTGTCAATGCGATTGAAGAAGCAATTGTTGAACTCTTGGATCCTGAAGGTAAAATCGAAAAAGCATGGATAAACAACGTAACATCTCTGATCGATGACATGATTAATCAAGTCCATAGTGACATTGATTCTCATGAGAAAAGAGTGACAATCATTCGAGACAATCTCGATGTGAGCGCCCATAAGTTACGAAGTTTCATCGCATCACATCATCGAATTTCGGCAGACATTCGCAATCTGTTCAAATCGATTTTGAAACACGATGACAGTGCTCAAAACAAAGCGCTTAAGGAATATCTACAGAAATATAAAATATTCATTGACAACGTAACTGAGCTGCACGGAAATGTACTGAGCAAGGACTTTACAGACAGCATGGTGAAGCGAACAATTGAGCAAGTCGACGGTGCACTTTCAGTGATTAACAAAATTTACTACGATTTGTTTGCTTTCGAGAAAACGTTAAGTACAACATTGACAGAAGGGAACCAGCGGCGAATGCTTCGCAATCATTCGGAAAATTTCTCAATCGAATATCCTGGAACTCCCGCTAAGAAAGGTCAGTGAAAGAACCACCAATAGCCTTAAGTCACTAGAGTTCAGGAAATTAATTTATTTCTCTATTTTTTTCCCGCAGCTTCGAATCAGAAAGAACAGAAAAGAAATGCTTATGCCGTCTCCGTTTGGCGTAGAATCCGCATGAAGCTTGAAGGTCGTGATCCAGATCCCAACAAAACGTCAAGAGTTCAAGAACAAGTTGATTGGATGATTCGCGAGGCTTTGAATCAAGATAATCTCGCTTTGCTCTATGAAGGCTTTACATCTTGGGTCTGAAAACTGCTCAACATTCAAACTTTTCGGATGTTGCCACATGAAAAAGAACAATTTCGCATAAATTGTAAAATCTTATCAATCAATCCCCTCCCAAAATTTGTGAAATCGATTCTCGTCGCTTTGAATCCTTGTGAACGTGTGTTCGAAGCATCTTCTGGCGGTCTCGTGATTCATTTTGCAAATCAATTGGAAACGGTGGAGTTTCGAGCATAGTTAATTGCCAACGATGACGTCTGCAGGACGGATCATGGGCGGTGAATCGTCGCGTGATCAAAACTTTTATAAAATAAACCTTCGCTTTTCTTTTATTAATTTTCGAAATTATTGTTTAGAGCATTTGCGTATTAAAAAACTCGTTTGATCTTCCGCCTTTCATAATTTTTTCATTATTCTTGGAAACTGACAAGAAAAGCTTTTTCGTTCAAACTTTTAATTTTATGATTTCTTATTTCGCGGAATCTTTTTCAATTAATATCACTTTCCAAAATATTAAATGAAAAACAATAAAGATTAGTTGTCCTGAAATAAAAAAAAAAATATTTTAATATTTTAAAAGAAAATTTCCTGAGATTGCAGCTTTACAAATTTTACCGGTTTTTGATGATTTGATAAATGTGGCGCATGCTTTGTGTGGTGAAGTATTCAGTGATGGAAAACTTTTCCAGTAAAAGTCAACATAAAACTAATTTCTTTTTAGGAAGCAATTTGATGTTGAACGGAAATTTTTTAATATTGAACATCTCAATATTTACTCTCTCTGATTAAGCACCAAACTTCTGGACAAGAAACTCTTATCAACTGAACTCATCGTTTAGTAAATGTCAGTTAAACTGAAATTGTGAAATTCGCTTTTCTCTTAAATTTCGTTAACTTTATTCGATTGTCAATTTTTTATTTTCTCAACTTCAAATTGACATAAATTTTTTCATTGTATCCAGTCGTGCCCTTTGATAATGTGAGCTTCAAAGGAGTTCTTTCAGTTTTCACGATTTTAAACTTTGAAATAACTGAGAAAAGCAAAAGCTTTGCTTCAAGCAACGCATAGCGACTTCCAACGCACATTCTTGGTCCCAATCCGAAAGGTAAGAAACTTCCACTTTGAATGTTGCCTTTGTTTTCATCACTGAATCGATAAGGATCAAACTTCTCTGGATTAGGGAAATACTTTGGATCCATTTGAATAGGTCGAATAGGAATTATGACATCAACTTTTTTCAGAACTTTAAAAGTTCTTCCAGTTTCTTCGTCTTTAAAAACGCATTCCTTAGTGCAATGACGTGCAGTGGCTCGGAAGGAAGGCCATTTCCTCAAAGTCTCATTTACAACCATTTCCAGGAATTTCATTTGATTGAGTTGATCGTAAGAAATTGTTTTTCCCTCAAGTTCATTTAACATTTCGTCAACTTCATCGATTAAAATTTGTTGAATGTCTGGATTGTTTGCAAGTTCGAAGTTGATTGACTGCATAAGCGTTGCTGTCGTTTCAAATCCACCAAGAAAAAGAACAAAGGCTTGCGCTACTAGATCTTGATCTGTCCATGAAGATATTTTCTTAACTTTAGTCTCAGTATAGCTAAGTTCTTCAGCATCGCCAGCTTCAAGCTTTAATTGTCCTTCCTTTGCTTGAACAAGAAGTTGGATGACATCGGGTCGTTTTATGTTTCCTTCTCGTCTTCGACGAATTTCGTTTAGCACATTTGTTTCAAAGAATTCATGAACGCTCTTTCGAAATATTTGCTTTCCGAGAAGTTTATAAATGAATGGAGCAAATGCAAGATAAATATTGTAAGTCGGTTCCGTGAAGTCTGTTTCGCTGTCATCAGCAACTTTGTAAATTTCGCTTTCTTTATTTCTAACGCAATCTCCTTTGAAGCCAAGAGCTGTGGTCGAAATTCCGTCGGCAGTTGTTCTGGCGTATGCATCATGTGTTTCGATTTCGATCTCTCCCCCGTTAAGTTTCGCTTTTTCTTCGTGGAAATCGATGAAATCGTCAACACAATCTGTTAGCAATCCATACATATATTTCATTTTTGAGCTTGTGTAGATTGGTGAGAGCATCGTTCGCATATCTCGCCATTTCTGGTCACGCAACATTAACAGAGACCGTCCCAAAAGTTTATCACAAATCAAATTATTTTCATTCCGATCGCGATTTACAAAACAATCGAAATCTTTAATCAAAATTTGTTTGATAAAAGTGGGATCTCTGATAATAATTCCGTATTGACTAAAAAAGCCGTAGAATCCCATCAGTCTGTAAACGGAAGTTGACCTTGAAATATTTCACTGCGGAATTTAATTCAATTGGCTCACTTTTCGTTTGGAAACATTTCATAATGTCTTTGTAAAAAGTCATCAGCGCCTTCCTTTTGAAGAACTAGTGGTAATATGCTTCCAACTAATGGCGATGGTTTTTCATGTGATATTCCTTGATCCTCCAATAATTTGTCATTTTGAATGAAACGCTTGAATAGCCAATAAATTGCACCAAGCAATGCTATCAAAATAATCACTCCCATTTTGAGAACTCACGTTTATTCAGCTTTAATTTTACTTTAAAACTGAAAAAATTCATTTAGATTCTGATTTTTTCTGAAGAAGAAAAAAGTTGAATGTATTTGTAAATCACCAAAATATCATTAGTAACAATACATCTAGACACGGCGCTAAGTTTCAAAAAGCTTGCATTGCGAGGTGTCGTATCTAGGTGTAAAATTTACCCACGAAAAGTGTAAGCATGTATTCGGTTTAATTTATCTTTCTGAAAATATGATCGTGACTCAGTCGAGTAATAACGTCATAGATTTATCTCTGGCTTTAGATAATGTTTTTGCTTTAAAAGAAAATGATTTTATTGACAATGGAAATAGTGTCTGAACACATTCCAAAGAGTTTGTTTGCTTACCTCTTAATTTAATATATTTTGCTCTCAAAGATGAACTTTAGGTTAGAGACTTGAACATTTGAAATTATTCAAACATAACAAAGAATTCTTTTTTCAGAAAAGCTCTTTTTTTAATTATATTCACAAGTTTGACAATAAACATTGCAAAGCTCGAATCGCTTCTTCCCATCGCAGATAATAATCAAGTTATCGATACTTCTAGAATTCCTAATCTAAATCCAAAGCTTTTGCTGGTAATACGACTAATCGAAAGTCAAAAACTAAAATCTTTAGTGGAAGAAGTTGAAGCTTTACGTTTTACAACTAGACGAACAACAACTCGAGCCACAACACGAGCTACAACTCGAACAACAACTCGAGCTACAACTCGAACGACAACTCGCTCAAACACAATTACTAATCGTACGACTAATAATTCGACAACCTCAACAACATTATTTCCGCCTGGAATCTTACCGCCTCAAATAACTTCAACATTTGGACCGAATTGGCCTCAACAAACAACAAGTTCTGCGATATCTCACGGAGTTCCAATTATTTCTTTAATTTTATCAATTCTTCTTGTTACCTTTATCAAAATATAGCAGTTCGATCTAACTTTTGAGTTTTGTTTTATTTCAAATCAATTTTTTTAATCATATCTCAGCTCCACAATGATTAAGCATTTTTAATTTCAAATTGATAACATGAAAACTTGAAACAACAATTAAAACTTCTCCCCAACTGGTTTGATTGTAAGCTCAGAGATGTTGACGTTGTACGGAGTTGCCAGCAAAAATGTGATAGCTTGAGCGACGTCTTCTGATCTCAAAACACATTTGGACGCAAAGTGTTCATCGGCATCGACGTTTGCTGGAGTGCTCATCTCAGTTCGAACCATTCCGGGGCTCAGGTTGGAGACACGAATCTTCTCGTTGCTGAGTAAAATCAATTCTTGTCTGAAGATCTCAGAAACAGCAGTCACTGCGTATTTTGATGGAGCATAAGCATTCAACGACTGTCCAATGAATGGAATTGAATGTCCGGCTACCGAGCCAACGTTCACAATTAAACCAAAATCATTTGACTTCTTCATCAATCGAAAAGCTTCACGGGTACATTGAATGAGCCCAGTGAAGTTAGTATTGATGATTGAGTTTAGTTTCTCTGTGACATCATCCTCTCCAAGCAATGTCATTTTATAAGCAACTCCAGCGTTATTAACTAAAATGCTGATTGTTCCAAAGGTCTTCTCAATCCACTTGAAAGCTTCTTTTACGGAAGCCAAGTCGGAAACATCGCATTTGTATGCGTGGATTTTTCCCGGAGTGTTTCCAACTTCTTTCGCGATTTCCTCGACTTTCTCACTTCGTCTTGCGAGTCCAACTACAATAATTCCCGCGGAAGCAAAAGCTTTAACGACAGCTTCACCGATTCCTGATGAAGCTCCAGTGACTACAGCGACTTTACCAATCCACTTCTCCATTTTCGTTTGTTCTCGAGCGCTTTACTTGACAGACTGAAATGAGTTTTGTAAAACTTAATCTGTGCGTCAAGTTGCCGCCGGCAACGCACATAGCTAAACAAAACAATGTTTTAAAACATTGATTCTCGTTGGTGTGAGTGCGACATCAAATTATAACGAAACGTAATTAAAACATTCACATTTGAAATGAAGTTTATTGTCAGTTTTAAATTTTTCAAAGCTTAAATGTAAAAGTCAGTTGGTTTTTGAAACTTCAATCTGTCGACAACAGTTCTTACCATTATCTCAGTATTGTAGGGAGTTTCAAGCAAAAATTTGATAGCTTGAGCGATGTTTTCTACTCCAAAATCGATGATAAAAGATGAGCCAAAGGATCACCGTTTTTTGGTATTGTCATATCGGTTCGGACCAATCCAGGAATCTAATTAGAGACACAACCTTTTCAATGTCAAGAAAGATCAGCTCCATAAGCGTAACTGAAACGCCGATAAAAGGAATGGCCGGTCATAGAGCAAATGTTTATGATCATACCGTAGTCACCGGATTACTTCATCAACCGATAAGCCTCTTGCGTACATTGAATCAATCCGATGAAGTTTGTGTTGACCATTGAGTTTACTTCCCTGGTAACGCCAAGCAACACAATGCGATAAAAGACTCCTGCGCAGTTAACTAAAATGTGAATCGTTCCGAAAGTCTCTTCGGTCCACTTGAAAGCTTCTGTGACTACAGCAACTTTGCCAATCCACTTTTCCATTTTCGACTGTTTTCAAACTCTTCTCAATTGCGACAGAACTATTTTTCAGCTGTCGCGAATATTTTGTCGAATGAACTTTTCGAGGCCTTGAATTAATCATCATTGCACAAGATACATTGCCACGAGTTATACTCTACGAACGAGTTGTTCAGAGAGTCGAGGCTATAGAGTCCACCTCCGTATGAAATGTTTATGGGATTTTCTTTTCTTCTGGAACAAGCTAAAGTTTTATGTTCATCAGTCTTTCAACTTTTGAGTTGTTTTATTCAAATCAAATGAAATTAAAGAACATTTCAGTTTCTATAAAATATTATAAGAAAATGAAATATTTTAAAAAAGGATCTGTTTTGAGCTGTCTTAGAATCTTTCACCAACAGCTCTTACCATCATTTCAGTGATGTTGACTGTGTAAGGAGTTTCAAGCAAAAATTTGATAGCTTGAGCGACGTCTTTTGGCTCAATATTCGTTGAAAAAAGCGAAGCCAAAGGATCATCATCGCCATGCGCAGTCATCTCTGTTCGAACTATTCCTGGACTCAAATTAGAGATGCGAATCTTTTTATTATTGAGAATGACCAGCTCCTGTCGTAAAACTTCAGACAACGATTTAACAGCTGCCTTAGAAGGGCCATAAGCGTTTGCTGAAATGTTCACGAAAGGAATAGTATGGCCGGAGAATGAGCAAATGTTTATAATCATTCCGTAGTCATCGGATTTCTTCATCAATCGATAAGCTTCTTGCGTACATTGAATCAATCCTGTTAAATTTGTGTTGATTAATGAATTTACTTTCTCTGTAACGTCATCATTTCCAAGCAACATAATGGGATAAAAGACTCCTGCGCAGTTAACTAAAATGTGAATCGTTCCGAAAGTGTCTTCGATCCACTTGAAAGCTTTCTTTACTGACACGACATCAGACACATCGCATTTGTAGGCGTGGACTTTTCCTGGAGCTTTTTCGACTTCTTTAGCGATCTCTTCGATTTTTTCGCTTCGTCTTGCTAAACCAATTACAGTAATTCCCGCGGATGCTAAAGCTTTAACGATCCCTTCGCCGATTCCTGATGAGGCTCCCGTGACTACAGCAATTTTACCAATCCACTTTTCCATTTTCGACTGTTTTCAAACTCTTCTCAATTGCGACTGGAATTGTTTTCAGCTGTCGCGAATATTATATTGCCGAATGAACTTTTCGAGGCCTTGAATTACTCATCAGCCTCTTTGCCACGAACTTTTAATAATAAGAAATGTCTCGACTTTGACGGAGCAATGACTTTAACAAGAGTGTTTTGTTCTTTTTTCGAATAAGACTGCAAAATTTTATGTTTATCAATCTCTCGATTTTTTAGATATTTTAATGAAATAAAAATAATTCAATTTTAATTTAGATCATGCATTTTCAGTTTCTTTGAAAGAAGCAAACTTTATTTCAAATGAAAAATTGTGCGATACAATGAAATTTATTTAAAGATCATGCTTGAATTCAACTCAACGAGTTGTCTTAAAATCTTTCACCTACTGATCTTATTATTAACTCAGAGATGTTGACGGTGCTTGGAGTTTCAAGCAAGAAGTTGACAGCCTGAACAATGTCTTTTGTCTCCAATTTTGGCAAATGGGGAAAATCTTCAGACATTGTTGTGCGAATAAATCCAGGACTCAAATTTGAGACCCGAATCGTTTTGTTGTTGAGAATGATCAACTCCTGTCGTAAGACTTCTGATAACATTTTTACAGCCGCCTTCGAGGGACCATAAACGTTAAATGTTTGTCCAGTAAATGGAGTAATGTGAGCGGAGAGTGAACAAATGTTTATAATCATTCCGTAGTCATCGGATTTCTTCATCAATCGATAAGCTTCTTGCGTACATTGAATCAATCCTGTTAAATTTGTGTTTATTAATGAATTTACTTTTTCTGTAACGTCATCATTTCCAAGCAACATAATGGGATAAAAGACTCCAGCGTTATTAACTAAAATGTGAATCGTTCCGAAAATGTCTTCGATCCACTTGAAAGCTTCCTTTACTGACACGATATCAGACACATCGCATTTGTAGGCGTGGACTTTTCCTGGAGCTTTTTCGACTTCTTTAGCGATCTCTTTGATTTTTTCGCTTCGTCTTGCTAGACCAATTACAGTAATTCCCGCGGATGCTAAAGCTTTAACGATCCCTTCGCCGATTCCTGATGAGGCTCCCGTGACTACAGCAATTTTACCAATCCACTTTTCCATTTTCGACTATTTTCAAACTCTTCTCAATTGCGACTGAATTTGTTTTCAGCTGTCGCGAATATTATTTTGCCGAATGAACTTTTCGAGGCCTTGAATTAATCATCAGCCTCTTTGCCACGAACTTTTAATAATAAGAAATGTCTCGACTTTGACGGAGCAATGACTTTAACAAGAGCGTTTTGTTCTTTTTTCGAATAAGACTGCAAAATTTTATGTTTATCAATCTCTCGATTTTCAAGATATTTTGATAAAATAAAAATATTTTAATTTCAATTAAGATCATGCATTTTCAGTTTCTTTGAAAAAAGCAAACTTTATTTTAAATGAAAAACTGTGCAATACAATGAAATTTATTTAAAGATCATGCTTGAATTCAACTCAACGAGTTGTCTTAATATCTTTCACCTACTGGTCTTATTATCAACTCAGAGATGTTGACGCTGCTTGGAGTTTCAAGCAAGAAGTTGACAGCCTGAGCGATGTCTTTTGTCTCCAATTTTGGCAAAAGAGGAAAATTTTCAGACATCGCTGTGCGAATAAATCCAGGACTCAAATTTGAGACCCGAATCGTTTTGTTGTTGAGAATGATCAACTCCTGTCGTAATACTTCTGATAACGTTTTTACAGCCGCCTTTGAGGGACCATAAACATTGAATGTTTGTCCAGTAAATGGAGTAATGTGAGCGGAGAGTGAACAAATGTTTATAATCATTCCAGAGTCTTCCGATTTTCTCATCAATCGAATAGCTTCACGAGTGCAAGAAAGCAATCCAGTAAAATTCACATTCATTGTTAAATTTACTTTCTCTGTAATGTCTTCATCTCCTAGCATGTCCATAAAAGTCAAAACTCCTGCACAATTAACTAAAATGCTAATCTTTTTGAAGTTGTCTTCGATCCACTTGAAAGTTTCTTTTACTGACTCAATGTTAGTAACATCGCATTTGCGAAAGACAGCATCACTCGAATCATTTCCACCTTCTTTATCAATTCCAATTACGTGGATGCCAGCGGATGCAAAAGAGTTTGCGATAGCTTTGCCAACTCCCCCAGAAACACCTGTGACAACAGCGACTTTACCAATCCACTTCTCCATCTTCGACTGTATTCAAACTCTTTTCGATTAAGACTGAAATGAATATCTGCTCAATTGATTGTTATTTTGCTGAATGCACTTTTCGAGGCATAAGTATTCATCAGTGAATAAAGACATTGACGTTAACGGTGCCCAGCATTTTCCATTGACGGTCAGACCTTCAATTTTATGAAAAACGTCGCATATCTCGACTATACAGCCGATATGTAGTCTTGATGAACAACTACTTAAGATCATATTGAAATTGCGCTCAGAAAATCCAGCAACATGATTGTCTTTGTATTAACTTTAACGGTGCAATGACTTTAACACGAGCGTTTTGTTCTCTTCTCGAATAAGACTCATTTTGTTTTCTTCTCGAAGAACTTTCGAGACTGTAAATTACTCATCAGCAAGCTACGTTTTCATTCAAATAAAAAAAAAATAAGGAGAGATCATTTTCGTTCTTTTCGTTAATCAGGAGAAAACTTTATTTAAGAACAAATTTCTTTACACGATACAATGAAATTTATCAAACCAAAGATGCGTGTCTTAACACCTTTCGCCAATGGGTTTTACTATCAACTCAGAGATGTTGACGGTGTACGGAGTTGACAGCAAAAATGTGACAGCCTGAGCGATATCTTCTGGCTCCAATGCAGCTTCGTAGACTTCACCTTCTTTTGGTGTAGACATCGGTGTTGCAACACTTCCTGGACTCAAATTAGAGATGCGAATCTTTTTGTTGTCAAGAGTGACCAACTCCTGTCGTAAGACTTCTGACAACGATTTAACAGCTGCCTTTGAAGGACGATAAACATTCAATGAAACGTTGAAAAAGTGACTTGTATGAGCGGCGTATGAACAAATGTTTATTATCATTCCAAAGTCTTCCGATTTTTTCATCAATCGGAAAGCTTCACGAGTGCAAGAAAGCAATCCAGTAAAATTTACATTCATTGTTAAATTTACTTGTTTCATGACGTCATCATCATCACCAAGTAATTCCTGAATTTTACAGATTCCAGCACAATTAACTAAAATGTTAACTGACGAGAATTTTGCTTCAATCCAATTGAAAGTTTCTTTGACAGACTCGATGTTTGTAATATCGCATTTGTGAAGGACAACGTCGGGATATTTTTCGAATTCTCCATCAAGACCAATATTTATATCAAGTCCAATAACTTTGATACCCGCGGATGCAAGTGATTTTGCAACACTTTTGCCAATTCCCCCAGAAACACCTGTGACAACAGCGACTTTACCAATCCACTTCTCCATCTTCGACTGTTTTCAAACTCTTCTCTATCAAGACTGAAACAATAATTACTAAAATTTTATTTTGAACTAACTTTCGAGGCTTTTAAGTATTCATCAGTGCACAAGATACATTGACAAGTGTTTTTTTCAAATAAAAATAACGAGAAGTCACATTTCCTTTCTCTTTGGATGATCATAAGAAAACTTTGAAACTACCGAATTGTCTTCAAAAAGAAAAGCAAAATTCTTGGAAAATGATCATTTCTGAACAAACTGAGATCGTTTTTTGTCACAAAAATATTTATTTTGCTTATCCGATATTGCTACGTACACTGTAATTGACACTACATATCATTCGATAACCTGATAAGACAAAATGATTAGCAAAGGTTTAGTTCACGTCTTCAATCGAACAAATCCACATCGCAATAATGGATCAAAATATTTTGTATTTCACAATTGTATGTGCAATTTTAGTTTGGATTTTGAAAATCGTTTTTGAGGAGAAGGAGACTCTGAAGGATTTAAAAATCCCACATTTCAAGACATTGCCTTTGTTTGGAAATATTCTTCCAATTATCTGTCAAAGGACAAATTTCATTCAGTTTGGCGATAGATTGTACAATGAGTTTTCAAAGGAAAAGTAAGATAAACTTTAAGATTTTTAAAATATTAGGTTTTATTTTGTTCTTTTAGAATTTTTGGTTTTGAATCATTGCTCGGCGATTACACTTTACTAATTTCGGACCCATCGCTCATCAAGCAAATAACAATAAAGGATTTCGAATATTTCGTAAATCGTGATCGAGTTGATCCAAACCGCATTGACAAATATTTAGGAAAATCTTTGTTAATGTTGCGCGATCAGAAATGGAAAGAGATGAGAGCGAACTTGTCTCCAGTTTACACGAGTTCAAAGATGAAGCAAATGTTTTTGATTTTACAAGAAAGTGCTATCGACTTTGTAAGTTTTCTGGAGACAAAAGCTGTGAAAGCTCAACGAGGAATAGTAATTGACACGCATGACACATTTGCAAGGGTAACCGCTGATGGAATTGCAACAACTGCTCTCGGATTTCAAGGAGATTGCGTGAGAAATGAGGAAAGTGAAATATTCGAGATAGCAAAAGCAATTGAAGAAGATTTTTCCAACCCAAAAACATTAATTTTCTTAAATTTGTTTCCCAAGCTCTGCGAGTTTCTTGGTTTTCAAATGTTTCGTCAGAAAATCCACAAGTTTTTTGAACTTAACGTTCTTGGAGAAATTCAAAGACGTCGCGACCAGAACTTTCATCGAATTGATGTCATTCAATTGATGATGCAAGCTCAAAGTGGAAAATTGAAATCTGAGGGATCAGACGACTTTGATGGA
Organism: Smittia aterrima; assembly: GCA_033063855.1. Lineage (NCBI taxonomy): Eukaryota > Metazoa > Arthropoda > Insecta > Diptera > Chironomidae > Smittia > Smittia aterrima. The sequence continues at coordinate 16,540,397 of CP093831.1, read as the reverse complement.
AATTTTTCGAAAATGAAAATGGAAAAGATTTTGAGTTTGACGGACGAAGATCTTATCGCGCAAGCTTTGGTTTTCTTTCTTGGTGGATTTGAAACAACAACCACTTTGATGCAGGCTTGCTTCTGGGAAATTTCAAGAAATCATGACGTTCAGCAAACTTTAGTTGAGGAAATCGATGAAATGCTTGATATTCTAAATGACAAAGAAATTTCTTACGAACAATTAAATCAAATGAAATATCTTGAAATGGTTGTGAACGAGACACTTCGCAAATGGCCGTCATTCCGTCTTACATCAAGACTTTGCTCTAAAGATTATTCTTTTAAAACCGATGATGGAAGGAATTTCGTTATTCGAAAAGGAAAAGAAATTTTAATTCCATTCGGATCAATTCAGAATGATCCAAAGTATTTCAAAGATCCTGAAACATTTGATCCTGAAAGATTTAATGAAGAAAACAAACGAAACATTGAAAGTGGAACTTTTATGCCTTTTGGAATGGTAACCTTTGATTTTAGTTAATTCAGCTTTGTAATCAAATAATTTTCAGGGACCAAGAATTTGCGTTGGTAGTCGTTACGCGTTGCTTGAAGCCAAATTGTTGCTCTTCTCGGTCATGTCAAGATTTAGAGTTGAAAGATGCAGTGGAACTCCTGACAAGCTTGAACTTTCCAATGGAACAACGGGATTTAAAGGAAAAATTCTTGTGGCTTTGAAGCTTCGAAAGTAGAAAATAATTGAAAGAAATGATTTTGAATTTATTAAAGAAAAATTTTCAACAAAATTGTTAAGCTTCAGTTTTTCTTTTCTGATGATTTTGACTCGGGATTAACAATGTACGAGGAATCTGCATTCGCGTTCTTCTTCAACTCATTAAATCGAGTCTCGAGTTTTGTAATCTTCTCTTTTTCTTTTTGGAAGTCCACTCCGAGTTTCTTGAGTGTTTGCAATTCCTTTTTATTCAGATCAGTGCCATCCGTATCATCTTCAGCTTCTTCCTTCTCAACAGCAGATCTTGTGCAGAAAGCGTAACCAAAGATTCCAGAAAAAATATAAAGAACCAGTCCTGTGATCCAATCGCTGCCAACTTCCATTTCAGCGTCCATTGCTTTGAGTTTAATTAAACTTTAGGAGCAAAAAATTTTGTGACTGCTTTGAAATAATGAAAATTTTGAATTGAATGTCTGGAGAGAGAAAGTGTTTTGAGGTCACTGAGATTTTTTTTTTATTGACAGACGACCATTTTCGCAAACTGCAAAAAATTTTAATCTAAGGAGTCTTTTGAAAATACTTCGCTCATTCCAAATCGATCACTCGAAAGATCAAGTTCATTTTATTTTCCTTTTATATTTTTTTTATTGAAAGAATGGAAATGATGACAGGAATTTTCGGGGCAGGGCTCTTAGTGTGGAACTTTTGTAGCCTTCGGTGCTATCAACGAGTCATGGGAGCGACCTTGGAAGAACTTCAACGGCAAATTGCAATGTGCCCAGATTGTGTAGCAAACGGATCATCGACTACTACGACGCGCGAACTAAATCCAAGTCCGCAACAAGAACATCAACAACCCAGCGAAAGGCCACGAAATTGTCAGGGAGCTAATTGCGTTAGAACTTGCTGCTGCCCTGGAAAAGTCACCGGCAATCCTTTCTTTAACTTCGTTCGAACTAAGCGACCAAATCATTGTGGCGAGAAGCAAACCACTCTTGTTCAAGATGCCGCTCGCGAATGGAATCGAATGCCATCCGACCAAAAATGCCGATACACGCAACGAGCAATTGAGGGAGGAAATAATCGCAGTCGCTGAGTTTATAAAAAATAAATTATTGTTACAACTCGCGTAGCCAACTGGGATGACAAAATAAGAAAAGTTAAAAAAAATCTCTTGTAAAGTTTTCTTTTTATTTTCAGATTTTTTTTTTTGAAAATCTTGTGCACTAGTGGTGCATTTGGGTTAGCAGATTATTAGTAGCAACAAACAATTTCTATCACATTAACTTGTTCTGCAAATGTTGCCTTCGCTGAGCCCGAATTCATAGTTATCGTTCTGCATGTGATTTTGGTTCTCAGCAACGATGCTGTCGATCAGTCCTTCGTTCAGTTTAGATTTACCTTCAGATATCTAAAATTGTCGATGTTATTCGATAAGTTTAATGTTACGACAGACGAAGACACTTACAATTGATTGAGGAGTCCAAATGCCAATCTCATGATCGATTCCTGATGTTGCGATTAAGGGAAGGAACGGATGAGGTTGCACACAGTTAACGATTGCTCTATCAGCTTTATAAACGCTTTTCAATCTGCAAGATTTCTTTTCCCATAGATAAAAGTTGCCATCATCAGATCTAAAATGAAAATTATTGAGTTGATCTCTTTACAAAATATTTATTTCCTCTACTCACCCTGCGATGATGTACTCTCCATTCTGACCAAAGAAATTTGCTTCCTTGATATCAGTTTTCGTATTGCAATGGCCGATAAATCTTTGTTTGTAATCTCGAGCATCATTTCGCCAAAACTAAAAATTTTAGAAAACAAAAAATATTAGATTTTTAAAAGCAAATGAGCTTACAATTTCGTTCTGGGAAAGCTTCTCAGGATTTGAATCACGGTGTTGAGTTGGAGCAGCTCGTGTCTTCAAAGCCTGATTGATGTCGAGTTCCAACGCTTGAACGCTCTGATCTGATTGATGATTGGGAAATCTTCTCTTCATTTCTTGAAGACAATCGTTGCTCATAGCAAGTTGATTGATTTCAAGGAGAGCTCGAGCAAGCCGGAAATGTGCTTTAACGTAATGTGAATCCAGATGAAGAGCTTTATGACAATCGCGCAAAGCTTCGTAGCAATCGCCAAGATATTTGCGTCGCATCAATGCTGTGGCTCGGTTTAGATAAAGAATTGGATTGTTCGGCGACAAAAGAAGTGCTTCAGTGTATTGACGAATGGCTTGAATATAGTTCTCGTTCTCCAAATAGTCATTTCCTGAAGCTTTAAAGGCTTCAGCTTTCTCATCCTTTGCTGGTTTAATCATTGCCTCAGGTGCCAGCTTTGGAAGATCCAAGTAAATTGGAGTTTCACTTTTATCGATATCAAACAAATAAATTTGTTCTGCGCCGTAATTTACTAAGAGCTCGTTTCCATTTGGACTGAATGATACAAACGTGATGGTTTTGTTAACGTAATCCTGAGCTGCTTGGATGTGTCCCGGTGAGTAATATCTCACGCAATCTTTTGTTAAGTTGTCAGATTCACTTTCAGTCGACATCAATGTAATCATTCGACGATCGTAAATTCGAGCAAACGCATCGTTTGTTCCTATTGCGAGTTGTTCTGGTCGACGAGGATTTATTGCGATACATTTCGCTTCTACGTAATCTTGATGATTTTTCAAATTAATCAAAACGATTTTACTGTCTCCATTGCATGTATGAGGTTCTCGTAAGTCAATTTGAAACACACAGCCATCTTCGGCGCTTGAGAAGAATATTGAAGGCAACTCCGGGGCGACAGCTAAACGCTTAACTCGCGATTGGTGACATCGACATTTAAAAATTGGATCATTTGTATTATGCAAATCGAAGGCGTAGATACAATGGTCAGCAGCTCCAGTCACAATTTGTTGATCATTTGACTTCGGAAGAAAGCGAACAGAGAAGATGTTGCCACGATGAGGTGTTTGGAAAGAGGTCAATTGTTTTTTCTGATAAGGACGATGAACATCCCACAAACGAACTGATAAATCATCTGAAGCCGATGCTAAAACCTTTCCGTTTGATGAGAATTCAAGACAGTTTACACATCCGTCATGACCAAAGAGTTTCGTATCCAATTCTAGTCTTTCGATAAATGGCTCAAAAGTTTGTAAATTCTTGATTCTTTGAGCTGTGATGTTATTGTTGCTTTCACGATCTCGAAGAACTTTAACGATATTCATTTCGTTACGAGATTAACAGCGAATACTTTCTCAAATTTAGTTTCTTTTTATTTTACGATATTCAGCCGACGAATGAAAAATAAAAACAAAACTGAGGGGGAGATAACTGAGAAATTATAGAACTCTAAGGTTTTAAGTTAAAAATGAGCCGGAAGATAAGATTTTTTGGATTGAAAATAGATGAAAAGAATAATGAAGAGTTCAGTGATAATAAAGGTGAATTTTACTTTTAAATAAATTGATTGAACATTCTTTATTCTTTCAGAAGATGTCAATTTAATTTCAACAGCGATTTACGAGCAGATAAGAAGTTCAGAAAATAAACTTGAACTCAAATCTTTGTTAAAAGAAAACAAAACAATAACATTCAATGACAAAATCAAATCAGTTTGTGCAACAAATAATTTGTGCTGGATATTACTTTCGAAAGGATCCACGATCTACCGACTCGATTTAATTGATTACGATTTGATAGAAATTCCACTTCAAAGCAAAGGAGACGAAGTGAAAGATATTTGCTGCACGAAGACTTCTTTCTTTTGGATAACAAATGAAAATCATCTTTACCAATTGTGCGAATTAACTGGGAATCAGAAGAAAATTCACGAGTTTCCTAAACATCATAAAATTAAGAAAATCGTCGCAGGAGCTGAGCATTGTCTTCTGCTTTCATTCAACGGAGACGTCTTTTCTTTTGGATGTGGCTTGAGAGGAGTTCTTGGTCATGGAGATGTCAACTCTTGTGAAAACCCAAAGCAGATCGAACATCTAGCTGGACTTAAAATTATTGATATTGCTGCTGGTTCATATCACTCAATCGCAGTTTCATCATTCAATGACATTTATGTTTGGGGATGGAACACGAACGGACAACTTGGAATCAAGAAAACTGTTCACAGCTCTTTCAAAATAATCCCGAAACCCAATCAACAAGGTAATTAATTTTAAAACCATTTTAGATTTGTAAAACTAATTTTAATTTATTTTTAGTTTTCACTTCTCCACAAATCATAGATTTCCTTGACGACGAATGTGAGTCGATAAAAAGCGTCCATTGCGGAGCAAAACATTCCCTTCTACGGACTGAAAGTAATCGAATTTTCGTTTGTGGACTCAACAATCATGGTCAGCTTGGATTGATGTCGTCGTCTGTTGATGAAATATCAAAATTTACAGAAGTTCAATTAGATGTTGATGAAAATACAAAAATAGTCTGTGGTTTCTGGTCAACTATTTTGTTATAGCATAGAATAGTTACTCTATTCCAAGAGTAATGAGAAAAAAAGACTGACAACTTAAGGAAAATAAGTGCGATCGTCTTATTAATAATATTTTGGAAAAAGTCTTTTATATGGGCAAAAAGTAATTGCTCGACATTTACGATTTAAACCATGAACAAATTTAAAATTATCTATTGGATTTGATGCAATAAATATTTTCCTAAATAGTAATTGACAAGCGTGTTCACATTCCATTTGATAATTTATTTTGTATCTTCCACCATTTTTACATCTATAAAGCCATGGATAAACTTTATTTATTTTACAGTTCGTTTAATTACTTATCAGTAGCTTTACAGCTTCGTAAGAATCGAGTCGTTTAAACTTACGTGATTGGGAATATAAAATCAAGTAAATTTCAATAATTGAAGAGTAAAGTTTAGTTTTAGGCTAATATAAAATTAATAATTTTTCTTGAATGAAAATTAATTTAAACTCGCTTCTGTATTTTTAAAACAACATTAAACAAGTTTTAAAAATTGTCATCGAACTTAGAAGTTTTGTCTCATTTCGAAAAGTATTTTTGAGCCCAATTTATTTTGAAAAAACCAACTCTTATGATACCGGACGTCGATCACTATTGAGTTTAGCTTTTGAATACTTTCGAACAAAAACAAACAGAACAAATTCATTTATTCGATTGTTAAATTTTAAAATATTATTTCTTGAATTTAAAGTTTTCATCGTACTCTACCATTATTGACAAAGTGAAGGGAAAGTGATCTAAAATGGCGAAATTCGATCCTAAAAACAAAACGTGGAAATCAGCAGAGAGTCCTTATCCATTTCCGATGAACACTTTACTTGGAGATGAGATTTTAAAGAAGCTGAAGGAGACACCTGATCGCATCTGTCAAATATTTCATGAAGATGGTTACGAGTTGAGTTGTGGCGAGTTGAAAGTGAAAAGTATTCGAGTTGCACAAAATTTGACTAAATTGGGAATCAAATCGAATGACGTTGTGACTGTAATTTGCAGACCAAGTCATGAGTTGACGTTTTTGATCTATGGAAGCATTTACATTGGAGCTCCAATAAATCCTTTGGACCTTTCATTCAGCAAAGACGATTTAAAGCAAATGTTCAGCCAAACTTTCCCAAAGCTCGTCGTTTGTGACTCGGACATGAAATTAAAAGTTCACAAAGCTCTGAGTGAGTTGAAAATGAATTCTCCGATTTATTCGATGAATTGTGGAGACGAGAATGAGAAAACCAATTTCTCAGAGCTCTTGATTCCAACTGGAAATGAAGAAAATTTTGATCCTCCAAAATTTGAAGAAAAAGCTAGCGAGAAAGTTTTTGCAATATTGTTTTCATCTGGCTCGACAGGGTATTAAGCAAATCAATTGTTATATTTTTATATTCTTAACCAATTTTATTTTTGATATAGTCCTCCAAAGGGTTCCGATTTCACTCATGCTCGTATTTTATCGAAGCTTAACCTTTTAACCGAAACTGATTCAACTTCATCATTATCTTTGACGTTTTGTCCAATTTTTTGGGCACCAGGAGTGCGATTTCAAATTAAAATTGCATTCAATTTAAAGGACACGCTCATAATATCACGAGAGTGCTTTAGTCTCGAGAAGTTCAAAGAAATTGTTGAGATGAGAAGACCAACAGACTTTGACGAAGCTCCAATGAACGTGAACTTGATTTTACAATCAGATTTTGCTGCAAATGGGAATCATAAGAGTTTGGTAAGATTTACATCTTCTGGCTCGATCCATTCAGAGTCACTGAGGAAAAAGTTCAGTCAAGTCTTTCCTGAGAAGAGTTGGAAAATTATTTATGGAATGACGGAAACCGGAGTTGTGTCCTGGACAGGTTCCGATGAATACAAAGAAAAGTATTCAGTTGGATCAAACCTTTTTGCTAATTTAACTTTCAAAATAATCGATGATATTGGACAAAAGCTTGGATGCAACGAGGTTGGAGAACTTTGTATCAAAGAATGTTTCGCTTTCCCGGTTCGTACAATCAATTTTCCATTCTGTGGAGGAAATCGTGAAAAATTTTCACTGAAAATTAATTTACTTCATTTAGGGATACTTTAAAAACCCGGAAGCTTCCTTGGAAGCGATTGATAAAGAAGGATTTTACAAATCAGGAGATATTGGATACTTCGATGAGCGAGGAATGTTGTTTATTGTCGATCGGAAGAAGCAAATCGTGAAATCTCACTCTTACCAAGTGAATCTCGAAGAAATTGAAAATGTCGTTGAATCCATCGAAGGAGTCAAACTTGTTTCTGTTGTGGCTATTCCCAACGATGATTTTGATAATGTTCTTGCTGCAGTGATCGTGAAGGAAGTTGGATTTAAAGATCTATTAGGAAATGACATTGTCGATTTCGTTTCTACGCATTTGCCTTACTACAAACATCTTATTGGAGGAGTTTTCTTTGTGGATAAGATGCCAGCAACTTCAAATGGGAAAGTCGACAAAAAACTTGTTGTAAAGTTGGTTATTGATATGAACAATAAATAATTTGAATTTGTTCTTTTATCAATGGTTTCACGAGCGGTTTCTTTGAAAATAAAATAGATAAGAAATATTAATTGGAAGCTGACGAGTTTGTATAATGACGTCTTAATCAGTTGCTTCTCAACTGTGGAAGAAACAAGTCGTAAATTTATATTTGAAGTGAGTTTCATTCATATCGTTGAGTTCAAGTGCAAAGCTCAATTCCAGTGAACGTTTCAAAGAACAAATAAATTTTAAAAAAATATTTATTCAAGTTTTAAAAACAGAAAACATTTTTCTAATAGGTATTCTTAGATATTTTTTCAAGGTTAAAACTACTTCACCTAATAATTATGAGAGACAGTTTGTGCCTAGTCGCAAAATATCTGAATTGAAATGTGAAATCGAAAGGACTAATGACCTTTCTTTGATTATTAATTAAAGATAGCTCATATCAGAATGAAATGTCAATCAATTTGTCAAAAGAATACTTCCGTATCATTTAAATGAAATTATTTGTAGACGTTGAATTGAAATTACACTGCTCAAAATTGTTTTTTGTTTCAATTTGAAGGTACAACTAACGACAAAAAGGAAATGGCTAAATTCGATCCAGAAAACAAAACATGGAAATCAGCAGAGAGTCCTTATCCATTCCCGATGAACACTTTTCTTGGAGATGAGATTTTAAAGAAGCTGAAAGAGACACCTGATCGCATCTGCCAAATATTTCATGAAGATGGTTACGAGTTGAGTTGTGGCGAGTTGAAAGTGAAAAGTATTCGAGTTGCACAAAATTTGACTAAATTGGGAATCAAATCGAATGACGTTGTGACTGTAATTTGTAGACCAAGTCATGAGTTGACGTTTTTGATCTATGGAAGCATTTACATTGGAGCTCCAATAAATCCTTTGGATCTTTCATTCAGCAAAGACGATTTAAAGCAAATGTTCAGCCAAACTTTCCCAAAGCTCGTCGTTTGTGACTCGGACATGAAAATAAAAGTTCAGAAAGCTCTGAGTGAGTTGAAAATGAATTCTCCGATTTATTCGATGAATTGTGGAGACGAAAATGAGAAAACCAATTTCTCAGAGCTCTTGATTCCAACTGGAAATGAAGAAAATTTTGTTGCTCCAAAATTTGAAGAAAAAGCTGACGAGAAAGTCTTCGCTATCGTATTCTCATCTGGCTCGACTGGGTGAGTTATTTATTTCAAATTTTGAAATCAATTTTCATGAGTTTCCATTTCTTTGCAGTTCACCAAAAGGTTTTGAGTTTTCTCATGCTCAGGTTTTCTTGGATTTGAGTTATTACGCAAGACTTGAAGTAACTGCTTTGTACTTCACGTTTTGTCCAATTTTTTGGACTCCAGGACTTATGGCGCAAGTTGAAATTGCATTTAAAACAAACGGAACGCTCATAATTTCACGAGAGTGTTTTAGTCTTGAGAAGTTTAAGGAAATTGTTGAGACAAGAAAACCAAACGAATTCGACGAAGCTCCAATGAACGTGAACTTGATTTTACAATCAGATTTTGCCGACAATGTAGATCATCGGAGTTTGATTAGATTTTCATCTTCCGGCTCGATTCATTCAGAGTCGTTGAGGAAAAAGTTCAGCAAAGTCTTCCCAGAGAAACATTGGGAAATCGTTTACGGCTCAACGGAAAACGGCGTAATCTCCTGGACAGGTCCTGATGAATATAAAAAAAAGTATTCAGTTGGATCAAACATATTTCCGAACCTCATTTTTAAAATCATCGATGAAGACGATAACAAACTTGGCAGTAACAAAACTGGAGAACTTTGCATTAAACAAATTTATGCATTTAAGGTAATTTCAACGAGTTTTTAAAAAAATATTTTAATCCTGTCTTTGTTTAGGGATATTTTAAAAATGCTGAGGCGTCTAAAAATGCTTTGGACGAAGAAGGATTTTACAAATCAGGAGATATCGGATACTTCGATGAGCGAGGAATGTTGTTCATTGTCGATCGGAAGAAGCAAATCGTGAAATCTCACTCTTATCAAGTGAATCTCGAAGAAATTGAAAATGTCGTTGAATCCATCGAAGGAGTCAAACTTGTTTCTGTTGTGGCGATTCCCAACGATGATTTTGATAATGTTCTTGCTGCAGTGATCGTGAAGGAAGTTGGATTTGAAGATCTTTCAGGAAATGACATTGTCGATTTCGTTTCTGCGCATTTGCCTTACTACAAACAGCTTGACGGCGGAGTTTTCTTTGTGGATAAGATGCCAGCAACGGGAAGTGGAAAAGTTGACAAAAATCTTGTTTTAAAGAGCTTACCTTTAGAGTCACATTCTAAAATAAATAAATAAAAATTGTTGATATTCGAAGCTATTTAACCAAATCGCTTAAAATGAATGAACTTACTTGAATTGAATGAACATATGAAATTACTTTTTTGTATACGACGAAAACTGAATTCACAAAAAATATGAAAATCGTATAAATATTGGATCGATTTGATAGAAATTCCACTTCAAAGCAAAGGAGATGAAGTGAAAGATATTTGCTGCACGAAGGCTTCTTTCTTTTGGATAACAAATAAAAATCATCTTTATCAATTGTGCGAATCAACTGGGAATCAGAAGAAAATTCACGAGTTTCCTAAACATCATAAAATTAAGAAAATCGTCGCAGGAGCTGAGCATTGTCTTCTGCTTTCATTCAACGGAGACGTCTTTTCTTTTGGATGTGGCTTGAGAGGAGTTCTTGGCCATGGTGATGTCAACTCTTGTGAAAACCCAAAGCAGATCGAACATCTTGCTGGACTTAAAATTATTGATATTGCTGCTGGTTCATATCACTCAATCGCAGTTTCTTCATTCAATGACATTTATGTTTGGGGATGGAACACAAACGGACAACTTGGAATCAAGAAAACTGTTCACAGCTCTTTCAAAATAATCCCGAAACCCAATCAACAAGGTAATTAATTTTAAAACCATTTTAGATTTGTAAAACTAATTTTAATTTATTTTTAGTTTTCACTTCTCCACAAATCATAGATTTCCTTGACGACGAATGTGAGTCGATAAAAAGCGTCCATTGCGGAGCAAAACATTCCCTTCTACGGACTGAAAGTAATCGAATTTTCGTTTGTGGACTCAACAATCATGGTCAGCTTGGATTGATGTCGTCGTCTGTTGATGAAATATCAAAATTTACAGAAGTTCAATTAGATGTTGATGAAAATACAAAAATAGTCTGCGGTTTCTGGTCCACTATTTTGTTATAGCATATTCCAAGAGTAATGAGAAAAAAAGACTGACCACTTAAGGAAAACAAATGCGAAGAAGTCTTTCATATGGGCAAAAAGTAATTACTCGACATTTACGATTTAACCCTGAACAAATTTAAAATAACTTTTTGATATGATTTTGATCTGATGCTATTAATGTTTTCTTAAATGTTAATTGACAAGCGTGTTTCACATTCTATTTATTATTTAAATTTGGATTTTCAATCCATTCCATTTTTTACATGTTCAAATCCCATGAATGAACATTATTATTTTTCCAGATGGTTTAATTACTTATCAGTAGCTTCACAGCTTCGTAAGAATCGAGTCGTGTGAACTTACGTGATCGGAAATTTAAAATCAAGTGAATTTCAATTATTGAAGAGTAAAGTTTAGTTTTAGAGTAATATAAAATTAATAATTTTTCTTAAATGAAAATTATGATACCGGACGTCGATCACTGAGTTTAGCTTTAAAATACTTTCGAACAAAAATAAACAGAACAAACCCATTCATTCTATTGTTGAATTTTAAAAATATTATTTCTTGAATTTAAAGTTTTCATCGTACTCTACGAATATTGACAAAGTAAAGGATAAGTGATCTAAAATGGCGAAATTCGATCCTAAAAACAAAACGTGGAAATCAGCAGAGAGTCCTTATCCATTCCCGATGAACACTTTTCTTGGAGATGAGATTTTAAAGAAGCTGAAAGAGACTCCTGATCGCATCTGTCAAATATTTCATGAAGATGGCTACGAGTTGAGTTGTGACGAGTTGAAAGTGAAAAGTATTCGAGTTGCACAAAATTTGACTAAATTGGGAATCAAATCGAATGACGTTGTGACTGTAATTTGCAGACCAAGTCATGAGTTGACATTTTTGATCTATGGAAGCATTTACATTGGAGCTCCAATAAATCCTTTGGATCTTTCATTCAGCAAAGACGATTTAAAGCAAATGTTCAGCCAAACTTTCCCAAAGCTCGTCGTTTGTGACTCGGACATGAAAATAAAAGTTCAGAAAGCTCTGAGTGAGTTGAAAATGAATTCTCCGATTTATTCGATGAATTGTGGAGACGAAAATGAGAAAACCAATTTCTCAGAGCTCTTGATTCCAACTGGAAATGAAGAAAATTTTGATCCTCCAAAATTTGAAGAAAAAGCTAGCGAGAAAGTTTTTGCAATTTTGTTTTCATCTGGCTCGACAGGGTATTAAGCAAATCAATTGTTATATTTTTATATTCATAACCAATTTTATTTTTGATATAGTCCCCCAAAGGGCTCTGATTTCACTCATGCTCGTATTTTATCGAAGCTTAAGCTTTTAACCGAAACTGACTCAACTTCATCATTATCTTTGACGTTTTGCCCAATTTTCTGGGCACCAGGAGTGCGATTTCAAATTAAAATTGCATTCAACTTCAAGGACACGCTCATAATATCACGAGAGTGCTTTAGTCTTGAGAAGTTCAAAGAAATTGTTGAGATGAGAAGACCAACAGATTTTGACGAAGCTCCAATGAACGTGAACTTAATTTTACAATCAGACTTCGCTGCAAATGGGAATCATAAGAGTTTGGTAAGATTTACATCTTCTGGCTCGATCCATTCAGAGTCATTGAGGAAAAAGTTCAGCAAAGTCTTTCCTGAGAAAAGTTGGAAAATTATTTATGCAATGACGGAAACCGGAGTTGTGTCCTGGACAGGTTCCGATGAATATAAAGAAAAGTATTCAGTGGGATCAAACTTCTTTGCTAACTTAACTTTCAAAATAACCGATGATATTGGACAAAAGCTTGGATGCAACGAGGTTGGAGAACTTTGTGTCAAAGAATGTTTCGCTTTTCCGGTTCGTACAATAAATTTTCTATTCTGTGGAGGGAATTGTGAAAATTAATTTACTTCGTTTAGGGATATTTTAAAAACCAGGAAGCTTCCTTGGAAGCGGTTGATAAAGAAGGATTTTACAAATCAGGAGATATCGGATACTTCGATGAGCGAGGAATGTTGTTTATTGTCGATCGGAAGAAGCAAATCGTGAAATCTCACTCTTATCAAGTGAATCTCGAAGAAATTGAAAATTTCGTTGAATCCATCGAAGGAGTCAAACTTGTTTCTGTTGTGGCTATTCCCAACGATGATTTTGATAATGTTCTTGCTGCAGTGATCGTGAAGGAAGTTGGATTTAAAGATCTATTAGGAAATGACATTGTCGATTTCGTTTCTGCGCATTTGCCTTACTACAAACATCTTGATGGAGGAGTTTTCTTTGTGGATAAGATGCCAGCAACTTCAAATGGGAAAGTCGACAAAAAACTTGTTGAAAAGTTGGTTATTGATATGAACAATAATTAATTTGAATTTGTTCTTTTATCAATGGTTTCACGAGCGGTTTCATTTGAAAATAAAATAGATAAGAAATATTAACTGGAAGCTGACGAGTTTGTATAATGACGTCTTAATCAGTTGCTTCTCAACTGTGAAAGAAACAAGTCGTAAACTTATATTTGAAGTGAGTTTCGTTCATATCGTTGAGTTCAAGTCCAAAGCTCAATTCTGGTTAACGTTTCAAAGAATAAATAAATTTAAAAAAAATATTTACTCTGGTTTCAATAACAGAAAACATTTTTCTAAACAGTATTCTTAAATATTTTTTCAAGGTTAAAACTACTTTACTTAATAACTATGAGAGACAGAATGTGCCTCGTTGCAAAATATCTGAGTTGAAATGTGAAATCGGAAGGACTAATGACCTTTCTTCGATTATTAATTAAAGATAGCTCATATCAGAATGAAATGTCAATCAATTTGTCAAAAGAATACTTCCGACATCATTTAAATGAAATTCACATTCTAAGATAAATAAATAAAATTGTTTATAATAAAATTGTTGATATTCGAAGCTATTTAACCAAATCGTTTAAAATAAATGAACTTGCTTAAATTGAATGAACGTATGAATTTTTTTTGTATAAGACGAAAAGTGAATTCACAAAAAATATGAAAATCGTATAAATATTGGAAGTACGTTGTTGGATTTCAGTCAGTTCTCTTCTAGATATGAGACTTGTTTTATCGTTTGTGATTGCTTTGGCTTTATTGCAGAGTATTGTGAGTTCACATTTTGGATTCACATTTCAGATTTTTGGAGGAGAATCTGTTTCACATTACAAATTTCATTTTAGTTTTCAGCTTCAAACTTCATCAATTCCAAAAGCGACTCACCACACGATGATGATCGCCACGACATCAAAAGTAAGTCATAATCAGTCACTGATAAATCAAACGATTGACCATAACTTGTTTCAGAACGAGAGTTTCCCAACCAAGGAAATCGATCTAATGGGCCTAACAATGGATTAATTAAGCTGCCTAATGGAACCATGTTTAACGTCTTCACCAACAATGTCGTTTCTGTTTAATAAAATTAAACATTTTTGCAATTGAAACTTGTTTTTTAAATCAAAATATAATCTGTTTTGCTTGTTAAACATTAGTAACACGATTCAGATAATTCGAAGTAATCAACACGAATATTTCTCATTTGATTAATGTTTTTCGTTGACACTTTTTGCTCATTGTCATGTTTTTTCATTTCAAATGGACACTGACTTTAAGTTCAAAGCATCGTCAGTTTAGTTAGAAGAAAAATAAATTTTATTTCCTTATTCTCTTAAATTTTCAGTTTGCGTTGAGACTCCTTTTAAAAATGATTTTTACAACTTCGCCCAAAGATTACTCAAGTAAACTTAACCTCTGCTTCGCCTAATTGAGATATTTCCAGAACTGTCAGTCAGAAAATACAATTAAACTCTTTCCGGAAAACTCTTCCGCTAATCAGTTCGCTGTCAAGTTTTGAAATAAATGAACTGATTTGGCAAACAAATAACCTTGACTTTTTAGTTCTACGAATGGCCAATTCGTGTGTCTAGCTTTTCACCGGTAATCAATTAGTTTGGTCAAAACTTTTTCCACGCGAGAATTTTCTTGTTGAAAACATTTAAAATTACTTTATTGAACAGTATAAAAGAGAGATGTTTACGGTTCAAAATCATTCAGTCTTATCAAAGAAGTTCTCATGATGAAAGCTTTATTTGTTTGTGCTATTATTGCTTGTGCCTTCATCGCCATTCAGACTGCATCAGTTTCTGGAGGAGCAAAATCAAGCGAAGAGCGTTCTAAACGATCTGCTCATAAGCACGACTCAAGCGAAGAAAAAACATCAACTACTCCAAGAACAAGTGAGATTTAATTAGGTTCCAACAATTTGACTTCAATTCATTTCTCTCTTTTAGAAAGAAGCATCAAAGATGAAGCTGACTGTAACAATGCAACAGCTCCAGTTGTTGCTGTAGCTCCAATTGTCGAACGATCAAGTAATGTCTAATTGACTATAAATTTGAAACTTATTCATTATTGATTTATAGAGAGAGGCGTTAAAGATGAAGCTGAATGTAATAATGCAACGGCTCCAGTAGTTCCTGTAGCTCCAATTGTCGAACGATCAAGTAATGTCTAATTGACTATAAATTTGAAACTTATTCATTATTGATTTATAGAGAGAGGCGTTAAAGATGAAGCTGAATGTAATAATGCAACGGCTCCAGTTGTTCCTGTAGCTCCAGTCGTCGAACGAACAAGTAATGTCCAAACAGTTATAAATTCGAATTTAATTAAAAAATTTTGTTTTCAGAACG
Organism: Smittia aterrima; assembly: GCA_033063855.1. NCBI lineage: Eukaryota > Metazoa > Arthropoda > Insecta > Diptera > Chironomidae > Smittia > Smittia aterrima. The sequence continues at coordinate 16,524,749 of CP093831.1, read as the reverse complement.
TCAAGTACCAGGCTGCAACGGAACAATTCCATTTCCTCCTGGAGCTTTTCCCAACGGTGTAAATCCTCGTGGCCCTCCTCCTCCGCCTCCAACCTCTGGAAAGTAAATTTCACGATCATCAATTACGAGAACTAATTTCTCTTTGGATTTAAATTGAATAAAAAATTGATAACTTGTCGCAACTAAAAAATTCAAAGAAGCTTTTACTTTAACATTTAAGATTTATTTATTAGCAAAGAATATTGCATAAGAAACTATTTGTTCTTTTCCAGATATAAATTTTTGATTTTTATCGATTTGATCGTTGAACAGATTTTCGTAAATATCTTCTAAATTTAGAGAAAAATATTATTTATTCGACTTAATGAATTAAACGTTTGATGAAACTTAAGGCAGATTTTATCAACAGTGTGAGTTTTAATTATTTGCAGTATTAAAATTTGCTGCAATGATTTGACTTGCGTCGAGCATTGTCTTCGAGTTGGAGCGAATAAGGAAGATGAGATGACACTCGTCATAGATGGTGAGGTCAATCTTGTTTCCAGCTAAAGAACGTAAAGCTGTAGCTCTTGAAAGATCAAGCCATCGTTGCAGAGTCGTTTCACGTTCTTTTGTCTTTCCATTGATTGCGACATCAGCAGGTCCCCACAAAACATATTCTAGTACAGACTTCGTCCTAAAATCAAAAACGTTAGCTTGAGTCGAACAAAACTTTTCAAATTAAACTTACTTTGATAAAGTATCGGAACGTTCTTGATCCAATAAATGAGACAAAATCGGAGTGAGTTTTGTTTCTGGCAGAAATTCCTTAGCAACCTTCAAAGCACATTGACAAAGCGTTCCCATTACATCCTCTTCATCGCGATTGACGTCAGGACTCAATCTAAGAGAAAACAAAGTTTTATCTCCATTCAAAAAGATTTCAAACTTTTGAGCTCACCCTTGAAGAATACACAACCTTGCTTGAGTCTCTTTATCGAGCTCTCGGCACATGATAATATTAGAAAGACTTAACGGCATATCTTCGATTCCTTTCGACTGCATCATCTTCAATCCATTTACGAGCTGTAACATAATGAATCCAACTTCTCGACAAAGCAAGTCGTCGAACAATCCGTTCTTTGATTTCCCTTCGAAGGGAACTGACTTCTCGTTCACTGAAACAGCATCTTCGTCATTATTGTTGAGACCCATAACAGATCCATTGAAAAGACTGTGATTCAAAGCCTTTGACTTGATCATCGATCCCATCGATTCGAGTGTCTCCACATTGAGTTTTGGCAGTACGGTGATGGTTGCTAGAATAATTGAATTTTAATAAAAAAAGTTCTGAAAGGTTTCTTGATAAAACAAACCTTGCACCATCTGGACCTTTGTTGTTGGCATCGATGGCAAGTAATTGTTTGGCACGAGGTCACAGAATTCCGTGATTAACTTAAGAGCCCCGGAAACACCGCCACTCATCTGATTTAACTCGCTACACACGCCAGAAACCATTTGATTCGAGTCCGACGTGAGGACGAGCGTGACGTAAACAGAGTTTTGCCAAATTGCTTGATGAAAGACGCTCTTGCCCACCACAAGCCCAATTGAGTCAATTATAATAAAATCGTCGAAGCGAAGATTTATACAATTAGCAATGGGACGCATGGATGGAGGGATCATTGGTGGTTGTTGCAACTAAAATCAAGATTTATCTAAGTAAAAAAAAAATCTAACAAATTTTTTAAAAAGTTTACTTGATCCAACACTTGGGCAAGTGCTTCATGATTAGCGACAATGACTGCCGAGTAATTGTCTTCAAGGCAAGTATGTAAGACACTTCTTCCCTTTCTCATTCGCAATCGGCTGACAGTTTTATTATTGCGCGATGATGTTTGATAGCTCTCATTGGGATCACCTTGTGCAACATCAAATCCAGCTTCGCTTCCGCAGAAACTGTAAGGCGAATAGATTTCAGATTCGCCCATCTCACTTCCACAATAAGACATCGCTGCAGTTGCGCGTGGAACGTTAGCTACAAAAGAAACCATCAGATAAAGCAAACTAATGTCAAAGGAAATTCAAAATTTACCGAAAGAAGATGATGACGAATAAACAGCGTTTTCGGGGTAGCTTGAGCGATAACCTGACTTCCCACCAGCAACGTTCACGGTCATTGGCTCATAATTTCCATTTGTTCGCAGCTCGATATTACTCACGTTCGCTCCACTGCTTCTGATGGAATAGTTGCGGTTGTTTGCTGAGTGCGGTGGTGGCATTTCTTGACTTGTACTTGCGACGATTTGTGGAGGCGTTGGAGAACGACTATTGTTGAGTAAGTTTGTATCAGAAGCGCTTATCAGCTTCTTGTTCTTCAAATAATTGTCAATCGTCACATTCATTTTTTGTACGGACGATTTCAAACCATCGTTATTAAGGAAGTATGTGCTTGTTTGTTTCACCGGAGATGGAGATTTGCTTCCAGCGACCGGCTTCATTGCATTGCTTTCGAATAACTCGATTTTGCTACGCGTTGAAATATTTTCAATCTCGACAAGTTTCTTCTTTCGTTCGGAAAATGATTCGTCGACAACTGGCAAAAGAATTGGCTTTGCAATGATCGAATCTTCAACCTTGCAAGGTTCATCGTCATTCTTTGACTCTGGGAAGTCAATTTGTCCATCGAATGTAGAAGATCCAACTGGTTGTCGTCGTTGAAGCTCAAGAGCTTTAGCTTCTCTTTCTCTCATACTTGCAGTACGTTCAGGTTTCCGTGGAGCAATTGAGCTTCTGATTTCTCCCAAATTTGCATAGACATTGTCGCTTGGTGGAGATGGAGCTTTTGCTTTTTGTTGCTGACTCTGCAGTTCATTTTCCGAATCAATTTTAGCTCTCAGCTCAGTGTTCTTAGGCGGCGGAGGTCGCGATGGCTTGTTAATCTCTAACTTTGTCGTATCAGAACGCACAGGCGGAGCTGGAGGAGGCTTGTGTACAACGAATTGTGATTTGTCACTGTCTGGAGATGATGGTTGAGGTGATGCACTACTGGCATCTTTTACAACTTCCACGCCTGTGTTGTTAATGTCTAAAGGGTGAATGATAACGAGTCGTGGCTTAACTTGTGGTGCTACGTGAATGTCATTCTCATGTGGACTCGTTGGAATGTCTGCATAGTGACTGTAATCCTTCTTCGATCCATTCTCAGTCTTGCTTCCCATTCGAAGAAATTTCTTGATTGAAAATTTCTTTTTCTTTGTTTTTTCCATGTCCATGATGAGCGAATCTTGAGACAGCGAGAGACTGTGGCGAGGGGCCGGCTCAGGTGTGCTTGGTTTTTGAAGTTTCTCGAACTTTTCTAGCTTTTCTTGGGCTTCATGGCTTTTGTTAAGATGATTCAAGCTTCGAAACTTCGGATTGATCGCCGGATAAGCTCGTGGCTCTTTTAATTGGACTGTGTTGGTCTTGATCGCAAATTTGTTTTTAACTTGTGCAATTTCTTTAAAGCTCATGATTGGCTCTTCTTCTCCAAATGTTTCTTCCTTGTAACTTTTCAGAATTTCTGAATCATTTTCATTAGGAGGCTCAGGCGCTCGAGTTTTCTTCGGCGATTTTAATGAGGGATCAAGATTGTCACTTGACTTTTCCTTGTTGATCACTTGTTGAAGTTGCATAATGATTTCTGCATTTCTCTTCTGAAATGGTTTCACGACACTAACTGTGACAGGTTTAGTCGCCACTTTTGGTTTTGCTGGTGAATGCAGGAAGGATTGTCTTGCATCAACATTTGGTGGCGGATTTTGCGGTAAAGCTGGGGCTGGTGAAGTTTCTGAACTTCCATCCGGGTCCGATCGTCCATCAGGCTCACCAGCAAGTTCTCGACTCTTCTTGGTGCTTAAAGCTTTATTTATTTCGTTTGTTACTTGAATGTCTTCATAATCAGAACTGTTTGAGCTGTTGACACAAACTGAAGATATTCCATTCGAAGACTTTACGTTGATTCCGCTATCGGACTCACTACGATTATTTGACAATTCTTCATCACTACTTGAGCTGTCAAAGCTTGAACCTGTGGAGTCAAGAGCTTCTTCAAGCATATGACTCTTCGTTACAATTAATCCATCATTTGTGATCTTACTTGACACATATGAGTTGTCCATCAAATTGTAAGACTCGCCTCGTTTCTTGATCGCATCGTTGATGGGCTTGTGCGCTAGAAACATTTCAGAGACGGTGTGATTCGAGAAAAAATGAGACTTCTTCTTGAGTAAAGCTTCGGATTCAGTCTTCTTCTGCTCGGGCCCATCAACGGAAATCGAGATTTTCTTGCTGGTATCAAGGCCATCGGGAACGTTCTCGTAACTGTTACGAGTCTCAACAACATCGTAATAATCTGATGTTGCTCCAGAGTCGACATCGCTTCCATGGTCAGATTCAGAGTTTTTCGAGACTTGAATCTTCGGCTTTTCCATGTCCTTCAAAATTGCATTGCCGCGAGTTATTGTGCGCTTAGAAGTCATTGAAGTTGTTGTTGATGTTGAAGTCGTGGTATCAGAGGACGATGAAATGACGGCCGATGTTACTTTATCGTTGTTCTTGATCTCGACTTTTATTACATCGTTTTTTAACGGTTCAGCTTTAATGTCTTTCTCAGTCGTTTCGTTCACGACAATTCGCTTGCTAAGTAGAGTCTCTGAGATTTCTTCGAGCAATGACTTCTCTTTGCTGATCTTCACATCGATTTCCGGTGACTTGTCGACTTCATCGCGTGCTGACATTGTTGGCTTTGAGCTAACTAGCGTTGATGTGATTGGCTTTGAGTAAACTTCATCCGTTGACGTTGACGTGATGGATTTCAGGACGATTCCTCCTTTGTTCTTTGATGACTTATCGTTTTTCGTTTCGTGTGGAATGATTTTAGATTTTGTATCGGCTTTTGCGGCTGACGACGAACCGCCACTGAATGGCATGACGGAAATCTTCAAAGTTTGTTTCTTTCCCGCAGAATCTTTTTGCGGTGCTCCTAGCTTCAGAGCAGCAAAAGATCTCTTAATGTTGGCAGTTGGATCACCAAGAAGATTTCCATTGTTCATATTAAACTCTGTGTTCGTTTTCGTCAATCGTTGAAGATTCTCGTCGTCTACGTAAACGACTTCTTTGTCTGCTGGAGCTTTCAGAGGCAACTCATCATCGCTTTCCTCTGATCCAGACCATTCTCCACCATAACCGATAACTTCACTAACTTCTTTCGGGAAGTTCACTGACTTTTTCTTGCTCGACTTCTTTGTAGCAGGAAAGTTGACTTTAATGATGCTTTTCGCTGGCGGAGCGACAACCTTCAAAGGCGACGTTGGTATTGATTTTATAGTTTGAAGCACTGCTGCGTGTTCCTCCTTTGACTTGAAGCAATTGGAGCATAAATCTTTTTTCCACGCATTCTGAACGAATCGTGGACATTGCGCGATACTCGACGACATTTTTCTTATTATGTGGTGTGTGACGGCTCAGTTATCAGTGATCAGATGCCATTAAATCTGTAATGAAAGAAAAACGGAAGACATGAAACATCTGGCAAGCTCTCGTAATTACGTTTTAACGATCCATTGAAAGTGAATCTAAACTTAATTGATTGTGAAAAAGAAAGGAATTCGGATAGAAACATACGCGGAGTGTGATTTTGATTTCACTAGCAATTTCAACTGCTAATGACTATCAGTGTTTTATGGAAGAAATTTAATTGCAAGCTTTTTATTTATGGGTAAAATGTTTGCGTAACTTTCATTGGAGCTCGGACTCCCCAGAGAATGCAGACCGTGACTCATGTAAGCTGAGCTATTAGGCTTCGCGTCTGCTGCAACGCTCGTCGACCTTTTCACGATTTCATAACAAATCGAGTCTGGTTTGTTGCTGGACGAGTCGATCGTAAACGTCTGCTTTTCTTCACGCATCTCTTCATTGATAAATCCATTCGAGGTGAACGCTAACACTCGACAAAGTTCATTCAACTTTTTTTGTATCTGATTGATGTTTTATGCTCTAAACCGATCCATCAAGTTTGATGGTAAAATGGATTTTATGGAAACTAAAAGAAATGTTCTCGGGGCGATAAAAGTGACAAATTGATTTCAATTAGGAATGGAAATTTACTGGCGGCGCAAGTCACAAAGCAGCGTTTTGATGTCAAGAGCATCGTTTAATTGTTTGAAGACGAAAACCTCAACACTTTGACTTGCATCATGCAAGTAATTTCCCACTAACATTGTTGATGTTCATTTCACAGAGCATCACACAAGAAATATTCTGAGCGTGAGAGAAAACAGAAAACTTAAACTGAAAGATTCGTCGATTGTTGTGGCAGCATCGCGTGATCGGATTTACAATAATTATGCTTTAATTAATGGTCTCTCTCTTTCAATTGGTTTTAAAGTGGGCCAGAGTAAAACGTCTTTGCGCATTGCTTTTTATCCTAATTTGCTCGGAGCTTTTAGAAATCAACTGATTTTAAGTTTTCAACGTTCACTGACCGATCTCATTGCGATTAAAGGATTTTATGCCAATTTCCGTTCATCATGAAAACAATAGTTTGAAACATGCAGAACGCAATTCGATTTAGATTGAGAAACCTACAACACCAACAATGAACGATTAAAATGCACTGATTAGTACGCGTCAGATGCGTCAATGAATTTGCATACAAAAGATTTCCATTCTTGGCAGATTTAAGTCAGAAAGCTGACGATTTGATGGATAAAGTGTTTAAATAAAGTTCGTTTCAATTGCATCATCGTCTCGTCTTTAGAGTCTTCACGCATCGGAAGCTTCTAGCAACTCTTCGCTTTACTGCTCTGTTTGAAGTATTAAGTCAAGAGAAGTAGCTCACTGAAATAAAGTAGATTTTGAATGCCTCACGCAATGATAGCGATGCTGTTGAAATGTTAGGCACGCTAATTGAGTCGCCCATTGAAGATCATCTTGAATGTGAAAGTTTTCTCTAAGCAGCGCCTCAAGCTCTAATGGACAATATGTGAAGAATAAGAGAAACTTGTAAGTGGCGAGTAGGAAGAAGTGTCATGAGAATTTTATTATTGCAATAGACAACGAGAGGCGAGAACAACAATTCACATTGAAATTAAACGTTCGCGATCTTTCAGCTTTAAATCTGGCTGATGCAAATTGCGTAAGAAGTTGAAGAGATGAATCGTTTCAGATCCAAGTTTGTAAAGTTCAGCGTAGGATGCTACTTAGTTGTCCGTTCCATTCTTTGCTGATGGTGACAAATGCCAAGCGTTCAAGACTCATTTGAATTGCAAATTTAGCTTTTACCTTTCGCAAGTGTCAGATGTCATAAAGGGCGGAGGAGTAATCATAAATCTTACTGATTACGAGACTTCTTCTCCGTCTTCGGTCAAAGGAAAAGTTTTGCAATAAGTTGAAGTCTCGCTGAATCATCTGTCAACAGCGACTTCTTCAATGGATGATGACAAAGTAAGAAACGATCGTCACTCAAGTCAATAAACTACAAATCATCGTCGATTCTGCGAATACAGTCAAGCGGCCACGGTTTGTGTGTCGTGCGAAAAATTTCTACTCAACTTACGTTGCATCATAATTGGGTTATCATTCGATTGTTTCGTTAGCTATTCATCATAACAAGACTCTAAATTACACTTCAATGATGTTTTACAATTGCTGAATGGAATTATCATAATTGATGTTGTTTCATCTCGAATCTCATGTTTCCTGCTTCCACACGCCAAGTGGAACACAACAAAAGAATGTTTAATTAAAAATTGAAATGTGTCGCCCGCCTCGACGAAGCTTACACGATTTGAAAGTTCATCGAATCGTCTTCAGCAGACCACCATCTGTCGGAACGAAATGCTTCGAGAAACTTGCGCAACAACATTCAATCATGCGTTTGGTAAAAACTATTGATTTTATGCAACTGGTTGGAAGCTAATGGGAAAATCTTTGCCTTTTTATTGATCGCGAACGCAAAATGTTGTGCAATTTTTAAACGCTTTTCTAGTTGAAGCGAAAGTTGATGAGATGAAAGCAGAGACAACTTGACTGATGTCAACACGAACTTTTCTAAATGAAACGATCGTCTAGTATTATTTTTAGAAATTAATTGCGTCATTAAATATTATGAAATGAGACACTTTTGGTTTCGATTTCATTATCGTTTACAAACTTACAACCGTTTATTTATCCGAAATGCAATCATTGGCTTTGAATTGCTAATTATTTTTATAGCGCGATGTTGGTTGATCGTAAACAACGCCACAAACTTTCCAACCAAATGTTTATCGCCAGCATTGGAGTGAAAGACTTTCGATTTTCTTTTATCGAATGGATTTTCCCAGCTTAAGGCGAGGCAATATGCTGAAGATGAGATTGGATGACTCCAGACTGACGTGATTTATATTGAGAGACTAAGCTTTCTACAAAATGAGATAAATTTTACTTTAAAATCTCGTAAATTCTGTCATTACTTCTGTTGAATCCAACAGCAGCTTGATTCTCACGTCTTGACCAAAGTGTTTCGCTCTAGTTTGTCAATTCATTCCCGACTTCCATTTCAACGTGAAAACAGAGGCTAAACTAAGTGAACTGTTCCAATTTTCACTTTTAATGAGTCCGAAGTTGATTTTGTGATAGCAGACACATTCTCATTAAACAAAACAATTGACCAATGTGAAAGAAAGTCATTGCCGCAAATTGCATTCAGTTCACGACTGAGTTGAACTTTCCAATTGCCGTTGGATATGTTTCACTCTCGAGAATCGACGGAAAAGGCTTTTTTGTGAGTGTTAATCAATTCTTTACGACTAAATCTCTCTAATGGACAATGAAAAAACCCGGCAGTGGCCGCTCACGTAACATCGGATCAACTTTTATGGAAATCATTTAACCGTGGTCGAATTCGAGAAGGAGAAAAATAAATTGAAAAACTTTATGATTTTTTCTTCATTTTGACGTTGCAAAATAAAATAACAATAAGGCACGAAATGTAAGCTGTGTTGCCAGACTTTTTAGTTTAATTTTATGGTGCTCAGTGTCATGTCAAACAATTACGATCGCGCGCTAAACTTGGGTAAGTAATCACCCCAACCAAAACTAAGTGCTAGGATGCTGAATTATTTCCTCAAGGTCGTAATCAAGTACAAGTCGAAGAAGTTGGGCGGTCAAATTTCATTCTATTGCGAGCATGGGCGCGACCTTCTGCTGCTAAACTAATTCAACGATTGTGCAAAAATTAAGAACAAGTTCAATAAAATAAAATGCAAAATCTATTCCGGGAACCTCTAAATAAATCACGATTTGTTGAACTCAGTACAAGAAAAAAAAAACAGTTTTTGACTCATCGTTACTAACGAAGTGAAAGTCCGAGTCTGGGCAAAACAAGTAGAAGAACACAAAGGCCTTTTAAACCTTTTGTGCTATCAAATAATGCAGAATTCAATAAAGCGAACGAACGAAACAACAGAACGAATTAAAGCAAATTGTAGAATTCCGCTCGGAGACTTGAATGTCAGTGTACGCGTCGGTTCGGCTTTTAATGTAAACAACAAAGGTTAATAAAAGTTTATGATTTTGAAGCGTGATGTAGAGCAGAATGAGCAGAAGTTTGTCAATCAATTTCTATTCTTAAACAATCGGCACTTACCAAAACGATTCTCAGCTGTCGACTCAAATTTCAACGTTTGACTTGATAAACATTTAATCTGAAGAGAGAAAAAAAGAAAAAGAAAATTGAAATGAGTTGCATAAAAATATTTTTTTCTGTCTTTGTCGAAAAGATTTTATGAATCGAATCGAAGCATACCGACAATGATCGTTGTGGCGTGACGTTGCGAAATGGAAATCAATGGAAATATTGTTGTGATCAGATTGCAAAGCGAAAATTGATGTTTAATTGAGGAAAACCGAAACAATCCTTGAAGATTTGAACTTTAAAGTGAATTCATTGATCAATCGAAATGTTTGGATGTAACTCAATTAACTTTTCAACGGTTTGCGATTGAAACCAAAATTTAAAGCGAAGCCAGAGTTCTTCAACCTTTTCTTCTATTTTGGCTTGTCAGCTGATCAATCATCACAAATAATCACATTGATTCTGTAAGCTGACCTTTCCCGGCACCTCTCAATGCTCTTCTGAACTACTTTGACGCATTTCCTAATTGAATGAGTGATGGGAGAATGAGGGTCAGCGTCAATTGATTATAATTATGTTCGTTCCATCCACTCTCAACATTGTGTTTTTAAGTTTCAAGCAATGAATGTTTATTGCTTAATCGAGTCGGATGAGGGAGACGAACATTTGACTGGGAATTTGATGCATCAGCCGCTCGCGTCATCCAAGGTTTAAAATAGAAACAAAGTGGAGTCGTTTGTTATGAGTTTTTGTTTGTAGCCAAAGCTAAATCAACTTGCGAGTGATCGCAGTGTCAATTGTTGCTTCTACCGCAATAAACTCAATTGATTGGAACTCTATTTTTGTAATCTTTTGCTCTTACATTCTAAAGGTCACAACAGCAAATTGCAACCGCTTTGTTGATAAAATTTAAGTGAAATGATTCAGATTTCTGAGTCGTCGAGACGAGACGAATTCTTTCGTTAGGAAAAACTCAAACGACGTTGCCGTTCTTGCGTGAAATTAACAGTCGTTTCCACATATTTTATGCTTGAAAGGCTGAAAAAATCTTTAAGTGACGATTAAGTCTTAAAACGAGAGATATTGTGCGGATCGCACGGACCTCCTTCCCGTCTGAGAAGTTCATTTACAAATCAGAATAATTGAGACCGTGAAACGTGAATCAATGCCAACAGCACAAAAGAAGTTTCCCATTTCAACGCTCAACGAGAGTTCCGAAAAAGCGCTCGCGATATCACTCAAATTGATTTACAGTTATCAAGTGAAACTCGCGAGAGAGAAATGGAATCAAAAGAAATTTCAAACAAACCGGTTTCGTCTTCAAATGATTTCGCTTGTTTTGATTCGAGCTGAGAACGAAAAATGCTTTAGCAGCTTTGATGGTTTGGTTACGTAAGACGAGGTTACATTCGTGACATCTCGAGACCATCTCGAAATCTTCTGACTCTAGCATTTGACTTTAGATTAATCGTGACCAAAAGCAGCAGCAGAGTCACAATGCGCCTTCTCTGTCTTCGATTGCTTGTGGCAAGAAGTAATATTTATGATGATCGAGCCAACAATGAGAAAGCAAACAAGCGTTTCATTCTTCGTCGCTGTTTTTGTTGAACTAACAGAAGATTGCGCAAGATCTTAGCCATCATAAATAGATTTAAGAGTTACACTAAGCAGCGCTCTGTAATTTTACATTCGCTACTCGAAATCGATGCTTTCCGCAGGCGGCTTTTTATGTTTCTTCCTCTTCAGAACTCGATCACAAGCGAAATTATGTAAAGCAGCAAATTTTAATTGAAACAAACGCCTGCACTGCAGATCATGCTGAGATCATTCAACTCCGGCGCTATAGCATGTGCTATCCATTACAAAGTCTCAAGCTGAAGATCATCCGCTACTCGTCAGGAATATTATTTTTCAATTCTATCGATTGATCATAATCACAGCTTTCTTCATCTCATCTCTCTCAATTTATTTACAGTTTTAATCATCAACACAGTTCTCCACGATGATACATCGACATTAAGGTTCGGTCGAGCTGCGCGATGTCCCATTTGGCACGTGAAACAGGAAGCGATTTACGACTCGCTTTAGTTAAAAAAATGTAATGGATTATGTTCGGTGTTTTTTCATGCATCATATCGTGAGTTGAAGTTGCTAAATGGCTTTCACATATTTTTCTGTTTAGATTTTTATTCGACAAAGCAGCTCGTTGGCCTTGTTTAGAGATCTCGTATTCAGGTGGCGTTGATTTTTTAGTGAAGATTCGCGTAGGCTCGCCTTTGATTGAATTGACAAATTAAGCGGCTTTTGAAACTCTCATCAACGCTTCGTAAGCTGATTCATCGTCTCGCTGTTTCTACTTTCGCGGAAAAATCATGAAAATTCCGCGAATAAGAATCAAGCAACGAGATATTTCCTGTTCACATGCATTCAGTAGATTGAGCTGCTTTGCGAATCGATTAGTTGACAAATGACATGCCACTTATCAAGTTGACAGCGTTAAATACTTTACGCAACTCGCATGAGGCATAAAAAAACATTCCGTTGAAAATCAGACCAACCGGGGCTTATATCGCTTTGCTCTCTCGCTGGTAGAAATTATCGAAAGTGGCTCGAACAAATGTCGACGATGAAATGCTTTATTTTTCCAATTATAAAATTTCTGCTGATTAATTTAAGCTTTTCGCAAGTAATTAACTTTGGTGGTCGACAATGTCAAGACGTAGTTTTGTTTTTTGTGTTGTGTTGAAGTGAAGATCGTGACGATTGAGCTTCCGTTATGATGGTTTGAGATGAGAACAGTTAGGAGCCTCAATCTATCCATCAGCTGGGGTTGAAAGTATTCCAGGTGAGCGAGTTCGATTCGTGCTCAAACCATGTACTATTCAACACGGTAATCATGTCGTTGGGTTCTTAAACGAGTTTACTTTGTGCTAATTCCATATTGCATGGTTTGAATGCACCAACAGGTTTCTGCCGATCGAAGTGGAAGCGAAATAAGATCAGGAGAGCGAATCGAACGGACAGAGAACTCAATTCCACACCCGACTCCGCGAAACAATCAACTCCAAGCTTTATTCATCTGCGGTTCCATTGAAATCCATTTTTATTCCCATTAGCATCATTAAGGTTTCCAATAAATCGTCAAGTTGATGTGAAGTGCTGCAGCCAGTCATGATTCTCCCATTTACATGTTTCGAATGGTTTTTTTTTTTGAAAGTCTTGTGAGTCAATGGCGATCAACGTTCTCAATGTATCTAGAATTAACTTGAAAGTTATCGCTGACAAGTAATCGCTTGAGTGACCACAATATCATGCTCGCTAACAAGTTTTCAGTATCAAGGCCATCCGAGGCAACTGCAAAGTGTCTGCGATTAACCAAAATCAACATTCCTTCATGGTAATGAAAACCAATTTGACTTCGTTTATGGTTTTTGTTTCGTTTCATTAAAATGAACATTTAGCGCAGAAATAATTCTCAACTTCGCTGACCAGTTGTTTCAGCAATAAGCTTTGACTTTGAGTGCTTTTAGAGTCTTTTCTCTAAAAAGCAAATCCGTGTCAATAAAATATTTTAGGAAAGAGCATTCAAGTCAAGTTTAGTGCAACGTTGACACTTTCATTGCTGTCCGATGTACGACTTCTGATAACTTATCTTGCTATCATGAGCGATAGGTATTAACGACAATGCTCAGTGGTGAAAAACATTTCCAAAAACAATTTTGGATAAGAATCAAAATTCGTGAGAGCTCGCACACAATCAATCCCACGCCCAATTGACTTTTCCTTCTTCAGTTTCGGTTCGTTGTTTGGTGCGAATAGTTGATTGTGTCAAAATTCTTTCGACATGAATTTAGCGGCAGTGATTCCATCCTTCTTGGATCAATCGTTCTTTGACAAGGTCATTCGTCAAATGGAGAAAGATGTCAATGCTAAAGTTTCGCATTTTGAGGTAGCGCCAGCAATAAAGGCGGGAGAAAACTTTGCTAGCGCTGTCTTTCGTGCATCAATTACGTTTACATCGAAGTACACAAAAGACGCCAAGACAATTTCCGTCATCATTAAGACGAAGCCAGTTCTGGGGCCGGAAATGGCGCACTACGCGGAGATCCTCAATAAATCGCCTTTCTTCCGTAACGAAATGGAAATGTACGGGAAAGTTCTTCCTGATATTCAATCTCTGTTATCGTCAACTGGTGATAAAGAGAATGTGTCACCAAAGTAAGTCTCAGATAGCTTTATCAGTTTTAATGCGTTATAAATTACGTAATCGACTTTTAGGCTCATTTATCAGTCGAATGAACCGACTGTGATTGTTTTGGAAGATGTTTGTGTTGATGGTTATGAAGTTATTGATAATCCTCCAGAAGACTTTGAAGTGTCTAAGAAAATTGTGCAACGATTGGCTAAATTCCATGCTGCAACCTTTTTCCTCATCAATGATCATGTGAGAAGTCTCAAATAATTCAAAAACTGGTTTTAAATCCTTAATTTCAGCAACTTGATCCAACTGACTTTAATCACTGTGTCTTTGAAACTAAAACGACAGCTGACTTGCTTTTCGGAGCAAGTTTGAATGGATTTGCGAACGTCGTCGCGACATGGGAAGGTTATGAGAACTTTGGGCCGCATTTGGACGCTTTCAAGACTTCGTACTTAAGTAAGTTATTGAGAAGCTACAAGCCTAATCGTGCTGAGTTTGGATTCAATGTTCTCAACCATGCGGACTTCCATTTGAGAAATATGTTGTTTAAAAAAGACGACAATGGCAACATCAACGACTTTTACTTTGTAAGTTTGGTATTCACTCCAATTAAAATATTTTCTAAGAAATCCATTCGCAGGTTGACTTTCAAATCTGCGACTACGCAACTCCAGCCATCGACATCATCTATGCTCTTTACTATTTCTTGTCCGCTGAAAACCGCGAGAAATATCGCGGTGAGTTTATCTCAGCTTATTACAGCCAATTTGTGGCTTCACTTAAGAAGTTCGGCTACATGAAAGCTCCTCCGTCCCTGATCGATTTACAAGTTGAGATCTTGAAGAACGGTCATCTTGAGGTTTTGCTGGCTGTTTGCAACAGCATTCCATTCTACTATGACATGAAAACTCTTACGATGGAGGACTTTGATCAAGGCGAGGGAACGAAGAAGTTCTATGAACGTGTCTACAACAACCCGGAGTACAAAGCAGTTCTCGAAAAGGAACTGCCTCGTTTCTTATTCAATGGATTCATTTAAAGCAATCAATAAACTTTGAAGTTGAACATTCCAATGAACATTTTTGTCGCGTTGAAGCTTTCGATTGTTTCGTGCCGAAAACTGTGTCATTACGAAAATGAACTAAGCCTATTAATAATTCCAATGCACTTTGTTTTCGTAAAGGTCTTTCAATTTTCAAATCGTGCGCGGCGTTAATGTGAAGAGTCGCTTGCTTAACTTGCTTCTAGCTTTTTCATTAAGCTCATTTTTTACATCTTGTTTGAGCTCAATCTTTCAAAAGTTAATTACGATCAGGTCGACTCAATTATATGTTTGGGGTACGCACGGTAAGTTGTTCATTAACGAAACTACATCGCAACGGTCAAAGACAGTAAAAGTGAGTTCAGATTTCTCTCTTGAGTAAGCTCTTAAAGGCTTTTTGGACATTGGCTCGAGGCACATATTGAATTGTTTTTCAATTGAATTTCTCCTATTCATTGATGGCAATTATGCGAGAAGAGGTTTTCTCTCGTCTCCGTGTGATAAAAAAAAACTTTGTTTGAAAGTTTTACGATGATTCGGTTGCGATCAACGATGAAAATCAAGAGATTGAGATGAATTGCATTTGAAAGTTGTCAAAAGAACAACTTTTCCAATCTGACTTTCTGTGCCCGCTGGGACTTTAATGGCTTGTTTGAAAAAGTTCACAATTGAGAAACTGAAAGCTGTTGTCTCGAAGGAAAAATGTTTGTCTCTGATCAAACGTGTTTGCAGTTGTCGTTGTTTTTCTTCCAGCTATAAAAATAAAACCATCCCAGTCTGATTTATTTCGAGCGAATATTTACATTCGACATTAAAGGCGAAAAATAAAATCTTTATTCACGTTCCGTGACACTTCCATTGGCCGATAAATCTGACCATTTTTAAAGTCCGAGCGTAACTGGAGCAGTGTCTTTAGAGCTTAGCAGTTTGGAATTTTAATTGAGTGACTCTAAAGAATTGGACACGGTCTGATAAAACAAAGGTATAGCAAACGTTTTGACGAAAAAGAAAGTGCTCAAGATTAATTCCGACAAGAAAAATATTCGCACAAGCAATTAGCACATTACTTATTATTCTTGTGGTGGGTACCAGACCCTGAACGCTTGATGTTCATCATCACCGTCCAAGAAGGAAGGAAATAAGTGAAGAAGTGAAGAGAGAAAACTTTCACATTTCTTTACGAAGCGATGGTGCGATCATCAGACAATCAATCAACCTGCTCTACTGCATAACTCAAAATAAAACGGGAGAAATCTTTCTTGAATAATTTAACAGCTTTCTGTTATCGAGTGGACATGCGTAGCTACAAAACGATGATCGTTGACTTAGGCATGTCTAGGTGATTACGAAACCAGCTATCGCGTCTTTTTAATGTGTTGATTGTTTTGCACTTCCACCTCCGAATCAGAGCAAGAAGTCGATTGTGTTTTTTATTGTGCGGAACCGTCGTTACGGCTTAGCCTGGCGTTACTTAAAATGATGCAAGCGCGGCTCAGTTGCGAGAATATTTTCCATCAATATCTTAACTCGCGAGAAGCGTGAAGTGGCATGCGATTGTTTTCAGATTTGTAAACTTCTCACTCCGACATTCCATTCAATTAATCGACAATCAGCGCGTTGAAAGCTGCAATTAAAGCCTTGCATTTCACTCGAGCTTGCATGAAAGTTGATGTGAATAATTCTAATTTTATGCGAATTATCATTTCGGAGCTTGACATGATGCGATCGGCAGCATCCAATTACCGTAACGGAAGCTTTTGAAAGTGGGGAGAATGAATTTTAATATCGAGCTCATCATAATCATAACGATAGCGATCAACTTAACGACAACTGAGAGAGATGAACAAACAATGGTCGATGGCACACTTTAAGGTGGAACGAAATAAAAGTGAATTAATAGTTAAACGTTTTTCTTTCTTGTTTGCGATGTTGCCAATAATTCCCGTCGATTCTTTCTGTTTATGTTTTCACACGCTGAGAACATTTGACTGGTATCGAAGCAAAACCACGAGCGATAAACATGGCTGCACATAAACACTTCATTAATGCAACGTCGCACCGCAGACTTTTTATTTTGTCTGGGATTCAACCTCTTGACATCAAAGGAATTTTTAACATTCTTGAGGCTTCAACTTGAGAGCTCTCCCTAAAGATATTTGTCACTTTAAAGGTTTCTACGATGCTTATTATCTTTAAACCAAAGCATTAAAGAATGAAATCAATCAGAAGAAGTTGAACGAACTTTCTTGTATAGCTCTCAGAAAATTTAATAGACGAAGAAGGTGGGAAAGAAAAATAACATTTTGGATGGAATTTGCCTTAGAATTGAACCCACAAATAATAATTCACTGTAGCTAAAGCAGTTGATTGCAAGGAAACGATTTGCTGAATTTCACGGTCGATTCTTTTGTCAGAAGCGGCGATTGTCGATGATTAGATTGATCGTGAAACATTGCACAACCTCGGTCATAGTAAAACTGATCAGATAAATGTGTCATTGGAGTAATAAAGAGCTCGATCTGCGAATTATGTTACTGTGCCAATTGCCCTCCCGCAAAGGAATGCGACAAGGAAATGCAGTAACGACGTCCAGTTTTATTTAGAATTTGAGATCAAGCACACAGTCAGAGTTCTATTGAAACGTCGCTGCTGATAATAAACGACTTGAAACGGTAAAAAGAAAGGAAAACAAACTCAGATGATAGTCGAACGATTCGATACCGTTGTAAGTGCTGATGATTCTAGCTTAGGGTCGATGAGGCTCAATTAAGTCAGAAGCTCAACGAAGAACTAATGTGAATTAAGAAGTTAGAGCCACCTGCCCTAAGGCGAGATCTCAAACCGGTTTCAACATTTCCATCCTTTCATTTTTCTCATAAGCCAGCAAATTCACTTAACATGTTTCAAGCTCAGCGTTTTGCCTTGTTTTCTTGCTCATTGTGAAACGAGGAATGAGAAAGAGGAATGAAGGCAAACTGTTTAATGTCAACATGCTGCAGAATGTGCTCAAAAAGTAAACAACTTAAGAGCAAAGGGCAATGATGATTCAAACATTTTTCAATGCTCCCCGAAACGAATTTTCCATTACGATTTGTTTCGGATAAATTTAGTCACTGCCTCTGCTTTCATGTGTTAATTGAACGACATTTATTTGGTAAGTGGCAGGTAGTGAAATGTTTGCTTTACATTTGGTGAATGAAAGCAACGACTTCCTGAGTAATTTGATCTTATTTTCGTCTTTTTCCCGTTAGGCAATGACCGTCCACTAGTTTCAATTTAAGATCCTCTCAGCGTAACTGTCTTTTAACAGAAGGAACGTGACTCTCAAACAACGAGTCTCTTCTTTAACGATTTTTTTTTTGCACAACCAAAAGTTCTTTCGACAAATGACGGAATCTTAAACTTTATTGCGTTTTTTTCTCGCTTCCACATCGCTTTGTGTTCTCATTCAAGCAGAGCCGATGATGCTTCGACGACAATCTTCTTCTTTACTCACCGGTTTTTAGTCGTGAAAATTAATCCCAATTACTGATTGACGAAGATTTGATGATTAATCGCAGTTAAAGTTGAAGTATTAACGATGAAGCTTATGAGTAATCACTTGAAATTATTAAATTTGATTACTAAGAGGTTTTTCTTTCACTAAAACAGACACATGGACCTCAATCAGATCAAAATAATTGATGTTTTCACAAATAAACCGCGAACAAAGATTAAAAATTTGATTATTCGTTGGAAAACACAAAACTTTTGTTGCTGGCTTCTTTGAATCTTTTAAGTTTTCATTAATTATTTCTATTAACACTTCGGACTAAGAAGAAATACGTCTATCTGCCGCTGCAGTCAGAGAGAGATTGAGATTCAAATACGAAAGAGAAATGAGAGAGAGGTTCGTCGATCGGGGGTAACAAAGTTTCAGCAAAAGTTTCTTACTCAATGTCGGATTTTCAGATTGTGCAATCGAAACGTAAAAACAGAAAAACTCGTGGAAAAACATTGAAAACTATTGATCGAGATTTTTCACCAGTTGAAGTTGACGTCGAGAAGTGTTTGAAGTAAGTTGTCATTTAACTTTCTCGGATTTTAAAGCTAAACTTTCAATTTTAAGGCAAATCGAGAATTGTGAATTCGAATTGAACAATTCTGAATTTCTTCAGTCAGCGATTAATTCTTTGAGTTATCTACCTCTGATTAAACAAATCCAAGAAGTCATCTGTTTGGGAATTGGACGAATCGCTGAGTGTTCAATCGCTAAACATCAACTTGCATTCATCTCTCTTATTGGAAAACATTTCGGAATCAAAACAATTAAAGTTTTCGATCCGGTTCTTACAACAAGCGAGAATCAGCTAATTGAAAAGTTAGGATACGAAGTCTTAACTGAAAACAAGGAAGGAAGATACAAAGCTGAGCAGCCTATCCTCTTCTACTTGCCACATTGTCCAAAGCAAATTACGAACAATTTACTTTACACCAACTGGAATCCAGAGAACCTTCAGAAGTTGCTGTTGATCTGTAATAGTTTTCAAACTATCATCGACACGACACCAGAGAGACTCCTTAGACCAAGCGGCCATTATATCATTGAAGTTAATCCATTTTCAAGCGAGAAAGATATTGAGAACAACTTCAAGTTTACTGATATCTTCAACGATTTTTCAATTGTCTCGTTTGCAAGTGAAAATCTCGATAGAGCAGCAGCTGACCTTTGGGAGAATCATCCTGAACCAAAGTACACAGAAGAAGATTTAGAACTCATCACCAATGGCATCAGTGAGAACACTCCGAAGACTCTTGCATGAGCTTCGCGTAACATCGCCTAATGGTTCTATTAAGGACTCGTTGACCTCGCAATATATTTTGAATCAATTCAAGAAATATCAAACAACAGATGAACAGCTCTGCAAGCAGAAAGACGAGATGCTCTTCTTGGGTCAAACCTATCTCAGTTACCTTGAATCGACCAGACACTATACGAAAATTAACGATGAATACAAAGGCATAGGCGAGCGATCTGTTGAGTCAACAGCGAATCTCGTTGGCTTCAAGCTTCCCCACGATCCAAAATAAGACAAATTGTTAGAAATCAAAAATTTGAATGAATAAACGATTTTCGTAGAAGATGTTTCAACAAGTTTTGTGAACAGAACCTTTCAAGGGGTTTGCAAGTTTCAGAACGAGAAATAACAATCGACGACCGCTGGAGCGAAACTCATGGAAAAGTATTTGTTTCCTCGAGTGACTCGCTTAAAATCTGTTTGATGGAAGAGGTAAGAGTCTGAAAACTGAGAAAGAAAGGAATTTCACTGCCAGATGAGTGGAGCATACAAAATTCAATTAATTTTTACAGACAATGGAGATGCCACAAGAAAAAGTTACTTTCAGGCTGGGAACTGCAAGATTTGAAAACCATCTCGTCAATGGACTCAATGCGCTAATGATCAGCAATAGGCTTCTCGACTGTACTTTGATCGCTGAGAATAAAACTGTTCACGTCCATAGCGTGGTTTTGTCAGCATTATCGCCATTTTTCCAGAAATTGTTCGATCAACAAACGCACGTTCAGCATCCTACGTTCTTCTTCGATACTTCAGTAACTTTCAAGAATCTACTTCGATTGGTTAACTACTTGTACGCAGGAGAGATTGAACTTCCCATTGAAGAAGCTGAGGAGTTGCGAAAGATTTTAAAGCAATACCAATTTCCTGAAGTTGCAATTCTTGAGAATCATGACGTACAATTCTCCGAAGATCTATCTGCTATGGACTATATCTCATCTCTTCCGGCTATCGGCAAAACTTTGACCAAAACTGCAAAATCAGAGATGATTGCTTCAAAAATCGTAAACATTCAGCAGCAAGATGACGGACCTTCAAATTCTCAATTCGATGTAAAGACCACAAAAGTAAAACCAGAGACAAATGCTTCAAAAATCATGAACATTCTGCAACAAGAGGTCGGACCTTCAAACTCTCAATTGGATGTAAAGACCAGAAAAAGCAAACTTATTCAAGAACTGTTATCAACTTCGCTGCCAGTTTCATTCAATTCAATTCAATGTGTACATTGTTTAAAATTCTATGCAAACAAGAACAATCGATTGAAACATGAAAAACTCTGCAAAGAAAATCCTGAAGCGATCTTGCAACCTTGTCCTAAGTGCAACAACAAATATTCGACTGTTGCTATCTTGCTACGTCATTTGAAAACTGCACACAAGGAAGAAAGCAGTTTTTGAAGTAGCAGTGAAGCTTTTAAATCGTTTTCTTATCTCCTTAAAAAAAGGCTTTTATTAAATCTTAAGTGTTCAAAATAAATGCAAACTGGTAGTCTTCAAGCTGGAAGACGAAGACACTTATGACTCGTATTGTTTTCTCAACAATTTGGCGATCGTGGTATTCTGAATGTTTGAAGTTCCTTCGTAAATTGATCCGATCTTGCAATCGCGATAGAACTTTTCTTGTGGGAAATCCTTTGTGAAACCTACTCCGCCCATCCAATCGATGCATTTGATTGTCACTTTCTGTGCCATTTCTGATGCGAAGATCTTGCACATCGCAGCTTCTTTAAGGAAAGGCATTCCGTTCTCTTGGAGACGAGCTGCATTGTAAGTCAACAAACGAGCAGCTTCGATCTGAGTTGCCATCTCAGCGACTTGGTATTGCATTCCTTGGAATGACATGAGATCTTGGCCGAACTGTTTACGCTCGAGAAGATAAGGAATTGTAGCATCAAAGCAGCCTTGAGCAAGTCCAACCATTTGAGCTCCAATACCAATTCTTCCTTCGTTTAAGAAACCAGCGGCGTATTGGTAACCTTTGCCATATTCTCCGAGAATGTTCTCTTCTGGGACTTTCACGTTATCGAAATGAAGCATGCAAGTTCCACTTGCGCAAATTCCGAGCTTTTTCTCTTTCTTTCCAACGGAGAAACCTTCAGCGCCTTTTTCGAGAATGAAAGTTGTGATTCCCCTATATCCCTTTGATGGATCAGCATTTGCCATCACCAAGAAAATATCTGCAAAGTCAGAATTACTGATCCACATCTTCGTTCCATTAAGAATATAGTTGGATCCATCTTTCTTCGCTGTTGTTTTAAGTGCGAACGCGTCAGAACCGGAATGTGGCTCAGATAACGCAAAGCTTCCAATCTTAAAATGGAAATCGATGAGAACTCAAAGAGGAGAGCTTTCAAAAAAAGCTTCTTACCGATTCAGTTGCGAGCCTTGTCAAATATTTTTCCTTCTGCTCCTTAGTTCCCAATCTTGTAATCAAACTGTTGATTAATGTGTTTTGAATATCAACGGAAACGGATACAGCTGGATCAACTTTTGCAATTTCCTCAACGGTCAGAATCGATGTCATAAAATTTGATCCTGTTCCACCGTATTCTTCCGGAATTTCAATACCAAAGAAACCATTCTCGAAAAGTCCTTTAACTAATCCATCGTCGAGTCTTCCGTTGGCTTCCATTTCCCTGACCAGAGGAGCGATTTTCTCTTGTGCAAATTTGGCAACTACGCATTGAAGTTGATAATGAAAATAAATAAATTTAGGGACAGTCATGACAAGTTCAAAGTTCTACAAAATGCTATCTCTCCTAACCGGCCTCCTTCAAGATAAGTTCATCATCTGTAAGCTTTGTAAGCGGCGCAACAGCTGAGTTGTTACGTGTCTGCGCTATTGTGTTGATAAACTTGAATAAAATGAGAGCAACTATGATTAGAAGTCAAATAGTGATCGACATGCTGACTTACATTTTTAACTGGCAGTCTTCGCAAGTAGTTCATCGTGAATTGTAATTTCTTTAGTACTTTAAATGTATTTAAAATGCAACAAGTGACAAGCGAGGCGACTCCTACTCGATCACAGAAGACACTGAGAATGAAAGTGTAATCGTGAGCGAGCCGCGGAGTTTTCAAGGCCACGAGAGAAAAACTGAGAAAATCGTTTAGAGCTCCAAAAATATTTCTTATCAGCCGTTCTCGACTAGCAAACCGTCACCTGCGGCACAAGCAAATCCTTATCTGAATAGAGGAGTTTGGTAACAAAAAAAATAATTATATTTTAAAAAATCTTTATTCAAAAATCTTGTTTCGACTTTCAAAAAAATTTAAATTTCTGGTAAGAATCTTAATCAAACAAGACACAGTTTGATTGGCCACACTGTAGCCAAGGACACTGATAAATGCAGTTGGGCGGGTTGGAAATATGATAAAAGTAAAATGCATACCGAAGGTTCTAATGACTTCAGAATGCTTTTAAGACTCATATTCCTTTCTCAACAATTTAGCGATTGTGCTAAGTTGCATGTTTGAAGTTCCCTCATAGATTGCACCAATTTTACAATCGCGATAGAATTTCTCTTGAATGAAGTCTTTTGTAAAGCCTACGCCGCCCATCCAATCGATGCACTTTACTGTGACTTGTTGTGCCATTTCCGATGCGAAGTACTTGCACATTGCCGCTTCTTTGGTGAAAGGCATTCCGTTCTCTTGCATGCGAGCAGCATTGTAATACATCAAGCGAGCAGCCTCGATCTGAGTTGCCATCTCAGCGACTTGATATTGCATTCCTTGGAATGACATGAGATCTTGACCGAACTGTTTACGCTCGAGAAGATAAGGAATTGTAGCGTCGAATGATCCTTGAGCACATCCAACCATTTGAGCGGCGATTCCGATCCTTCCTTCGTTCAAAATCGAAGCAGAGTAAGCATAGCCTTTACCGTATTCTCCGAGGATGTTTTCTTCTGGTACTCGAACGTTGTCAAGGTGAAGCATGCAAGTTCCACTTGCGCAAATTCCGAGCTTGTTTTCTTTCTTTCCAACTACGAAACCTTCCATGTCACGCTCGACGATGAAAGCTGTGATACCCTTGTAACCTTTTGATGGATCAGCATTTGCCATGATGATGAAGGTTCCTGACAAGTCAGAGTTACTGATCCACATCTTTGTTCCGTTCAAAACATAATGATTTCCATCTTTCTTTGCTGTCGTTTTGAGAGCGAATGCATCTGAACCCGATGAAGGTTCGGATAAAGCAAAACTGCCGGGGAACTTTGTACACAAGTCTGTCAAGTATTTCTCTTTTTGTGCTTGTGTTCCGAGTCTCGAGAAAAGATTTATTACGAGTGTGTTGTGGATATCGACGAGTGCACCAACAGACGGGTCAACCTAAATGATTAATTGTGTTAGAAGAGTAGAATGAAGAAATCAAGAAAAGACTTGTTTACTCTGCTTAGTTCTTCGCAAACCAACATCATCGTCAAGAAGTTGCAGCCACTTCCACCGAACTCTGGATCAGCTTCAACGCCCATAAGACCGTTGTCGAAGAGAAGCTTTACAACTCCATCATCGAATTTGTGGTCATCATCCATTTTCCTCACAAGTGGAGCGATCTGTTCTTGAGCGAGTTTTGCAACTAAGAAAGAGAAGAATAAATTATCAAAATTGATGAACGAGGAGGCTCGTTTCAGAGCTACATTTTTCGATTTGCGTGTCTTCGTCGTCATTTGTTTGCTCTCTAGCAATCATTTCATAAAAAAAGTATAGAAGAAGATAATTGGAGACGTTGTTTTTCGTCTGTTATCGGTCGAGATGTGTGTGTGAGCTGTAATCACGATGAGAAGATTCGCTCAATTTTTCACGATATTCGCTGTTTTCCAGATATTCGCATCAAAATCAACGATTTTTTTTATCTTAAAATAAAGTTTTCCTCTCATTTTGTAACTTTATAAACATTTTTCACAAGCGGAAAATATTTTATTCGGGAAGGTCACACGAGGGAAGCTTAGCTGTTTTTTTTATCACAATTCTTTCTTATCACTTTGGTGACGTTGAATTAATCAAAGTTTCGGACGGATCGTTATGTAAGTTTCACTTGACCTACCTGTTTGCTTCATAACAAGTTCATCATCGGTAAGAGTCGTCAAGGGCTTGACTCCAACTGAGCTCGAGAACCGGGTTTGGTTCTTCATGGCGTTGACCATCTGAGAGTTAAATTTATTTGTTGATGATACAGAATCGTCGGAAGAGGGTCGAAAAACTTACGGAGCGAACAGGAAGTCTCATGAAACGGTTCATATTGAATCTTTTTTCTAACAAGAGAAACTTTTAAAAGACACGAAACGATCGAAATCTAAAAGGCAACTGAAGAAAAACTCGCTCTGCCGATCCCTCATCGCAACATGAACTTGAATATTTCTTATCATATTTCGTTATTTCACTCTCTTCTCGATCGTTTGACTCTCACTCTCATGCTTCACGCATTCAAACAAGAAATGACTTCTATTCTTTGACCATTAAAAATTTATTATTTTCAAATTATCGTTTCTTGCTGCTCCATGAACATTAAACGAAAATTAAAGGAGAAATGTTTTATGTTGACTCGCACTGGAAATTTATTTCGAGCCACTTCCGCTTCCACTTTTTCCGTCTTTGTCAGCCTTCTTATCCTTGTTCAATGAATCGACAGCGCCACGAATTGCTTCAGATTGTGGGTCGACTCCAGGAAGGTTCTCTAAAACGCTTTGCAAGAACGCTGGATCGGTAATAACCTCGTTATAATCTTCGTCGACATCCATAGCTGTTTCTTCCTTCTTGGGACGCTTAGCTTGTTGGGAAATTGGATCTTCTGTGAAATTGAAAGTTTTTTAGGTCAAAAATTAATGAAATTGAACTCAATTTATTCTTACGTGCGTCGGCCATTGACATTTGCATCGCGAAAGCAATTTGTTCTTCCTCAGTCATGTTGGAGAAGTCTGGCATCATCTCGTCGCTCTGAGAATAAAGAAATGTTAAGTTTTACAGTTCACAGGACTTAGATTTTTACAGAAAAGAAATTTCGAAACAAGTAGAAGGACCAAAACTTAAAACAGAAACGAAACGAACTCGGGATCGTTTTACCGGAGTCTCTGTGGAGAGAGCAAGGGCGCGTTCAAGCATAGCTTCGTCTGATGAAGCAGCGACTGCTGGAACAGCTGCAGCTGAGCCTCCAGCATCAATATCTTGAGCAGATTCTGCTTGGGCTTGACGTTGTTCAGCTTCTTGGCGTTGACGTTGTTCTTCCATAGAAACACGAAGAGCCTAGAAATATTTAATCGATTATCAAAACTGAAATTTTAGAAAACAATAAAATTATTTACCAAAGCCAATTCAGGATCCTCATTTGGATCAACTCCAAACTCAAATCCAGCCCCACCGAGACCAGCTCCTCCTAGTCCGTCTTCTCCTTGAATGATAGGCGACGAGATGAGTGCCTCTTGAAGCTGAGAGCCTCTGGGAACACTAACGAGATGTGAACCAGTTCCGTCTTTTCCATTCAAGACGTTGATGAATGCAGTCAGCAAATCATTGTTCTTGTTATGGTCACCGAAGCTTACAATATCTACGCTGACTTTTTCTTTCTTTAAACGTTTAGCAAGTTTCACAATCTCAGCTTCATCAGCAACTAAAGGTGAGCCGATGAATAAAACGATTCGCATCTTGTGATTCTTTCCTTGTCGATGTTTAAGAACAAGCTAAAATAAAAAAGGTTAATCATGATATGAAGCTTATAGAAGAAAATTAAACTTACATGAGCAATTCTAATGCCAGTGATAAGATTCACATTTCCATTTGGCTGAACCAAATGCATTTTCGACATGATTGTCCCAACATCGCCAGTAAGTGTTGCTAATACTTCCACAGTGCTTTAAAATAAAAGTTCATTGTTCAGGTCACAGTAAAATGTTTCAATCGATTTACTTACTTGGCGAGTGTGAGGAGTCCAACATTATTCTCGGGATTGGAGCGGATCTTAGTCATACAAACAAGATTGATTCCATCTTTCTGTGCATTCAGACGAGTTGGAAGGTAGTCACCATTCCTTTGGTAGTCGCTGTTGTCGAAACTGAAATTTGGCAAATGAAATTCTGCTGAATCACGATTTGTATTTTCAGTTTTTTTCAATGAATTCCATCTTAGTCGATTAAACTTGAATGTCTTCATGGGGATATCGATGATACTTACCAGATCATAGTACTTTCAAGCACCATTTTAATTGATTATTTGAATATTTTTGATTTAAACTTTAACTTGAATTCTTTGTTGATGATTTCGACTGAAGATTTTTACCCCTCGCATAGTTTGTTACCACCATAGATTCAAAATGACAGTTAGATAAATTAAAAATCGTTTTAATCAAATAAATGTCTCTTCTAGCTTAGTTAAAGCAATTTAATTGCCTCTCATGATGCTTTATTAGTCAAGTAGTCAAAAGCAAATAATTTAACCACAATTTTCCATTTTATTAAATTTTTCATCTTTTTTCTTTTTTAACATTTGTAAGAACCAATTAGTTTGCAGAATGAGCTGCTAATCATTAAGAAATCATGTTTGATGAAGACGAAGTAAGCTAAATATCCAAAGAATAAAGTTTTAACGAAATAATCCAAGTACTTCATGATGTGAAACTTTCTACGAGCTTGAGGGAGGTTCTCGTCTTTCTCGCTAAAATGAAAAGGGTTAATCATCATGTGAAGTTTAAAGATAAACAACTTACTGAAGCAAATATCGCCGACCACCAAGACAGGCATATCTAAAATAAAGAATCAAGTCGAAATCCAAGAAATCATTGATGAAGAAAGCTTTCAAGTCTTTTAGCTTCAGTTCATTGCTCAAGTTGATGAAATTTTGATTCTCAAAATGCCAATTGTGCAAGATGAAGTAATTAAGTGCGAGATTGGCTTGATAAATCTTTCGTTGTAATCGAGCCAGGCTAAATAAAAAATTACGATGAAATTTGTCAAATTATGAGATGATCATCTTACAATGGTTTGTGTCCTTTGATGCTTAACAAAAAGTCTAAAATTATCGCTGGCACAAGTTGAAGGAAAATGACAATGAAGAAATTATAAAAACGACATCGAGTGAGACCTCCTCCCGGTGCCCAAATCATTTTATCCAACGGAACTTCATACTGAATTTCCTTTCCCATCTCGATGATCTGCTCTAATGTCGCACATCGTTGATTTGATGTACAGCAATTGTAAATCGGCAGACTTCCGCTGAAATAAATAAACGGCACCTTCATTTCTTGTTGACATTTGAACTTCCAAAATCAATTTAGCGACTGCATTTGAATTAAGTTTAAATATTCAATTGTCTACCTTGGCTCATGAGCTCGCTTCCACGCCGCAATGATCATCGCTTTAATGCAAATATCTACCGGCGTGAAGTCAGCAATATTATCAGGATTGCAGTACATCGTTCTAGTTATGCCCAACCCTGACCCAATTAGCATTCCAACTGGACCATTGAAGTTATCGAGCCACCCTGGAAATGGTTCCCTCATGCTCGAGATCACAATCGATGGTCTAAACATCACCAAAGGAAGTTCACTCTTATAATCATCGACGATCTGCTCGGCCAATGCTTTCGTGAACGTATAAGTGTTTGGCATGAAGTGCGTGTATTTAGGAGTCAAAATATTCAAAATATCTTCATCCATGTTCTCGCAGATCGTGATCGTCCTGCGCCAGTCGACGTAAGGCTCGTGAATTTTCTCCCCTACGAATTTCAACTCAGGATGACTGTAAGTCGTCGAGACGTGCATTACAACTTTTAAGTTGCTCAAAGTCTTTGCAAATTCTATCATCTCGCGAGTTCCTCGAGTATTCATGAAGACCGCGTCTTTTAACGTATCGTCAAAGCGAACACTTGCGGCTGAGTGAAAAATAATTGTAACATCTTTCATTCGCATTTGGTCTTGATTTGAGAGTCCCAGTTCAAGCTCCATTACATCGCCAGCGATTGGAAATAATTTCTCCAGAAGCTTTGGATTAATTTTTTTAATCGGATCAAACAGTGGAGTGTCAACAATTGCTTTTAATCTTTCCTCGATCGCTTTTCCTTTTTTCGGTCGTAAAAGAACGAAAATTGTTTTCAAATCTGAACACGAGCGAAGCAATTTTTCAATCAACACTTTTCCCATAAATCCAGAACCTCCAGTAACAAATATTTCTTGATCCGCGTAAAATTCTGGAATCGTTGGAGCATTTTTCAACCACTCAGGCTCCTCGTGGTTTGTTTCTAGTGATGTCAAATTATCCGAAGTCGGATTTAGAGTATGACTTGTGAAGCGCATTTTGTTGTGAACACTTTTAACAATAAACAACTGTTACCGGTCACTGTTCTCGTCTAACTGATAATATATTAAATTAACACTTTCGATATCATTCACCAATAAGCGAGAGTAAAAGAGAGGAACTGACGATAAATAAAGCTTGAAAGCTTTCGCACTCTCTTTCTTTTTAAAAGAGCTTTTCTTAGTAACGTTAAGAAGTTTTCTTTTTTTTCCACAACCAACACAAACCAAAAGCTTATTTATTGAAGTAACTTTTACAAACTTCCAACAACTCATGTTTAAAGAAAATGTAATAAAACACGAAAACATACAGCAAAGCTTTGATGATTCGATCAGCGAATTTCATTCGTTTGTAAACTTTGATGTTCCTCGAATGGTTTTTTTCTTTATCGCCAAGCAAATATTTCTTAACTCCTGTGATGGCATATCGAAGATAAAGAACGATATCGAAGCTGAAGGTATCGAGGTATCCAAAAGATTTCACATCTTGAAGTTTCAGTTGATTTGTGAGTGAAATGAAATTTTCATTCTTAAAAGTCCAATCGTTAAGCACAAAATATTGGAGAGCCAAGTTAGCTTCGTAGACTTTCCGTTGAATATTTGTGAGACTAGAAATAAATTTGATTAATTTAAAGTTTCAGTGAATCATCAACTTCTTACAATGGTCTTTGTCCTTTGAACTTCAAAACTAAATCAATCAGGAGAGCTGGCAAAAGTTGAAAGAAAATTGTTTTGATGTAGTTCAACGGACGACAAAGCGTAACTTTCCCGCCAGGAATCCAAAGCATTTGATCCAGTGGATAATTTTCAGCTAAACATTTTCCGATCTCAGTGATCTGCCCCATTGTGACTGACACTTGATTTGCTGAAGCGCAGTTGTAGACGGGCAATGATCCACTGATAAATAAAAAAGAGTTGTAAAATTTAATTTAAATAATTTGGAAGTTACAAACCTTGCTTGATGAGCTCGTTTCCACGCTGCAATGATCATCGCTTTGATGCAAACATCGACTGGAGTGAAATCTGCAATGTTATTTGGATTGCAATACATTGTTCGAGTGATTCCTATTCCCGATCCAACTAACAAACCAACTGGACCATTGAAGTTGTCAACCCATCCCGGAAAAGGTTCTTTCATACTCGAGATTACGATCGAAGGTCGGAAGAGAACGAGAGGTAACTTATCCTTGTAATCTAGCACAACGTGCTCTGCGAGGTTCTTCGTAAATGTATAAGTGTTTGGCATGAAGTTCATGAACTTAGGAGCCACCATCTCCAGCTCTTCTTCATCACACTTTTCACAAATCTCGATTGTTTTCTTCCAATCTGCGATCGGCGGATAAATTTCTTCTTCTACAATCGGACGTTCTGGATTGCTGTAGGTCGTTGAAACGTGTAGGAGAACTTTTAAGTTCTCCAAACCTTCAGCAAACGTCATCACTTCCCTTGCTCCACGAGTGTTCATTATCACCGCATATTTCAATGGGTCATTAAATCGAACACTCGCAGCTGAATGAAAAATAATTGAAACATTTCTCATTCGATATCGGTCGCCGCTAGAAATTCCAAGTCCAATCGATGTGATGTCACCAGCAATTGGAATTAGCTTAAGCAAAGTGTTAGGCATAACCTTACGTAGTGGAGTGAACAGAGGCAGGTCGATGATGACTTTTAATCTTTCTTCAACAGATTTTCCTTTTTTTGGTCTGAGAAGAACGTAAATCGCTTTCAAATCTGAACACGAGCGAAGAAGCTTCTCAATCAAAACTTTTCCCATAAATCCAGATCCACCAGTGATGAAAATCTCTTGATCCGCGTAGAAATTTGGAATGTCTGGTAGATCATCGAGTCGATCTTCCTTTGCAAACAAAGATTCCAAATTCTCTTCCTCGTTTTTCAACGCGTGCATTGGACGATTTGAGTAATTCATGATGAACAGAAAAAACTATCTTCTAATCACTTTAAAACTTTGAACACAACTAATTTTCTAAGTTTGATTGAGTCTTATTATAAGTTAATTAATAGTCTGAAATTTATTTACATAACTTAGAATTGATTACAATTCGATTATCGTCAACGACAAATTGAAGTTCGAGCAAGTTTAGAATGACGAGTCGTTTTCGAGGCGCGAATCGTTGTGGCCGAGAACTTGCTAATAAAAACGATTTTCGAATTGAAGATTCATTGATAAAAATATTTATTTTCATTGGATTCCCGAAACCTTTTATTTGATGAGTCAACTTAAGGCATTAAATATTTAATCATTTGAAATTTATAGAAGATCAAGTAGAAACAAAATGAGTAGAAGATGAACTTCATTGCGTTGTTGGCGATTTTCATTCTCTGATATCTCACTTTGCATCGATCCAGCGATTCATCTTTCTCCTTAAGAAGATATCGACGGAAGCCGAGAGTAAAGAAGCGAATGGCGAAGACTTTATCAAGGTAGACGAATGATCGCGTTTCAAAGTCTTTGTAATCTTCTAATCGCAAGAACGAAGATAAACTGGTCATGTTATCGTTTTTGAAATTCCAATTATTTGTTACGAAGTAACTCAAAGCTTTGTTTGCCTCATGAATCTTTCTCTGAAGATGAAGAAGTCTAAAATAAAATTGAAAATGAAACTTTAAAATACAAAAATAAGTTTTCACGTCAATCAGTAGTCACCTTGGTTTTTCACCTCTGAACTTCAATAAAATATCGATTAAAATGGCTGGAATAATTTGGAAGAAAAAGAGTCGAATGAGGTTCAGATTTTCGTTCAAAGTTACGCCTCCACCAGCTGGTAGAACGTGATGTTCCATCGGAAACTCATGAACAACTCCTTTTGCTCCAATATCAAGCATCTGCTCGATTGTCATTCTCGTTTTATTACCAAGGGCGCCATTGTAAACAGGAAATGTTTGTCTAAAAGAGATTATAAGTTTCAAAAATATTTAAAATTCATTTTCAAATTACTTTTCATCGAAAGCTCCTTTCCATGTAGCAATGAGAATCGACTTTGCACAAATATCGACAGGAATCATATCGAGAATATTCTTCGGATCACAATACATTGTCTTGCTGATTCCCAAAACTGATGCTAAGAGAATTCCCATTGGTCCATTGAAGTTATCCACCCATCCTTGCAACGGCTCTTTCACTGCCCCAATAACAACGGAAGGTCTGAACAGCACGACAGGAAGTCGATCCTTGTAATAGTTCGAGACATGCTCGGCAAGATTTTTTGAGAAGACGTAAGTGTTTGGCATGAAGTTAATGTAGTGTGGAGTAAACTTCTCCAGAACATCAGTCTCTAGTTTTTCACAGATTTCAATAGTTTTCCTCCAATCGGCAGCCGCTGGATAAATTTTCTCCTCGAGAGTGTGAACGAAAACATTGCTGTAGGTCGTTGAAACATGCGTCACAAGTTTAAGATTCTTGAGTGTCTCAGCAAACTTGAAAACTTCTCTCGTTCCACGGGTATTGACAAACACAGCGTGCTTAAGCGTGTCATCGAAACGAACTGAAGCTGCTGAGTGGATAATGATTGAAACGTTCTTCATTGTCTCGAGGCTTTCTGGAGATAGCGCGAGATTCAACTCAGCGACGTCTCCAGCAATTGCACAAACTTGTGAAGCGAAATTTGGATTTGTTTGACGAAGTAGATCAAACAAGGGCAACTCAAAAATGTCTTTCAATCTCTCTTCGATCGGCCGTCCTTTCTTTGGTCGTAGCAGAAGATAAATCATTTTCACATCAGGACATGATCTCAACATTTTCTCAATCAAAACCTTTCCTATAAATCCCGTACCTCCTGTGATGAAGATTTCTTGACCAGCGTAAAATTCTGGGATCGTCGGAAGATTAGTCAGTGGAGTATCCTTTTTCTGTAATGATTTAAGCGAATCCTCGACGGACTCGATATCGAACATAGTATCATTTGAATATTTCATTTTCACTGATTTTTAGTCACGTCTGCTCAACTCGAGAACTTATCGAAAATTGGCCGTGAAAGTTTTTTTTAACATGGGAAATAAAATTAAAATTTACATTCAGATGAATTAATTAATATTTAATTGTCGGGCAACGTCAGGCAACTAAGTAAAGTCAAAAACTATTATGACAAGAATTGTCATTTTTGTGACGTAACTTTACTAAAATGCTGCCGTCAGCTTTTGAGTGATTCGTCAAAATATGACATAAGTGAAGTTTAAAGTTTAATTACTCGAACTAATTTTATTAAATTTGGAAAATAGTGAGAATCTAAAATAAGAAATACGCACGAAAGTTTATCTCGAATCGTAAATCGTAATCTCTCTTATCTCGGATCGATGATCTTTTTTATGTCGCGACAATCTGCGCGTGGATAATTTCAACCTGATAAAGATTTTGTATTTAAGGAAGTCAACGTTCTAAAAAATGTTCAGTTTAACTTCAAAGAGAAAAAGTGAAGATGGTCAAGTTTTTAATTTTATTCAGTTTGATTTCTGTGGCTTATTCACAAAACGGAGTTCCCGATGCGAGATGTCCTCCAGGAACTCCAAATCCTCCTCTTCACTTAAATGACCCATCTGATTGTACACGATTCTTCACTTGCGCTAATGGACTTGCTGTTCAATTTACGTGTCCACCAGGTAAATGAAGTGACTTCAACAAGTTACATTGACTTAAATAATTCTTATCGTTAATTAGGAGAACATTGGGGAGTTGCTATCAACAGATGTGACTGGCCAGAGTAAGGAGATCTTTAATTTTCTCAAAGATCTTTATTTTATTTCTTTAAACAGTGTAGCGCAATGCCAATTAGGTGGGTCATGTCCACCCGGAAACCCGATTCCTCCAGTAATGTTTCCTCATCCAACTGACTGCTCAAGATTCTTGAAATGTAACTGGGGAGTTTCATCTGTGATGAATTGCCCTCCTGGACAACACTGGAGCGTGCAACATGGATGGTGTGACTTCCCTGAGTAAGAAACTGATTGTTAGTGAATGTTCAATTTTAAACATTTGAAAATTATTTACAGTCGCGCCAACTGTCAATTAACTGGAGACACAACCAGAAGACCTAATTCATCGAATTCAAAGTCATGCTCAAGTTCTAGCTCAAGCTCTGAAGACTGCTAAAAACTTAATTCAAAGTCTATCATTAAATTTTCTTTCACTCAAAACAACAAAACTTTTTATTATTTAGTTTTAGATATCTTATCAAACTCAGATGGAATTTTGAATTACTTTTATTTAAACGTCATTTTCGATAAAATTTTAATCAAATAAATTCTGATTAGATTTATGAACTTTTTAATGAGAGAACTTTGCGAAGCTTCCTCTCTCACAAGATTTTCCGTCGGCCGTTTTAAAAATAACATGAATGAGAAAGATTTTCTCTGAACATCGCAGTTTACGTTTGACTATCTTGAAGATATCCCAAATCTCAATTCGATTAAGTGATTAAAAATTAAAAATGGATTCGCTTTACTTAAGCGAACGGATTCTTATCTGCTCTGACGAGTGCAAAAAGTTGATATCAGGTGGAATTCTCGTGAATAACGAAGACGGAACAGTCAAAAGAATTTTTACGTCACAAGAAGAGATAAATAGTTGGATGTTCATCGAGCACGGCGGAGAGGCGAGTGCTTCTCATATTTTCCTCGAAATGAGATTAAGCGAGCGAAACATTTTCTCATTTTCATTCATTAGGTTTATGATTTCG
The DNA here is from genome assembly GCA_033063855.1 of Smittia aterrima. NCBI lineage: Eukaryota > Metazoa > Arthropoda > Insecta > Diptera > Chironomidae > Smittia > Smittia aterrima. The sequence continues at coordinate 16,490,050 of CP093831.1, read as the reverse complement.
GAAAGAAAGTAATAATGCCAGGCTTGATTGATGCTAACGTGAACTGCTGCTCAGGAACTGAGTTGGAAGACTTTTCATCAATCACAAAAGCAGCAGCAGCAGGTGGTTTTACAACAATCGTTGATAATCCATTGTAAGCTTTTCTCTTGGAGATGAAAATATTGACAAACAAATTTCTCACTTGTAGCTTCTCAGTTCCCGCGACAACGAACGTGAGGAATCTCAAATCGAAAATTGACCTAGCACAAAAGCAAACTTTATACGTCGACTGTGCCTTCTGGGCTGGAGTGACGAATGACAATCTTTCAGATCTTCTCACGTTATCAAATAATGGAGTTTGCGGCTTCAAAGCTTTTTTAAATCCACAAGAAAGTTATCCCGAATTCTCGCATCTTACAAAGGAAAGCCTTAAAGAAGCTTTAGATATTTTAGAAGAGACTGGAAGCATGTTTGCTGTAAGAGTTTCTGAAAGCGCTTTGTGCAATTTACTTCAGTTTTATTTTCTAGATCAAACCTGACATGGAACTGACAGAACATAATCTTCCCGACGATGCAAAAGTTAAAGAATATTCAACAATGTTAGCACTGAAACCTTCATCGATTGAAAAGCTTGGAGTACAACTTGTGATTGACTTGATAAAACATTACAAAATGAAAATTCACTTGACTGACTTGTCTTCTGTTGACACATTGCCGTTGATACAAAAATATCAAAATCAAGCGACACCAAAGATGTCAACACTTTCATTTGAAACGTCTCATCATTATTTGTCGCTGATGTCTGAAGAGATTGCGAATGGAAAGACAGAGTTTAAATGTTCCCCGCCAATTCGAAACAACAGCAACCGCAATGGTTTATGGGAAGCAATGAAGAGCTATGAGATCTTTAATATTTCAAGCAGCCATTTGCCAACATCGATAAAATCGAAATGTTTGATAGGAGGAAAGAATCGTGGGAATTTCATTGAAGCTTCGAATGGAATCTCGTCGTTGCAGTTTGGACTTTCAATTTTTTGGACCAACTGTCAACAACATAATTTGACACTTCTTGATGTTCATAGATTTATGAGCTTTCATCCTGCGAAGCTTTGCAACTTGGAGCAGAATAAATCGAGAATCCAAGTTGGTTACGATGCAGATTTTTGCATTTGGGATCCCGACGAGGAGTGGACAGTTTCCAAAGACGATGTTTTGTTCAAGAACAAAATTTGTCCTTACATCGGAAAGACTTTAAGAGGCCGTGTCTATGCAACAGTTGTTCGAGGATACTTCGTCTACGATGTCAACAATCCTCGATTCGATGACCCAATTGGAAATATTTTACTGAAGAAACCAAGTCGAAGGTCTGAAAGAACAATTCGGTTTGAAGAAGAATGCTGAGGCTTCTACCCGATTAACTTTTATTTAAACTTCATTTCGTTATCGATATTTTAAAACACAGAATTTTATTCGAACGTCTCTTCATTAGAAAAACTTTTCTTTGCTTACTCGAGAATGAGTTACACTGAAATATAATTTACAAGTGCTTGCTTTTACGGGTAATACTGCTCCTTATCTTTCTATCTCTAAATATTATCAAAGTTTCTGTAACATTTTTAATTGAAGGATGGAAACAAATCACTACACGAAGAAGCTTTAAACTTATATTTACAAGAATTCATTGTTCGAAATGGACAAACTTTCCTTAAGAATCTAAATAAGACGAAATCTTCTGAAAGTTTTTAATCGACGGTTATGACAAGGATCGCGGGGGACAATCTTTAATGGTGGGAGTAGATAATTAATTAAGTAACAATTATTCATCTAAGAGCTATCAAGTTTCATTGGGATGAGCTTATCGAGTTTTGTTTCCATCTCTTTGACTTAATAAATATTTTTCTATCAATTAGTAGCATCAACAAAGAGAACTCAACTCACAAATGCTTCGAGAGATGGAGAGAAAAGGAAAATTATTTAGAAAACTGTGATGTGATGATTTCGATCAAAAGGAATGGCGATGAAATAATAAATTAACTTTGCTTTCTTTGATCTGCTTTCAAAAACAAATGCGAACATTTAAAAACTACATCGAAGGAGAATACAATCGTTAGACAGGCTTAGTGTGAATTATCTGAAAGATACATTCGTAAGTGACATCACGAGAAAATTATTTTCCAGACTCTAAAGTAATTTTCAGAACAAAATTACTTTGATCACAAACGTCACGTGATTTACGAATATCCTCGAACAGAAATCCTTTAAAATTAGATGTCTAAATTAATTTATTTGCACGTGTACTCCTGAATAACTTTTTTGCACGTGTCGCATCGAACATTGCAGCACCATTGAAATTTGCAGTTGCATCGCTCTTGAATTACGATTTTCTTTGTGTTGTAACCTCGACCGCAGCACAAAATCGAACAGGAGTCTAAACCCGTTGAAGTTCTGTTGCACTTTCGGCCATGTGTGCCTGTTAGAAAGGGTGAGAAGAAAGAGTTGTAGCTAAAAGGGTTAAAACATGAAAGTTATAATTTACCAGGCCATTGGAGTTGCTTGTTAGCTCGACACCAGTCGGGACTCTCGTCAAGATAAACGAGATCAACTGCTGTTGGCACTTTGAATCGCGCATCTTTCACTTGAAGACGACCTCGTTTGTTCATCTTCACTTGCGTCGCTTGTTCATATTGTTCACGTAAGAAGTCGCCTAAAGAGAAGTTTCTTAGAGATTTCCTCGAATGTTTAATAACGAATCTTACCGATTTCTCTTATTGTACTCAGCTGTTGCCAACATGTCACGAGACTGCATGAGCCGCTCACACCATGACACTTGCAGATGATGCGATGTTTCTTGATGACAGCCTGAAGCGAAATTAAAATTAATTCATACGTTCGCACATCATTCGCTTGCACTTACTCTACGACCAGCTTCATTGTTATGCAAGTTCATCAGGGAGCGAGCCTTGATAGACGACTGCTTATAGCGACCTCCCTTCTTTCGCCCAACGTTCTCTTCAACGTTGCTGTTGAAAAGTTTTGAGTTTGATATTTCCTTGTTGATTTTTTCCTGTTCAAATTGAGTTCAATCAAAGTTGCAGATATTCTACAGAGAGCAAAGTTTGTCGTCTTACCTGGAGCTCATTTCTTTCATTCTCTTTTAAGTTTGAGTTGAGAAGCTCTTGAGTGATTTTCTGCTGAAGTTTTAGCATATCGTCTGCCTTTGCTTGTTCTTCTGGGCTCATCGTTGTCGTAGTGACGGTTGCGTTGTCTGCAGATGTCTCGTTTCCCATCAGTTCCGTCTTCGTTGGCACCGTGACTAATCCTCGAGCACCTCGTTTGCGTTCTTTCTCCCGGATGTCGATGAAGTTTTGAGAGAATCTTTTTTTTGCGGAATGAAAAGAAAGAATGATTTCCGTTAATTTATGAGGCACTTGAGCAAGTTTCGCTTTTGTATTTCATGAATAAATTTGAGTTAGGAATCCTAACTAAAAGATTCCTTTCTCCCCCTAAAGCGAGTACAGAAAGAAATCTGAAACTAATTGAAAGTTAAGTGGCCGAAATGAGGAAACGGCAGCAAGAGTCGTAAAAACAAAATCGTTCTCGATAAACGTTGCAGAATATCGGTTTCAATATGAGACGGTCATAAATTCTATTGTCACGCATTACTGCGGTCGTGATGACATTCTCCTGATATTTATGGCAATTTAAATGATTCTTCCTTTCAAGAAGTTTCCCTTCGATATTTCTCTGTTTCTCATGGCGATAAATTTGTCAGATTAAAACGTCAACATGGCGACCTGCGGTGAGAGAGGTGGAGACAAAAGCGACAACGACAAGGAAGGTAAAGGAAATGTTTTGCTGTTTCGTTGACAAGAATTTACGAACTCAAAAGGAAGTTTCCGCCTTATCAAGTCATTCGACCCTCAAAACAAACAGCACTTGACAAATATTCGACATTTTCACATCGAAGCAGACGAAATCTCAGATAAATTTATTCTGATGCTGCATTTAATCTGATTTTAATGCAATGTGAATTTGCTGTTCCAACAATTTCCCTCCTCTCAGACTGTTGTTGTCTTCGTTGAGACTGTAGACTCAGAACATTCATAAAATAATCTCATTTAAATATTTTAACAGAGGAAAGGCTTTTCGCGGTTGCTTGTTGCGGGTGAATTGTCAGATTGCGAACAAGTTCATCAGGAAATTCACTTTCCGTCTCTATGAAACGTCGTCTCTGCCACAACGCAGTAAATATTTATGAGCCTTCTGTTTGCAAATAGGATTATTGCTATTGAAAATGTTCTCTCATGATCTTTCACATTTTGTGACCGATGCTTGCAAATAATCGTATCACTGACGACCCGAGCAGCGACGTTTGTGTTTGCCTTTCTGTTGTTTGTGATATTAATATCGAAAATGATCCAACAACAAACAAATTTTCGTCCTTTTAACCGAGGGTCGTGAAATGAATTTGAAATTCTCATTACTCGGGGATTAAAATCTTAGAAAATACAAATTTGTACTCACTTGTAGCCGAACTCTAAATCGTCTCCACATCCTCCCCAAGTCCAATCTTCATGAAGTTGATTTGGTCTGGATGATCGTGAACATCCACAGGAAGCTAACTGTCCATCACGACAAGCCCTTGCGATGAAACTCGCTGTCGTAGCTGCTGCCAACGCGTGAATAAACGCCATTTCCGGAGTTCCTAGAAAAGAAATCGAAGTTATTACTAAATGAGCTGCCATCGGGCGTTGAAATCAGGGGTGATGCAAAGCCAACCCTTCTTTCCCATTCAGCAAGCACTTGAGCTCTCCTCGTTTGTTAAAAATACGATTATGTTACATCAAACCCAAATGCATTTTAAAAATAATTTGAGACTTCATCGTCATGACCCTCAATTGTAAAACTTTTAATTTATTTCTCTTTTCCTAATCACTCGACGGCTTTTTTTTTGTTGTTCCAGTATCGAATGCTATTTCTCTCATTGTGCTATTATGAAGGCGAATTATCTTCGCTTGATGAGTTACGAACGGGGAAATTAAAACGTAAAAGAAGGATTCAAGTTTAGTTTGTGCGTAGTTTTATCTGCTCTAGGGCTTAAGACTTTCCTGGTTTAATTGTCGATTTCATGGAGAACGAACGAACACACACGAGGCAATTCAGAATTCGCTCGGGTCGGATAATTTTCTATGCGACACTCAATTAGTCAAGGATATTAGGAAGATATTTTTGGGAACCGACGATGATATGCTTTGTTACCAGTCGATCGCAAAATGTGACTTCTCTTCTGCCTTAGATAGTGACAAATTTGAAATTTTTATTTCTTCCCGCATCATTTACTCTATGCTCGTCGAAGCTTAGCAATAAATTGAAAATCCCACACACGATCTCGAATCCATTTCTCTTTAATTTTTCACGGCAATAAAATTTGTTACATTCGAAATGTAGACTTTCTTTAAAGGTTGATGGAGCTCAAATTTGTTGCTCGTCCAACTCAAAATCTTAAAGAAGTTCATTATGTTGAAGAATCCTAAGTCAGCATTTGATTATTCTCAAGTATTTGGGGACAAAATTCCTCTTCTCCTTCTACTCACTTCAAATAGGTAAACGAGACATTATTGCAATATGTTACTTCGACTAAGGAACGCATGTAAAATTTTAATTCTTGAAATTGCTTTGCTTTGTTCGAGCGATGAGAAAACTTCTTGAGTGAACTATAATTTCGAAATTCACTGGAAGAGAAAATAGTTAGTTGCATAGATCGACTGTCCCTCATTCCCTTTCTCATTTCGAAATACAACTTTAATTATACAGAAAATGGATTTAGAGCCCAGCCAACATGTTTGAATCTATCATAAGGCAAAGTAATAACGAATGAATGGGAAGAGTCGGGAATGTTTATTATCACAAGAGTTTCGTTATTTTCAAGCGTATAATTTTATATCCGAGTCGAATTATTTTGAAATTAATATTAATTTTCGTCGAGAAATTTATTTCGGAGGAAATGCTTTAGTCGGGGAATTGAGAGAGTTTCGAGATTTGTTTTTTGGAATTTACTCGTAAGGAGCTTCGACTTTGTTCAAGCGATGTTAAGATCTTAAAATTCACTGAATTTCAAAACGAAATTTGAATTTTCCGCAAGTGAAAATGCAATCAATAAAGTTTGGATTACATGACTCGAAGGAAATTCTTCAATTCCCACAAAATTTTTCAATGAAAAATATTTCAAACTTTCAGAAAGCAAACATTGACTTAGGAAATATCTCTTGGCATTAATCCCTGTCTCCTTAGCATCTTAGATAATAATTTACATGTGAGGCTTTACGCAAGAGGAACTCGACTAACTTTTCCCTTTTTCATTTGGGAAAACGAGGAAGTCGAGCAGAATATTTTAATTCTTCACTTCGCTGGATTATTTAAGTCAAAAAAGGATTTTTCTGCTCAGCTTTCATGAATTTTTCATTCAGCACAATTACAAAGTCAGAAAAGTTCAAATTCTCGTGGTAACATCGTGGAACGAGAACATCGCTAAAGCGCGCTGATTTATTGAGTCAAATTTGTCATAAAACCGTTGAAGTCAAAAGGGTCGAAGTCTCCTTTTCATTTTAAGGATGAAACTTACAGAAACTGTGTCATTGTTCGCAGCAAATTAGCAATTCGGGCTTCGCTAATGTCGTCATCAGTTATGCAGCAAACAAAACCATCACACATGTTGTCAGATGAAGTACTGGCAATTTTTAACCATCAAGCAAACAAAGAGAGAGGAGACGACTCAACATAATGTGATGTTTTGTTATTTATTGCCAACCCTAATTTATAATGATTTTACATGTGAGCACAACGAATTCCAAAAGAAATCATTGCCCGAAGCAGACGACGAGAAAAGTCTTTGTCTTTGCTTCTTTCGGAAGAAAAATTGACAAATGCTCCGTGAAGCTTAATTAACTTGACTTTCTCGTTTTCGCCAATCTAAGCAGATCGCATCGATAGGCCTCGTCGTTTCGCATTGGGAAAGTCCTTCCACATCAATTTGTCTTCTGTAAACAATCAACTGATTCGAATGATAGTCGAGAATGGTAAACAACGGGGCTCGATATCCCGGAAATGTTTTTCGCCAATAAATCCAATTTTTTTTCGCTGCTCACAGACGAAATGAAAATAAATAAAATCCGTCCACGCGAATACAACAAATTGGCCTATTAAACCGACATTCGTTGTGCTGACGCTTGGCAGGTTTTGTTGTGCCTTGCTCGCGTTAAATTGTTTACTTCTGTCAGTCGAAGGATGTCTTCATAATAAAATCGTTTTAATGAAACGAACAAATAGAACTCGAAGCAGCATTTGTGAGTCTTAATCGTTGAAGGGCTTTTTCTCTCATTTCAAAGAAAAGTTCGTTATTCGAATGATCCTCAATTTGCGGTGAATTTCAAAGCAACTGCCACTTCCTCTTATTACACAATGAGTCTCTCAACCCTCAGCATTCGACAGTTGAAAGAGCAATTCGATCGGAAACTCTCTTTGTTTCAATTATCATGATTTAAATATTTACGAACCCCAAGAGAAAAGGAACCAAGAGAAATATTAATAAAAACCTTCAGTTTGTTGGAATTATTTCATTAAACGAGCAAAGTCATAAAGAAATCTATGAGACCATCATGTTGCATTGAGAATGGCAATAAAAAGCGGTCGATGAATGCTGCGGAATTTCGAGAGTTTCATTTGGGTTGAGCAAACGAATTTCAGCTTTTACGGTCAACAACGATGAAGGGAGCAACTTTACAATACTAATTTGATTTGATTTTTTTACGCTTTGCCTTCCGCTTTGTTTTGCATTTTCAGCCCGGCAAGAAATAATAACAAAAAAGGTTTGAAGGGTGGAGAGAGAGAGAGGAAAGTATAAAGCGCAAGGGATTTGCGTAGTCGAGTTCTATTTTGCAGAATCAACAATCCGTCAGAGTTGATCAATCTTTTTTTTACTAGGCTCATCACATTTGAATACAGCTTGTTGTGTTCTCGTGGTAAAATATGTTGGAAGCAACTCGCCCCAGGCGGAAATTCGAATTCTCTTTATTGCATAATGTTTTCGGATTATGTAAGTTAATTATAAAGTCATAAATCATTTATGAAAGTTGAAATCCTTACGGGCACTCGACAGACAACAAGCCAAATGTCAGAAATCTTCCCCGAAAGGGAAAGAATGAATCATCGTCGATTGCCTGTCGGTCGTTGTTTACAATTTTTTGATTCCTCGATGGCAACGAGAAAAATATTGAATTTTCCGCTTGTAAATCCGAAATTGTTTCAAGTGGAAATATGCGGTCGGAGAGGACAAAGAAAAAGAAGAGATTCAATGAAACTGACGATGTTGAAGATTGTTATTAAAATTAGAAATCCTATGAAGAATGCAGATGGACAAAAAGGAGAGCCTTTTGCCTTTTGAAGGTAGCGAATATTTTAACAATAATCTTTCTCATAACTTTGCCAAAAAAAAACCTTTGAAAACGAAATTTGTTTGCCTCGAGATAGACAAGAATTCAAATGAAAATCTCGAGACTGTTTTGAAATTTTCTGAGATGAAAAGTCAACAACTTCACTTCCAATTTTATTATAAAACAACAAATCAATCAAAGTCAACTCACCGATGGCAGTAATTGGCCCGAAAACTGTGTTGTCATCGACGGTAGAACAATTCCATCTTCGATTGTTGAATTGGTGTTGACATTCCTGGAAATGGAGAAAAAAGGATGAACGAACGATTAATTAAGTTAAATGCTCTTAAAAGATATCTCAGAGTTTTATTTATTGCGGTTCAGCAGTCGTTTAGAATCCACTTAAGAATTCTCGGATTCCCTTGTGGCGGAAGACACAAAAGGTTTGAGATTCTCGACTCGTTAATTAACGTTTTGTGATCCCGAATAATATCATTTCATTTGAATTAGTAATTTCAAAGCCATTCACTTTCTGTTGGCTACGTTGAAAGGTCAGAGACGAGGACGAATGTCTGTCTCGTTTGTCGTTTGTTCTCGCGACTGGAATTCTGAATTGACTCTTGTGATTTTGCTTTTGGGTGGTCGTGGTTGCAATGCTTGGAAACGAGATAGACGAACATTTGAAAGCCTTAGAGTATTTCTGTTATTAAAATGATTCTACTGAGAGTTTCTGAAACTATTTGAAAGGCTTTGAGCACTCAAAGAGTCAACAAAACATTTGCCAATGAAACCTTGACTTGAAAACTTTGTTAAAAACTTTCTCGGTTCAAAGTAATTTATGAAAATGTAAACTTCAGACATGATAGTTCCCCCCGCAAACTCCTAACTCAATCTCGCCGTAGCATGTTTGCCGCAACCTCATGATCACAGACAATTTCATTTAATTAAATTCAAATATTTGGCTTTATGAAATTTAGCTTGAAAATTTATTCTCTCGTGCGTATCGTGTTTGAGGTTTTTCCGTAACATTTTAATGATTCTAAGTTGAGTCCTTTCAGCAGATGCGACGATAAACGCGAGTTCGCATTTTATTATTTTTGAAATTTTCGCACCTGCTTTCGTTAAACTGCGTGAAAATAAACTACGATCACCTTTATAAATAGGAATTTGATTACCGAGACCGTTTAAACGAATCATCAACTCGATTAAGCAAAGTCAGGACCGAAGAAATATTTTCTCATTAACAAAAATGTTCTCTTTTGTTTATTCAGGTCTTGATGGTTTGGGTTGTTTAACAAGATTTTGACCAAGTTGAAAGTTGGATCGTTGACACAAAAAACAATTTGGGTTTTGTTACTTCTGTCTTTGTACTTTTGTTCTCTTATTTTCCTTTGCGGCGAGGACAAAAAAAAGTTATAACAAGAATTAAAAAGCTCAAAAGGGTTTTTAACGAGCCAGCGACGTAAAAACGCTGGATTTCTCTTGGAAGTTGGAGCTTTTTTTTAACGTTGTTACATCCACGAAAAAAAGTTTTAATTATTCATGGATACCTTGCAAATCCTTTTCTTGTTGCAAGGAGCATCATCGCAGAGTCGAGTTTTCTAAATTGACTTTGAGAGAAACAAAGCCACGGGCAAAGCTCTTTCATTTTCAAATTCCAAAGGAACTTCAAGAGCTTTACTTCAATGAAAAATCGTTCCTCATTATTCATGAGTCCCGGAAATTGGAAAAATTACTCAAAACCTTCGCCCAACCTTCACATCTCTGGAGCTTTCGTTTCCATTTACTTAATTTCAAACCTTTTAAACACCTCATCAAACATTGATGATGCTCGTGGGGAAAACCTAAGAGCGCTTCAAAGAGTAAACGATGTCAACATGATACAAAAATGTCTGCCTCGAGTCAAACCATTCCTCTGATGGATTAAACATATGTGACTCTCAATAAACTCGTGTAGTTTCAACAAGCTTTACAATTCTTTGTTTCAAATCAAAAAGGATTTTTCACACAATTTTCCATGTCAACGAGGAGTGTGAAGACAAAGCATCAGTGATTCAAGTGAAGTGCAGTGAAGTTTAATCGTGTCAGAGAGAAATGAAGCAAATGACATAGAGCTCATGATGCGATTTTCGATTTCCAGTTGAAACAGATTGCAAGTGAATGAAAACAAATGCTCGACAACTTTCAAAGAAATGTAGAAAGAGAATGTTGAAAGCTTCTTTTCAACGTAATTAGATTTCCCGAGAAATTTTCTTTTGAGAGCTTCCAAAATAAAGCCTCTGAGCATTTCGAAAGCTGTGGAGGTTTTTCCTTTTTTCCTCAGTCGAGTTACTTTTGATCTTACGACCGACGAATGCTTTTTCTCTAGATCCAATCAACATTGCATTAAAAGCTTTTCGCAATTTTCATGCTTCTCTAATCGAGAAAATCGCCACTCACCTGAATAGCGGCTCGAGCACCTCTTGAAATGGCCGGCATTATGCTCGTGTATTGCTCACAAATCTTTTGCTGCCCTTTACTCAGTCCACTCACGTCATAGCAATGCTTAGGATCTAAATCGATTTTCTCGTTCGACTGATTTTTGCTGATGTAAGGCGATTCAATTGGCATTATAATATCGCGTTGCATTTTGTTTTGCTGGTTTCGTCTTCTTCCTCCGCCCTGCGATTTACTCCGGATTGTTCGCGATAGCTTACGAGGGTTTTCATTATCATTCAAGTTGATGATGTATGGCGCATCAGAGGCGACTGTCGTTCGACTACCCGCGATTAACACTTGACTACCGTTCAGCGATTTCTCGTATCGAATTGGCGTCTGCTGTGCGTTATAAACTCTTTTCCTCTGTTCGCGACGAATTGATTTCACTGATGGCACAGCTGTTGACGTTGGCGGTATCATGTTTTGAAGTTTGTTGTTCATCTCTTTATTTTTATTCTTCTGCTTTCTCTCCTTCTTCAGTTTCTTTTCATTCTTTCGATTCTTGCGACGCTCTTCCATCGCACGCTCGTCATCCGAGTCAGGTTGCTGTTGATCATTTTGTAGGAAGACTTGCGGTACGACGGTTACCCGTTCTACTCGTGAAAATGGATACGATACATCACGGAGAATCTGAGAGTTTTGCAATGGGATGTTAATCGATGGTTTTGTTCGATACATCGTCATAGGGAACGGCATTGTCGTGGTTCGCATTGTGGTTGACGTAGTTGTTGGAGCGGCAGTTGTCGACTTTTTGAAAACAACGAATTTATTTTGGAAGCTCTTATCAACGTCGCTGTAGTTCTGTAACATCAGCAAATGATTTTTCAGGTCGTCGATGTTCGACTGAGGCTTAGCGAGCGTGGGTGGAGGAGTCGGCATTGGACGTTCACGTTCAATCAAAGTTGTCTTCAATGCTAGCGGCATTATGATTTTACGGTCCCGGGAATCATCGTACGGATAACTGTGACGGCTAGCCATCTGCTCGTGGTGGTTGTCAACGTTGCTGTTTGCAATAATCTGAATCGTTGAATGATCTTGACGGGCGGGCTCGTCTGTAACAATTGGCTTTATGATGTCCATCAAAATTTTGTTCGTTGTGGTTTTGTTAAGATTGTGTTGTTGGAGTTCTTGGATTTGTTGCTGCTGTAGTTGATACAAATGTTTCTCTTGTTGCTTTCTCGCATCTTTGGCATCGAGAAGATCACTTTGAAGGCTAAACGTCGTATTGTTGATGCCTTTGAATGTCTTCTCGTCACGATTAATCGGATTAATGAAGTTTCCTAAGTTCTGGAAATTAGTCTTTCGTTGTCTCGCATCAGGAGTTTTCTCTGTGACATTAAGCGATATCGATTCATTCGATAATAACTCGAACTCAGCTCTGAACTCGATGAACGGTGATTTAATTCCTAAGCACCTGCAATTAGAAAAAGAAAGAGAAAACATTAAAAGCCGCTCCAGTGATTAAATTAATTAGCAAACAGAAATAATTGACATCATGGTAGTCTTCGAGGCTTAAACTAATTAGTTTTCATCAGAATTTTCGACTTTATTGTAGAACACACTCAACCTAATTGATATCAACGCCCATGTCAAATAATAATGAGTTATCTTATCAGCTTTGGGTTCCTCCGAAATGCTTTTCAACATTGATTTTCCATTGTGTTTACTCTCTGAAGGCGGATGGAGCTCTTTATCGACTACTAATGATTATTAATTTGAGTTCACGTCTGCCCGCTGTGATCGAATCTCTCATCGTTGTTTCGAATATGAGTTTTAATCTGGCCTCTCTATTTATCAGAATTTTATGTAGGCAGATGCTTCAAGCTGAGAACGAGCTGATGCAAGTGCCGGTGAATGATTTAAGTGCATTTTGCAAATTCCGTTCTTTCTTGGGATGAACCACAAGCATTCTTTCTAGTTGCTAACTCTTGAATGTGCAATGGTTCATTAATGTTGATGAATGCGGCGTGAATAATGAGAAGGAAAGCACAGAGCTTGCAATTAAGACTTGGCGCACTCTCGACGTGCTCTTGCCTTAAGACTGACTCGAGTGAATAATGTGACACTTTTATTAGACGAGATATTTGCCAACTCCACGACGAGCACAGCTTAAAGTTTATCAAGCATAAATGTGAAAACTTTACGATGCACGAAGTTATGGGAAATTTGTTGCCGCCCATCGATAAACAATTTTTTCGGTTAATGATTCTCACTCAATTTGGAATGAAGCAATTTGTTCGTCACGCGAGCTAGCGACAGTTCCATTTAAGAAAAAACATCAAAGTTTCCTTATCTGTCCAACCATCTCCCATTGCTCTGTCCATCTGTTGAGTGAGCTTGATTTAAAGGAAACCGTCGAGAAGACCAATTTCATGTGATTAACATATTCGAGCCAACATAAAGTTTCATAAAGCGCTCGACGGGATGGAGAAAGAAAAGTTTTTCTTAAAAAAGTCATTAAAATCATTATCAGAGCTCAACTTTTCCGTCGTGAATATTCAGCGGCATCAAACCGAAAGAAATAAATTAAACTCAACAACAAACGATTTGAGTTTTGCTGTTGCCGTCTGCCAACTTTTTATTCCGCGTGCTTCCCGTTCATCATCGCATCGCTTAAACGTTTGATGCGGTTTCGCATGTGTGCAGTCGGCAAAGAAAAAAAACTGTTGTTGATATTTCAGCTTTAAAGTATCTTTTTGATGAAAAATTCTTTTCTCAAGAATAAACAGCGAATCCGTCATGCTTGAAAGATTCTCTTAAGGACGTTTTAATCATCTCGCTTCGCGGTGTGAAGAAAAATTTCTTTCACTTTCAAAATTTCCTAAGATCTCGGCCAATAAATCAAATCTCTTCAGCTGTGACGAGAGAGGGAGATGAACGAAATTGGATTTTTAAGCTTTCTTTCGCAAGGTGCAGGGAGAGATTTCTCAAATGGAATTAACTTTGAAAATATTTTCTTCCTGGGAATGACTCGTGAGTTTGGAAAATTTCTTGCTTCAACAATTTTCATTGAACTTAATCTCGCCTCGAGAACGAGCGACATTTCTCAATGACAGGCAGATTAGCGTTCGACACTTTGCGACACTTTAGTGGTGAAAAATCTTAGTTTCACGGACAATTTACCTCCAACGTTGGCAAAATAAGTCGAACCGACAACGAACATTTCCGAGATAATTGCCAGTCGTTTATCAAATCAATAAGACTCGATTTCATCGAAAGTGTTTCGAGCAATGAAATGAAAATTTAACTCATGACTTTCAATGAATTGATTTGATGATTGCCCAATCGAAAGTGAGCTCCCATTACGAACACAAACCATTCTTGCAGTCGAGGGGAATTTCTCTAAATAAATTTCCTCTTATTGCTCGTCACGCGGCAAAGCAATCGCAGACAAAATCGCTGTGAATATTTCAGATCACTTAACATTGTCGCAATTATTTATAAAACTGTGAATAATGGATTTCACTTCTGACAAACTTTATGCACTTTGTTTCCATTTTTCTTGTCTGCGCAATCAACTAAACGTGCAATTGTTTATGATTCATAATTTTACATTTCCAAGTTTGATTTGAATTGTTCAACTTAATGCCCGCCAACTCAATCAGTAGCAGTTGCTGACATTCCTATTGTCAGATTTAATTTGCCGGGTAAGGGACTGAAGGCTTAGGTAACAGAATCTGTTTTAAGACCTTTCTCACGATCAAACAACGACAAAGCCTATGCTTGACATTTTCCACTCGAATTCATTCACAAAAATAATCGTTTCGTGTGAATCTGAAATCTCTTCGTTGATTTTTGTTTGGGATGTTGAAAGAAATTTATTTATTCAATCAAGAAGATTTGTGGTCGAAGGCCGCAAACAAATGTTGACGCCAATTCAATTCTTTTGTCGTCTTCTTCTTCTTTCTAGCATCGTCGAAGCTCTTAACTCATAGATTCCCAACCATCGACAAGAAGATTAGAAAATGTCTCGTTGACAAATGCATTCGCTGATATTCGATGCTTTTATTGCTCTCGAAATGAGACATTAATGAGTCTTCTCATCCCGAAACCAAATGAGACTCGACATGACAAATTTATGTCAATTTTTCTTTTCTCCCGATAACATCGAAATGCATTAAGCCCATCGATTTACGTTTTCTTGAATTTTAAACCAATAAAAAGCATTTTTTAAAATCAATATTTTCAAATATTTTGCGGGACAATCATAAATTTTGTGATAGAATGGAATTTTTAGAAATTTTTCGCATTTCAAAGTGAAAGTCTAATTTTATGGTTTTATTGAAAATAATTTTGTGACAAATTTTTTAAATTGTCCCCACTTGATGTTGACCATCTCACTTCATTCTTTTTCATTTCTTCTCCCCAAAACTTGTGTCTAATGCATAAAACTCATCACTTTATCTAATCACAAGACTTGTCTCGCATTGTTTTTAGAAGAATCAGTTCCATTTACTCGTAAAAGCATAAAGTTAGATGTTGCACTCAAAATGTTAGCCCACGACAAAGTCAAATTAAAAAGCCACGAAATATTATTTGTATTGTGATATGTTTGTCAGTCAAACAAAGTGTAAATTGAAATCTTTATTATTAAGGAGCGGTTTCCATTAAAGAAAAACTTTTTCCGCCCTCTCTCTCTCTCCGTAAACTGCACGAATCTGTTTTTATCGCTACGCTAAAGCAAGCACACACGAGCATGTGAAATAAATATTTATGAGAGTCATTAATAATTTACACATGTAATCTGTGTGGAGTTCGGATTAAGAGCGACCAGAAGACTCATCGTCATTTCCTTCCGACAAACATTCAGTTTGACGTTTCATCGTGAAAACTGATATGCCCAGAGCTTGTGTTTCTATTCGAAGCTGAGCGCTTGTAAAACGTGACTTTATGTGTTGCGTTAATCGTCGCGTTGCGAAAGGAGGCGGCACAACATAGATTGCTTCTACACAACATGAGATATTAAGCTGTTTAGGCCTCCAACCCATTAGCCAAAGTGTTCAAATTGTCAAAGCGGCACTTTTGTTCCGTCGCTCACTTTAACTTCATCAGTTGTTATGTGTAATGAAGCTGATGATCAATTCGCAACCGACAGCGAGAATGAGCAATCAAAAATTTGTATTGGAAGAAAATTAAAACAGCTTTTGATCATGAGAGTGGCAACAGACGTGACTCGATTGATTTTCAAATTAATTTCATTCCATCAATGCGAAGAGTAAAAACAGTTTTTCGTAAACTCGCCGCTTCTCGTTTCCCAGCACGACCGATTGAAACGTTGAGAGAGAAAAATGATTTACGAAAATTGACTTGTTGCATTCAGCAATCACCGGCAGTAAGTGAGTTAAGTCTAATTGGCTCGAGTCAACATCTGGCGTGCAAAAAATCCTCCTCTCAATGCTTCAACCCTTCCTGGCTCTTCATCAATCACACGTTCTACGAAATTGTTCACAAGTTAGCTGAACGATGAAGAAGGTCGGAGATTAAAATTCATGTTAGGCAGCACATTTTCGTGATAGTTTGACTTTCCTGTTTGATTTGCTACTGTTTGTCGAAATCATTATGAAACATCAACGAACCGGCAGTGGAGCTAGCAAATGTCAACGAGATGAAATAATTTCTCGTCGACGGCATAGCTGAAAGGATTAGCGAGGGCTTATGTGGTTTCTTGATATTTATGTTCGTTCTGTTGCTTCACTCAAGATATCTTGCGACGTCTTGACGAGATGAGGAGTGAGAAAAAAAATTCACGAGAAAGTCATAATCTCCGGAAATATTAATTTCGTTATTTTGCGCGTCAATGTTTGGACGCGAACCAAGAAAAATAAGCGGCTATAAACTTTTATTTCAACGCTAACTTTCCACATTGCTTCACACAACATTTTTATGAATTTTCGGAATTTTCCAAATAAAACGTCGTCAAACTTTTCTGCGAATTAATTCATAGCTGTCTACTGAGCAAACCATCTGCTGCTTTCAATAAAACTGTTTTCCTTTTATCGTCGTCTTTATTGTGATTGTACACAAATCGCAAAAGTTTCTTCATTGTAAATCTTTAATTAACGTTCGAGAAACCGCCTAAAGCTCCACTCACTCTACAGTGCAAACAACTTCGACTTTTAACGATAAACATTAACTTAATGCTTATTTGACAAATTGTTTAATCATCTTTCATTTCATTTCTCGCATTTGAAGGAGCACTTGTTAATCGTTTGAGCAAACGCGAAGCTGACGACACATCAAAGGGCGAGTTGTTGTGTGAAAATATCTCAGACGATGATGACAGGAAGAAAGCTGATGTCTGATGTGAATTAATTTGTTTTGCTGTGTCATTTCAGCAGTTGCAATTCATCTGAGAGACACAACAACCAAGTGTGAGCACATCCGATCAGTCGCCAGTCAAATTTGTCTTGATTTGTTCAGATTTGTCGTCGTTGATGTTGAGAGACAACCTGTCTAAAGCAGAGTCATTTGAAAGAGTTAATTTAATTTCACGCGATGAAAAAAGACTTTTTCTCGGTCATAAGCTGCTTTCATGGATTCTCTCTCTCGACGCTTATGCTAATTGATTCGTTTCTGTCTCGATGAATATTGTTTCGTTTATGCAAATTTTAACTTTAATCTCCTGTGATTCCTTCTCTCTCTCTGGCTTTGTTGCTTGTGATGCAGTAGAAAAACAACTTTAATGCAATTCCATTTCTTTAATCCGCGATTTCAACTGAAATTATAATTTATTGCTTCACAATCTTTTTTTCGCGTGCAACGAGTGAAGTTTTCTATGAAAGTTCGGCGGGGCGTCGTAAACTAGTTTTTCTTTCTATTCGGAAGGCGCAGAAATCTTTATGAACATTTGATCAGGAAAATTAATAGACTTGTTTCTAGTTAAATAAACGCAAGCGAGAGCCCAATGTGATTTGTTCGTTCGCAAGCCTCAATGGTTCACCATTCGAGCGAGCATTTCCCTCTTTCTTTGCTATAGAAAGTTTGTCAAGTGCGGAATAAAGAAGCACAAATTGTCTCTCCGTATTCTTATTTAACTTCACAGTTGATTTAGTGCCAGCGGTGGAGCTGCAGAGTTTTATTTTATTTATTTACAATCGCTTTTGTGCTCGATGCATTTCACTGTCTCGCCTTCGATTGCAAAGAACTTTTAACCGCACAATTGAAGAGAAGGGACTTGTTCGGAAGTTCTGGATTGAAGAGAATGGATTTAAATTGGAATCTCCGAAACATCATTTCAGCACAAGTTCATTCTCGTCCGATAATTTTATGCACAATGAGCAACTGCTAGCAGCGTTTGTTTAGTTTTCCTTGTAACAGTTGCAGTTGCTTTTCGTGTGGCTGTAAGTCAGAACATTTTTTAATGACATTCCTCATTAAAACCGCTGCTTCTCGTAAAAAGCTTTTTCGAGAGCTAAGTCTTCATAAATTTTCTATTCAAATGAAGCAGAGTCGAACGACTGAGTAAATCAGAAAAACATTAAAATTATTACTTTTCGAACATCATTAGAATTATTCATGAAGCAAGCTCGATTTGTAAAGAAATCTTTTATTTCGGTGAAGATTCATCTTTTCATTTATTTAATCTGCTGCTGCTCTCGTGGTATTTGCCTTTGCTCTGCTTCGTTTGTGTCGTAGGAGAAGAACTTGTTTCTCAAGCTCCTTTTCTCGCAGTTTCAGATTCTCGTTATTTCATTCTTAATTCCATTCTTCTTACTTCAATCGAGAAATTCCTTTAGATCGCTGAAAGTGGCGTAGTAAACAGCAGACGCTTCAAACAAAATAAAAATATACAAAGAAACGTCACTGAAGAGTTCTTTGCATTCTCACTCCATTTGATTAAAAAATAATCGGGTTTTGTTTCAGTAAGAATATTTCTTTTCCCTCGAGAGCCGCACTCGCTGATAAATTCGTAAATTCATTAATAAAAAAAAACTCACGCATCAACAAGGGAGATGAAGCCTTTGCCCTTCCCTCACATCAACATCATCATGAGCATTAAGAGAAACTGATAAATGTAATTTTCAATGAAATGGAACGATGACAGCGAACAAGCAATCAAAGACGATGCAATAACCGGCAATTAAAGTCTCATGATGATTTCATTTTCATGTTGACATTCGCATGAGAGAATTCTTTAGTCAAATCAGAAGAAATTTAATTAAAAACTCAACAAAACTTTTATTCTCAATCAGTTTCTGAGGAGAAGCTAAGGGAGAAGCTTTTAATAAATTTCCATAATTTCATCAAGAGATTTTCTCTTGAGATCGGGTATTTCACAGTCGCTTGCGGGATATCCAACAGGTAGAAGCACCAAGAGCTTTTCATTACGCGGTCGATTCAGAAGTTGTCTAAGTGCAGGCCCGCAATTTAGTGGCGTTGTGGTCAAGGACGACAAGCCACTCGATTGCAATGCACAAAGGAGAATTCCGACTGATATTGCGCATGAGATTTCGTTGTAGTAATGAGTTTTCTTGCCTCCGTCTGTCTTAAAGCCAAATGTTTGCTTAAACACTAAAATCAAATACGGAGCTTCAGTGAGATATTCTTTAATGTGGTTTGTACGTAGAGGCTTTAGATCCGTTGTCCATTGCTTTGACATTCTCTGCTTGTAGTTTGTGAACTCTTCGGCTTCAATGATTTCTCGAATTTGCATTTTAACGTCAGCGCTATAACGAATGAGGTTGCAATACTTTGTTGCACAATGGCTTAATTATTTCACCTCTTGACAAGACAAAATGTCCACGGCTCGGTATGAGCTCCACTCGGTCCTGTTCCTGCTGCTTGAATACACTTTTTCACAATCTCGATGTCAACTTGTCGACTGCTGAACTTTCGAATACTTCGTCGATCACTCGCCATGCTATAAAACTCTTGAACTCCACCTTTAAGAAACTTTGTCGCGCCTTTGAACGAAATATGCCCGACATTCTCGAGAGCTGGAGCAAAGTCGTCGGAATCGATTTCCTCACTACGTTCGTCATTCTCTATCGTTTCATCATCGTTAACCTGTCGCTGCTGTCGTGAACTCTTTCGATTATCTTGCAATCTAAGCACGAAATACGCGATCAAAATTCCAATCACAAGAAATTCCCAATGCTGGATAAAAAACGATTTCTCGAAGTCCAACATTCTCGAACTGAAGTCAGAGACAAACTGAGCGAAATCTTATCTTATCGACTTGAGAAATAGTCGAGTAGCTAAAAGATTATTGAGTTCAAGGCTGACGATTACGAGAATCGAGAGCGATAATTAAAGTCTGATTATCACAAGTTTCACTCTCGCTGCTGGCGGGCAAGTTTCTGTTTGCTTTGTTATTTCAATTTCCTCGTTGACTTTATAGTTCTCGATCGGTTCACTCAATTGATGTTTCCATTTATTACTTTTACGATCGCTTTTCTAGTTTCGTGGTTTCTTTACGCTTTGAGCATTTGTTTCCCGAGGTTTTGTAATCGAAACGAAAGTCTCTTTGAGATCTCTCAAGACCAGAATTTACCGTTCACTGTCCGCGGCTCTTATGACCATCAAGATTTATCGATTGATCGATCAAATCTAAGTAAAAATTGTGATTGATTCTTGAATTATGTTGCGAAAGCCTTCAGTTAAGAGTCGACAAATGGCTGACGCTTTAAAGCGAATCTCAATGAACTTGCCACCGTACAATTAGAGTGATCACATCGTTACATTATTTTGACTCTTCGAATTAATTTCATTGCTCGCGTCGTGTTCAACGAAAGAGAGATAAGATGAAATTATGATCGGATTAAATAAGATTTAATTGCTTTGTAACACGGGTGGTTAAGCTCTCTTGTTCCACAGAATTAATAAAGTCTTGTTTGGCTTCGTTTATAAACCTCATTCACTCTGATAACCTGCAGATTGATAAACGCTTTTGCAATTTACTTTCTGCTTTTCGATTGCGATAAATTAATTGCAATAATTTCTCGATCTCTACTGGAAAACGAGCTGGCAAAAGAAACAAGACTCAAGAAAACATAAGAAAATAAACATTTAAGAAGATTGCGATCCAGATTTTCTTTGCTTGCGATTGTGTTTGATGTTGAGGACGACGACTAGAGAAAATAAATTTAGAATCGAGATCGCTCATGATTTTTCTTCTTTTGAATTGATCGGATAAATCAATTAATTGATAAGAACGATGGAAAATAATTTATTTTCTGATCGAATCGGATGCGATTAAAATTGATCGACATCAGCATAAAATTAACCGGACGGAAAATGCCAATTACAAAAAACCATAAAAGTCAGAAAGTCTATAAATTTTTGGTGATTATCAGCTGAGGCACCGTTTAGCTCGATTTCCGAACGCAAAAAGCATAATCACCGAAATCCGCTGAAACATTTCGAATCGAACGCTGTTTTTGAATCAACGCGCGCTGCGCTTCCTGCAAAAATTAAAAATAATTTCGGTTGTTGTGATTGAGAAAACGTTGCTCGCAGTTCGATTGAGGGGAGAATCGGCTTTCGTCCAGCTTGTGTGGTCTGCGCTTTTAATTAAATTGAAACTGTTCGTTGTTTCTTGTTTTCATTGCAACTTGCTCGAATAACGAAAATATTTTTGCTATAAACAAAACGATTTTCGAAACGTAATTGAGCAGTGAAAGGTCAAAAGATTTGTCTTGAACATCGCTTAACGATTCGTTGATTAGTTTCACATCAAGGAGCTTTAATCAGCACGCGCTCCTTAAATGGATTTCCGAGTTGTTCACTTCAGCGATTGCACGATAAAAATTATTTCGCAACGAGAGTTTACGATTGTCAGTGACTTTTATGTTCCTCACATAACCGAGAATTATGAATATTTAATGTTATTTAATTAACGTAATTAGGAGTTGAGTTATGACAATCGCCACCAATTAATTGAAACGATTTAGAAGAGAAATTTAATCAAGTTTTCGATTGACAAATCTGCATAGCTCAAACTGTCGTCGTAGGCGGTCTTCTCAAATTAGCTAATCGTTCATTTCTCATCGTCTTGCTGATGCCGTACTTAAGATAAATGAAATTGAATGTTTGCGTACTCGCTTAGCTCGACAGTTAGCCTCATTAAACTAGGCTTGATCTCGCCAGGCTCACTTGGCTTGCGTTTTACGATCGAAGGAATTACTTTTACGATTTGCTGAACAAGATTACGAGATGAGCTTCTCCCAGCGTCTGTCGAATTCATTAACATCTCAATTGATCTTCGATGCTTTAGCTTCATTAAGGATTGCGATGAAAGAATCTGCGACTAATTGCTCTGTGGGAAGTTGAACCTAAGTGAAAGCAAAAACTCTCAAAGTCGACGTTACAATCTTTTAGGATTGTTTATGAAGCCACCGCGTGCAGATGTCGAGCGTCGGTTTTCATAAATTTTAATTAAACTCAGATTTCCTTCAGCTCTTGAATGCATTTTAATTAATTCGCTGATTATACTCGCAAGCTCATACATCATCCAAATGAATGTCCGTAGTTAAATAAACTGTTAATTTCTTAATGTCCCGGGAGACAGCGCGAGGAAGCTTTTCGCGAAGTAATTCAATGCAATGCTCTTCGTCTCAGGTTATTAAATGGATATTTATATTTGTTTATAGTTTCCTCGTCATCGCGCTCTCCCAACTCGACTGGAATGAATTTCAAGATTACTAATTACAAAATAAATAAAGAGAACGAACAATATTTCTTTTTTAATTACAGTGGTTGAAGTTGACAAGAAGAAAGAGCGATTGCGAATTTTACTTTAACGTTGAAAGAAATTAAAAAGTCATCGCGCGTAGTTAACGAATTCATTTCGGGTTTTGATTGCTTGCTTGACTTTGCTGAGTTAACAAATCCCGTCTGAAGTGCTCAGTGAATTGAAGGATTTCTCGCAATGTTGAGTAAAATCCTGATCACGCAGCATTTTCTCGAAACTCCGGATGATTCAATTGAGCGGAAAAAGTGCATTGCTTTACATTTTGATTCCAGGAATCACTCGAGAAATCTCAGTCACAGCATCAACAATGACACCGCTTAACAAACATATCGATCAACCTTACATTGTGACTGGTAAATCGTCTCGAGAGAGAGCTCGACTCAGGGAATTGACATGAAAACAATATTCTTTGTTTGATTTCCTTCTCTCCCGTCTCGACAGCTTTTTTTTATCGATTTCTCGTGGCTCGAATTTCTTTGCGATGCTCAACGAAGAGACACAAAAAATTAAAAACTTTCGTCGGTAATTTTGTGCAATTATTTCTCAATCGAGCTGGAAACTTTGCGGAATGAATTGAAAACAAGAAACCGCAAAGACGATGCGTGAAACTATTTATTTCAGAGCGACATAATAGTAGGGCATTGTACAACTGTGCCTGCCTTCTTTCATCTGACCGACGAAGAGACAGAGACAAGTTGAAGTAGCATCATGTATGTAATGAAGAAGCCTGAGATCCTCCGAGGGGAAAGATAAAATCTTTTAAAAAGCAGAAGATTGATCTTGTTGAAGTGGAGTTTTCTCAAAAAAGGAATTTTAATCTCCATCCATCGACAATGTTCACAGTCTTATGCTCTAGCTCTAAGTAGCTTAATACGCAACGTGAACAATTCCCAAATCTCTTTTTTGTTCGTCCCCCCTCTTGCCACGTTTGTTACAAATCAAGAAAAGGAAAAATATTTCGAGGGAAAAACTCAAATCCTTAATAGGATTGAACTTTGTTCAATATTTTTTCTTATGGGATTCCTTGATTAATTGTGTAACCCTTTCAACTGATTGAATATGAAAATATTTCTTCTTTAAGTCTTCAGAATATTGTTGCTCATCTGATGCTTCACCCTTCTCAAACACTAGAACAATAAACATTTCAATGATAAGAATGCATTTTATTACCTTTGAAGTCTCATAAATCATCAGAGAAAGAATTTTTTTAAAGTTCCATTTAACGAATTATGCGTAAAGGAGTGTTCGGAGGGCCTCATGAATCCAATTTGGAAACAATAAACCACAGAAGAAGAAGGCGGAAGACCGAAAAGCGATAACTAATAAAAACATTGCATTAATGGATTCAGGTTTTCACGAGCAACTTCGAAAACGTTCCGAGTTGTTTGCACAGAAAAAAATTAGAAGCTTCGTGTCGGCAGCGGGATGACCATCGTTTTCAATCTCTTGCGGTTAATTGTTCACTTCAATCGTTGGCCTTCGTTGATTTGCCTTTTTTTTTTGACGGTGGTGGCTCAAAGTATTAGTTTCGATGGAATAATTACTTGGACCACAAAAGGCTGAGTATTAAAATTTTAATGACTTTCTGCGCTGCTTCGCATTTATTTGCAGCGAATCGAATGAAATGTCGTCGTGACTTTACGAAATCCGATTGAACGCTTAAAGTTACAAAGTATGAAAGATAAATTTGATGAAGGCTGTCGATATGATCTGAGCTCTGCTGATGATGAAACAATTAAAATCAACAATTAAAAGCCTTCCAGAGAATTTCTGTTCAGTCATTTGCGAGAAATCTTTTTATCGTTTCTTAATAACCATAATTTTCAACTCGCGATCCGCTTCGATTACAACTATAACGACGCAGTACGAGAGAGAGAAAGACGTTCGAGTATCATTGCCATTAAGATTCGTTGGTTGATTGAGATTAATAAAAAAAAAAGTTTTCATTCAGAAGTTTCAACAAATTGCTGGAGGCGAGCGCGGGAGCTCTCGTCATATATTTTGCGAATTCGACTCGTACAAAAGTTAGTTTTATTCGAAACGAAGGAACTATTGTCGAACTTGATCCGTTCGGATCTCTTTGTTTCTCTATTCGCGAGCATTGTAATTTTAATCCTTTTGTAAAGTTCTCCATTCATTAAAGCGATATCGTGCAGCGCTTAATTGAAAAAGTTAATCATAATTGTTTCCTTTCATCATGCGAATAAACGTAGCAAATGAAAAGTTTGAACAAAAGACGACTCGAGGGCCAGGTGGAAGTTAATGAAACGAGAAATCTTTAATTGATTGCTTCGAATAGAGACGAAGGCAACGCTCTCTTTTTTACGCTGCAAGGAAGTTTGAGGAATTATCGCGCACTTCCCTCTAATTAAATCAGAACTCGTGCCGAAGTTAAAGCGATTCATCAATTACCACGAATTGAGTAAATTGTAAACCAACCGAGACGCCCAGAGGTTGAGTGAGTGATAAGAGAGTTTGATGAATTCTTTGTAAAACACAAAGCGCCAATCTCGGCAAATGGATCGACCGTAATTTGATTATTTATTCAAACAACAAACATCAAATTCTGAATCGAATGCGATCAAAGCATTTCAGCACGAGTAAAGAAGAAGAAAAGAAACGCGAGAATAAAGAAAAATCTTTATGAGGCAAGAAAATAAGAAGAAAAGGCAAAGTGTGAACATAAAAATGATTCAATTTAAATTAATGTTTCGTTGTTTCAGTTTTCACTCTTGTTTTGTAATTTAAATTATCAATCGCTTGGCTTCAATCGATTTACTTTTGAGCAGTGAGTCGTGTGCGTTTGACGGTCGCCTTTTGTCCGATGGCCGTGAAGCGTGAATAAGCCGCGATCGTTCAATACGAGAAGGGAGAGATGATTGAATCAAGAATCAACTTACATCCATGTTGGCACTCCTTGTAATCCATTTCCGCTTTCTACAAACCACGCGAGCGTGCAAAGTGTAATCCAAAACAATTTGTTGCGCGACATTTTCTCAAGATTTTATTTTTCTTAAATATTTGTCTCGAAGCGCATTCAAATCTCCATTCTTTTTATTTTGATTTAAATCTGCAGTAACTTCGCCCACGTCTCAAATTGACTTTCACAAATCTAAGCGCAATTTTTCCTTAGATTTCTTAACTTCACTTTTCCCACAATCTTTCACTTCTTTCTAAGCTTTTACCGTCGTCGATGATAAATTCATTCCTTTTGTGAATTCAATTACTTTACGCTAATAGCAAACTTTACAATATTTTTGGCTTGCGCTTTTCCAGCTCTTTGCACAATCTTGATTCGCCTTTGTGCAAAAGAAAAATATTCCACAATTTTTCTTCGATGCAAAACACAAAACTTTTTTATGTTTCTTTTTTCCACAACATAATTCTTAAAACATGAGCGGAAATTTAAATTAATCGCGAAACTTTCCGCGATTTACGAGGAGAAGAATTTTTAGTTCACGATTCACGGTTTATGCAGATTTAGTTTGGCACATCGAATTTCTAATTAAAGCATAATTTTTATCATTCGACGTTAGCACATCAAAGCGTGGAGAAAATATCCGTTGGGCTTTTCACGCTTCTTTCACGAGAAAATTTATTTTCCTTAATCAATCATTTCTAAGAATATTATAAATTCGCTTCACTTTGTCTTTTCCTTTATTTTTTTTTGCATATAACAACAAAAATATCCCGAGCAGCGATTCGACACCGATCCGTTCGTAACGAAACTTGAAATACTTGTGAGAGCGAGTGGTTCAACATTGAATAGATGGATCTGGATATATTTCAACCATCAGGGAAAAAAGAGAGCGAAATGATTGAGAGAAAAGCTTGCGACTCTCTCTCACGTTGTACAAATCATTGCTTTCATTTAATTCTGTTGTGTTCCGCGTTAAGTTGCAACATGGAAAACTCTTTTTTTTCCGCTTCATTCATAAACTTGTTATCTTTAATTGAAAATATGTTGACCGCGAAGTTTCCTTCGAGAACACGATCGGCGCACATCAAAGAGAAATATTTTCTTTTGGGATTTCTCAATTCTTCAACATTTCATCTCACGCTGCTTTGCTTTTCTTTGCCGAAGAGAAAAGGCGGAGCTTAGCAAACGCAATTCTTGAAAGAAAACCGATTTGTGGTTTCAACTAAAAATAGAGAATGAGAAGAAATATTTCAAGCTGGATGAGAAAAGTGACGATATTGTTAATTATAATTTGTGTTTATTGCATCGGCGTGAGAAGAGGTTTTGACATGAAGCATTGATTCTTTTTTGAAAAGACAAGATAAATTGTTAGGCGATTTATCTGAACGACAAGACATTGATAAGCATGTTGAGTCACTTTGTGGTTGAGTCATTGTCTCACTAGGGACTTAGAGTTCACACTTAACATTGAATTTCTTAAACGGTTCTTGATTTACAATTCAAAACTCTTGAGTTCTTCAACAAGTTTCTTAATCACAACTCGATCAAACAAATATCAAGTCAAGTGCATCGTCTTGTTTGTGTTCGAAGGTAACATCAATTAAATCTCTTAAACCTGTATTTAAGAATCATTATTTCATTTGGTTTATTTGAGTTTCTCCGCAGACAATCCTGCTTTGCTTTCGCTCCATGAAAGAATCTTTTTCTTTAAAGATTTCTTTAGCGCTTTGTGTTGTTTTGTTTCAACAGGAACAAAAAGAAAAGTTCCGACGAGAAAATCCGATGAGAAAGAGAAAAGATATTTGTTGCTGTTGATGCCTTTTCAACACGAGATAAAATCCGAAAACGCTTTAAAAACTTCTAAACTCAGGGATTTAAACTGTCGAAGTGTGTTAGATAGAGATTTGAAGTAGCAAACGAAATCCCTGCTTGATCAGAAATATTCTCCTTCTTTACTTCGATCGCTTGGTGGCTCATTTCGGAGCCGCCAGTCATCTTCAGTTAATTTATTCCATCTTATTACACCATTCTCCTCTCGATATAATTAATTACATTTGAAACTCGCTTTCTATAACTCATTTTTCTCGATGTTAATTGACTTCGACTTGAAACTGGCTTTTAAAGAATCCTTCACGTCGCATTCCAACAGTGAGCTACCACCAACCAAGTTCGGGATGAATGAATGGCTTTATTAGGAAATTAATGACTTTTATCGACGTTTCGGGTTCTTGCGCGAGACGAGAGGCGATAAAACTATAAATTATCTTCGAAGAAATGACGAAGCTTGACAGCTGGCGCAAGCGAATCACGACCTGTCGAAGATTAATTCGCAACGATTTATTTGCAGATTTCTGAAGCACGAAACGAATTCGATTCGATATTTTTTAGTAAACACGAGATTATAAGTCATTGTGGAAGTCATTAATACGAATATGGACACTAATCATACATAAATTCATGAGCCTTTTGCTCGAGCTTGAATAAAAGTAAAATGTGTAATTTAAATTAATGAAAATTAATGATATATTCATAACAAAAGCGTCTCGGAGCGAAGAGAGAGAGAGAAAAATCGTTTGTTAATTTGTTACGCATATTTATTATTGCCTTCGTCTCCCCAACTAGCTCCAAAGTCCCCGGCTACTTTCATCGTTTCGTTTAATTAATTTTTAGAGGCACAAATTCACCAGAAATGTAATAAAATTTATTTCTCTGTCATTACCATTTCGAAAAGTTTTAGATTTTATTGTTGAAAAGTTTTATTTTCCTTTTAGAAGAATTAACATTTCTAGTGAATCTGCTGTTGCCGCCTCACCAACTCATCATCATTTTCATTATTCATTACACAGTAACGAATTCTAGAATGCAGCGAACAACAAAAAGATTTATTTTCGACACGATGCAGACTATAATTATTTTTATCGAGAGAATCCTCGATGCCTTGGTGAGTCCTCTGTATTTATTTTCTCGTTAGAAATTAATTTGGAGCAGATTTATGAGGAGGAGATTGAACGATGCGATTATCTCTAGCAACGCGTTACGTGATCATTTCGATCTGACGCCATGAGCTAGCTGCAATATTTCAAAAGCCTGCGAAAGATCTTTAGGCGAAGGATAATGATGAATGATTGCTCCTAGAAAACGAGCTTCTGGCGAAAATGTTTAACTTGATAAACGTTTAGCTTCTTAAAAAATGTTAGACGAACAACAAATTAGATTGGCAAACTAATTGGCAATGATCCCTCACCGATCGCACAACATTAAGTCTTTCAACATTTTCGCATATTTCATTCAGAGTTTGTCGTCTGTAATTCAATGCACGTGAATTCGACTCACATAACGAAATAATAAATCAGAATGAGAGAAAGAAAGAGATGACCAAAGAAACAAAATCTCGCCGATCCTTTCAAATGCAAAGATCGGGGAAACGAGACTTGAAAGAAATTGTCGAAAAAGTTTTGAGAGAAAAGAATCAAAAGGAAAAGCAGCTCGAGTCCGGACACCAAAAAAGAGAATCCAATACCAGTTGAATGCGAAAGAAGTTTGAATTGCTTACGAATGCTCGAGTTGTCGGTCTCTTACGTTTGAAGATCAAGCATATCGATTTAAAGAAAAGAAGAAAAAAGTTAATGTATGAACGGCGAAAAAGAAGAAAAAGGCCATTGAAAGTAAGACTAACAGGTATAAGATGAAATGTAACTTTGTCTTGAACCACATAAGTCCTGGAAATATTTATTAGTCGATTAACATTTGTTTGAATTCGCTTCGATTGTTAATATTTTGTTTACACAATTCGAAATCTGCTTAAAATGTATGTGAAATATTAAGCCATTCTTTTTAAGTATTTCATTTTTCCTTAAGGATTTTTAGCTTTATAGTTTATAATCAACATGATAAGGAGAGCTTTTATTTTCTCTCGATCCTTAAGCATAACTTTGAATCAATGCTACAACATAAAAGTTTCAAAAGCTCCATTCGAATAATTTTCGATGAAAGTTTATGAGTTTCAAACCAGAAAGTTGAACGAGAAACTTGTACAAGTTATAACTGTTGAAATGATTTCAACAAATTTACATTTGTACAGTTTTCATTCAGAATATTTCAATGAAAATATATTTTTATTTTTTCAAATTGTCATTTGACTTTAACAACATATAAAAAAACGTGTCAAACATTAATTAAATTACTCGATTGAATAATATTTGGTTGAAAAATTTCAAAACTTTTTTAGCTTCTCCTAAATTCGACTCTGAAATATTATCAAAGGAAGTCTTGTTCGTTGGCGAGAGATACCATTCTCGTTGTATAAGTGAGATCAAAGAGAGAATTCAAAATGTAAACATTACACTTTGCTAGTCGATTTTTATTTCAAGAAAATAAAACACTTTATTTATTAAAATGAAATAATTTAAACAAAGAAAAATAATTATTTAAACATTGCTTAATAGAAATCTTCAAACTATAAGTCCTTCAACATTTATTTTTACAAAATATGCAATTCACGTGTGCACAGTTTACTTGTCTCATAAAAACCAACACAATCGTGAAACTCACATCGCTAAATAAATGCATTGAGCGAGTTTCGGTATCTTCATTCTCTCTCACATAAAGATATTTGTGAGCGCAGATATTTCAGTGTTCGTTGATCAGATGTATTGCTAACGTTGTGCTGTTCGGTTCGGTAAAAATAGTCTTGAAAGAAAATTAATATTTTCGTGGTGAATCGCTTGTTTTACAAACAGAAATAACGATACAACCGCGAAGCTTTATCAATTCGATGCGTGCAAGAGAAGTGTGTAAAAAAATTAAAACGATTGAAAATCAACGACCGAATAAAACTTTGAAATAACTGAACTTATCGCCGCAACGAGTGATTTCGAAATAAAATAATTACACGAGCATTTCGCTAGTTCTGTGGGTGAATTTCTTAACGATGTGTTTTTATTTTTACAAAACAATGAAAAATGAAGAAAATAAAAAATAATTTACGAAACAACAATTGAATATGAATTCAGAAATATTTGCAATTGAAAGTGTTTGTTCTTCGATTTCGCTTTTGTGAATTATTCTCACTTGAAAGAACAAATTAAAATCAATTGAGAGACATTGCGTCAAGGAGAACATTAAAAAGAATTGAAAACTTTGTAACAAGTGCGAACTGAAGTATAAAATGGATGAGGCGCAATGGATGACGGAGATTCCTCATCGGTTCTTCAGTCACATCCCTCATATGTACCAATTCCCAACCAGCAATCATCCGCATCAGTTTACACACCATTCACACCCGGGAAACTTGAGTATTCATCGATATGCACCTTACAGCATTCAACACATGCAGCCAGCGCCTCCACCTTCGACCCATCATTACAATCCTCGGAGGCACATAACAACGATAGCACCAATTATCCGACAAAATGCATCGCCAAGTCCTCCACCACCAGAAGGAACACACATCGGTCATTTATACCCAGAGATTCTAACAATGATATTCTCATATCTCGATGTAAAGGATCGCGGAAACGCAGCTCAAGTCTGCACGGCGTGGCGTGACGCCTGCTATTCAAAAAGCGTTTGGAAAGGAGTTCATGCAAAGCTACACCTTAGAAAGTCACCTCCATCGTCGTTTTTTCAGTCGCTCATGAGGCGAGGCATCCGAAACATTCAAATTCTATCGCAGAAGCAAAAGTTAAAGGATGTCGTGACTGGCGTAACAAATCTAGAGTCGCTCAACCTTTCCGGCTGCTACAACGTGACGGACCTAGCTATCAGCACAGCGTTTGCCATCGAACTGCCGAACTTGAAAGTGCTAGACTTGTCATTGTGTAAACAGATCTCCGATACGAGTCTTGGACGAATAGCGCAATATGTTAAAAACCTCGAGGTGTTAGAGCTCGGCGGCTGTAGTCTCATTACGAATACTGGTCTCTTGCTGATAGCTTGGGGATTGAAAAACCTTAAAAAGTTGAACTTGAGGTCATGCTGGCACATCTCGGATCAAGGCATTGGTCATTTAGCTGGGCTAAGCAAAAATACGGCTGAAGGAAACCTTCAGTTAGAGTATTTAGGTCTGCAAGACTGCCAAAGATTATCGGATGACTCACTCAAGCACATCGCTCAAGGCCTAACCAACCTAAAGACAATTAATCTGAGCTTTTGTATATCGGTGACCGATAGTGGACTTAAATTTTTATCTAAAATGCCAAAATTAGAAGAATTAAATTTACGTGCTTGTGATAATATTTCGGACATTGGAATGGCGGGTCTTGCTGAGGATGGCGGATGCAGAATCTCATCGCTCGACGTCAGCTTCTGTGAGAAGATTGGCGATCAAGCGCTTCAACATATATCACAAGGCTTGTTTCGTTTAAAGTCATTAAGCTTGAGTTCATGCCAAATCAGCGACGAAGGTCTCGAGAAGCTTACAAAGATGCATCACTTGGAGGTTCTAAACGTCGGCCAATGTAGTAAAATCACTGACAAAGGATTAGAAATGTTAGCCAACGAATTAGTGAACTTACAATCGATTGACTTGTATGGCTGCACGAAAATTTCACCGAAGGGAATCGAAATCATCATGAAGTTACCAAAATTAAAATCTGTCAACCTCGGATTATGGCTTGTAAGGTGAATGTGTGTGATGGAACGTCCCAAATTTTACTCCAAAAAAAAAGAAAAAACTAAATAAAACTCCATTGAAACCATACTAATGCAACATGGAAGACTTCAAAACGCATCCGTAAACTTCGATTTTCTCATGAAGAGATTTTTTTGGCAATACATGGACTAGAATAAGAAACTTCTCTCTCACACAACTTGTGAGGATCGCACATGAAAGGAGAGAAGCAAAACGAAATTCCTAGAAGGTGAACTGAAGAAAAAAAAAGATTAATTAGACATTTCTTTCCATTCTCCTCTGGCACTTTAAGTAGAAAAATGATATCAAGTCGTAGAAGGAAGAAAAAAAGGCTCTGGACCTTGTTTGTAAATAATGTCTCAAAGTCACTTGACTCGTATTTCTGTCGTCTTGACAAAAGGATACTCATTAGCTTTTTCATCTCGACAACCAAGAGACAACATAAACATTCATTCTGAATGGATCCCCGAGAAGTTTAATGAAAGAATTCTACGAGGAATCGTAAATAATAACAGTAAGGATCGCATCCATGCTGATCTCGTATCTTAAAATGACATTTTTTTAGAATTCTAAGAAGTTATGTGATACAACAATGGACAAAAGATAAAAGTTGTTAGTTTATTTCTCCTTCTTTTTTACGAACGAAACGAGAAATTATTTTCTTTAATAAATTCTTAAGTTAAATAATGAAAAAGAAAAAAAGTTCGCTTTTTGTTAAGAGTTCTCTAGGAAAAAAAAGAAGAAAGATTGAAATGAATAACTGCATCAGAAAATGGCCTTAAAGTTTTTATTTTCCTTTGAATTCTTATTATCGGTCGATCGTGAATGATGTCACGCAATCTTAGATTACTCAATTCTCTTCCTTTAATTCCTTGACCATGACATCATTCGCGATCAACCCCCATCGCTTTAAACCTTTTTAGACGAAAAGTTTTCATTCTGTTAGAAGCAAGAATAAAAAAAGAAGTTTCCTTTAAGTTTTCCCTTCTGTTTTCTTAGAAACAAAACTATGCTTTACGATGAAAGTTATTCCTTCAACTAAAACTGAAGAAGAATGCTCGAAAGAAGCCATAAATATCATTCTTTTTATGTTCTCAAAATTTATTTGTGATTTCTTATTATTATGAACGAGCAAAAGCGAAGAGAAAGAAAAAAAACTTGTGAAAATGTACGTAAGGAAAATTTATGAATTTTTTATCAAAAGAAACAGAATTTCCCATAAAGCGCAGACGAGACTTTCAAAAGCAAGCGCTGATTCATCTTCACTACGGAGACATAGGCTGAACATTGAAGACACAGCAGAAGAGTCGAATCAGACCGATAAGAGTCGTGATATTCTTCCACGGCTTTTGTTTTTGCTGGTGACATGTGCCGGATGTTGTTCGCTTGGTTGGACGAAAGCAATTTTTCTCGCCTGTCAAAGTGACATCAAAAGATTATTTCTCTCCTTCCTCGAGATTTGATCGGTTGGATTAAATCACATCGAGCGGGAAGAAAATAAAGAAATAGAGAGACAGACTTTTTCTTGATGGAAAATCGACTGACTTTGATGTTTCTTGCTGTCGTCTTCAAGAGGCCACTTCAGAATCACGAAACTTCGAGTGAAGGGAACATTTATCAATTACGACAAAAAGAGAAACAATATTTCGTAATTTCCAAATGTTCCTTTGCTCTACTTTTCACCACAAAGCAGTTCATGGAAATCAAATGAATTAAGTAAAATCCTTGTCATCGAAAGAGAGCTTCACATTCTATTTCCATTTGCTGCTTTGAAGAAACTTCTCAATCGAAAACCAAAAACAAAAATGTTATTTTATTTATTTTTGTGCCATTCATGAACAAAAAATAAAATTTTAAATTAAAATACGAAATATTATTATTGAATAAAAAAACGAACGAGAACTGCAGAAAAAATTATAAATTCGTTGTTTTTATAAATTCAGCTCATTTCTCATTGCATTAAAAAAGAGAATTATTTTTGGTGCCCTGCGAAATATAAATTTTTGCACAATGATGCATAATTTTTTCGAAAATCTAGGCAGAAGCAGATCGTGCGAAAAGAATTTCAGGTTTCGTTCTGTTTCAGGCTTCAACTCTGGCTTTTGTGGCGAAAATATTTTAGCAACGCGAAAAGTTCTCACCAACGAGCCGCACGAGCATTTTGAGGTAGATTTGTATGCAAAACTGCGCCGCCGATATTCCCCGCACATCGCTTTGCAACTCTTCAACCGTGTTTCGAATTGCCTTTTGTTTTGATCTCGACGCTTTCCCAATAATCCCACAATCACAAGCCGCCAGCGATTTTTTGTTTCGTCCGACTCATGTTTATAGCTCGCTTTCATTATTCGGTGGTTTTGTTTAGACCTTCAAGTGCAGTTGTGAGTTGAGAGTGCAGCTCCGTGTTTAAATAAAGAATTAGTGTTTTGTCGATTGATGTGGAAAGAGCTTTCGCTGTCAAACAATTGAAGGCTTCGCGATGCATTAGCAAATTGAATGAAAAATTCATCGCCTCCAAACCATAAAAAAAATTGTTGCGGTGCAGTTTTTCACGCTTTTGACTTCGATCGGTGATGAAAAATAGATTTTAACTTAACAAGCCTTTTTCCCACTCAATAATCTTAATTTGATTAAACGGCCAGTGAGGATGTTGAGTAAACGCGAGCGAGAGATTGTCCGTGCTAAAATAAATTTCACGCGACGATATTTCCATAAAAAATTAGTTTCGATGCCCAAATGGTTGCTTGGGACATAAAACATATTCTCTGCGAGTTTTTTTTTGCGCCTCGCGGCATAAAAATATTGAATTATGGTCGACTGGAGGCCGCCTGAGTGAAGCTTCAGCAATGATAGCACAAAAACCTTTTAGCGGAATAGCGTTACATAAAAGCACAGCTAATGCCACTCGAGCATCGTTCAAAGAGGTGTTCTCATGACTAGTAGTCGACGCGAATCGTATGGAAATGCAGCAAAACTGTAAAAAGTGCATAAAAGTGCCAGATGATTGCTCTGTCGTCCACCCACACAAGCTCACATCGAAATTATTATGATAATTTTTATAGTTATTCCGTTTTTTCAACTGCCTTCTCTCTCTCACTCACTCTCTGTCCCTCTTCTCCATTCCCCGCATTAAAATATATAATTTGCATACGTTTATGTATCCGCAACGCGAAGTTGAAGCTCTGACATCGCCTTGCACATGTGTTTGTTGTCAGTCAGTCAGCAAATGATGAATTTTTTAATTTGCCAAACTATCGCAAATTAAAATAAAAACTTGTTTACAAGGAGCTCCAGATGTCTCACCGTCGCCCATTTGTCAATCTTTGAGTGAGAACGATCCGATTCTGCTCCAATTCGTAATCTCCGCGCCGTTGTAGATCTCATTTCTGTTTCGTTCGCTTGTAAAACATCGAGTAGAACATGAATATAAATGCGTTTTCTTTTTTCTTCTTTTTTCCAGCAGCTCTTCTCTCCTTTACTCTTTATTATGCTGAACTAGATTATGTGCTTCACACACATGCCGTGCATAAAATTAGCAGCAGCAGCAGCCAACGAATTCGCCATGGTTCCGCGAAGTGCATTTTCGATGGAGCGAAATATTTTTCGAGCGCAGCGAACATAATAAAAGTTATTATTTTTCGAGCGGCGCTAAATATAATGCGAAGCTACCAGCTCGGAAAATCCCAATCGAGCGAACGCTCACTCGCTCAGGTCACGAAATGCATTTCGCATTAATCTGGACTAAATGTCCATCACGATGGAAAATGGATTAAAATTTTATGCCAGTTTTTGCATAATTTCGTTCAACATAATTTCGAAATAATGATATTTTTTGGCTGGCGCTTTTTCCCGTGCGTAAACAGAAAATTTTTAATGCTCTTTTGGTGGGGCGACGAGATCGAATTTTCATCCCAAAAACTCAAATTGTGTGCGATTTTTCGCGGGTTTACTCGAAAAAAAAAAAGAAAAATGAAATTTATGTATTTTTCTATGCTGTTTAATACATAACCGCGAACGGTTTTTGCAGTGTAATCAATGGCTCATTATTCGGATCATTTTATGCTTCACAAGGCTCATACTCATACACGAATTTCCCTTACCTTGCATAAAATTATTAAATTTCCAGAAAATTCTTTAAAACTTTATTGGCCAACAATGAAACTGAAAAAGTCCTTTGAAAGTTTCCGCCGAAGGTCGACGATGGATCGTTACGAGGAGAAAACTGATTGTAAACTTTCATTTGTTTGCATCAATAATCATTTGATCCCACACCCCATTGTAAAGTTTGTGATGAACAATAGTGAAAAGTGAAAGAAGAAACCCTTAGAAGAGATTTTACAATCGTAGTTAGTGCTCTCTGTGTTTCATTCTTTTACAACTGGTGAAATTCAAACGTCGATAAAACATAACAGTCGAGCCCGAGCACAAGGAAGAGAGAAGCAGAGAACAATTAAACAATTTAAAAAGTATAAAAGATAGATAACAGTCGAGAAGGAAAAGAAAAGAGCAAAACTTTATCGCTTTATTGAATTTTTATTGCTGTTTGCATTGTAAAATTCATATTACAAAATGTTGTAAAAGACATTCGTTCTCGTACGGATCACATTCGTCCACATGATCGTCGTCATCATACGAAGCGACGATGAAATGGAAATCCACGATGATGAATCGACGTATCGCACACAAAACGAGTAACTACCTGAAAGCAGCAGCGGCGATGTTTATTGCACCATCGTGGAAAGTTTATCATCTTCGTTACGCTTTTCCCAGCCATTCCTCTTCATCGTTCGTCGCTGCTGTTTACTTTTTTCCGCTGTGCGCACTTCGAGTTCTGATATTTAATCAAAATTCTCTTGAAAAGTCAATAATTATCAGACGATAAAAGCATATCAAATTCTTAGCCTCTGATTCAGAGGCGACAATGTGAAAATTGACAACAACGCTAAGAAATAAAAGTTCAATTCAGAATTGCATGAGAAATCTTCTAAATCAAATGTTTATCATCATTTCGTTTGAACTCAATTAAGAGAAAAAAATTCAGAGAAAAACCATTTCAAGTTCATCGAAAGATTTACATTTTGTCAATCGACTAATGAGACTCGCAAGTCGCAACCCAATTCGCGTGCATAATTAACAATAGCTTACTCAACTTTTACATATTTTTCTGGTGGCTTAGAATACGGGTTTGCTTGCGAAAGTCTTATTCACGGTAAGCCAGCGTATCTTAACATCTTTTTTTGCTTACAAAATGCATTGAAAATGCTTTTTCAACCGAAATGATGAAAGAAAAGTTTCTGCACAATTAAAAGTCGCAACTTGAATATTCACGAGTGAGAGAGGAGAACGTTGTTGCCAGTCTTGTTGTTGACCAAAAAGCCAATTTATGCTTCTTCGATTTCTTCACAAACAAACCATTCGAGTCGACTGGTTTGTGGTCGACATTTTTTTGCTATTTTCCTTCGTTGTCGTCGTCCCGAAACTGATTTTAATTATTGATAAAGAGCTAATGAAACTTATAGTCACAGAAATCATAAAGTTTTCATCGTTTCTCTGAGAATGAATTTGTTATTCGTTCGTTCGTTGGATGGTTCAGTTCAAGCGTAATTTCTTCTAAGAATAAAAGATATTCCTTGTCATCCGTTAAGCTCTCTCCGTTTCTCTTCCTCTGATATGTAAATTTTTGCTGATCAAACGAGATTTCTTAATACTTTTGTTTGTCATAATTTCATTTTGTGACTTTTTTCCTTTTCTTGCTTTTACTGTCGCCGGGGCTTTGTTTCAAAAAAAAATATAAAAATTGCTTCAATGGACCAAGTGGATTTGAGAAAGGCAAAAGATGACGTAACAGAATCGAGAAGAAGAATAACAAGAACGACTATCTTGGTCTTGGTCGCCTTAATAAATTCCAAAATTTTAATCTTTCTTTCTCGCCTCCAAAGCCGATTCTCAGAAAGATGAGTCCGAACAATCTTAGAATAAATAAAATTGCCTTTTCTCTCTGCCTCGTTTGAGTTTCATTTTAGATTGAGATTCAAGGCTGTGGCGATCATCTCATATCTTAACGAAATAAGTTTTCATCTTCACACACTCACGCTCACCGTTATATCGAAAGGCATCGTCGATATTATACAGAAGGAGGCAAAAATGGTTATTGAACGTTCTCATCTTCGTTCTCGACGTTTTCTTTTTTTTCGAGTAGTGCATATTTAGGATGATGGAAGTAGAACGCAGGTGGATGAGCTTAAGCTTTTTAAATCTTCGCGATCTGCTTTAGTTTCATGAATAATCTTTCTAATCAGACTCCTTTAACTTCTCACAACAACGTCTTTGACCCTATGCAACCTAATCCACAAGACAACGTTGCTGGGATAAGAAAAAGGAATCGAGAAAATATCATTTTTCAGGTTCTCGCATTAATGTTCTCCTGCTTCTCATTTCGTTTATACATTTCGTTCTGTTTTTTTCGGGTGGATTCAGAAACGAGATGAAGAAGAAAATCTACCTGCTTCGAGCCAGAGACGCACCAACACTTGTGAGTGTGCATGTTCCAGCTATTGCATTATGGACACAAACGTTTTCTTCGTTTCGTTATTTCATTTAATATTTATAAGGTATAAATGCCTCGATATTTTTTTTCCTCCTCTCTGCTCCTTTGGTACGTCAGTTTCGACAAACCTTTTTCTGATCCCCATGAAATCATTTCGCTTTCAGAAAATGCTTGCGATTTAATTTTTTTTCTGTTTTGTTTTCGATCAGCGAATGCTCAAAGGTTTTCTAAACGATAAGAGAGTGTTCGCTGATGGGAATATTCGATATTTCCGTTTCCGCTTTGCTCCGTTCGATATCTTCATGTGAAAGAAAAAGGAAAACCTTAACGCTTTTCCTTCTCGAGAGCTGGAAAATGTTCACTTTCCTGTAGCCGTACATTATCACGATTCTGACTCGAGAGGTTCGACGAATGCCACACGATAATGGACGGGCGCTGAGTGGGTTTTGTGTAGGGAGAGTCGACTGACTTTGCTTCCTAATAAATATTCATTTAGAATTTCAATTTTTTTCAGAGAAGAAAAAACTCTGGATGGAATAAATGAATATAAATTCTTATTTTTACTGTTAAAAAATATTCTCTCTTTTCTTCGTTCGGGGAAGCAAAATAACAACAACGAGAAAAGTTTTCAAGTCTCAAGACGACGCACAAACAGTCTTTGTTTGGTTGAAGATTCTCTGACGTTTTTCGACTTCGAGATGATTCAGGCACAAGGCGCTGTCGAGTTTGAAACTACGAAAGAGCTCTCACATACACACAATAAAGACAAATCTTGCCCAATAACACAGCAACCGAGGCCGCCTTAACCAAGAGAAAAATAAAAAATAAGAAATCCCGGTCTGAAGCAGCCGGACAAACGGAGTTCATTGCTGAAAACATTTTGAAAACCTTAAAACACAAGTTGAGACTTCTCAAAGCTTGGTCAAGTTGAAGGAGAGTTTCTTTACACTGGTTGCTTGCTGACTTGCGAAGTTTGTTGATTGTTGAATGCTTGAGGGAAGTCTGAGACTTTTAATTTTAATTGAAATCATTTCTTGGAAATTAAATTTATGAAGATCGACCGGAAATTTCTTCGCTCATTTGATTTCTTATCGAGTATCTCTCATCTTCGTGTCAAGATTTGTTAAAAACGAGAACAAAATTATGCTCACCATCACCAATACTGTTGAAACATGAGAAAATATCCTAAAACTGGTTTTCTTCTTCTTTCAACGAAGAAGAAATTTGTAAGAAAAAAAAAGTTGAAAAATCTTGCTGCCCAAAAATTGTAGAATTTTATTTATTGCCGAGCAGCGAAGTCGCTCTGTAAACAAATGCACACATGTTTGTCGATATGGCTTCGAGATTTTCGAAACCTTTTCTCATGTTTGTTCTGATTTTAAGAAATCGAATGAGTTTCGAGAAAGAAACTTTTTTAAGGGTAAAGTAAAGCGACTGCACCTATCGTAATAATGAGAGACGTTGAATGAAGCTCACTGCATCAATCGACGTCTCGAAGGCATAAGAGAGAGGGAGAGAAATATTCAACAATTGCACTATTGTGTCAACGCCATAATGCACAGGATGTCGATGGAACAATGAAGAAGAAAAGTTGATGTATGTGAATGTGAAACGTGGAAATGAAGGAGGAAATACATGATTTAGTGATTCTTTCGATATCCTTCAGGTTTCCCATTGTTATTTTGTGTGAACTTCTTCTCTCTCTGCTTGGTTCGCAATTCTTCGCATCGACGAGGGTTTCGTGCAGAACGACTTGCGAAAAACATTCCGATGGAGCAACAGAAACATTTTTGTCATTCCTTTGAAATAAAATTCCTTCGAATTCTTTCATCGTGACTTGATTGGGTGTGAGACGAAGGAAGTGTCGGTCTTGTCTTATCTGCTCTCGGGTCAAATTGAAATACATTTCTCGATGATAAGTGATAAGCGACCGGAAGTTCCCTTGTGATCGTTTCACAACGTTGAACCGTTAGGAATGAAGAATATTTTGATACTTTGAGAGGTCAAATAACGAAAGTAAATTATTTTCAGTGGATTCCTCGCTTCGAAGCACAACAAACATTTTCACAGAAGCATCAGGAATCTAATTAATCAAACGAATGGAGGCTAGAATTTCTTCGGTACAGCAAATTTTCATTAATTTTCAGCACGAGAGGGAAAGGCGAGATATCGAGCAGGCAACTGAAATTTCCCATGATATAAATTACATGATGGAGCTCCTACAAGCAGGAGGGAAAGGAAAGACGATTGAGAAGATGAATTTTCCGAATTCTTGACACCCCCTACTGAAATATTTTCGTTACTCGACAGCGCAGACACCCCCCGCACACATTCACTTCCTTGCTTAGCTCTTTCTCGCTCCACCCGTCAAATATCTCGTGGAATGCAGGAAGGATGAAGAGGCCTCCAACGTTCGTCATTGTCTTCCGCCTTGCGTAAACTTATTGTTTCCATCAAACTTCAATGATTTCTCAGCCTTTGTTTAAAGAGTTTCAATGTGAGCTCCTACAAACACGTTTTGATGTTGCTGCGTCTTAAAATTTTACTTTTAGCTTCAGAACTCTTCCCCCCGCCAAATTCACGATAGAAGCTCGAAAAACGCAAATAATTATGGTGGAAGCGCAGAAAGCGAGAGACAGGTTTCTTGAATGTTTTCTTGTGGATGAACGAAACTAGCGTGAACACCCGAGCATGAAAACTGCAAATCATGTCGTGTCGGCAAATCGGATTCCTTTTTTGTATCCAAACAGAAAACCTCTAAGCACCAGCAAAAAAATTAATGTTTCATGTCTCTCGATTCATCATCATATTCATGCTCTTCCCTCAGACGTTCATTGTATGAAAACAAAAATGCTTTTTGCTGCTCAACTCTTCTCTTTCGTTGTCTTCAAGCTCGTGTCTCTTAAAGGAAATTCATCTCAATCTCGAGGCTTCTCCTCTTGGTTTTTTGCGCTTCAGTTGAGATTAACCGAAAAAATGTGAAATTTGCTAGCGCACTTTTTCGGATGCAGCTCATTCGTCAGTGATGGTTGTGGTCACATTCTTAAAACTCTGACGCATTCTTCCTTCTCATCTCTTTGCCCTTTGTTTTTCAGTTCCGCTGATGAAAACAAACTGAAATTTTGCATGCGGGTTGTTTGCATAAATTGCGTCGCTCATTGAAGCACTCGAGTAAGATTGTTCGTGTTCATGCGAAAGAAATGAAAGCACTTGACGACATACGGCGAATCGAGGAGAAAGAGAAAGAAGGAAAAACCCTTTCTCGTCGACAATGAAGCAGAAAAACTTTTGTTTTATTTTCAATATGTTATGCCTTTTTTATGGCCATTAAATATGTCGAGGGAGAGAATGAAACGAATGTCGAAAGCGAGAATGAAAATATGCAAAATAATTTGATGATTGCAGGGTGTTTGGTTCTGCTCACCAGCCGCACACATGCAATCCAATAGGTAAGCAAGCAAGCGTCTAACTGAATTGCATATTTAATTGCTGTTTTCCTTTTCACTGTCGATCACGGCGCTGTCTCGCTTTCCATGTGCACTTCTGCAGCAGTTACGAGAGGAGAGATATCAAGTTTGCGAGTACAGTTAATGTTGCCTCGTCGGAAGCGTCTTGTGTGTTCGTCTATTTGATTCACGGCCTCTCATCCGCTCGACAAAAAGGATTACTGAGCCTTCTCTTAGCCAGATGCTTATGCAAAAATTCTATTCTCGAAATTTATTTCCCGTAAGCAATTCGAGAAGAATGAGTCGCAACCTTCACAACTACCACCCGTTCGTTCCGAATGAGTTACTTCTCATCATTTTTTCACACTCCATAACGTAAAGTTTTGTACTTGAAGTTAACCAGAAATATTCTCTAGTCCAACGAGTGAATGAAAATGAATTTTTCTCACCGAAATTCGTCTGCGTTGTTTCACAGCTTCACATGCTTCTCGCAGGGAGGGCTTTAAATATCGAAATCGAATCGAAGTAAAGTGCCTGGGAGGTTGATGAAAAATCCACATCTCTCGATCCCCAGCAAAAGTCTTCCAAGAGTTTCTTGTCTCGAAGCGTTTTACCAAAGAGTTTTCTTGAAAGCACACAAGAAAACTTCCTTCGTGTTTCTCTTTTCTTTTCTCGTTTTGCGAAAGAAAAACAACTTAAAATACATAGCTTCGAGCCGTAAGCACTTCGATCCTTTCTGCTGGCGAATTTATTTCATACATTTTCTCTCAATATGAAGCGTGAATTTCCATTTCTCGAGTAGCATAAGAAAGCGAAGGAAGTCTTGAGCAAAGCGAAAGGTGATTAGGCAACTCAGAACGAAAATGTCTAGAATCGAGAGCCGTGCCAGAGACAACTTTCATTAATTATAATCAACCCTCAGATGCGATGCGAAAGCGTCTCCTTCCATCTCAAAGCGACTCATAATGTTCCCATTATTTATGTTTAGTTGCTTTCGCAGCGCGATTTTTGTTTTGGAGAGGAAACTTTTTCTCTTTCCAGTTTGCCTCATATACAAATAAATTTCCCTCTACGGTGGATATACTTTCATACGGGCAACTACCGGAGCTCTCGTCTCGCCTCCCTCTCAAGCACATTTTTGAGTTCAAGGGGTTGAACTGGGAAGCAAGAAAAAGTTTAAAGAGAAATTCTCCTCCATGAGCCTTTCGCATTTCGTCGGCTGCTTGCCTCCTGCCTTTTCCCTATACTTGAATGGGAAAATGAAAAGCAATATTTCTGAAAAGCGTTCGTTGAGTATAGTTAGGCATTAGAGAAAGGATACGTACACACACACACATTTTAGAACATTTACACACAAGATATTACATGTACATTAAAAAATCAATATTGCCTTCTCCCCTCGAGCTTCATTCCGCCCTCACTTCATGCGAAAACTCCAAAACAAAACAACGCAACGCTCTTGACAATCCGAGGGGAGTGAGTGAGAAATCGCAAAGTAAATGTCGTTGGTAAGTAGCAGCAACAGCATCGTCGTCGTCGTTCTGTTGCTATCAGTGAAACTCGAATCTGTCCTACGCACTTGAATGTTTGTCGTCGATGTTATGGAGTCCCTTGGATCGCTTTCGCAATTCTTTTATTATGGCTCATGCAATAACAGTAAAAAGATATGTGGGAGCTTGAGCAGCAATGAAGAGACAAGACTTAGTCTCACCTTAAAGTTATTTTCCTGTAACTCTGCCTCCTTCACGTGGCTCACTCTCAAGACGCTGCTGTCCCTTTCTTCTATCGTTGCTATCTTGCAGAACGAGTTTCTTCCAGCGCTCGAGGGGGAAAGTGAGCGAACGAATGAAGGGAAAAAGGAAAATGTGTACGGCGTTATCAGAAAACTCTTTCATTCTGCCATCATCATTTCGCTTCGCAAAAGAAGAAAACACTAGAATTTTCATTCGACAGCGAGCGAGTAAATTTTTTATCCATTATGCTTTTCGTTTTTTTGGGAAAATGTGTATAGATCTAAGCGTAAATGGGAAATATCAAATATATAAGGAATGAAGCATTTCAGTCGCTCGAATATATTTTTAATGCAATGCGAGTGTCTATCTAGAATTTCCATCGAAACGACTTTAATTTTCCTTTCCTCGACTGTGTCAGAAAAGTTTTCAGTTCTATCCATCCGACGAGCAAGGAGGGAGGGAGTTTCAAAATTTTCCTTCACTTGGAATTTCTTATCCCTCTCCTCTCGACTCTCCGCTGGGAAAATAACGAAAAGACGACTGGCAAAAATGCGATGAGGAAAATTTTCTCTTTAAGCTTTAATTTCTCGTCTTCAGACCCTCCGTCGTTCTATATATCGCTCACAGATCGAAGATAATATACTTTAATGGGGTTGTCTGATGCTGCTAGCAGCCTCTGCTTGTGCTCGCTGAAAATTCCGTTCATTAATTTTCTATCGTCTGCTAACGTCATTTTCTGACTCTGGCAAACCATCAGCGAGACACGAACGCCTTTAATATGGAGAAATGCTCAAGCTTAGGCTATGGGAAAACAATCTCTCTATAGCTTTAAAGACTTTTAGTTTGATGTCCATCACATTCGCATCATCCCTCGTATTCATTCGACTTCGCTTTCCCCGTTCGACATTGCGAAGAAACGTAGGATAGAAAAAAAGTATCTGGAAATTTCTGATAACGAATAATGCTCTCGGTTATGTATAGAAGTTTTTCCTTTTGCGTTCGACGTTGCCAAAGACCGACACACACTATCCAAGTGGCAAGAGGGGGAGGCAAAGTGAGAGGCCGA
The DNA here is from genome assembly GCA_033063855.1 of Smittia aterrima. Lineage (NCBI taxonomy): Eukaryota > Metazoa > Arthropoda > Insecta > Diptera > Chironomidae > Smittia > Smittia aterrima. Next base: position 16,445,132 of record CP093831.1, on the reverse strand, counting down.
TCGAGGACAAGCAACAAAAAGGATTTTTCCCTTTTTTATATTTGCAAGCTTCTTCTCTCTCTCTAACAAAAAACATTAATTTTCCCTCCTCTCGTTCGACGCTATCTCAACTTTAATGTGATGTACTAAAAGTGAGGAAATTTATATGTTTCTCCCATGCTATTTCATATACACACCCGCTGTAAAATGAAGAAATAAAAATGAAAATAAAAACGAAAAAAAAACTTTAAAAGGCAAAACGCGACTTCCATTCTTTTGCCTTTCGCTTTTCCAAAACAAAAATCAAGAAGAGGAAACCGACAGAACGAAACGGCGAGAAACAAAAGGCAAATAAAGTACGAAAGCACATTAAAAACAAAATAGAAAAACATGAAGCGAGAGATAGAATGGAAAACTTACTAAATAAAATTACGCAAAAATATTTCTTTAAAGAGACGATAGTCGATGGCAAAAATAGAAAATGCTGCGAGACGCTGTATAGTTGAAAGAGGCAACGGGAAAGATTTTGTCATTCAACGTTGCACAATATTCACGTCAATAGTTGGTCGTTCGAAGATTGCGACTCGCGCGTGGCAAGAGATGCTTTAAAATTTTATTATTCATATCTCAGACATGAGAGACATTTTTGGAATTTACGTTGGGTGACGTAATTCAAGGAATTTCCCTTTTAGTCAACCAGAAATTCCTTACACTTCGAAGTCAATTTTCCTCGTTTTAAAATTCAAACTTCAAACGTTAAAAAAAGTTCTCTGCGTGCAAGTGTCGCAATTCCTATTCAACGCTGCTGCTGCCGTCGTTCTTCTTCAAAGCGCGTTCCCTCTTCTTCAGCCTTTACTTAAAAAGAATATCGAATGAGAAGCACAATGAAATCCAACGTATGGCTTGGAACGATGAAAAAAGCATTTCGCGTTATTGAGGCAAAAATTATTTTTTATTCTTCTTCAAAACAACATTTTCTTAAAAAAAACAGCGAATTGAATAAAGTTTTTTTTTCTTCTCTTCAATGCGATAGATGGAATGAAGCACACAACAGTGCCAGTGCATGTTTTTAATTTTATTTTTCGTATAGAAGGAGAAGAAGGCAAAAAAAACACTACGGAGAATATCGACGACTCACAGCGGAAAAAACCTTCTGCGATGGAAAAGCAACAAAAAATACTCTCAGTCGATGTATATTATATGCACATACCCACACAAACTCTTCGATATCTTGGAAACACATGTGAATTCAAACAGTGCTCGGCGCTTCGCTAGCTTTCCTTAGAAACTTGCACAAGATATTTCCTTCACTTCATCAAAAAGAAACACAACACAACCATGCAACTCGCAGTCCCAGCACTTGCTTACAGTCGAACAAACACACTGACGCACACTCGCCTTCACACAGCCAGAGAGAGAGGAATGACAAGTCGAAAGCAACGACGTTGCCTTAGAAGTTTTAGCTCAGTATTTCAAGCACCAGCAAGTATGAGATTCGAGACAATGCCACACTCTAGTAAAAAAAACTCGAATTTTCATGAGACGGTCGCACGAGAAATATCGAAAATCTTTTCCATTCGCTCGGTGCGCAAGGAAAATGTGATTTCTGATGGGACGGCGACGGCTAAGAAAGTATGAAAATTTTCTTGTATCTGTCAGTGTACACGGCATACTGCGAGTTGATGGCGCGGCGCGCAATAAGAAATTGTAAATATTCTCGCATGCTCTCAATGCTCGACGAATTCGCTGCTTTCTGTGCATTTGAAACAGGAATATGATCCGTACGATGAAGCAGCGTTTTCTTCTCTACACAGCAAGCGCTATGTTAAATCAAAATCTTTCTGGCGCGCCGAGCGTACATTCGCTCAATTCACGAGACTGCCCGCGCCTCGACGAACTCGGTTTGAATTTCACAGCGAATCCATTTGTCGACTATAGGCACATTGTATAAGGCTCCTCCGTTGTTGTATAGTGTTTTATATATATTTTTTGTTCGAGGCAGAGAAGAAAAAAGTTTTCTGAGTTCCATACAGTCGAAAATGTAGAATATCTACAAAGAGCAAAAAAGCGTTCCACACTGAGTGAGGCGAAACAAAAAAAGAAGCCTGGCGGAGAATGGAAACTGGCTACGAGAAGAAGACGAGCAAGCAAGCAAAAGCGAGCGGGCCTCAAAGGCAGAAACGAGAAAATGGGGAATCATCGGAATTTCGCTTGCCTATTGAGTGAGGAATTTTAATTCGAAAATGTGTGTTTGCTTCCTTTTTCTTCGTTCCTTCAGTTTCGGCTGCAAGTTGCTGTTGCTTCTGCTCGTAGTGTCTGACAGACAATTCCTACATTAAAGGAAATCCTAAAAATACTTTTCTCCCTTCAAAGGCAGTGCTTCATTCCACGCTATCGCTCTTGATCATAACAGTTCTTTCGTGATTGTCCGGTGGAAGGTTGTTGAATGAAGTGGCGTAAAATGCAAATGCAGAAAACAGGTTGAACGCGAAGACAGGAGAGAAAGAGATAGAGAGGGAGAAAAAAATAAAATAAAATATAAAATTCAGCGTTGATAGTGCAATTCGAAATGGATTTTACTTGATTGACACCCCCGATAATCTTTGTATCTGAGTTGATGGCTCGTTTGTTCAGGCAACAAAAACGAGAACTGAAAAACATTTAAAGGCAATTTTCCAACTCCCGCCTCTAATTTCAGAGCAGTTTTAGTTTTTTTTTTATGTTTTTGCTTCTCTCAATTCCTTGAAATTCGTACATTTTTTTACCAACTCACTGTTGCGTGACCGTTAAAGTGAAGTGGAGAGACAGCAGGTAGGAAAAAAATTGATTTCACCCAGCAATCGCTTGAAGGGTTTCGTTTTCTTTTGCTCCTAAAACGAATATCTCAGACCTACGCTCTACTTTTTTCGTGGAACAAGAGAAAACTCTCGAGTCGAGAATGTTGACTTAAAATTTTGATAGAAAAGGGTCAGCAGCTCGAGACGGTCACTGGAATTTAATAAAACAGAGAGCAGAACCTTCTCTGAAATTAAATTACTTTTCTTTCTCGTCTTAGGAATATGCAACGGAAGCTCAGGATTTCTCGACGACTTAGTAAGCATCTTATCATTTTGATGAATGGACTTCTTTTTTATTTATTCAATTTTCCCATCGAACGTTACTGACGAATTGACCCAATTGATTTCTTTTCAAAATCCAATGCACTCGTTCTTCTTTCATCTCCTGCTCGTCGTCCTTTTATTCATCAGAAAACAAAGTCGAGAGATTCAGGGATTTCGATGAATAACAAACTCTGAAAGGAATGTTTTACTCGAATGATTCTAAAGAGATTATCTAAGACACGCGAAAATAACAAGAACTGCATCAACAATTTCAAAATGATATCATAGCTATTTTCAATGGATTCCTCGTCTCTGTCATCATCAAAGGATTGCAAGATTGTTTTGAAGGATTAATTATCGCTGAACAGTGCTAAACGCCTTTCATGATGAGAAGCAAGAGGAGAAGGAGACTGACAACACTTTTGCAGCTTTTCCACTTTTATGCGGCAATGATACTCAACTGCAGCTTCCTTTTTCATTAGGATAATCCATCTTAAGAGCGAAATCTCCTTTTTTTCTGCCGCTGCGGTGTTGATGGTTGAAAGTTTTTTTTTCTTCCTCTTTTGTGGTGGGAAAGTTTTTCCTTTCTTTCCTTTCGTTAAAAAAAACTCTTTATTTTCACTTACGTTCAAAATATTTTCCAACTCTTCGTTTTATTTTCACTTTCATTTCTATTTACAATCGTCAGAAAATTACATTTTTTACATGAAATCTGCCGAATTTATTTTACTCATTTTTTTCTATAAGAAGGAAACGGAAAGAGTGAGACCGGAAAATTGGAAAAACGTAAATAGTGGAAATAAATAATTGTACATATATTTTCGTCTATTAGCATATCGGAGTCAATCATTAATCGCGCGACGCTTTTCGTGACTTCTTAGAAGTCTCTGAGATTCAACATCGTCGTGACGCAATCGACAAACGTCGCCATCCTCAACTAAATGCGTTTAATGTGGTAAGTTGTTGTGGGTTGATCCTTTGATTCTTTGTTCTATGAGCTGATGAAGTGCGGGTGACGTTATGTGTGTGTGTTTTGGAATTCATTGCGGCTTTCGAGTTTAGGATAAAATTTACTAAAACAGTTCATTAAACGATAAAAATGAAATTGAACTAAAACGACTTTTTCTAAATTAACGAAAACCCGTGAACGTGAGGAGTTCGTTGCTTCTGATTAAAGTTTTCAATACTTTTTGCTTTTTGGAGTCTTCTTGAATTTGGAACACACAACATTTGACATTTTCACAATGATTTCATAAGTACACATCTTGAGACATAAATAGTTTCTTTCTCTGCTTTTTTTCGTTATAAAAAAATCTTTTCAAGATCGACTACTTGTGGATACTTGAAATATTTCGCCATCCAACTCACAAGACCTTCGAACTCATAAGAACGAAGGTACAGTGTAGGGCACTTCTGATGTCTTTCAAAACGCGTTCAAGACTTTCAGCAGCAAAAGTCAAGGGGAAGCGGATGCACTTAAGTGAAGCTGCTAATGTTACTCGACATCTCCGTCGTTGGCAGTTTTTTTTCTTCTTGTGTTTGTCTTCTAATTGATTTAAGTTGTCGCAACAATTTCGTTGAAGTGTGAACAGCATCGAATTGATGTTGCTTGGCTGTGTTTTGGTTGATGCTTAGCTTGGCTATGTAGTCTCGCAAATGGATGTGATTCCGTTTAAACACTTTAGGAAGTTCTCATGTTGGCTCATCGAAGCTTCACTTCAACTCGAGTTTAATTAAAATAATATCAAACTGAACTTTAGAGCGCGTGAGACTTCGTCACAAGCAAAAGAGTTCATTGAGTTACTAAAATAATGGCAGTTGATTTTATTCAAATTAAATTATGAGTCTAGATGGTTTTCGTTTACTTTGCAGCTGTCTTTCCAGTCAGATTTTCACAAGACGACATTGAAGTTCGTTTAAATCATTGCGATCATCCTATCTTGGTCACTGTACAATTAAAATCGTTTGCTAAGCCTATTGAGCGTATTTCTCGCAGTTTAAGGAAATTCATTTAACTTCTCGAGTCATTACTTTCACTAAAATCACTTGAATCGTTCCGCGATTCTCGGTTGTTCACTATTTTTGCCTTGTACTCAGTGATGACGACAGTCACGCTGTTCACAGTCACTTCGCGTGTCTGTCCGCTCGTCCGATCAATATTTTTCAACCGCACGTACTTCGATCTTTTGTTTTTGCCTCGCGAAAGTTTATTTGATGATTTAGAGCCGTGTGGGTTCGCCGAACTTCCAGGAAGTTGAAGTTGTTGCGCACTTACGAGAGCAGAATTCATTCGTGGTTTTCTCGTCGACGTTCCTAAAATTAAATAAATGATTCGTAATCAATTGATATTTGTCGCGTAAATATCGCGAAATCATTCGCGACGATGTTTACACATCAAAACATGAACCAAAAGACTCTTTATTGATTTATTTTCGCTCGTGCACCCACACAATGAAAACAATTTTTCCGTCTGCAGCTGTGATAATTGAAAATATTTTCACAGTCAAGTTTTGGGGCTTTCCCAATCATTTTGACCGACGGAATCTCATTTATATTACGTCAAACAACATAGAGATACAAGCACGATCAATCCTTTGGTTCAAGCGCGAGTAGATTTCACTAAACTTTTACTTTACCTTTTCTGACATCGCACATGAGACACTTGAAGGCTTCAGCCGTGTTTCTGAACGTACAAACTGAACAATCCCAATAATCTTCAACTACTTTCTGCTGTCGCTTCGGCCTCTTTATTTTCTGGTTCTTTGAATCCATTTCCGAGCTCATCTTGCGCCGCGAAAATCAAATTTTCTCTTTTGCCAGAAAGACAGCCATCTTAAAACTTCAGACTTTGTGATGAGAATTTGTACAAAAACCTCTTCGTCGGTTTGGGTATGAATGAAATGAAACAGAAAGGTAGTAACATTCTCTCAAAAAACCATCACACAATCACATTTGCCGCTCTGTTTGAGCGTAGACGGCAGAGAAAATGTGGCTGACGATGAAAATTAATGCAACGTGTGCGTTATTTTTATGCTTCTCGCTCTCATTTATGTTTTGCGAGAGAAGAGAAGATAAAAGAGAAATCCCTCAAATGCGTTGATCTCAACATAAACTTTTGAAAGGTTTTGTTATCCAGAAATATTTTCAAATTTTATTTATTTGTTTCCTGTCATCTAACCGCCATTGTTTACGACAAACTTCTCACGTAAACATTTTCAAGAATAATTTGGTAATTTATCATTTTTTTCCTTTAAAAACTATTTTTTTTGTCAAGACGAATTTGCGACGAAAAGTCAATAAAACGATTTAAAGCAGTAACCGGTTTCAAGTTTGTGATCTTGGCCTTGAGGCACTTGATAAAAACAAAATTTATAAATTTTACCAGAGGTTTTCAAGTTTTGCTTTAATGTTTCATTTTTTTTCCTGGTAAGAGATAACAAAGTTCACTAAAACGTATCAGCAGGGAAGTAGAGTTCAAAATTAGTAAGCAGCGATTGTCTGGGTATTGGCAGCTATAGGAAAAAACCGAAAAAGATAACGTTCGTTTACTTGATTAATCAATGCAACGTGGGTTTTTCTTACCGGCATTTGCTGCTGATCCAGAGACGCCTCCTCCATGACCGCCCTCAGTGAATGTCTGTGTTCCAGCTGCTGCGTTGGCTGCTCCTCCTGAGAGACCACCTCCATGACCGCCTTGTGTGAAAGTTTGAGTTCCAGCTGCTGCGTTGGCTGCTCCTCCTGAGAGACCACCTCCATGACCTCCTTGGTTGAAAGTTTGAGTTCCAGCCGCAGCGTTAGCAGCTCCTCCTGACAAACCGCCTCCGTATCCTCCTTGATTGAAAGTTTGGGTTCCAGCAGCAGCGTTTGCAGCTGATCCTGATTGACCGAATCCTCCATATCCTCCTCCTTGGTTGAAGGTTTGAGATCCTGCAGCAGCGTTAGAAGCAGATCCACCGAAACCGCCTTGTCCTGGGAAACCACCGAAACCAGCTCCAGGGAATCCGCCGAAACCTCCCTGGTTGAATGTTTGAGATGATGCAGCTAAATAAATATTTTTGATTAAATATTTAGCAACGAAAAAATATTATTCTTTTACCAGCGTTAGCAGCACTTCCTGAAGCACCACCTCCATGTCCTCCTTGGTTGAAGCTTTGAGTTCCTGCCGCAGCATTAGAAGCAGATCCACCGAAACCGCCATGTCCTGGGAAGCCTCCGAAACCACCTCCGAATCCTGGTTGTTGTTGGAAAGTTTGTGAGCTTGCGCCAGCGTTAGCCGCTGAGCCTTCTACATTTCTCACTACTCTCACAGATTGTTCTTCAACTGGAAAGGCAGCGGCGAAAGCCACAAGTCCTAGAATAACGGCAACTGACTTCATTTTTCTTAAAGACGATTCTTCACTAAGTTCTTAACGTTGACTGTGAGCATTTTTGCTGCTCGTCGCTTAATTTATAGCGGCGAGAAATGTCTTCGACGCTCTCCGTAAATATGAATTCATGAAGATCGCAAACAAGAAATCTTGTTCTTACTTCTCTTGGTATTAAAGTCACAAACTCATTATCACTCATGCTCTGTGATGCGCTCGTTGGGGATTTTTTCGGATTGAAATATTAAGCTTGTTTAACTGCAAACAGGTTATACGTAGTCAACGAAAGGGAAACCTCGACGCGTTTGTGTCATCACAAATTTCCAAACGCACGCAGTTCATGGCTTCGAGTTTAATGTCGTCGTAATTGAGCATGTAAGGTAACATCGCTTATGCATTTAGGATTTCATTGCGATCCTTATCAACGATAATTACACTTCGAATCACTTTTCTTTGTCACGGTCGAGTGAAAAGGTTCAGTTGAATTGTGAAAGTTGAAGGAAATGGTTTTGATAAAATATTTTTGCTTTTATTTCCCTGTGAGACTCGGAGTGATTGTTTGTAGCTTTTTAGCTTGTGTACAATCTTCCGTTTCATTGGTTTACACTCTTTTAAACGACACAAATCATTTCAAACGTCTTATCGATGATGTAGAGGAACACATTGAGGATTACTCATCGAATCAAGTATTTGACAACTTTTTAAAACTCGCCGAGAAGTGTAAAGAAGATTCTCGACATAACACGAACGATTTTATTTATCAAGAAGTTTTTATTTCTCAGACACTGCAGAATTTCGATTGGCCGTGTTGGTATTCTCAGGCTCATTTGTAGTCGCGTGCTTGTTGAACATCATCGCCGCTTTGAAGATATGGCGTTGGCTTCTCGTTCCTTACATTATCTTGGATTTCGCTCGTCTCTGTTTATTCTTCGCCGCTCATGTCATGGTCATGATGATTTTCAAGAAGCAACTTAACTTGGGTGTTCTTATTCTCGCCTGTAGCTTCGGAGGCTTCTTTATTTTACTCTTGGGCTACATGTGGAATTGTTCCCTTGCACTCTTTAAAATTATCGGTATCGTGAACTCGAAGAGCTATCAAAAGCTTATTTTAAACGCTCCTCCCGTGTTGTCCGTAAAAAAACAACAACGCAACACTGTCGTCATCAGTTCAATCAAAGTAAACAGTAAACCAACCGCAAACGACTTGAAAATGGACAAAGCAGCTGAAGCTGGAATGTTTGCCTCTGACTTTTCTGAATATTATCAGAGGCCATCAAATTTTAGAATCTAAACATTAACATGAAAATTTTATTACTCAATCTTGTCACGTTTTCTCCTCTCAACTCTGAATAAAGGAGAATGTGTAAAGCACATTATGACATCGTCTTCTATTATTCAAAATATTGATTTTTACAGCTCGAGCCAAGGTTGAAACCTTTTTTGTCTCCATGACAAAGTCAAAGAAAATTAAGTTGATATCTCTCACGTTTTGAGTCAGCATCATGTGGCGACAAAGTCTGTAAAGAGAAGGAAATTTTTACAAAATGCTTTCAAGTTTAATTGTTCAATAATATAACATTTTGCTTTATTAATATTTTAATCCGTTTATGCACACATTATTTTATTAGCGATCGATCTTAAGTTTTTAATTGTTTTAATAAGTATTTCATTCAATAATCAAATATGAATATTTTTTTTTCTTTTGTCTTGTAATTTGAGAACGTTGAACTTGTTTAAGATTCAAATAACTCTGATCGATTTCTTGGTAATTTTTCGGGATATTTTTACTTTTTGTTTTCTTATCAATCTGAACTAAACAAAACTTCATTTTTTTTCTTTGTCTTGATGTATATGGAGTCCTTGATTTCTTGACTGATAACTGTATCTTCATTTAACCATTAGACTAACATCAACAATGTTGTAATGCATCAATGAGTGAGACGATATGTCTCATAAAATCAAGACTTGACTTCAAGTTTAAAATCGAGGGAAAGTTCCACGATGAAACTCATAAACAATTGTTACAAAATAAAACTAAACTCAGCAACGTTCATATCGAAAAATAAAAGAAACGTAAAACTTTAATTCGCTTTCTCTCTTTCAGGATTTGAGAGAAAGCTTCTGTCCATCACCATAAAATACATAATAACTCTTTAACAGAATAAAGGATTCTATCATCATCTTTTATATTTTCATCTCATATATTTAAATACTTGGATATGTAATCAAAAGAATCGCAGAAAGGAACGGGGACGTCCCATGAGAATTATGTGGATTGTGTGGATGTTTCTTTGTTGCCGCCATCACATGAGACTGGATGAGTTTGTGTCATGCGTTTACTTAAGTTTTGATAATATTCGGGCTGGTCCATTTCATATTTATTACTTCTTTTATACATTAACGAATAATAATGAACATCCTTCCATCATGATGAGAGTCTCGAAAAAGATTTTTTTTATGGCGTTTTGAGAGAATTTATAGATTTTTTTTTCTTTTCTTTAATGTTAAACGCTTAACGTAATATTTTGTTATCGAAATATTTTTTCTTTCTTTGTTCTAAACATTGAGTTCAAGATCAAAATTGTTTTCAGTTTTTTCTTCTTCTAACAAAGTTAGTTCTTTTAGTCGGTAAGTTAGTTAGGCTGAACACATTTATTCTGAAGACGCGAATGAACGAAAATATTTCGTTTAAGTTGAATTCAAAATATTTTCATTGCACTCACCTCACTCAGATGAGTAGCTTGAAAGAGTACTCTAATCATTGTTTTATAATGTTCTTTAATTGTGCTAGGTCGTCTTAAGTTTCCTCATTGTCTTCATCAACCGCACGAGCGTTTTTACCTTTTTTTTTGTTCATCGCAGATACTTTGAGATATTGAATACAAATAGAGAACACATAATCAGACTTTCTTGCTAAAGTCTGACGTAATTGCAAAAAAAAACTCTTTGCTGTTACTCGTGATGATATCTGCTTGCAGTTTCCACAACTCATTTCCCAAGTTTTATGTTAAAAATTTGTTCTGTTCGCTTGATTATGTTCGGAAGCTTTCGGACGAGTCAAGACCCGAGACAGACGTCGAAAGTTTTCTTCGAACATTTTAACAATCATAACAAAGATACTTTTAATTTGTTGTCAACAATTCTCTTGAATTTCTTTTTTTTTTGTTTCAATGTCAGGTAAGCGATGGTAAAGCTTTGTTCGTTTTTTTTACTTTACTAGTTCAATTTGTTCTTGGTTTGGTCATCATAAAGATTTCCTTTTAATATTTTCATAGATTTTAAACTCTTTTTGTTTTGCGTTTGTTTGTTTTAAGCATTTAATCGAAAGTGGCGATAGTTAGTTCATGTATTTACACGTTATCCACGTTAGTTTGTATATTATTTTACAAAAACATTGAAATGGTGGTTGCTCTCACACTAAAGAAAGGGCGGAAAGTGAATAAGTTTCATTTTTTTTGTCTTGAGAAAGAGATAAAAGCTTACAAAGTGAGTCGTAGAAAAAAGAAAAAAATCTTAAATCTCAATTGTGCAGTGCAAAAGCTTTCTTAGTCGAGCCGAAGCTACTCAAGAATTTGATTTAAACGAATCAATTGGTGAGTTAAATGATTAAACCTGCGTGAGAATTAGAATTCAGACAGTGGAAGCATTAAAATTGAAATAAAATCAAGAGCGACTTGCGCTTTTTTAATCAACCACTTCGTCCGACATACACAAAGTTTATTGTCTATAAAGTTATAATTATACTTATCATGTTTCAATTATCTTTCTTCGTCCATCCAAGAGTGGAAATTCTAATTTAATTTGCGGACAAGTTGAAAAATAAGTCGGAAATGGTTTTTTCTTTTTCTTTCTATGAAGTTTAAAGTTTTGGATTTGAAGGAATGAGTTCACAGTTTGATCTAAATCGCTACTCTAACGACTAACCTTGTTCACTTAATACTGTCTTTCGCAGAAGTTTTTTTCTTTGCAGTTTAATATCGGTTTGTTTAAATAAATTTATTTCCCTCAAATATACAAAGACTTTTTAATTGAATTGATATGGTTACGGATAGTTAAAGTTAATCGATCTAAAGGATTCACAAAATATTGCGGAAGTATCGAAACACGAACGGGGACGAAACAAAAGTTAAGTTAGCAAACGCTTTATAAATAAATCATTTGATTTGTACCATCATAACAAATGAAACGAAATATTCTCGACAAATAATTTCTATCTAGTGCGATGTCTCAGAAGATTGAATAAAGTTTTCCCTTTTGGTGAGCTTAATTGATTCTTTCATTTCGTTTCTAAAGATTTTTATCTCTCTTACTTCATTTGCATAAAAAATTGTCGCAACTTCACGTCACATCCTGAAATCATTAAAAGACAGAGACATCGTTAGTCGTCTAATTAAAATAAATTACCAAGCTAACGAAAGCTCATTTGGAAAAGCTTTCGAAAGCTCAAGGCAAAAGCTCAAAGCTAAACTTTTCCTACTCACTTTTTGTTTCGAGTTTTAAATCACGAAAATGTGATTCGGTTTCTCCAAAAAAGTGATTGTTTCCATCGTGGAGCCAATTAGTTCTAACTTCCGTTCGATAAACTCTCAGCAATCAATAAGTTTTTGCCTCCCTCTCGTCATCGTCGGTTTCCAATGTTTTCTTGTAATTTCATTATTGTTGTCTCTCCCTTCCTTGTTATTTTATTCGATTTCAGATTGCTCATAAATCTCTTTAAAAAGCATTGACGACGACATGGAGATTAAAAAATATATCGTTGAGTAATGGCGCTTTATTATATAAATGTGAATGTAATAGGAGAAGATGAATAGATAATTTAGAAAAAGCTTTTAAGGAATCCGGCAGCTTGTTGAGCGGCGCCCTGTTGTGAGAGAGAGAGAAACGACCCGATTAGCAAGTTAGAAAGAACATTAATCAATTTGCGAACTTTACCTCTGCTTGTGCGGCAGCCGCCGCGGCTGGGTTGGCTGGTTTTGCTTGAAGTTTCGCTTGAGCGTTCTTGAGTGCCCTGAAAGGAAAATAATTGAAGCAATCTATCGAGAAAATAGTTGATTGATTGAATTACTGTTGCAAGTCCATGATTGTCTTTTCTTTCGAGTTTTGCTCTTCTTGTGACATTTGAACGAGTTGAAGCAAACGTTCAGTTTCTTGTGCAGCTCGTTTAGATTCCTCATTGGAAGATTCCAACTGCTTAATTGTACTGAAAAGTTAAAGTGATTCAAATATTAATAGAGAGCTAAGTTGGCACGTAAGCAAATCCCAAAATGATAAACTTACGCTTCAAGTTGCTGCTGGGTTTCTGCCAATTTTCTACTGAGTTCTGTGGTTGCAGCGGTTGTTCCGCCAGCTTTCTGCAGTGACTTCTCCAATTGATCCATTTGCTCTTTACGCTTGTTGAGTTGTTGATTGAGTTCTCCCATCTTTTGTTCTTTAGCTTCAACCTCTTTGCGTTTCTTCTCGACTGATTTCCTGAGTGGAAAGAAAATAATTGTGTTAACGTTGAAATCAATAAAAGAGACAATAAATTACTTTTGATCATCGAAGGCTTTCTTTTCATTGTCCAAATGCATTTTCGCGTCTTCGATTTGCTTGATCTGTCCCTCCAGTTGCTTTCTGACTTGCTCGTCTTGCTGTTGATGACCAACATTGTTCTGTTGAACCGATTGAATCTTCTTGTTAGCTTCGAGCAGCTCCAATTGACTTTTCTCAAGTTCAGTGACCAGCATTTCGAGTTGTGATTGGAAACGATCTCGCTCAACTGTTGCTCCTTGGAGTTCCTTCTTAAGCGCCTCGAGTTGCTGATTGATTTGTGCATTGTTTTGAGTGTTGTTCTGATTTTGTTGTGGCTTCTGCTGCAATTGCTGCTGTTGAGTTTGAATTTGTTGCTGCTGCTGCTGAATTGTGTTCGTGTGAGTTTGAATTTGTTGCTGGAGAGTCTGAAGCTGCTGATTTTGTTGCTGCAGCTGTTTGTCCATCGCTTGATGATGTTTTTGGAACTCTTGAATTGCCATCTCAGCTTGGTCTGCTCGTGTCTTCTCTTGTTCGATGACTTTACGCCATTGCTCCAACTCAGCTGCGTTACCGCCAGCAGCATTTCCTCGTGTACCAGCTTCTTGAAGCATTTGTTGCAATCGCATGATCTCTTGTTGCATTTGCTGTACTTGTTGTGGACTTCTGTTGCGCAAACTGTCAAAAGAAATCGAAAAAGTTCATTATTTGATAAAATCTTTAGTTAAAAGTTTTCTCACGTTTGATTTTCTTGACGCAATCGTTGAAGTTCTTGTTCAGCACCAGTCAATTCTTTCTGGAAGTTCATCAACATTTCCTGACTCTTTTCAAGTTGCAGCACCAACTGATCTCGCTCAGCTGTAAGTTGCTTGCAGTCTGACTCAAGTTTCATCATTCCCTTCTCTACTTGACCTGCATGAACGTCACGCTTCTCGTATACCTTCGCGTTATGACGCATTGACTCTTTCTCGGCTTCTGATTTCTCAAGAAGTTCAAGCACGCGATTGAGCTCAGCAGACATTCGTTCGAACTCAATTCGAGTAGACTCGTAGGCTTCTTGTTGCTTTGTCATATGGATCTGTGCTTTTTCGAGTTCCTTCGCTAAGCGTCCAGCTTCCATTTCAGTTGCGTCTCGTTGCTGTAAAGAAACAAATTAGAAATTTTCTTCAATCCTCTGAGGAAATTATTCTTACTTGTAGAGTCTTCTCCAATCTTTCGCGAAGTCGTTCGACTTCACCGCGATCAGCAGGATTCAAAGGAGCTTGATTATTCACCATCGATTGACTTGGGCTTATACTATTGAGATTCGTGCTCGATGATTGTTTCAATCGCTCCATTTCTTTCAAAATCTTCTCGTATCTATCTCGAAGCTTTTCGTATTCAATGTGAGTTCGCTCCAGGTCGTTGCGTTGCTTATCTTGGCTTCCAATGTATTTTTGTGTTTCCTGACGGGATAGTTCTAATTGCAAAGTGGTTTCGTGCAACTTCGCCTCGAGCGCACTCAAGTCGTTCTCCTTCTGTTGCAGCTTTTCTTTGAACTTCTCGTAAGCCTCTTGTTCGTATTGTGACTTTCCACGAATCTGTTCAAGCTCCATCATTACTTTGTCCATTCTTGCACGTAATCTCTCATTTTCATCTTTCAATCTTTGACTTTCTCTAGAATGCTGCTCGTTCTCTTGCAGGTGACGAAGTTCTGCTTCTGACTTCTGATAACGTTCTCGCATTTTCTCCAGTTCAATATTAAGTCTGGCAGCTTCTTCGTGAGCACTTTCTAAAGCAGCATTATGCTTTGTGTGAGTATTATGGCTTCGTTCGACTTCATAGCTTAGTCGTTCAGCCTCTGCCATTAGGTGTTCCTTTTCAGCTTGAAGTTTACGAACGTCACCTTGGTATTTATCGGCTCTTTCTCGGAATAGATCGACTTCCTCCTTTGCCTTATCTTCCAACTCTTTGTGACGACCAAGCTGAAGTGCAGCTCTATCGCAAGCTTCCTGCAATCTTGAGGTCTCTTCTTGCAATTTTCGTAAATCCTCTCGAGCTTTCGTAGCAGCTAAAGTGGATCTTTCGGCTTCAACTTCGAGTCGATTGCGATCAGCTTCAGCTGTGTCAACTCTTGATTGAAGCCTGTAGATTTCATTTTGAGCTCTATCATATTTCTCGAGGATTTTCTCGAATTCTTTTGTAGACGAGTCCTTCTCGTCGATTAGCTTCTGACTGGCGTAGAGTGCCTTGTCCAACTTTTCTTTCAAAATGCCAATTTCAGTGACAGAGTCATCGCGTTCCATTTGAAGTTTTTGATGAACAGAGTGAGTCTTCTCCCATCGTTCTTTGAGAACTTCGAGCTCCGTTTGCATGGCTTCCTTGTCTCGTTGAGCTTTAATCATCAAACTCTGTGAACCTTCATTACGCTCTTTAACCTTTTCAAGCTCTTCGAAAAGAATATCTCGTTCTTTCTGCACGCGCATCATTTGCGATTGAATCTTTTCGCATTTCTCGCGATATCGCTCCGTATCGATCTGCACGGTTTCTCGTTCTTTCTGAATACGAGCTGCTTGTCCAAGTGCTTTGTCGAGCTGCGATTGAAGATTCTCAAAGTCATACGTCGTCTTCTCTTTCTCAAGCGTGAGCTGTGAATAGTTTTAATTAGAAACTTAAATTTGAATCTAAACTTTTTTTCGTAGAAACTTACTCGTCGAACTTCATTTGACGCCTTCTCCAATTTCTCTTGAAGGTGATCAACATCGCTCTGAGCCTTGTCGAGTGTGTTTTGAATCTTTTCTTGATGAAGTTGTGACTTTCCTAACGTAGCTTGCGTTCGCTCGAGTTCTTCTTTAAGCTTCTCGATCTCACCAGCTGCCTTGTCTCGTTCACTGTAGATACGTTGAACGCTGCTCTGATGACGTTCCACTTCTTGTCTTATGCTATCTTGCTCTTGTTGTGCGTTTTCTAGTTTCGCTTTAAGACGATACACTTCACCTTGACTCTTTTCGAGTTTCTCCTGGAGAGCAGCTGACTCTGCACGTGATCTCTCCGCATCGCTCTAAAAGTTTATCATTCGAAAGGATGAGGAAGAATATGAAAGTTAGCAAAATCTAGAAGGAAAACTTTTTGCTCGATTGTTAATTAGGTTTAAAATATTCTCGACTATCTCTTAACAAAGTTTCCAAGGGTTCGCTGAATCATGTCAAAGCCATTCTTGTGCAAAGCATTCATTTCTTAAAACTGTTGCTAAGCTTTCGGAAAGCCACTGACGAACTATTTTAATCAGCTAAACGAAAGCTTTAGATTCTTTTTTATCAAATCGAAATAAATTTTAAAGATTGTGTCGAAATCGTCGTTGATCAAAAAAAAGTATTTTTAAAGAAAAATAAAAAATATTGAAAGAGAAAGATTCGAAAAATAAATTCTGAAGTCTCTCGTCTTCCAATCTACTTACAAAATCTTGTAAGTTTGCAATTACGTCCTATAAGTAAAAACAAATTTAAACGAAAATAAACTTCAAGGGAAAAAGCTCGAGATTGCGAAAACGATAATGAGAGAGAAATAGAAACGTGTGAGCTTTTCTACAGGATGAAAGTTTTTTTTTAATGAACTGAAGTCTCATCTTCAAGTCGCGAATGCTTAATTTGAAGTTTTGTTTTGCTTTCCTTACAATGATGATTGCGATGGTTGAGTTGAAGATTATTTGGATAACTTAACGAGTAGTAATCTGGAAAACGAAAGACACTTACTTGAGTTACACGAAGTTCTGCTTGCGTTCGACGAAGTTCAGCTGTCGTCTTATCAGCACGTTCTTGAACACGATCCAGTTCTTGAGATGATGACATTGTGTTACGACCGAACGTTGTCTGTCGAACAAATTGAATTATTAAGTCAATGCATAATCATTGATTATTTTTTTCTTACTCCAACCTGTGATCGCTCCAGTTCACCTCGTAAACGGTCATTCTCGACTTCGAGTCGTGCGATTTTCTGATTCGTAGTTTCCCTAGTTTCCCTAGTCTCCCAACTGCTGATGCGTCCGATATCACTGGCCGCCTTGTCAAGTTCCGCTTTCGATTTACCCAATTCGCTTTGTGAGCATTCCAATTTGCTTTCGAGGCGATCCTTTTCGGCCAAAGCGCGATGTAAGCGTGATGTCAACTTGTCAACCTCACTCTCGAACGAGTGAAGCTTCATTTTGTACTCTGCAATTTCTCGCTCATGTAACTCTCGTTCTTCAATTTTCTCGCTCTCAGCTCGGTCACGTTGCTCGCTGTTGTTTGTAATAAAAGTTTTGCATAATGAATCAACATGAAGAAAGTATAGAACTTACCGCAACATATTCATCTGCTTTTCTTTGTCGCCAATTGCTTCTTCCAAGCTTGTTAAAGCACCCTCTGAGCTACAATGATGTGCTTGCATTGCTGTCAATCGAGCACGAGCCATATCCACTTGATTGTCCTTCTCTTTAAGCAAATCTTCGAGATTCTCAATCTTTCTTTGCAAAACATTGATCTTTCGGTCTTTGATGTCCATGTGTTCTTTAATTTCCGCGAGTTCGGTGACTGTTCGGTTACGCTCTTGTTGAGTCTGAAGGACTCCTTGCGTCTTCTTCTCTATCAAACGATTCTTCTCTTCCAGTCGATTTCGCAATTCTTCCACCTAAAGTTCACGAAGCCAAATGAAAACAAATGGCATGGAATGAAAGATCGGAAAAGCATTCTTACGTCAGATTGAAGCATGTTATAATGTTCTTCCTTCGCGCACAGCGACTCTTTTAGCACGGAGATGTGACGTTGATAATCCTTCAGGGGAGGGAGATGAAGAAGAGGTTTCAAGATTAATTGCTTAACACGTCGAACGTGACTTTTACGCTGCTCAATAAATTTACCTGATGCTGTTCCTCGAGCGTTTTCATCTTCGCTGCCATGCTCATGATTTCTTGGTCGCGCCTCTGAATCTCAAGACGGAACTCGTCCAACTTTAAAGGAATTTCGATTTATCATGAATTATTCAAGAAGAGTGTGAAGAAATGGAGTGAAAAAAATCATAAAAGCTTTAACGAGTACAAAAATAAATCGTTTCATGACAAAAGAAAGGAGAAAAAAAACAAACTCTCAGTTCAACAAAATGAAAAATAGTTTTCTTCTCGCTCTCGTCCCTCGCATTGTGTGAATGCAATCATAAATATAAAACTCTGTGTGATAGTGGGAGAGTCAGTCGAACATTGATCGAATAAATTTTGACTTCTAATGCTAAGGAAACAACCATTTAACTTTTCAATTTACCCATTTTTTATTAAGTTTAACTTCTGTTTCATATTCTCTCATGAGCGTTAACATTCATGATACATTAAAACTTTTCACTTTGCCTCTCCTCCTATATCATTACTTTATATTTATTCGTTTCATATTTCTCGTTGCGAGTTTGAATTTAAAAATTATTATTATACAACAAAGCCTCTGGCGGCTCTTACTCTTACAATTGTTTCTTGTGGAGCATTTTCTTTCTTTTTTTTGTGTTTGGTTGAAGAAGAAGAAATGTGTAAGAAGCAGGGGCAAGTTCATAAATTACGTCAATGAAAAAAGCTTCCTAGATTTCTTTTTGAAATGTCTTATGCATTGTAATAAATTATTTTGCATACGACGACGTCATCAAAAAAAAGCAGAATAATTTTGTAACCTGCTGTGTTCTCTCTCTGATTTCTGCCGATGTTTTCTCAAGAAAATGGAAAAGTTTCCAGTTAAAATAAAGGTCGACATGCATGTAGTCAAGTGAAAAAGCGAACAGAATAAGAAAAACAATAGTTTGCTGTCTGTTGCTGACTGAGCCGAAGAAGAAGCTTCTTACAAATAATGTTCAGTTTCTTTAAAAATAAACACAATTGATTTTAATTGTAATGAACACAAACTTCGTTGCACAAATGTTGATTAAAGTTTTAAGGTCAGTAGAGAGTCTAAATCTAATTTTAATTCAAAGTTATTTCTCTTATCCTAGCAGAAGGGGTCGAAAACCGATTGAACTATAATTGCATTTCTTTCTTAATTGACAATACTTTAAGTCTCTAGAGAAGAGTTGATAGTGTGATGCAGTGTCTGTGTTGTAATTGATGAAATAAATGAATTGTCGATGCAAGAAATGATACGAGTTTAGCCGACTAATTAGCGATACTGTACTTTTAATATCTAAGAATTTCACCTGAACGCTCGATGATCTAATCTACAGTTTGCCCTCTAAGAAAACGCTCGAATCTACTCAAATTCTCAAAAATCTATTTACCTCGCGGAGTGAGCTTTTCGCTCTTTTAAAGATTTATTTCGTTGGGATTTTTTTTTGTTTGGGCGAGGGCATGGGGGAAGGTATGTTTAGTTCTCTACGAAATATATTTCTAGTCTCTCTCAATAAAAGTTTCTCACGAGGAAAAAAAAGTTTAATACTTTTTTTGGCAGCCAAGAATACGAAATAAATTCTCTCTAAAACTTTCTCGTTCGACACAACGCGAACTTCTACATAAGTTTCTGTTTTTTTCTTCCTTGAATACAATTTTCTCATTAAGCTTTACGCCATCTGGAGCAAATGATTATTCGCTCAGTGTTTGTTTAATTGAATTGAAATGCTATGACTCTGAATGAGTGATAATCAATAAGAGAGGGAGCAGAGAAGAACTATGTATACGACGAAAGGGCACAAACATCGAGATTGCTTTTTGGTTTTTGAAAAATGAAAAGAATTTCTCTCTCTCATTCTTTCTATTAACAAACATCGAAGGAAAAACTCTCGAAGAACAATCTAAACAACTCGTTCGCTAACTAACTTTTCGAATATTCCACTTATTGACGAACGATGATAAAAGTACAGTTTTGCGATGTCTACTGGACAACTTAAGGATCAAACGACAACTGATCAACATCGAATTTAAAACTTACTTGTCTCTTGATCTCGTTGTTTTTAGGAATATCTAAATCTAATCTAGAGCCAGTCCGATAGTAGGGCGTCGGATTGAAATAGTTATTGGAATAGCTTGAGTATCGATTGAGCGATGAGATGGATGGTGGACGTGATGTGAACGGTGGCTGATGGTAAGATTGATAGTAATTACGATTAAATGAGTTGCTACTCAAAGGATAATGATTGTATGAGTTGTTGTAGTTTGTCTGAGAGGAGAGACAAGGATTAGACGCGTAATGATTGGCGTTATTAAATGGTGTTGAGTAATATCCATCGTTCACGTACGACGAAGATGCTAATTGATTATAGTTTTTGCTAAAAATCGGTTTCGATAGAAGATAGTCGTCGCTTATTAAGCGACTACTTGACAGCGGCGGTCGATTGAAATAGGATGTTGTGGCAGTGGGAGGCATGAACATAATTCGATCAGCTATTGTTGGCTGAGAGTAGAGATTCGTGTAGCTCGTTGGCGCAACGTTAGCTGTCGTTGTGATATCGTTTATTAAATCAAACTTTACAATATCGCTCTGGATATTCTCATCAATTAAATTCGATAAGCTTGTGTAGCACGGATTGTTTAGCGCCATATCAGCGGACAATTGTCGATTGAGAATGTTCGATGATTTTGATATTGATTGACATGTTTCGGCTATAAGATTGTTAATATTGGCAGCATTTTCACTCAGGGGCAAGTTCATGTAATCAATCGAAGTTGATGACGGAAGACCACTGTAACTATATCGACGAGGTGGCAAAGGACTCATTCGGTTTAAGCCCAACGTGGACGACGTGTTTGTCGTCATAAGATTGCTCGTTTTTATCGGCGAGCCGTAATGATTTTTCGTTGCCGTCGTTGCTAGTTGCGTGGAAGTTGTTGTGGTAGAGCTCGGTCCGTAAATATTTCTTAAAGCTTCCGTTGGTGAATTGCGATAACTTGAACCGTAAATCTGGAAAATTGCGGTTTGAAAAGCAACACATTTGTCTCGGATCTGACTAGTTTTGAATATTTTTTTGGGTTTTGATCATTATTTGTGAATCAATAATAAAAGTTTGAAATTTTGAATTTTGCAATATAATTTACAAATCTTAGATTCCAATCAATAAACTTTCAAATTCAATAAAAAGCACATCTAAAAGTTTTCGAGAAACCTTTTCATCCAAAAACGAAAACTTTTTGTTTTGGATTTGCGGAATTGCAAAATATCGAAGATTTTTATCGAACAACTTTACCGGATAAAAGGCTCTCGTCGATCGGTTTTTTAGACTAAACGTTAATTGAGTTAAACATTTGCAATCACAAATCGAATAACAATTTTCTTTTTTGATAACTAAACCAAATATTTTTACAGAGCCATTTTCAGCCGATAAGTTCTCGTCAAAAATCATTCTCTAAACAATTTTGACGAAAGAATTATTTCAAAATTTTATTATCTTTTGCATGTATGTCGCCTCGAACCTTCAACATTCATGTGTTCCTTTAATTCGCGAGTTCGGATCTACTTTCGGGTTAATAAAGCAAACATAGGCTTTCGACTTTCTTCTCTTTTTGTTTTGTTTTTGACAAAAATTTCTCTTCGTTTCTCGCTATCGAGATAATTAAATTAAATTCTCTGGGTTTTTGAATTATTTTGTGTGCCCATCACGTTTATTAAATTTTTTTTCTCTCTCTTCTTCTTTAGTCTGAGTTATCTAAATATTATATTTCTTCGTTTTGATGGTGAATTTTAATTGAGTTTGATGAATTCAATAACATAAAGCTACGATATCGTGTGAGAGTTTTATGTGAAACAGAAGAGACAAGTAAAATGGTTGTTTGATAATCTGACGTTTTATCACGATGGATAAAAGCTTGTAGGATTAAAAAGATGGGAAGAAGAAGATTGATAAACTGAAGAGAAAAAATAATTAATCTGAAGGGGAGAGCTTTTAGGAGGGAGAGTAAACAGCAACAAAAGAGACATGAAAAGTCGGGGGGGAAGGTTTCACTGGAATTTTATGCAACGCCCATCGAGAAATTTACAATTTGATCCCATTCCAAGTTCCATGTCTTCATCAAAGCTAATTCAATTTAATTCACAGACTATTTATGCTAATCAATGTTCTCTCACTTCTCAGCGAGAGATTTCAATTTTAACAAATTTCCGAGTAAATTTCTCAATGGGAAAACAAATGTTATATGATTGACTATATGTGCTGCAATGTACAGTATATAATATTTATTCCTTTATCATTTAATAATAATTCTTTCGCCAACTCAATAATTTTGGAAAAATCAAAGTATATAGCAAAAGAATAAATGAAACATAATTCAATATTCTGCCATTCATATAAAAACCAAATATTTTATCACAAAAAAAAAGAAAAAGATTTATCTCTTATATGAACTCATTATGCATTCACGGATGATGAAAGTTTAAGGTATAAGGATCGCTTTGCATGATGGCAAAAGCCAATGGAATGAAAGGCGCTAGATAAGAAGATAAAAGCAAGTTTGTTCTAGAAAGATGAAAGTTTATGAATTCTTCTATTGCAGTCTTTGTATGTGAATGGAATAATAAACTAAAATATGAAATGAGCAGATGTATGATGTGTTTTTAATTCTCTCTAACGCTTCTGATCATGATTGCTTTTGGATTTTCGTTCACCGACGAAATTTCATCTCAAAAACTTTGTTTGCTCAAAAAACTTTGCTTGAACGATGCAAAATGGGAAAATTTTCAAGCAATTAACAAAATGATTCCTCGGTTTTATTCGGAGAGTTCTATTTTCTACTCGGCAGATAATTATCCTCAGAAAATATTTTTTAATGGAAACAAACTTGATGTTGCAAGCCTCGAGCTCTAATTTTGGAGATTTACGGTGTTGAACTTGAGTTTGTTCAGTCGAAAAAAAAATATGTTTGCACAATTTGAAGATTTATTTTAAAGCTTCGTCGCTAAACCTTTTTTTAATTCAGTATTCCAAACGTGAACTTCCGATTTATTTCTTTGGCTCTTCAGCGTCAATATAGAGTTCATTGGATCACGTAATCCGTGACGTCCTGTTTTTAAATGGGCCGTTTAAGCAAAACGTAAACTCTGGTTCGATATAACGTAATAGGCAATCAGGCCACATCTCGTATTCGAAATCAATTTGCTTTCCTCTTCACCCATTGACAGTTTCAGGCTGAGCTTTTATGAAGGAATCAAGTGCTACGAAAGTTTCTGGGCACACAGAATAATTTCCGTTCGTGATCGATTGAAGCTAACATTAGAGTGAGAGAGAAAGACGAAGAGGAATGAAGATTGCAATTTCATGGATTCAATGCTTTTCATCCTTAGACGGAAACCAAATATTTTATCGATTTTTGAAAGTCTATTTTCCAGCTTATTTATTACTTAATGACGTTTAAATCCCACCCCAACGTCGACCAGTGTATTCATTTCAATCAAGACTTAATAATGCATGAATTATGTGGCAAGTTTAGCGTTCTCCTTCGTTTTACGACGAAAGTTTACCGCTCTCTTAGCAACGACGACTCCTCTTTCCATTTCCCGATGTACATGCCGCCGTAAAAAAAATAATTAATTTAGAAAAATGTCAAAACTGTGCTGCTAAAATAATCTCCGTTGCCCCGAACGTGGAAGATTGTAATGGGACGTTAGTCAGTGTTGCTTTGAAAAATCTCTAATCTCATCAAAATTGTTTTACTTTGAGTTACGTAATCTTCGGATTTCCTTGAACAAATGATATTCACTTAATCAGATCATGATTTCGTCAGATTTCTGTCTTCAGCTGGTTTGCGACACGAGATTATCCTAATGCCATCCACGTTCTCATCAAAAAATAATCGCAAGACACAAAATTCCGCTTCGAGCTAGCCACCAATAGCAATTTTAATAAAGATAGTGTGACGATGGTTTCGTGTTATCAGATGATGACCATGAGTCAAGAATGATTTGAAAATTATAAAGTAAGAAGATGAAGAGCATCGTCGTGTGGTTATCTATCGAATTTTCAGAGTGGTGAGAAACATAAAAATGAAATCTTGTGCAAATAAAAGTGTTTTCTTATTCAGTTCTACTGAGCATGCAATTTCAATTTTGCTGGCGCATTTATCTGGGATAAACCCGAAATGAATGCATCACCTCAATCGAAATCGAACTAAAAGAGGGTCATGATTGGAAATAATTTGTCAACTAACGAAACACTCATTCTCAATTTTCTTCTCTTTCTAATCATTAAAAACGCTAAAACCAATTGGTCTCATCTATGATTGTAAATCAAAATCAAACATTCAAGGTGTTGGAGTTGTTCAATATTTACCTGCTTCTGTGCCATTGCTTGCATTTGTTGGAACATTGCGCGCTCTTCCTCTTTGCCTGCGGGCGTTTCAAAACATTTGATTATCGGTTCGAGGTGACGGTGAGGCAAACAAACGTCGTTGTTCAATTTAAAGTGGAACATGGAATGAAAAAACGAATTTTCCATGAGCAATGATTTTTCTTTTTTTCTATTTGAAAGGAACAGCTGTGACGAACGTGAATGCGTCTGACGACGTGCGCTATCACATTTGCTCGATCTCAAACTACTCACCCATTCCCTTATTCTGCAGCATCTCTAAAAGCTTTTTGATGCTCTCATCGCGAGCTATGAGTGTTTGTTTTTGCGTCTCCAAACGTAATTCAAGTTCCTGAACAAATCGTAAGAGAATAAAAGCAATTTGATGTCATCAACTTGGCAATTGAAATATTTCGACTACTCACTTTAATGGTGTCTCGCAGAATTGCAATCTCTCGCGTTAAATGCTCATTCTCAGCATACAAAGTCTCGATTTGCTGTTGCAACTCGAGACTCGGCTGACGCATTCGCATTCGAAGTTCTTCTTCGAGTTGCCGCACTAACATTGCTTGCTTTTGATTCTCATTGTTCAACAATTTCAGTTGATCATTGATTAAACTGTATTTAGCACTTTCCTCTTTTCGCAATGCTCTTTCTTTTTTCAACTCGGGCGACCAGAAGGTCTTAATACTGTGCATCGAGCTGCCGAGCTTTTGGTTCGTCAGCTCGAGCTCCTTCTTTAAGTTGCCGAGTTCGCGTTGCAAATCACTGTTCTGATACTGTAAGTCGCCCAAATAGCCACGATCGGGTCCCACTGGAACAGTAATTCGAGTTTAATTACCGAGTAACGTTAATAAACAATGTCAAACAACTCACTCATGGCATTTGGGCTTTGCCTTGCTGATCTACCGTAAAGCTCCTCCTCGAGATATAAGCCACGCTCCAAAGATCTATCACGTGACCTATCACGAGGCTCTCGAATCGGAACAAATTCTCTATCGTGTGGATCCACCAAGCCACCTCGATCCAACGACTGATAGCGAGTTCCTAAGAGAAAGAGAATTATTGCGTGTCCACTGTTGCTTTAATCAATCAATAAGTCGTAAATTACTTGGATAATCCATTGTGTGCGAGACAGGCGGTCGACTGGCGCTTCGACTACGATGATGTCCCGGCAGTGCTGGGCTTATCGGGTCTTCCATATCCCGATGATAATAAGGACTACCCATGGCTGCAAAAGAACGGTGTGGATAAAAGGATGAATGGTACGGACCGTAATTGAATGTTGACGATCTGGTATAGCGCAAATGTCCTGAGATTTTGTTTGATTTTTTGAGAGTTTGACAACATGAAACAGAACAGAAAAGAAAGAAAGAAAGATGATTCAATTGAATTCCCTTCGCTCGATGACTGTGAATGTAATGAATAAATTGAGCTGAATAATTAACAATATAATTATAGATGATGATGATGACATCACTTGACATTGTTCATGTATTTAATATTATTTGATGAAGCAACTTATACAAAACCACGCACGTAAAGTCAACTGAAAAGGAACTCGTCTTCTTCCTTTTCTTTCTCCTTCGTCAATTATGAAATCATTTCCTGTCGCTAACAGAGCAACTTGACGCGGCAGTTTTGCATTAGCTGCTTGTGAATTTAATGTTTAACTACAACTCGTTTATGAACGGAAACCAAAGAACAATTTTTTTACATTCATTCATCAAACTGTGAACTTAAATTATAGAAACGAAAGGAAGACAGAAAGAAAGCAATAAAACGTTTTTTTTTTCTTTATCGAAAGGAAATTTGAACTGATGATTAGAAACATTGAAGAGTGAGGCGAGGGAGTGCTGGGGTAAGTGTGTGAAGTGAGAAGCGACACAAAGTTTGAGTTTGCTCTGAGGTGATTATGAAGTATCGATATGAGTAGCAGATAGAGAGAAAGTTGTTTTATGTTGAGCAGAAGCTTCTTGAGTGTTCATTGCTGTTTTAATTGTGATTTGTGGAGATGAGATTGTGAAACAATGTTTACCTAACGGACTTCCTCTATCTCTTTGATAATCACGCGACGGAGATCTATCGACGGTTGGCAATTCAGTTAGTCGTCGCGTTCCTGGACTTCCGCGAGTTCCTATATTCGGCAGTGAGTTGTAGGCTTCTCGAGACATCTAACTACCGCGGACCGTCTAAAAATTAAGTCAATTTGTGTTGAGATGCTGGAATTTATATTTAGAGTTTTTTTAAAACTGTTGTTGGATCGTCAAGAGCTTTTCTCTGGATTTAGAAAACGAGAGTCGCCGTAAAAAAAGTTTTCTTTCCCCGTAATTTCTTCTGAGCTCAGTTTTATAGCTTCTCGAGATTGAAAGGATAATCGCTGTTAATATTATCGTTTCACTTGCTTATGCAATAATTAGGAGCTTTACGAGCAATTCTCGTTTGACGACACAGTTCTCTTAGCTTTCATTTAAACTTTCTGGGAAAACTTTGCTATCTCAGCTGGAAACTTTGTATGAATGAAAGCACTGCGCTTAATCAAACACCGAACAACAGTCTCGAGTATTTTTCTGTTATAATCCATAAAAGTTCCAAACTTCAAAAAGCTGAGATGAGAAAAAGTTAATGCGAGCTTTTGTGCATTGGTAAAGTGAAGACTTGCAAGATTTTCTTTAAACTCGACGTTCAAACTATCGAGATCGCCATAAAATATTTGTGATGTGATATAAGACCAGAAGAAGTTGCAAAGCGCTCTTGTCACGCGTCCAAAGCAGCAAGAAAACTGATGGCAGATGAAGCGAATTTCTCTTGTGTCGATGCAGAGAGATGACTGTTTGTTTGTGACACAAAAAAAAATCATGAGAGATGAGCTTCTTTCTAAGAAAGAAAGCTATAAATACACACTTCTAGTGCTCGACAGACGATAAAAAAACGAAAAATGCAATAAAACCAAATATCGAACTGAACGGAAAGTTAAAGGAAATTCATCAGTTGCGAGACAGAGCGAAAGAGAATTCGTTTGTTTCGCGTAACCGATGAATGTTCCCTTTCAGCTTCTCTAGACTCAAAACGCTGAGAACAACATCAAACTACATGAACTATAATTCACTGTGACACTAATCGGATGCCTTTAATGTGCATCAGTCGCTTTTACTGAAAAAATATGTCACAGAAGTTTTTTTTTGTTCCGCTCGAGCGAAAATCAAAATAAGAAGAAGTAGAAACTAGTGGCATCAGCATGATTGGATGATAAATGATAATTCCAATGCAAACAACACACACTCTCGTGTCGAATCGATCACATACCCACAATTTTGTCGGCTTTCCAATTTTCTCCTTTCACCAGAAAACTTTCGAGAAAGGACGCAGTTGATCCTTGAACTTTCACCAAAGCAGTTTTTAATTTTCCTTTTCAAAATAAAAACTTTTCACTTTTTTCACTCGCGTGCTCGATAAGCTTTGCCAGGTTTTCTTCTTTTTTTTCAGTTCAATGTTTCTCTTTTCTCTTTAAACTTAATTTTTAAGCCACCACATGTTGCTAGGTAGTAGACACTCAAATATGAATTCGATCCTTCGACTCACTAACGGCCATTTTATTATTACGAGCATGAACACATCATGACGACGAGTAAAGCTTTTTCTTTATCTCAAAGATTAACAAGATTTCAACCTTTATGACTCAACTCGTTCCGGCTTTCCCCATTCGTTTCCTTTTAATTAGAGTTTACAGTTGCTACGAGAGGTTGATGAAAGAAGAGAGAAATAGAAGACACACAATTAACGAAGAATCGAAACGATTTGCGGCGGAGGCATTTTCATTCGAGAGAAATGCTTTGCGAGCTTTAGCCGAGAGGAGGAATGTTCATCCTATACAATAAATTCATGCGATGAAGCGACTCAGACAAACTCGTTTAGCGTGACGATGTTGGTAGGAACGCGAGAATAATTTGCTTTCGGGCAGAGTTTATTGTTTAATTTTCTACGCTCGGATCGATGAATTTTCATTAGATTTAAGCCAGCCGGGATGACAGCAATTAAAACGTTTTCGAGAAACCGATTTAACTCTGCTATCTGTCAGAGCTAAGCTTGTACGGCTTCATTCTTCCGAGAATTTTTATGCTCACCATGAAGCAGAAAATGAAAAAAAACGAAGAAGAAGTCGAAGGAAAGGAAGGTTCACGTGAAAAGCCGAAAACGGAAAGAATGAGAAGAGAAAACTGTGTGCACATAAAACAGTGGCACTACGCTATGTGTAGAGGGAGAGCAAGTAAGGCAAATCAATATTTTATGCGCGAGCTATTTATAGTAAAAGGAATTCATAATTTGTAGCTTCGAAAGCTTCTTCGATATAGAAAAAAAGGAAAAAGGATTTTGGTCCCTAAATCATTTAAAGAGTTCGACCACTGTTGTGAGTTCAAAATGGAAGGAGCAATGTAGGAGATTTAATTATATCGATAAGGACATTCAACTGAATGTCATTTCACACCGACCGAAAATTTATTTCGTCTATCTACAACGATCTCGCCACGAACTTTGTGTTCCACCGGAATAAATTTTTCAAACTTTCATTGATTTATCAATCACGAGTGGAACATTGTACATGTTTTTTTCGACGAGATAGTCAAGACATCTTCTTCTTCATCAATAACAAAACACCAGCTCGAGGCAATAAACCACTGAGAGTCTCGATTTTCACCTATATTATACTTCATCGTAACTGTGAGTGTTCGTAGAAGAGACAATTGTGTTAAAGCTTTTGCAGCGAAAGAAGAATATTTTCTTATCAATGAACACGGGAATAAAAAAAAGTCTTTCTGTTCCAGCAAATGACGAGGAAGTGAGAGGAAGGGGGAGAGAGCGTTAGACGAGCTTTATGAAATTATCCAATTATCATCGACCGCACAATCACAGAAACTTGATTGAAATCCTTCTAGTTTAACACTTTTTCTGTCAAGCTGCTTTCATTTGACACAGTTTTCTTCTCTCGTTGTACTCGAAAGAAGATTTTTTCACAGAGAAAAATTCCCGTCCATGTTCAGGCCGTCGATAAAATGTCTCGAGCAAGGAAAATTTTCTCCTCTCGGGCTCGCGCAAACTTTTTCAATTTTCGCCTCGAAAAATACAAATTTCTCACTGAAAATACCGCAACGATGATGGGCCAACGGTTGGCCCCAAGATTTTATCCATTTCAGCTTTTAATTCGTCACTTATTCATGAATTATAGTAATTTTTTGCAGCACTATGAGATTTTCAGTGTAAAAGAGAAAATTTCAACTTACACTGTGTAGGAACAATCAATGAAAAAGCTGAAAAATTTCTGATTGTGCGCGTGCGCTTTCGTTCATCGGGAAGCTTCTCGTCCACATTTTCCCTTCCACTGGAACTCTGATGAGCTTAGATTATTCATTGTTTATTTATTGCTGATAACGAGAAAAATGTCGTTAAAATTTTATGCTGCGCCTAAACACTTTTGAAAGCTTTCGCTCTGGTCTTTCAGTTTTATTCACTCAACCGGAATCTGCTTTGTCCATCAAACCTGTTAACCATTATTAACAAACACTGAAAGTTTGGCAAACTGTAACAACATAAAATTATAAAGTTTCACAAGTCAACAGGAAGAGCTCATGGAAAACCACAGAGAGCTCGACATCGGGAAGAGCAGATTTCCTTTCATATGAGCTTTACAGAAGACAGCGTGCAGTCATGCTCCATTAATAATTTATACTCGCTCGGATTGCTGATTTATTGCAATTTTCCTCAATGTGTGCTATAAATAAATGGTTCAATTAGTCTGGAATGGCCAAAGCTTCTGGATTAAAATCAATAATTATTCACTCGATTATCTATTTTGATCGAGTAGATTTATGAAGAAACTTTGCGAATGAATAGAATGCAAACAAAGAAGCTAAAATCAACAGCGAGCAGACTCTTCGATAAATATTATTTATCAAATATTGGCATAAGCTTTCTTTTCAAAGTCAACAGAAATGTAATTTCAATTCCATTTGCTTATAAAAACTTTAAGTAATCATCTGTCAATACTCGCAACCTCATTTCCCTTTACAATATTTGATATTTGCATAACTTCTGACAAATTGAAAGCTTTTCATCGTCGGTAGAAATTTTAATAATTTTAAGAAAAACAAGAACGAGAAAGCTTTTAAAGCTTAAAATTTCCTTTCAAATAAATTGGAAACTGGAACGTGAAACGAAAAAAGCTTGTTTCGTTTTCAAAAGATTTTATTTCTAAACTTAAATTCAAAATTATTTACAACAGCTTCGAGTTTCTCTCTTACTCAAACCAGAGTTAACTTAAACATATTTATGGTGTCAGCTCAAAAAACGGAGTTAGCTTAAACTCATTTATTGGCAACAAAATTCTTATAAAACAAAAAGTAATTTTACGAAACTCAAATAAATAAAAATTCTTAAAGTTAATTCGCGTTGACTTAAAATATCTATTTACAAAAATATTCTTCAGTACGTTCACTACAAATTTCACATTTTACATTCATCAATGCCCATTCGAATTTACAATTGCATTGCCAAGTATTGTGGAAGAGTTTCGTTGCATATCCACGGCCACAGCAAAGAAGTTTGCAGTTGTCAACACCAGTTGATGTCCGACTGCACTTTCGGCTTTGGGTTCCTATTTGAAAGATTGAGAATTGATGAAAATTCAATGAAGACTTTTTAAGAGAAATCTCTTACCAGACGAACCTAAGAGAATATTCTTTTCACAGTAATTAGGAGATTGTTGCAAGTAAATTAATTCCAGGTTCTTTGGTTTCACAAGTTCTTTCTCTCCCCGACCTCTTCTGGAAATATTTCTCATTTAGAAGTCCCATAAATGAAGTTAAACCATCAACTCACCTCTTAATGACTAAATTTATTCCCGTGTCGGTTTTCTGCGCCACAACCATTTTAGCCTTCTCATACTTCTTCAAAAGCGCATCGCCGACCTCTCTGAACTGCGGCAGCGTCTTCCAGCATGTTTTCAACTGGCAACTGCCTGATATTCCATGGCATTGACAATCCTTTTTCAGAAGTTTCCGAACGATCTGAGAAAATCGAGAATGTACATTTATGGATTTGTTTATTTACGATTGCTTTAAGTGCAGTTGAAAGTTCAAAACGATCAATGTTTCGTGGTCTGAAGGAAGAGAACAACATCGTATAGATTCCCATTCGTTGTTGACTGCTTCATTCCATTAAATCCGACATTAAGCGCGTTTTAAACTTCTCGAAATCAAATCGTTTCATCGATTGAATTGCTGGAGCTCGTAAAGAGCTTATAAAGTTGTAATTAACATTCTTATTATCGTAACAAGAATCGATAACAAGTTTTATGCGATAACTTTACGAGTGTTAATTTACTTCGATTACTTGAAAGCATCGAAGGTGTCAAAAGGCACAGATCTCTACAATGACTAGCTGGGATGAGGAGAAGAAAGATAAATTAACATTTCAGCAGATAAAACGAGGAGGGAAGAGAATGTTTTGTTGCTGTTCACATACCAAACTTTATGAAAAATGGGAAGAATCGTACAGTTGGTCACGTGAATTAAAATTTTATTGAGTTTTTGAGAAACTTCATTTACAGAACTTTTATTGCCTCTCAAGAATTTCAACGAGTTGACGCCTTTTAATTCATTTTTTCCATTTCTCAACTCAATTGCTTATTCACGCGCATTCTCGATGTAACCGCACGATGTGTCCAAACATTCTCGATTGAAAAGTTCGACTGAAGTCGTCGTTTAGCAAGTTGTAAAAATATTTTTCTGACATGTGACTTGTAAATAAAATTTATTGCGGCAGCAGAAAATTGAGATGTTTTCGATTTATAAGAGAAACTGGAACAAGGAAAGGGCTGCAGAAAGAGCGAGAATAATTAAGGTGGAACGAAATATGGCACAAATTAATTAAAACTTGAAAGTGAAAAGCCAAACACACAACAACTCAAAATATTCTCTCTGACCCGGGTCGTACCTGAGAACAAGCGAAATGTCGTGATTGGAAATGGAAGCAGAAAATTAAATTGCGAAGAAGGGAACGGAGAGTTAAGACGATGTAAAACACGATGTAGAGATAAATTTGCTTCAGGAACGCATAAGGCGAATGAAAAGAATCTTTTTTCGGACAAAACGAGAAACGTTTGTTAAAACGAAAAGGAAACAGAAGCAACGCGGTTCTCATGGAATGAAATCCGGTTTTAATGACGACAGAAGGGAGACTCGCTATCATTAATCTCCGGACTTTCGTTGTCTTCGTAGGTCAAACCTCACCTTTCGTCCCGCTTGATTGTTGTGCAGGTTCATTTCACTGCGAGCATCGCCTTCGATCTCTCGCACGTCCAGAAACTTTCTCGCGAATCTGATTCCGAAATCAATGTCAACTGAGCAGCCTCCCCACTTCCAAGACTAAAGAAAAAGAGAAATTTAAGAAAAGTCTATTCACAATGCTTATGAACTCACCTGATCCTGATAAGCATTCTGATGCCTATGCAGTTGATCACAACCACATATTGAGATGTTCCCGCGACTGCATGCCGCGGCGATTGCATAAACAATTCCAGCGTTTGCGATCGCATAAGTAAACGCGGCTTCGCGTGAGCCTGTAAAATAAAAATCGAAAGCGAGAATTTACGAAATGATTTCAGAGAAAAAATATCACGCGGCGAGTTTATCACTCGGCAAGTGCAATTATGATGAAGAATTCGAGCGTTCTCTTCCCTTCGACACGTTAAATGTCTTTATCAAGAGTAATTATGATTTCAGATCTGCCATCGTCTTGTCTGTCAATCTTCCACTTCATTCGCTCAACCACAATTGATCGATTCGCATGTTGAACGCTCAATTTATTGAAAAATCATTGCCGATGGCGATCGTGGTATCATATATGCAAAGATAGAGAGCGAGCGAGCGAGAAGAAGAAATAATTGAAGTTATATTGATGAATTTGAGATTCGAGCATTTATGCTATCAACAGACAATCAATAACGGACTCAGCTCCATCGTGAGATTAAAACCGCGACATGATTTACGAGCGTCAGATTAATGGACCGAGATGTATAATTTTTGGGAGATGATTGCTGAAGTTTGTTTGTGATTATCGTTCGCTCGGGTGGTCTTGGTTCATCTCTTCATTCAGCTTCGAAAGAAATTTGCATTTTCAATCATAATTAAAGTTTCAGAAAAAGATTTTGAAGTTCTAAAGAATCAAATGACAAATATGGATTTTTATTGAAAAGCTTGACACAACTTACGAACATTTCTCTTTTGAGGATCACTCTTAGGTGGTCAACGTTATTGCAGCTAAGCACAATTTAATGCGACTTGTTCGCTATTTATTGCGATCTTTTTGTCCTCGGGCAATCTCAAAATGAGAAAATAAAGAAAATTGAAGATTTAGAGAAGCGATTGAAAGAAGAAATGGAACGCGAGCGGCGATAAAAAGCGAGTCCACGAAATTTGTTTATGATTCCATTCATTTTATCGATTTGCCCGATCATAATTTTTCTTTTCCCTTTTTGCAATCGATTCCGATTGAATTGAGCATAATTTGACATCGATAAAGCAAAAGAATGAGAAATTAATTCCTGCGGTCTCGACGGTTGAAAGCTTTCGAAATCATCCGACGCATCTTTGGAATTTTCCACTAAATGCCTTGAAGGAAACAATTTGCCATAACTCCTTCGTACGAATCCATTCAAAAGCAATAAATTTATTGCAACTCTCTCAACAATCGAATGCAAATTTTTCCCACCGCACATCGCTGATGCTTCTTAATTGGTTTGCTGCCTTCGTTCATTCGCTCGCTTCGTTGCAATGGCGCCAAATGCAAATTCATCATCTCGTCAACTCCAGGCACACACACAATAGAGCAGCAAATTATTCGATTTATTTGAAAAGTTTACCTGAGAAACGAGAGAAGCGAACTTAATTTATTCAACAGCATGTTCACGCCGCCCACCGTTGAAACTATCAACGACTAAGCAGCTTACAAATGGCTGATGACAAACAAATCGCTATCGCGCGTGTTTCTTTTTTCTTTGACGACGTTTTAACATCAAACGACAACAAATTGGATTGAACATTTATGGCAAATAAATCACAATTAATTGTAGTTCGAAGAGAAAAACTCATTTATGTCGAGACGAAGGTAGAAAAGTTTAATTTTCCTTTTATTGAGAGATCAACAAGATTGTCATCGACACTGCAAGCCCACAGCGAACAAGAAAATCCATTTTATCAACACTCAACTGAAACTAGCGCTTCGAGTCTCTTTTGTAATTAAAAGTCTCAAAAAGTTAATTGAACATTCAGCGAAAAAGTCATCAGGTTTATGCGGAGCGAGTGTGTCACGATAAGATCTTGTTGCACGTTCATGTGGGTAATCAAGCTCGGGATGAAAATGCAAATTAATTGAAAATTCAGTTTCGAGAGGCGTTGTTCACACACGAAATCGAATCGAGGAGAAGACGAAAGAAGCTTCATGCGAAACATTAATTTAATGCACACGAAAAATTGATGTCGAACATGATTCTGCGGGTTCTGCTGATGAGTCGAACTCTCATCGACACCGATTTCTGGTTAACATGGTAATAAAAAAAGACCTTAAGTCGTTTCTATGCCTCTTACACGATATTTTATGTTAACACCAATGTAATTTACATAAAAAATTGTGTCTCGCTTTACTTTTATTCCTTGTTGTTCATTGATCACTTCTGATGTGATACTAATTGATTTCTTGTGTTCCCTCCGCCGAAGTCGAACGATCAAGCGAACGAACGACGAGAAAAGAAAGACTTTCATCAGGTTTAAGTTAAGTCTCCTTATCCAGCAGACTCTCGATAAACTCTTAATTGAATCAAGCAATAAATTTCCTTTTAAATCAACTGCATCGCGGAGACTTGAGTTTGATTATGGAAAGAGCCATAAAAGTCAATGACGAGATAAATTAGCTTTCCATAAAAGCTCTGAGAGATTAATCGCGTCAATTGGAATTCTATTTGAAGCGTCTTCTTCTTCTTCGTCGTCTGCATTTCTTAACAACAACAGACAAGAGGTTTTCACAACTTTCTGTTAAACATTCTTGTGAGAGCTTCCCCTTTTGATAATTCACAGCGCAACGCTAAAAGTTAAGACTATAAATTATGCATTCATTTGTACAAGCATCGCAACAAAATGCTAAATAAAACGCGGTGCAACTCAGCAGCTCGCGAGAGCGAGGAGGACGAAAACAAGTTCATCTCTGAACGGGAGCTTCTGGTGTGCAATTATTTTTACTTTACGG
The DNA here is from genome assembly GCA_033063855.1 of Smittia aterrima. Lineage (NCBI taxonomy): Eukaryota > Metazoa > Arthropoda > Insecta > Diptera > Chironomidae > Smittia > Smittia aterrima. The sequence goes on along the minus strand of CP093831.1, from coordinate 16,409,635 downwards.
CAATTCTCGTGAATGGTAAACAGCTTGTTGTATGCTTTATGATGCGATTTTGTTTGTTTTCAGTGTTCACAGGATCGGGCGCGAAAGATTTGCTGTGAGAAATAAGACAAGAAGCCTACACACAATTGGAAGATGCTTTGCAAACAGAATTCGAGAAAGAAATCTGAGTTAGCAAACAGCTTCAACATAATTTCATGCATGCGTGTTTAATCGCATATCATTATCGCGCAAGAGCAACATGAGAACTCGCGAGAGACAGTCGCGGCGGTTATGCATGGAATTATCGTGATTAAAAAAAGCTATTGCGAGCCTTAAACTTAATTGGATCAATTTTGCTTTCTTGCATTTAATTGAAATGAAAATTGATTTCGAAACATTAAGCCGAAGCGATAAAAGAAACACAGCTCCAAGTTCGTTAACTTTTACTTTGTCGTATTTTACATTTCTATGTTGAGATTTAAATTGTTGGAATTTATCGATGCGATGAAAAATGTTGCGAGTGCAATAAGAAATGTCAGAAGCAATTTGTTTTGACATCGATTGGCACTTCAATAACTTTATTATTAATTGCGTGTTTAATAAACATTGAAATGTATGAGAAGACAGAGGCAAGAGCGTGAAAAATAATCTGAAGATTTAATCAAAGTTTTTTGTAACTTGAAAATTTAAGCGTAGAATCCTCGATCGTGGAATGCTTCTATGCATAAAATAAAATACCGGTAGGAAGCATCATCAGAATCTCGTGATTTGCATAAGTCTCACTTCGTTTTGCATACATTTGAGAGAATAAGCGTGAGTGAATTAATCAACGAGGCGATCTCAGACGTAATAAGCCTCGCTCGAGCTTGAGACTTGTCAAAACATCTGCTTGCTAATGAAGATTAATTGCAATAGCAACTCACCGACTGATATCACATGTCCAAAGATATCTTTCTTCCATACTTCAGAGCAGTTCCATCTGTGACCTGAAAAATTGAAAATTAATTCCGAATGAGTTGAAATACAGCGACGAGTTATTATTCACTAAGATAAGGACTCACCGATGAATTGATATTGACACTCTCGCGAGCCTAGAGCGTGGCCATTTCCAAGGGCGACAACAGCATCGGGAGATTCAATACAAAGCTTCTTTTGCTTTGGCGACAGGCCAGGAATGCGACTGCAGAGGGCGGCGGGAGAAAAGCCCAACAAACCTCTGAAAGAGAAGAAAAAAGTCATTAAATATTTAAATTAATTAATTAATCAACAATAAACAAATTTAACCCTCGTCTGCCTTCACGTAAGGAAAGTGGAAAAGAAATGATGAAGATAAGCGACGAAGTCTCCAAATTAAGTGTTAATTAATGAAATTTTGTCGACGCTCTCTTACGATCAATGGAAACGAACCGGAAATTTATTCAACAACAAGGAATCATCAGAAGTTCTTTTATGAAATCTCAATCTATGATTCAAAGATAAAATGAAAAGAGAACTTTTTATTTAGAAATTTCTTCTCAATGTAATTTGTCTTTCTAAGTTAGCATTCTAAGTTTATTAATCTTTGCTTATGCTTCGAGAGAATGACGAGGAGGAACAAAGGAAAGAAACTTCGAAATAAACATCTCATTCCTTTTCTTATCTCACCAGTTCCCATCTCGTCTTTCGAACTCTTGAAAGGCATTAAATCCCCTGACGACGATATCAGGTTTAACGACTCTCTTCACTCGATAAATAAACCATTCAAGAAGCATTAAGCGACACGATGGAAAAAGGTGTTATATCTGCTTAATTTGAGGGAATTAAGCGGAGCGACAAACAATAGATTTGAATGCCCGTAGGCGACGAAAACCTCAGGAAACTCTCGCAAGACATTGAACAGAGGAAGAGTAAGATCAAATTACACGGTAGAGCGTCTCTGGTCGCTTCAAGGGATTCACTAATTAACTACCTGTTGTGAGCTACTTCATCATCTTCTCAAGAAATCCTCAAATCCATTCCGTTATTCATTTTTTAATTAAATTTATTGCAATTCGCGAAACTATTGCCAACGAGTCAAGAGTCTCATAAATTTATTTTTGTGCCCTTCTGCGCCACATTGTGTGCCGAGTCGTAAAATAATTTTATGCTGCACATCGTTTATTGATTTTTAATTAAATTTAAATTCCAATATTTTTCTCCCGCTCGCTTCATCACCGCAGGTGTTCGACAACTGAAAAGTGAAAATCGCAGGTCCCGCAAAAAAAGTTCTCACGACAACTCACTCGATGGAATTTATCAATGTTTTCATAGTTTTTTCATTTTCGAAGGCTCGAGGCAAAGCAAAGGCAATTAATTAATCAACATTCAATTAAAAATATTTCAATTAAAAGTCCGAGAAAGGGTTTACTCAAGAGTAAAAATATCCAGCGCGTGTTTCGACATGAAATTTTGCATTCCCTGCTGTTTTAGGCTCAACATGAACACTAAAATGACTCAATTATACTCGCTCGATGTTCAGGTCGAGCGAAGAGTTTAGAAGACTTTTCATGCTTTATTGAACGTTCGGAGAATTAAATTTATTTCTTTTCTCGACGAGAAGGCAAAGAAGAAACTTCTTTCTATCGAATAAAATTGATTAATTCCATTTGTGGGTCGAGATGAGGAACGAGAGGATTAGCCGATCGGTAGATTTGTTGAATTGCCTTTTTTCTCCTCTCACAACTCTCGAGATGATTAATCTCGCGAGACGATTTAAAATCCAATAAACATAAATAATAACAAACGAACTGAAAGCCATAAATTTATTCGATTATGTCCATAAAAACTCTTTTATTAGTTAATTCACCTAAAATATTTGTTTAATTTTCATTTTGGGCTGGAAATCATTTCGAAATATTTCAGGCGTACGATTTCTGCAATTTCACGAGAATTTTATTTCCAATTAAAACCTTAACTTACTTCCTCGAAAAGACAAAAGGCATTTCATTGCTCACTGACCAAGCTGCGATTTTATCAATAACTGCAACTCTCTTTTCGCTTGCTCGCTCGTGTACAATATGACGATGCCATCACACAAAGTTTTTTTTCGCTCGCCCCGCTGTTCATATCGTGTTTTGCCACTCCTTCGATACTCAGCCAGTGGTTCATTCGTTCGCCACCAAAGCATGTTATTAAATCGGTATAATAACGAAAAGTAATTATGTCTCGTTGAATTAATGATAAAAGAAATGGTTTCACGAGTGAATAGCTTTCAATGGAAGCTCTCGTTCACTTTATTTTTGACATTTTCAAATTTGCGACGGTGAAAAAAATGTTAGCAAGCTGCCACGACGAGACGACTCAGAATCATTTTGTAATCTGATACTTTGAGTCGTTTCGTGTTTATTTCTGTCTGCGAAGAATTTAACTAAACCAGAATCTTTGTGGCTTCTTCGATCGTGTTTTGATAAAACTAGAACAGACCCAACTGATCGTCTTTCGCATAATTACACTGGACACGAAACTTAAGAGCTTTATGCAAATTGTCTTCGTTTTGTAAAAGGAAAACATTCAATGAACGCTTAATAGATTCGATTAACGATTCAAATCGTCGTGAAAACAAACATTTCGCAGCAAAATCCGAAAGTTATTGAAAATTGAAAGTCGCACATAATGCTAAAGCGATTCGATGAAAAACTTGTTTGAAGATTGTTTGTGACAGTGATGAGCTTATTACGCCTGTTTAAACTAGAAGATAATTTATGGAAATTGAAAACTTGAAGGAAACGCCGGCACAAGCGATTAATGGAGATGAAGTTGTGGAAAGCCTTTAAATTAAATTTCTTGCAATTTGTTATTTTTTGCGGTCACTGTTTCATTGCACAAAGAAAACCGAAATTAATTAAACAAATCAGTCGCGAAATGAGAGATTCCTCGATCGAAAAAAGAAACCTCAAAAAGTTCGTTGATTATCGAATTCCTCGTTTGTCAATTAAAACGAGATTTGCGTGCAATCTTAATTTAATGGAATTCATTCCAAAGTTAATGAGCAACAACAAGAAATAGACATCTCATGTCGTGTCATTGAGTTGAAGTGAATTTTCTGTTGAGAAAATTAATAATTCATCATCACTGAAGATGAAACTGCTCACCGAAATAAAATTAGAATTTCATGAGCAAACTCGTAAAACTCTTTTAAGTCTGATTAATTTCGGTTCAAGCGTGCGACTCTGTAAGTCTTGTGAGCGATGAACTCGATAGGAAGCGATGGACATTCTTTCGTTGAGAAGTAATAACTAACTTGAAACATTCAAACGACACGCAAGGAGAGACAATTAGAGGATCGACCTCCAGTTGTCTTCACTCGGCTTCAATCAAAATATTTTAAAAGCTACATTGTTGTGTTTAATATCAAAATGCTTTTAAACAAGTCAAGAATTCATCGACAACTTTGCTAAAGCGTGCAGACAATCTTCTACCTCGTTCACTCATAAATTCAACAATTAATGGATTTTTAAAAGTTCTCACAACGGAATGAACAGAACAAGACAAACTGCTCGACAAAGATTTTCTCTTCGAGGCATCAATAAAACTTATTGCAACATAAATTCTCAATTGCTCTGTGTGAAAGAACGATTTACAGCTTACGATTGCAATTTTTCACAATTTCCACATTTTTTTCACTTCGCCGCTTCTTTCAAAAACAATTAAAGGAAAAATTAAAATGGAATCAATGTGATTAAAAACTATTTTCCGCTCGAGTTGAGTTACAAGAGTTTCACATTACACTGAAGTCGCGCACATGCGATGCCTTTGGGTGTGGTCGAATGAAATCAATCGCTAATCTCACCGTGGATTATTGCAAATTGAGATTTTTTCAAGATTTAAACTCTTAGATAAGAAAATCGCGCGCCAAGCGTTTGAATTTATCGCAGAGCAATTGATTTGATTGTTGGTTTGGCTTCGATCGTCTCACGCTCGAGGGAAGTTTCACTTACCGCAAATTACAGACAATGATGATTACTCCGATGATCACTCGCGATATTTTATCCACATAGACCATTTTGGCAACATTATTTTAATTTTATCTTTATCATCGCTAAAGTCCATTCAAATGTTGCCGCACTGAACTCCTTCATTGCCTTGTATCGTGAGCTTATGCCATTTAAATGAGGAATCAATTTCACTCGTTCTCATCAAGTTTCGAAAACTTTGCCTTTTTCCATCGACTGGTTGAGTGTCAGAAAAATATTTTCGTGTTTGGAGAACTTTAACAGTTTCTCTTTCAAATTAACTTCCAATTAACAAATTACTTTTGATTTATTTCCACAAATTAACAATTTACGATGTCACATATATCACTTTGCATTTCTGCTGGTTCACTGTCAAACAAAAGAAACAAAAGCTTTTGAAACGGTCACAATCTAAGATTCCTTCTTCATGTTGTTTAATCTGTTCTTAATTTATCTCCTCGGATCAATTAATCTCGCATCTTCATGAATACTTAAGCGAAAGAAAACAAACGGTGGAGAATCTCTTGAGACTTCTCTTCTCTTTTTTGGGGGGAATCTTTGTCTTCAAGCAAGAAAGCATGTCGAGCGAGAAGAAAGAAAGAATCCGGGAGAACAAAAACATCTTGTTAAAACATCACAGGAGAAACATAATGGACACAACAAAAATAAGAATCAATTTTGTCTTAATATCTACCTGTCGAACGAGCCACTTAACATTCCATTTATTTGTGCGAGCGGAGCGAGAGATGGGCATTGATAAATTGCGTAACGATATCAACGGAAGCTTGTGATACGTTGAGAGATAAAAAAAAGGAAATTTAATCATGTCGTCGATGATGGTTCGACGTAATTTATGAACGCCCATTCAACTCCAGGCCGGATCGTTCGATCGCTATTTTTGCATCAGAAAGAAACTCAAGATTTGACCACAAGAAAGAAATCGAAAAATATCAATTTTTCATTTTGAAATCAAAATAAATAAACAGAAATGAAGAGCATATTAATGAAGCTAATAAAGGAGATGATTCGAGTCATGGCACAAGGCGAGGAGCGAGAACAGAAGAGACCAGGAAGAAGAAAGAATTGTTGAGTTCTCGAGAAGAGTTTGATTGAAGAGAAATCGATGCTGAATCACAAACTTTGATGAGTGTTGAACGCAATTATTCTGATACGAAGAAAACCAACAATGAAGAGTTGAGAGGTTTACGATGATGATTGGATCATTTCACTACCGTTAGAGTTGATTTCTTTCGCTTTTTTCTGTCGTCCAGAGATCTTTTCACGCAAAGACAGAAGAAAGAAATTAATGACGCGATTAAACGACACGAAGAGCGAGGATAAAGATTAGCGAGAAAAGGTCTTCGTTTTACTGTTTGCCCACCAAGAGTCGAGCGAGAGTAAATTTTAATTCAATTATTGCACAAAATCATTTGATTTTGTTTCTTCTTCGATGATCTCGTGTTTTCACTCGACGTTAATCTCTTTATTTGATTAAGTTAATTTTTATTGACAGATATTCATTTGGCGGATTATTGGGTTTCACTTAACGGATTAAACCAACAGATCGTGTTTGTATGACTCACTAATTGATATTTTACTTAATTTCAATCGACGCGCAAATATTTCTTCATTAAGAATTCATTTAATTTTTAAAATCCATGCGACGTTCACAAGAAAAATAAAACTGTGATCGACAACGACAACTTAATACGCGGACCGTCAAGAGCAAACTGAAACTGAAGTTGTTTTTTCGGTTGTTGAAACACGATGGAAAAAAACAACAACATCATACATCTCACGAGTATATGGGGAACGAAATATTGTGTAGCGGCTAGTTCAAGTGCCCGTGGAGTTTGACGGAGAGGAAAATACTTTATGTGAAGCTTTAGAAATCTCGCATCGACTTTGAAATAATAAAATCACTTTGTCAGACTTTGATAATTATATTTCATCCACGATAGTTGCTTTACGTCGCTCTCGCGTGATCAGAGAGAGTCTTGACGCAAGCCTTAGTCGATCGTAAGCTTCCGAGTAAGAGAGAAATATCCAAGGATCGAAGAGACAGATAATTCAAAAGCGAAACTTTTTATTTCGCGAAAAGATTTTATTACATTTTTTTTATGGCTTTCAACATTCCTAGAGCTCGCCTCGTTGATCTGGGCTAGCAATAATATTTTAATTAATTAACAAAACATTGAATGCTTTTTGATTTATGGATTTGTTGAATGCAAAACATAATTATGATTTACGGCCGCACATGCTTGTAGACATCTCATCGATCGGTTGCGTAAAGCAATTAACTCTTAAGCATTACACTGCTCGAAACCAATCGACGTGACTTTCTAATGATGCCCAACAAAATAAACTCCAAACAAGGGACAGAAGAAGTGAAGGAAAAAAATTATAAATCGCAATAAATGAAAAACCAATTAAGCTAATGAAATCGAAAGGGTTCAGTGTCCGATGACTCTCAACATGTGAAACGTCAACACGTTTGTTAGTGGGAAAATTTGCCATATTTTCCAGCTTAATCTGGCAGCTCAATGTCAGTGTCAAAAGAACAAGCTGCGGATAGGAGGGAAATGAATTAAATTAAATTAATTTATTAAATATTTATGACATTTTTGTTGTTCGACGAAATTTACATAAAATTCTGTGGAAAAGCAATAACTTTCAGTTGAAAAGGGATGAGAACGAAAACGGAAGGAAATCAACGGTTGAGGGTTAAAATCGCACTGAAAATTAATAATTAAATCTCCGGAAAATCTCCCGGAAACCATGAAGTGCAGATTACTTTGACAACTTAACATAAATTTAATTTTATTGATTGATTCAACGATTTAGATACAGACAAGGGCGATTTGTTGCTGGCTTTTTTCATTGGTAATAGAGTCTAAATAGTTTTGAACGCAATAAATCTTTGGCGTGTTTATCTTTATAAGATTTTGATGATTTTTTTTTTGAAAAATCCTTCTCTGTTATTAAAAACAATTTAATTGTCTCTCGACTTATTAAAGGAAATTAAAAAATTCGAATTGCAGTCTTTGATTGTCGGCATTTCCGTTGATTCCGACAAAAACTACTTATTGCTGCTTACCTTTTTTTTCCTGACATTAAATATTGTTTCTATCAAAAATATCATTGCAAGTTATCGCATGTTTTTACAATTATTCTTCGTTATTTGATGAGCTTGATGAGCTGAGAGATTCGAGACTTTCTTCTTCTCCCGAACCTGCATCGGCATAATCTGGTGACGCAGGTGCTTCAATCAATGATTCTTCGGAACCGAAGGAAGATGAACTGGCGCTTGATGAGTCTGAGTCATCGGAAGGCTCCGAATTCATGTCTGCAACTAACTCGTCAGAACCGATGATTGAATCGTCATCGTCACTTATACTAAATGGATCCATTCCAGCAAAACGAATGTCTTCAATTGTTATAGATCTATTGCTACGAGGCTCTGGTGGATCTAAAACTGGCACAGCTATGGCGTCTTCAAATGTAAGTGGTTCTTCTAAAGAGTCCTCTCTTGTCAGATCAACAACAGCCATTGGCTCTCCTCGAATTCTTGCCATCTCCTGCTCAACAAAAGCCCGATCGTGCATGTGATTCACTAAACCTTCGATCCGTCCTACACGGCCTGTTCTTCTTGATCGATCTGCCGACATAATTCTACTTCTTTCAAAGTCAATCGGTAATCGGAATCTTGCACGGCGATCAAGAAAGTCTTGATCAATTCTCTCGGGATTAAGCTCAGGATTGTCACCTTCACCGTGACCACCTTCGGGATTATTTCTTCCTTCGATTGTGTTGTCAGTACGATGTCTTTGTCCATTTCTTATCCTCATAAATCGCACTAAAGATTCTTAGTTGAGAGAAAAATAATTAAAAAAAGAACAGATAAAATGTAAAATCATTTTTACCAAAATTTCGTTGTCGCATAGATCTTGGACTTAGAGTTCCTCCTGTGGGGCCGGAACGATCTACCAATGCGCGACACACTGGACAAGTTCCTGATATCCGTAGCCAAGGAAAGATGCACGGCTCATGGAACATGTGTTTACAAGTAAGTTGACGAACCAATAGATCCGTTAGTGTGAATTCGTACAAACATATCGAGCATTGAGACTCAAGATGATCTTGTGTTATCTCGACAATTGGAAGAATGTTTAGTCTTGATTGTGAGATTGGAGCGTTGTCCAAAAATTGACCCACTAGGTCATTGAAATTAAATGGTGGTTCTAAATAGGCACGTTGAGGTCGAGGAGGCGATATTTGAATCTCAAATGCTTCTTCCAAGAGATTTCTCGGCGGTGACGAACTTGAGCTTGATGATGAGGAACTTTGTGAGGTCCGAAGAGCTCTGTTGAGCCTCACTCTTAAATCGGATAGCGATGTGGCTCGACGCGTCAAAATCGATTCATTTGGCGATCGACTTCGGTCTCTAGATCGCGATGATGTTCCTTCCGCTGATCTTCTTGGCGCAACTTGTTCCATCAATCTCGAGAGATACGAACCGATACTCGCTGCATTTCGTTCCCGTACATCTCTTACTTCTGGAAGATTTTCAATCTCTTCAACGAATCCTTCATTGCATTCTGGACAAACGAACTCCTAAAATTTACTCATTGTTGTCAAATTTCACAATCGAAACAACAAAACAAAAAAAAACTTACGGAATTTTCTTGCTTTGGCCATGTATGTCGACATTTGTGGCAATATAGCTGTGCCAAGCTCGATGGAGACAGTTCGCCTCCTGACATTGCAGAGGCCATTCTCGAAAATTTACCTTCGTTGATCAGGGAAAAGCTGATTTTTCGGAATCGGAACAAGATTTTTTTTTAAAAGTAGTGGTGAGAAACTAAAAATTGTGAAGCATTTTGAAACGAATATGCTAAAGGGTTTTCTATTCGTTGAAGGTTTGATAGCCTTCTGCAATCAAATAAGTCTTATTTAAGTCTTCTAACGAGTGGCTACACAATTAAATCTCTCGTTCGTGGTTTGGATCACGCAAAACAACGCAAGTCAATCACGAGCAAAGAAGTTTCAACTGAGAATTCTTTCACGGAGAAAAATCTCTGAAATTGTTTCACAAACTGTGTTGGATAAATTTAAATTCAACGGCTTTCCAAGAAAACAAAGCCAAACTAAGTTAAACAAATTGATTCTGCACTGATAAGAAAGAGATCGCCTGGTTTTATTCATTTTCTTGGCATTTGATTGTGAAGAAAAAAAGTTACAAGTGCGTTGTTGTTATTGTATCTGGATCTTTGGTGCTCTGGGAAAGGTTAAAGTTGATGTTTACTTCTTAATAGCTGGACCGTCACTGACAGTAGCGTATTTGCCCTTCTCAGCGTCCGACATTGCCTTCCACAATGCTCCAGCTTCCTTTAAGATTTCTGATTGTTGTTTCTTTGCGTTTTTTGCTGCATTCTTGAGGCGGTAGCTTTTCAAGTAGTTGAGCCACTTGTTTCCACCTTTTGCCGATTCCTTTGCTTTTGCCATTATTCTGTTGGTTTTTATCTCTAAAATTATAAAAAAGATTTATAAGAAACAAGAAAAAACTTTTCAGAAAATTAAGCAAATGGCACTGAATGTTTTATTTCAATTTCGAAGAAAAAAATATTTGAAATTGTTTCCTGACTCGAATCGAAGAAATAAGAACGAAACTTTATGCAAGTTCTTATCACTTGATGCTAAGCAACAAATTAAGCTAAGTCACTTACTTAAAAGCTTTCAAAAATGTCTTATTTGAATATATTTACGATTCCTGTTCGTTGCTCGAAGTTCGCGTCGTATTTTTGTTTGAGTTTCGATTTTGCGCGGGAACGACTTCTGAAAATTTTGACCGCATCGAGGGAGCCACTTGTCGCGTCACATGTCATTTTTGCGGGGAATTTGAATATTAATAAAATTTAATTACTTTTCGACGTCATGGAAACCTGTTTCATCATATCTCCGACCAAAAAAGTTTGTTTGCTCAAATTAGATTTCGATTCTGAACGAAGACGACGTGAAAAGGTCGAAATGAAATTTTTTTCGTTGTTAATTGTATTTATTGCCATGTTTGTCGTTGCATCGTCGTTGCCAGGTTAATTGTGTAATTTAATTATTGAATAAATCATTAAACTAAAAGTTATTCTTACAAAGCTGCTAAGGACCAAACTGAAGAGACCGGCGATGGGAAAATTGCTCCCATAAACATTTTGTTCGATGAAGATAAAGAGCCTTACGATTATCCAATGATATCCGAGGAGGAGAAGAAATACAGGCGTGAACAACAAATGCTTTTATTGGGATAAGTTTGTTTTCGAAAACTCAATAAAGATTCAATAAAAAATCAATTATAAACAACTTGTTATTTAAACTTTAGCGGTGATATCATCAAAAAAAAAAGAAGTTGAATTTCGCACATTTACAGTCGTTATGCAAGGAATCTTTTCTCAATTTAGGAAGCTAAGATGTGCGGCCGCTACAGTAAAATAAAAATTCATAAAGACACAAAACAGCAGATGAATCCAGAAAAGATAAAACGAGAAAAAAAGTTCATCGTTAAAACGCAATATAAGACTGTTCGATTTCTCGCGACTAAAATCTCTTTAAGAGTTAGTTTCTCTACATCGTTTGCCTCGAGAAGACGTGAAATTGTTTCTTCACAAGCTAAAGCATGAAATTCAAGATTTCAACTTTATTTTTATTGACGCTTGTCGTTTATGCGACCTTCGCTAATCCGAGAGAGCCGAAGTATAAAGAACGTTGCTCTACTTTGAGTTGTGTATACGCGAGTGCTACGATTATTCAAAAAATGAATACAGAACTTGATCCTTGTGATGATTTCTACCAATACGCTTGTGGAACTTTTATGGAAGAGCAGCACACGCCTGACGAGAAATCAACTGTCAATACACTCGCGTTGATGAGTGATAAGTTGACTGAATACTTGTTGACGCTGCTCCTTAAACCTTCAGATGGAACTGAAATACATATTCATAAACTAGCCAAGAATCTCTTCACGAGTTGCCTCAATGCTGGTAAAATCTATAAACTTCTTCTATCAATAATTTTAAGTGAAAAATCTTTTCTCAAGATCGTGTCAACGAACGAGGCAAAGAACCGATTATTAATTTGATCAAGGCTACCGGTCAATGGCCAATGCTGGAAGGAAAAAACTGGGATGAGTCGCAGTTTGATCTAAAGAAAACGATTCTAAACTTTCGCAAATACGTAAGCAAGTCAGACGAAGATATCTTCGATGGTGACACGGAAACTAATGAAGTTCGAGCGGTAAGACGAAAAGAATAAGAAGCAAACAAGAAAAAGTTTAAACTCAAAGTTTTCAGAGGAATCAAAATTTTGCTAACGACGAACAAGATCTTGCTAAAGTCCAGGAAGGCTTGAAAGCTCTCATTCAATCTATTGTGACATCGCTTAACGCAGAAGACACACCAGAGCTTGCGCAGGAAATTGAAGATATGATTGAGTTTGAGAAAGATCTCGACACCGTGAGATTTGCAATTTCCTGTCTAGCGAATGATTATCAAAACTTTTTTTTCCAGTATATACGAAAGTTTGCTAAATTCAAGCAGCAACACAAGGCTAACTTTAAGAATAAGACGAGCGGTTACAAAGCAGTAAAAGAACTTAAGTCTTTCTATAAATACGTAAGAAAAAAAAACTAATTTTATAATAACCTTTGTTTATGACATTTATCCTTATAATGCAGACTTTGTATCTGGACTTAATTGAACCTTTTGTCATGGCAGACTCATCGAGATATACCGATGATGTTCCGATAAATTTCAATGTTGAATTCAATGAATTCATTAAAAAGACGCCTAAGAGGTAATTCGATTATTGTTCAGTCCAAAGCTTTCATTTCTAATTCAAAATCTAGAACAATTGCAAATTACGCTTTCTGGCGAATGGTGCAAGCGTCTCTGCAATTCTTAGACAAAGATTTGAGGAACATCGGTAAGCTTACCAAGATGGAAATTAGTTTGTTGGTTTAATAATTTATAATTCCTTGTTTCCAGTCTTGACGTTTGAAAAAGATGCTTACGGTAAAGAAGATTACGAGCAGCGTTGGATTTTATGTACGAACATCGCCACAAATCTCGCTCCAGTTGCTATAGGTACGATCAAGGCATTTCATCTTTATCTTCTTACCCAACAGCTCAATCTCCTTTAAAGGTTCATTGTACATCAGCCAATACTTCACTGCAGAAGACAAAGATTTCGCTGAAAGTCTCGTCGACTATATTTTACAGGAATATATCAACACAATTAAATCGTCGACATGGATGGAAGATGACGTGAAACAAAAAGCTTTGGAGAAAGCAAACAAGATGTCGAGGTTCATTGGATATGATGAGAAGCTTAGAAGCCCTGAGGCTGAAACTTTCTACGACAGTCTCCCGTCGCTGAGCAATGATAACTTTTTGGAGATGGGTATGGCGTTTAAAATTTTCACAGCTGATCGTGAGTTCAAGCGATTACATGACAATAAACTGAAGGGCCAAAAAGATTGGACGAAATAGTGAGAGCTTTTAGAGTGATTTTTTGAGAAAAAATTGTTGTTGATTCTAATCATTTTAGCTCGAAGCCAGCGACTGTCAACGCTTTGTACAATTCAAAGGACAACAGCATTCGTAAGTTTAACATTTCATCACTGAAGGGCGAAATTCTCATTTTCTTTCTTTCTTATTCAGAATTTCCCGCTGCCATTCTCCAGACGCCAAACTTTGACAAGGATCGTCCACCTTACATGAACTTCGGAGCCATTGGAAGTATCATCGGTCATGAAATCACTCACGCTTTCGACGATCAGGCGTCGAAGTATGAGACATGGTCGAGTGAAGCAATCGCAGCTTACAAAGCTAAAGTCAATTGCATTATCAATCAATATTCGAGCTATCGAGTTAACGAAGTTGAAGAATATTTTGCAGATGAAAATATTGGAAAGTTCTATCTTGATGGAAACTTCACTCAAAAAGAAGACATTGCTGACTGTGGTGGAGTCAAGTTGTCGCTTCACGCTTTCAAGAAATTTGCTGAAGAGTTTCCTGAGTCGAAAGTCATTCCGATCGGATTGCAAGATTTCGACCAAAACAAGATATTTTTCTTGAGCTACGCTCAAACATTCTGCAGGTTTGTCGAACGAACGAACGTAAAAGTTTTCAAAGATTAAAAAGTTTTCTATCGTCCCTAGTGTGGAGCGTGCTGAACGAATGAAGAATAAGGTCGGAACTGACATTCACTCTCTCGACAGATTCCGCGTAATCGGGACCTTGAGTAACATGCAGGAGTTTGCTGATGCTTTTAATTGCCCTGAGGGAAGTAACATGAACCCGAAGAATAAGTGCGCCGTCTGGTGAATAAGGAAATCTTCGAAGGAACAATTTTTTTTATCATTTTGAATAAAGTTGGTCACAAAATATTGAGAGTTGCTTTTAACCTCTGCTTTAGTTAGCAAGAATCAATGAAGCTTGTTGACTGCAAATAAGCTGAACGAAGAAGTTTTCGCACGTTTCTGGCTAACGATAAAATTTTATTTCGCTAATCAAATTTGGTTATAAATTTATTAAAACTCGACAAACCTGTTTTTAAATTGAATTCCGGCTCAAAATTTAGAATCTCCCATAATTTTAACAAGAAAAGACTTAAATTTCATTTGAATTTCGAGTTTTAAGCTACAAAGTTCTTTCGTGTTCGTCGGAGGATGAAACTCGTTGCGCATCGGCTAAAGTACATAATTTAAAAGTGACCAAGAATTTTGTTTTTTTAATATTTAGAAGATCGCGAATTGCACTCGAAGCGTGTGCGAATCTGTTAGTGTAAATTTCGTCTGGAAGCTACCGTCAAATCCAAAATCGCGTCGATCGTGGTGTTAACAACACAAAGCTAACAATATTTAAACACAATCTTTCAATATTCAGTGTCTTCGTCTGAATAAAGACATATTTCTATGACAGAAGATAATATTTTAATTGACTGAATAATTTTTGTGGATAACATTAGGGTAAAAAAATTAAAAAACTGAAATTTTCCTCTCCAAAAGTAAATAAACTTCAAAGTCATGGAATTTTCTACTTTCCCTTAAGTTGAGTCAGAATATCATGAGTGGAGAGAGATGGTTGATGTCTGGATCAGTGCTAATCCAAAGATCAACGACAGCAAGAAAGTATAGTGTTTCAACAAAGGCTAAACGGGGAGTAAAACTTAACACAGCGAAGACGAATGCTTCTTCAGAAACATTCATTAAAAGCGAAAAACGATACACAAGGGTCGTTGTAAAATACGGAAGACCAGAAGATGATCAGGAATGGGAAGAATACGAAGAAACTGATGAGGAATATGGCGATTCTGAAAATGACGGTGGTGAAGCCTATGAAACCGAAGATGAAAAGGATCACCACAAAGTCGAATAAAATGGAATTTTAACAAAAGTTTCAAAAGAATTTTTATTTAAAGATTTACAGTCTTGATTTTCAAAACTTTCGTCATTGAACGACGTGCTAGATGAAAAGTCATCAACAATACTTGATTGGCTGGTTAAATATCTTTCACCAAGTAATCAAAGCTTCAAAATATCAAGAGATTTCTTGAAATACAATAAAAGTTACAATAATTACAATAAAAATACTATTTTTAAAATAGTCTTTATTTTATTTTCACAGCAACTAAACCAGCATCCTGATTAATGAATAGACTAACCTGAATCTACTAATTGCAGATTAGCCATCGCTTTAAGCCTTGATAGACTTTGGACAATCTCTTCCTTTCTTTTCAGTTGCCATAATTATTTAAATTCATTTTGGAGATCATGACTCATCATTTAAAGATTTTTGTAGAGAAGAAAATTTCAAAGAAAATCGAGTAAAATTAAATTTAAACTTAAACAAAATGTCGCAGACTGACCCTAATCACTATATTTTCCAGTTAAAGACCAAGTTAGTCGAATCTGGTAAAGTTGGCGCTATTAGAAAGGATTTTGGCTACTTGAAAGAGAATTCGGAACGCGTCAGATTTTTGTCGGAACTTCTCGAAGAATTTGAGATCAAAGTCGAGGGAAAGCCGAAATTAGAGAAGAACAATGCGAACGCTGAATCATGTCGCACAAAAGGCAATCAATTCTATGAGAAAAAACAGTTTCTCGATGCACTTTCATCTTACAATGAAAGTTTGTGTTTCGCTGAGCCAGGTAAAATTTCTGATGTTTCACAGAATTTTGATATAACCTCAAAACAAGAACCTTTTTATGTTTTAAATAATGCAATGAAAAATTTGTTTACTTTTAATTCCAGGATCCAAAAATATTGCTCTGGCCTATGCAAATCGTTCTGCTGTTTACTGTGAGCTGAAACTGTATGAAAAATGTTTGAAGAATATCGAGTTGGCGAAATCAAATCACTATCCCAATCTCGATAAATTGAAGAAGCGAGAAGAAACGTGCTTATTGGTGATCAACAATACTAACAGCAAATTAGGTCCATCGAACCTAACTATCGGCGCAGAATATCTGAAGTTATCGCATCCAGCAAACAAGAAACTTCCTTTCTTAGCTGATTGCCTCGAATTGAATACTGACAAAGAATTTGGTCGACACATCATCACGAAAACTGCATTGCAACCTGGAGACGTCGTTTGCTGTGAAGAACCTTTCATGAAGTTACTTTTGCCTTCTCATCGATTCAAGTATTGCGCAACTTGCTTAAACGACAATTTCTTGGACCTCTTTCCATGCAATGACTGTACTTCAACGATGTTTTGTTCTGAAGAGTGTGCTAGAGTTGGCCAAGAAAAGTTTCACAAGTTCGAGTGTACAATCATCGATAAGCTGAATGTCGACTTTTGCACAGAGCTTAATACCTTGAGAACTTTCTTCGAAGCACTATATGTCTGCGATGGCGACTTAAAGGAACTCGAAGCGTTGATTGGAGAGGACCAAGACTCTTCAATGACTGTTTTCGACTACGAACTTCCGGTCGAAGCTAAAACTGTACTCAAAGCAATTGACGCTTTATCAACAAATGAAAATAAATACAACAGAGATGAAATTTTCAAACAAGCTGGAGCTGTTGCAATCGTATGCGATTTGTTTCTGAAACAAACAAAACTCGGAGAAATTCTGGTCACAAGAAATGATAAAGACTTCTTTTACTCGTTTGTCTTTAAATATAGTCAAATTGCTCTCGTCAACTACCATGGACTTCATAACGGCGTTATAAATAAATCTGAGGAAGAATCAAATCCACAATACGGAACCGGATGCTTCCCTTTCTGCTCTCTCTTGAACCATTCATGTGCTCCAAACATTTTTCGTATAACTTCTGATTGCAAGAGCTATCTTGTCATCATTCGACCAGTTCGTGCTGGTAGACAACTCTTCGACAGTTATGGTTACAAACATCGCTTCAAAAAACTGCAGCAACGTCAAATTCCAATAATGATTCAATATAAGTTTAAATGTTCATGCGAAGCTTGTGAAGGAAATTATCCTCATCGCGAAGAAATGATATCCAAAGATCCTCGCTTTCAGCAGATCATCTCGAATGACTATGACAACCTGAATTTCGATCTCGCTAGAAAGAACTTCAAGTCATACTGCAACTACTTGAAAAAAATGGATCGTATAAATCCAAGTTCTGAGATCAGCTATGTTCAAGACTGTTTCGAACAATGTATTAGAATTTTCGCTTCCTCAGACTTCAAAATAAAACTTTGTGAAGATTAATTTCTTATTCTAACATTAAAGACTAAATAAATAAATTTAGACACAATAAAAATCGTCTTTAGTTTATTTTCACAGCAACTACCTAAACGAGCATCCTGCTTAGTAAATAGTAAAATTGCCAGTTAGCCATTGCTTCCAGAAGAGTTCTGATAATTTCTTCCTTTTCAGTTGCTATAATTTTTCAAATTCATTTTGGAGAACATGATTCATTCTTTGTAGACTTTTGTAGAGAAGGAAGTTTTAATGAAAATCGAATAAAACTAAATTTAAACTTAAACAAAATGTCGCAGAGTAGCATTTTAAAATGTATTCACAAGTTAAATGACTCATTGGCCATTTCTGGTAAAGTTGACGCTATTAGAAAGGATTTTGGCCAGATAAATGAGAATTCGGAGCGCGTCAGATTTTTGTTGAAACTTTTTGAAGAATTTGAGATCAAAGTCGAAGGAAAGCCGAAATTAGAGAAGAACAATGCGATCGCTGAATCATGTCGCACAAAAGGCAATCAATTCTTTGAGAAGAAGCAGTTTCTCAATTCACTTTCGTCTTACAATGAAAGTTTGTGTTTCGCTGAGTCAGGTAAAATTACTGATGTTTCACATAGTTTTGATAAAAGCTCAAAATAAGAAAAACCCACGCTTTTTATGTTTTAATAATGCATTGAAAATTCTGTTTACTTTTATTTCCAGGATCCAAACATATTGCTCTGGCCTACGCAAATCGTTCTGCTGTCTACAGTGAGCTGAAACTGTATGAAAAATGTTTGAAGAATATCGAGTTGGCGAAATCAAATCACTATCCCAATCTCGATAAATTGAAGAAGCGAGAAGAAACGTGCTTATTGATGATCAACAATACGAACAGCAAATTAGGTCCATCGAACCTACCGATCGGCGCAGAATATCTGAAATTTTCGCATCCAGCAAACAAGAAACTTCCTTTCTTAGCTGATTGCCTCGAATTGAAGATTGACAAAGAATTTGGTCGACACATAATCACGAAAACTGCATTGCAACCTGGAGATGTCGTTTGCTGTGAAGAACCGTTCACGAAATTCCTTTTCTCGGCTCATCGATTCAAGTATTGCGCAACTTGCCTAAACGACAACTACTTGGACCTCTTTCCATGCAATGACTGTACTTCAACGATGTTTTGCTCTGAAGAGTGTGAACGAATTGGAAAAGAAAAGTTTCACAAGTTCGAATGTACAATCATCGATAAACTGAATGCCATGTGCTTAAAGGATCTGGGTATCGCCTCCAGAACCTTCTTCGAAGCACTATATGTCTGCGATGGCGACTTAGAGGAACTCAAAGCTTTAATCGGGGAGAACAAAGGTTCTTCCATGACTGTTTTCGACTACGAATTTCCGGTCAAAGCTAAAACTGTACTCAAAGCAATCGATGCTTTATCAACAAATGAAAATGAAAGAGACGAAGGAGACATGTTTAAACGAGCTGGTGTCGTTGCAATCGTATGCGATTTGTTTCTGAAACAAAGTAAACTCGGAGAAATTCTGGCAACAAGAAATGATGAAGACTTCTTTTACTCGTTTGTCTTTAAGCACAGTTTAATTTCTCCCAACAACTGCATGTCACTTAACAACAGCTTTGTTAGTACATCTGGATACTTCGGTTCGGCAAGATTCGCTTTCTGTTCTCTCTTGAATCATTCATGTGCTCCGAATCTTATTCGTGTACCTTCGGATTCCAAGATGTATATCGTCATCATTCGGCCAATTCCTGTTGGCGGACAACTTTTTCACAACTATAGTCACCATCACTCCTTCCAAATACTACAGAAACGCCAAACTCAGTTGAAGGATGATGTAAGTTATAAATAGTTTGATATTGTAAAATTTTTGAGTTAAATTTTTCATCTCATTTTTAGTATAAGTTCAAATGCTCGTGCGAAGCTTGTAAGGGAAATTATCCTCTCTACGAGGAAATGTATCCAACCGATCCTTACTTCCCTAGATTTGTCTCGTACGACTTTCAAGTCTATAATTTCGAAATCGCTAGAAAGAACTTCAAGTCATACTGCGACTACTTAAAGAAGATGGATGGTGAATATCCAACTATGGAGATCATCGCTGTTCAAGCTTGTTTTATACAATGCTTCACAACTTTCTCGACTTCAGACTTCAAATTAAAACTTGGTGAACATTAATTTCTTGTTCTAACATTAAAGACTAAATAAATTTTGCTACGATAAAAAACATCTTTATTTTATTTTTGCAAACGATATTTTCCTAAGAATATATTTTTCTTCGTGATTAGCAACATGGAGACGTCGTTTTGTTTATTGAATAAACTTTCATGAAGAAATCCCTAATCAAAGAATCGAGAAACGATTGAATTCTGAATTTGTGCTACCTTCACAATCAAACAGTACTACTAATACAAACAAGAAGTAAAATCTAACCGATCGGAGAAACTTTTTATTCAATATATCCTCACAAACGGCAGTAAATAATTTAAAATGGCTCAGGAAAACCAGCAATTGACTAATATTCTTGAAAAAATCTATTTCCACGATTTTTCGGACCCATGGAATATCAAAGAAGCGCAATTAACTCTTCTCGAGTAAGTATCTAATTAAAAACAAAAAATTTCACAAGAATCTAATTTAATTTAATTACAGTCGCGCTACTGGAGAACAAATTGCTCGAATTGCATATGAGAAGCAATGGTTGATGCCTACATTGCTCGTTAATGTAGATACGGTAATCGACGAGTACAATACTAAAGTCCAAAGTAAGATTTTGAATTTAGACCGAATATTTTTTAGGTTAAGCATTTATAATAAATTTTCTTCTGATTTAGAACAATTGTTACGAGATATCAAGAAGATAAATTTTGATCTCATTTCTCTTTCGCCTCGAGAAAATAAGCGTAAAAGAGTTAAGTTGGATTTCGATGAAGTTGAGCGTCGTTTGCTTCAGGAAACAATCGATGAAACAGTTGAAGGCATTGCTATGGAATCTGACGATGAATCTATAATCAACATTAGTGATGAATTGAAGCGCCGTAATATCATAATCCCAGATCGTTTAACTATTGGTAAAGCGAGTCCATCTTATCAAAGAGATGAGTTTTCTGAAGCTCTAGCCAACATAAGCTTACGTGAATTTACGCCGCAAACTCCTTACGACGTTCACTCTGACTTGGGAAATGAGCAATTTGGTGAACTTAACCTGATGCAGCTTGGTGAAGCTGGAATGCTTGGAGGTACCGATGGTAAAATGGTTTATCGCACAATGAAAGAACGTGAACGTAATGCTAATCTGGCTGAAGATAATCAGCAGACTCCAGAGCCAGGACCTAATGTCGTTTCAACTCATTCTCACATTTCGCCGAAAGTTTTCGAAGCACTTCGAAGAATCTCAAACACACAAATGATCGATTCTATTAATCAGCAAGAACCTTTGATTGAAGGAGTACAATCACAAGTGTCAATAAAATTGACAGATATGAGCCAAACTGAAACGCAAAGAACTCAAACTGTTGGTCAAGCTCAAGCTTCAGCTCCAGATGTTTCCAATATGTCTTTCCAACATGTGTCGCGACGCGAAATGTTTGACCGCCTTCAAAAAGAGGTTCAAGAGGCAGTCATTGCAAAAAAATTAGCTAAGAATGGAAAAGTTCGACGCCGACAGAGACGTGTCTCGCCTCAACCGCGTTCAATAAGCAACAGAGAAGACGAACTTGAAATCTTTCCTCCATTGATCCGTCATAAACGTAAACCACGAATTCCTAAACTCAACTTGCCAGAAACCAAAATGAATCTTATTCTTAACGTTTTTGACGATTTCGATCACTACGTGGATGATGACCCACTCTGGACTCAAACACGCGGTACTCAAGAAGATGAAGTCATGTTGGATCATCATTTTGGACCACGTATTTCAACAGAAGCACGCGCAAGTACAGCAGAAATATACGCAAGTCCAGCAAAACGTCAGCGAACAGAAAGAAGTTCGATTCCAGATCATCAGTTGGCAGAACTAAGTCAAGTATCTGATGCCAAGAGACTTACTTTCCAACCTGAGATAACATCTACAGTAAGAAAACTAACTGAAGACGATATCGAGCTTGCTCAATTGCAAGAATCAGCTTTACCTAGAGAAGAGATCATCCAGGTTGATACCGTCATTGGTAACATGAGTCGCTCCAGACACCCTCAGAGTGAAGTAGTCGCTAGTCCTCAGGCTCAAGCTGAAGTTGCTGAAAAGCTCTACGAATGCAGTAGTGGTCGCTATCAGTTGGGCACAACAACTTTCGTTGACCTTAAAAGAGGAGATGGAACAAAAGATCGTCAGTCTTTGTACGCAATGGAGGTGAGACGAGTTTTTTTTTTCAAATTGATTTTTATTTCAATATCTTTCACAGACTGTGGCATTTTATATGCAAATTCGTTTCATCCTGACTCGAAATCAATGGAGAATGAAATTTACTGATTTGCTTCCTCAACTGTCATTGCTGAATGCTGCTGCTGATGATAAAATCAAAGAATCACGCATCACGACACTTTCTGACTATGGTCTTCTAAAGCTTCACTGGGATGACGTAGAGGACAAGATAAACGACGTAGAAATCATAACTAACTTGTAGAACAATATTGTCATTAATTTCTGAAAATAAAAGTTTATCTGTTTATGCTTGAAACATTTTCTATGTCATCAAGTTCTTCTTGAGTTACGCTCAAAATAAAATTATTTATAAAAAAATGTACAAGAAATTTCTTTTATCATTAGCGTCGAACGAGCTACAGCCACGAAGGTCGAACAAAGTCTCGATAGGTTTAGCGGCCTTGGAACGTTGAGTAACATGGAAGAGTTTTTCGAAAGCTTGGAAATGTGCCGAGGGAAGTGTCATGAATCCGAGAACAAGTGCGCCGTTTGGTAAGGCAAACGATTTATTGCTTGGATTCCAAGGCAACCTCAAAACAGTTGTCACAATGATTGCTCCGTAATAAACCATTTTTCATGGAAAATGTCCGAAGCTGTCAGAACCGACTCATGAGACCATCAATCGAGCTCATAATCATTTGCACACTTTACCCTTTCTGACGTCAAACGACGAATCAATTGAATTCTAATGCGAAACGCTTGTGAGATTGGAAGAAACTTTTTTAATATATGGGACTTGAGATGACTCGATGAAAACAACGAGCGGGAAAATCCTCATCTTATCTTTCACCTCAAACCTCTTTTTCAGTGAGTGCGTGCACAGAATAGAAAGCAAGTCGAGCGGAAAAACCACAAAATTGATTTTGAGCGAAAATCTTAAATTTGACGTAACAAGAGGATGATGAGGATGAAGCTTCTGTTGGGGAGATGTTGGAATCATTTCGTTTATATGAAATTATCCTCCTCTCGGTCGTTCGTTTAGAACAAAGCGAGTAAGCAAACAATGTTTGACACCACGTCGAACAACGCAGTGCCAATTTTATGTGGCGGCTCGGCAATCTCGACTCAATTATCATCGGAAAGTCGGGGAGGAGGTAAACGATAATGTTCAATTTGAAATTGATGACAAGCTCTCATTGAATTAAATTTGGCATTACGATGTAATGTTCAGTCCATTAAGCACATTGGCAACAGATTATGTCGAGAGATGCATGGAGAACAGAGCGAGGAAACTTTCATCGTTACAACTTTGTAGGTTTTACGCGCTTTCGAAATTAATTTTTGCTTCGTTTGTTTCTTCGTTCGGTTTTTATTCTTATTGGCTGGATGGCATAAAAATTATCATTTTCATAAATTACAGGCAATTATCGTTTACGCAGTGTTTTACGAGTCGATACGCCTGCTGTTTACTCCTCCTCTTCTTCTTCCTCCTCGACCTTAACGACTCGCTTTGGTGGCCGCGATGGACGACGTCTTTGTGAAACTGATTCCTTTTTCTTTGGAGCCACTGTTGGTGGGAATTCCAATTCCTCAAGTTCTTTGTCTGTTAAACGATCTTTGTAGAAATCAACGCTGAAAACGAGAATTTATCTTTAAACGTTCATCGCAATTTTCTTGTTGTCCTTACCAATCCGGAACATTTCGTGGCCAATCACACGTTTTTGTTTTGTCGTTAAACACTTGACCGAGCTTACATCCGTTACGACGAGGAATGTCACCATTGATACAAACATAGAAGTATTGACAATCTTCGGGATCGGAATATCTCGGATGTGAGACAGCGACTGATTCGTTGACCTTCTTACACGTGAACTGGAAAACATCTAAAAAGGAGACAGATTAGTCAACAAAGTTCTTAATAGAAAAGATTAGAAATTTACCCTCAGATGAGCATCCGATTTTCTGTGCTTGATCAGGCCACGTGCATATTCCAGTTTTTGGATTGAATACAAGTCCTGCTGGGCAAGTGATTGCATTGAACATTCCTAGAAGAAGAGACAGTTTGTATTTGACTTCTAGCTGCGAAGTTATTGTTAACTCACCGCTCACACAGTAGAAAAATTTATCGCAAACCTTCGCGTCGTGATGTCCAAAGTATCCATTCTGTCTTGGACAGTTTGGCGAAGGAATGGGAGTTTCTAAAATTGGAAAAATTTTAATCTAGAATTCGATTTCTCCTGTCAACATGACTCACGTAAGTTTGACCTTTTACTGCAATCGATGTTGTAGGGAAGGTCACACTTCTCTACGTTGACGTCATAGTCGTTAAAAACAAGCCCATCGGCACAAAGTCTCTCTGATAAAAGAATTTATTGTCGCATCATAAAACCAAATATTACACAAGCAATCTCACCCTCAATCTGCCCATCATTACAAGCGTAGTACTTATCACATTGATCAGCATCGGCGAAATATCCGTTGGGATCAGGGCATTGCTCCGAAGTTCCATCGTCATCATCTTCGTCAATTTGTGCTGGAGCTTTTGTCGTTGTTTTCGTTGTTTTATCGCGCTTTCTCGTTCTCTGGAATCGCTCAGTCGTTTCTGTTAGAACGAGGCCTACAAAAATTGAATTACATGAAGTTTAATTATAACGGGAAGTCTTATCGTTAGAAACATTCCCCCAACCACTCGCCATCGATAAATAAAATTTATTAATTATTTCTTTTTCTTTTCTCGCGTCCTTCGTTCTCCCTTTGAACGTACGTGCTATCGAACGATGTTCTAATAAATCCAACCTTCCCGGAAAAAAGCGAAAACTTATCACTTAAACCTCTTGGTTATGAGATGGCGGAAAAGTTTGTCGGTTCAATGATTTATGGATGCTCATCGTCTTCGATGTAAGAGAGTTTCGAATTATAAACGCACGCGAGGCTTCAGGAATAAATAATATTGAAGCGGATTATAAAACGCTTCTAAATCTTTCTCCTCTCACGGAGACATGGCCTTGAGATGGAAATCACGACGTTCACACACACGCTGAAGTCAGAATAAATTAAGAAGCTTTCAGCTTGGAGTGGAAAGGAATTCGAGCGAGGTTTCCATCTTTCAATCCACACCGGAAGTGGTTTCTTCCAAAACAAAGAACTTTCTCAACCATCAACCTCGACGCATTAAGAGATTGCTGAGATTGTCTGGGGAGGGTTAATTGAATTCCATCGAGGCGCTTCGGTTTGAGGTTGAATTCATCTCCATTATATTAACGGTCCGCGTTCACGTGAACTGAATGCTCAATGAACTTGATTGAATGGTTTGCGGGTGTCAAAAACTCACAACGGACAGCAACGTGACCGTTTAACCTTTTTTTTTTTGGTATACATCGGCCGATCAGTAATTAAACGAGAAATTGGATTTTGATCCTGAAATCGCAATGGATACTAAATTGAAAGAGCGTCAAATGGACTCACATCGTAATTTGTGCTTTTGCACGCCGTGGATATTACAAAGCTTCAGTAAACAATCCAAAAGCAGAACAATAAAGCTTTCAGAGCTGCACTACAGTTCATACTTCCACGAATTCTTCGGAACAAAAAAACAAAATTGTTTGTTTGCTTGTGCAAAACAAAACAAAAAAAAAAGGCAACGGAGAGAGCAAGAGCGAAAAAGTCGAGCGAAGGGAATGAGAAATATTGGAAATTACAACCGGTTGACCTTTGTCGATTGATAAACCACAAAGCGGAGTGAAAAAACTCGTATTTGTTTAGATCCGAAAGCCGATGCAACCACATTACAATACATTTTCCACAAACAAAAAGCAAATTGACTTGTTGCTTATGCATTTTGGATCCAGATTCGATTGCACTTATTTTGCTCGAGGAAGTTTTCAACTTGTTGAGCGTTTAATGAGGCTTCTAAGTAGTTTAGCTTCAAGGTTCGTTTCTTCGTGAGTGTCGGAAATTTTTTTTTTGTGTGTTTTCCAAATTGATATCTCCCAAACACCTGATGTAACTCATTATGACACGACGAATTTCGAAGTGGAAACTTTCACTTTCTCACAAAGTTCATTGCAATCCCAGCGACGAGTTAAAGTCGTTTGACGGGAAGTTAATGTTGAGTTGGAAATTCATTTTAAATTCTCACCAAAAAACAAACTTAATACTAGAAACTTGACGAGAGTTGGTGCCATTCTGATCAACAGTTTAACGCAAACTGATCAAATCGCGAATGAATACATTTATTATAGTCCGGACTTAGTGGTTTCTGTTTTGGTGTTGACTCTAAAGCTGAGAAGAGAAAAGAGAAAAAGAAATCCCAGCAAAGACACTTCGAAAGCTTTTCCTCATATCTCGACATCTCAATCGTCATGAGCCAACTATCAGCTGGGGCTAGAGCATTGAAAGCGAAAGTATAAACATTGGGAAAGGGTAAATACGAATCGCTTGAGTGTTTGCGTGTTGCTCGTGTCAATATCAGGTCTTGTCTTTGAAGAAGAAAATCGTTCGATCGTTGACTGTTGTGAATACGAAAGCCAATAGCAAATTCTATGCAAATTGGATTGAACAGTTAATTCATTCTTTTGTTCATTGAACCCTCTTAGACGATTTAGAAACCACAATTATTGCTCTTAGATTATTGAGAAGTATGATTAGGGAAATGAGAACATAATTGAGTGCTTCATTCATCAAACATTATTCATCACCACAAAAATGTTCTTCGCAAAATTTTTTCATCTGTACTAAGCTCACAAATTAAAGATCCACTTAATTACGTTCAATCGCAGGAGAAAAGAATTTTAATCTATTTGAACAGTTCACTCGTTCTGTTCTATCAAAGATAAATGTTTTTTCACCAGAAGATTTCATATTCAAATAGGATTTCTCTCGAGAGCGGTTGAGATAATTTAATTTGCTCGTTTTTGTAAAGGTCGCTGAGTTCAGAAGCTTTTTCTCATCTAGCGTAGCTGAATCGGAATTTTATCAAACTAAAACACCATCGCTTGCACAAAAAATAATTCTCAGGTGACGTGATTACAGAAGAAACCCGGAAAGTTTTTTATTTCTTCTGTTTGATCATGATTCAGAGAGCTGAGTGAGGATACGAATGTTTTTGAAAACTTTTCCTTCTCTCTCGTAAGTAATCTCCAGTTAATCCATAATCAAATGTTTAATTCCAATGGAATTTTCCCGGAAGAAAAAGTTTAGACTGAAAATTTAATTCGAATTCTCTAAAAAAGAAAAACTTTCACTCGAGAATGCTTTAAGCCAAATTTTTCTTGTGAGGATTTGAATAAATTATGAATTTAACGCAATTATGCACGACGCTTACGGCTTCGGAAGGATTTAGCAACCACTCCACTTAAAGATTCTCTCTCTCGCTGAGGTGGCGTATGAGAAGTTTTAATGAATTTAAATCGAGCAAGCCGTTCACGTGCGAGTGCTGGAAATGATTCAACTGTCACGTACTTTTATGTGGATAAATTTAAATATGAATTATTTACGAACGATTTCTTCTGCTCGGCGATTTTAAGCCGACGAGGACTGAGAGCTTCGGGAAATGTTTCCCATTTTCCTGTAGAATGCAAATCGGTGAGATTGCCTAAGCATTTTCACGCATGAGAAAATAAAAATCACAAAGTAATAAAAATTACATTTTCTCGAAAAAGAAAAAGGAAGATTTTCACGTCGCTCCCAATTCAACAAAGCGAAAACTTTCTCAAGTGGAAACTCACTTGTTAGTAATACATGAGAATGCATTAAACATAAAACGAGAGAATCAATAACATCCTCCTTTGCTTTTATGCTCGCAGATGAACGCACGATGGATTCTAGCCCACGCCAAATATCAATATTGCAGAACGGTCCGATTACAAAGGAACTCACTCCGGCGAGAGCTTAAATACTCACGTCGCCTTCGTAACGAAGGAAATTTATTTATTTTCATTAAAACGTGATTTGGCTATCCCAACAATCGAACTTCTTGACATCCCTTGAACCTTTTTTCGCCCCGACATTCGGCTCCTTAAAGCTCTCAATCCGAAAACCCTTTAAGAGAAACTCTTTGTAATGTTTGTTCAAACGACTTCATCTCCTCGTTTCGCTAGATGAAAACAATTGACACTCCTGATGTTAATCCATTTAGGACGAGCGAGTGTAATCTGCATGTTTACTTTCATTCTCAGGGTATGATTTATATTCGGACCTTCGGGTAAAATTTCAAGCTCTATAAACTTGACTACGCGTGAGAGGAGCTTCGAAATGGAAAACTAAATAAAT
The DNA here is from genome assembly GCA_033063855.1 of Smittia aterrima. Lineage (NCBI taxonomy): Eukaryota > Metazoa > Arthropoda > Insecta > Diptera > Chironomidae > Smittia > Smittia aterrima. Next base: position 16,381,332 of record CP093831.1, on the reverse strand, counting down.
AAAATTGCCTCCTTCACCGGGGAAAAAAAGTCTCTCTCAAAGCAACAACAAAACGTTTAGGTCGAGAGGGGGAAGATGCAAATATTTTCTTAAATCATTGAGCGCGCAAGTGGAAGAAAAATGTTAATGTATGTCAAAGTGTTTTGAAACTTCGCCCGAGATTTTTGTTTGCTTCAAAAAAAGAGTGTCGCAAGGAAAGAGCCTACGGAACATTTTGATGTCAAGTGAGTGAGACCATAAACTTTTCCTTCGCCACCAACAGATTATGGTTGGGAACGTTTCCTCTCCGCCAACTAAATCAAAATGAAGAACAGCTTTCGTTGGCTTTTGCTTCTTGAGGCGTAGAAGGATGTGCGAAAGGATAAGTTTAATCTGAGCGACGACGAAGAAATAAAATTGAATGTGCTTTAGCTTGCTTGATAGCTTTTTTTTTCTTGATAATGCTTGTTTCCTTCACAAATTTCCGACAGAAAGCCCATAAATAAATTTTCTTCGTTCTCAATTCAAGCTAGAAAAAGAGAAAATTGCCAATTCAGTGTTCCGGTTACGACATGAATGATGGGCTTTCATGTGGGACAATGGGTTTGACCTCTGGAAGTTTAAAGTTGATGATGGGAAAACTTTCGGAGCTTTGCGTCATTAAGGATTCGAGAACTTTTCTGTTAGCCTGAGACTTTGTGTTTCAATTGGTCAGAACAAAACTAATTTGACCGCTTTTATGTGCAAACAAGCGAGAAGTTAAGAGCGAATGTAATTGTGAGAAAGGTGATCCGATCAGATGCTCTCATGCGAATAAATATATTTTTTCGGAGAACTCCATCGAGTGGAAGATTCAAAGTCAAATCAATATTCCGCTCAATCGAACTTTTCTACATCTAAATACGTCACTGAATTTCGACTGAAGCAAATCTCTCTTTAAATCTTGGAATCTTACTTGGAACATCCATAATTCTGCGTATGGGAAAAGAAGTCTAGACTTTCTTAAATCCAGTCTACATGCAAATATTAAAAGGCATTTTGATTGATGCGTTCAATCATTCGAGATAAAAGAATTCTTCTTTGATTACCTTACCAAATTATCGAAAGATTTGATCATGATTGAAAACTCATTTCAGATTTATTTATTGCGAGAGTAAACTTTTAATTCGAATTTGAATTTTATGAAAATCTGAAGAGCTCAGAAAAATGGAATTTTCATACTTTCAGTCGTTGAAGTATAAAATGTTTTAAAATTGATTAAATGAATAATTTCAATGAGAAATAGTTTTTGAAAATATTTTGATGTGATCGATTGATTACGGGCCATCAATTTCTCGAAGGCTTTAAATTACTTTTGTTTTATGTTCTTGAAACTAAATTCAATTTTCTAAAACATTTAAAATTCAATTTTCAAAAATTAATTAAAATGTAAATTGTTTACAATATGCTGAAACATATTAAAACTTTTTACATGTTTACACTGTAAAGCTTCACCTAAAGTTTGTGAGATATCTCTGAGAGAGAAACATGATGAAACTTAAAGCTCTCAAAGTAAAAACTTTTCTTTCTCTCGTAATCCTCTGCGAGGAACACTGAGAAGTGATCAGCCGTACAAAAGAGACGGCGATCAAAACTTAAATCTCTAAAGCGTTCAACTGTAAGCAACAAATAATCATTTTATTGCTCGCGAGCTTTTGAAGCTTTGATTAAAAAACTTTTTGCCCGTTCGTGTTTCTTCTCCCACTTCTCGTGAACTTTTCAAAGAAACTCTGACCGCAAAGTTCGGTTCTTCGCAACCAGGGTGTTAAAAACAACAAGTTTATACGTCTTGAATCAACGAACACTGTTTGAATGTAAAATTTGCAAACTAAATGTCGTGAATAACAACACCAATATAAAAGATTTTTTCCTGCTAACCATCGTGACCCATGTCAGAGCAAGAGTAGCGTGAAACTTTTTACGAAAGGGAAATAATGCCTTTTTATAAACTCGTTTACCCAAACGTGCCATCTCCGAATTGATATCTCTCTACAAACACAGTTTCCTCATTCTTGGGTTAGAATGGATGGAGACTCGAGAAGCGCTTGTTTCGGTGTGAAATTGATTCAACTCTAAACATAAACTTTCTTTACTCGTTTCATTCGGTTGACTGTTAGGTATCAGAGAGAAGATTCTTCAGAAGAAGTCTCAGAAAGAAAAACTTGTTTTCATTGAATTAAATCCGGCAGGCGAAGAGAAAAAGATTGAAAGCTTTTGCTTCATCTGACAGCAGCATTAAAAAGTTAGTCGCGTGCTTATCGAAATAGGCGAAAATGTAATCTAAACAAAGTGTGGTAACTATCACAACAGAATGCTTTTAATAACTTTATTAAACTTACATGGCTTCCCTCACTACGCTGTTTACGTTTCGAACAATGAATACGTTCAGCTTGATTAAGCAGCATCAACAGAAGCCAACGAGGAAAAGGGAAACTTGGTTTAATTTAACCAGACCATAAATGTTATTCCTTTCAAGATTTCTCCCGCCTTGCTCTTTCTCATCTGCTTTACCCTTCTCGCCATGCACAGCGTAATCTCGTCGAATACATATTTGAAGATTTTATTAAAGCAGCAAGCAGAAAGCATCTGCCAAATCCAAATTATTTCTGAGAATGACAAGATCTAAGTCGCTGCTTCTTCCTATATCAGAAGCCATTATGGGAACTCGTATGAGACAAATGCTTGCCGTCAACACAGAAATGAAACTTATGGATTTTTTTTACCCCGCAACACATACATGAGCGGCTTTGACTCATGTAGATATCTGGCTCTCTCTCATTCCTCCTTCCGGCACTTTTCACTTCCATAGTTTTTATTAAAATATCTCGAGAGGGTGAAATTGCTGAACGAACGAAGTGAAAGAGGTAAAACAAGGCCGAACACTCAAGCGTTTTAATCGCAAAGCATTTCTCCTCATGAACTCCCCCGCGGTGAGTTGAAAGTGAAAGGTTAAGTTATGAGATTAGTGCAGTCAGACAGAGAAATATTGCGTTGCTGTTGAGAGCAGCAACCTACGTACATAGCAGCAGCCTCCGTCGCTTAATGAACGAGACATTTCTGCTTTTTATGATCGCACATATTTTCCATTCTCTTCGCTCGTAATGTCTAAGAGAAAGAAACACATTAAGATGAGGTTTCGTTTCTCATTTTCCCGTGCCATTTATTCCCATTAACAAATTTTCAATTTGAAATAGCGAAAGCGTGAAAAGTGACGTGAAAATTTCATTACCGCACGAACATACATTCAACTTGAAATAGCTCGGAGAATAAATTTACCGAAGCGATTGAATTACTTCCTTTGCGTTCTCGCACATAAAACGATGAGAGCAGTCTTTCTCATTACAATACTTCCTCGAAGAGATTCGATATATTGATCCGCTTCCGGTAATTCTCTTAAAGCGAAGGTCTCCATCGAATCAGATATCGTTAAATTTTATTGTGTTTGCTCTCCTTCATCCCGGATTTCGTTACGTGATGTTATCGTGTTTTCTGCAATATTCTGTCACAAGTAATTCCATTGTGAGTCGCAGGTATCGAGGGATATTTGCAGATGACATCGCGTTACTTAAAACACAAAAAAAAGCTTTCAAAAAAACATGACGAGAACTTCAAACGCAGCCTCGAAGGGATCCGCTCGCTTTTATTGATCTTTGACTCGTTGAATGAAATCTTTCATTCGTTTTACTGCTTCAGGTCTTCACTTTTGACTTTAACAATTTAAAAAGCATTTTTCTGCTCTATGTACTGCATGTCAGCTTGACTAAATGTTTTTAATCGAAAAATAAACTTCATGCAAACAGGAGAAAAACTTTTTCATAAAACATTTTTTTTTTGTTCATCGTTGATGTTAGCAAATGATTCTGAAAGCTACCTCTTTGTTAAGGGTTCTAAGCAAAAGCATACACGCCTCAAACTTAAGATTTTACTTGAGAAAACTTTTAATGATTTTTGATACCTGCAGCACATTAGACTTCAACTTTTCTTTGCTCCCTCCTCATGCTTATTGAAAAAAGTTTTCGTTGTGTTATCAAAAAAGTTCCTCAAGCTGAAAAAACTCTTTACTGCAAGATGTTCTGTGTCAAGTTCTTATTTTCCTCATCGTTCGCGGTACTAAAACGATGTGGAGCGTTCTTGATTGTATTCAGAACGTTCCTCACGCTGGGGTTGATTGTATGCTCCGACCGCCGACCGCTCCCTCCTGATTCCGCAATCGTTGGCAATGTCGTGTTATTGTTCCTTTTAAACGATCCTAACCGGAGAGAACGTGACAGAGAACGCGAGAGCGGTCGTAGCCGCTGCATCGTTGAGGACTGCGATGTGCTCGGTGAAGACGTTGACGTCTCGGTTGCTTTCCTTTCCAACAGTGAAGTTACTAATTTATCAAGCAGAGCCAAGTCAGCGTCACTTCTAGATTTTCCGCTCGCAGCGCCACTTCCTGGTCCCGTAGCCGTTGGCAAAACTTCGGAGAGCTGAAAGGAGTCGGAATGAAGCAGCTTCGAACCATTTATCATCATTAAGAAATAGTTTAGGGAAATTTCCTTCCTCGTGTTTACAGCTTGTTCTTGAAGACGTCAGTGGGAAGGATGATGGCAATTAGGATCGTAAATTAATTACCTCCGTTGCAGCATTTGCTGAGTAGCTGATTCGTTTGATTTTTCTCAACGTTGCATCGTCAACAGCTTCCAACAGAGCTTGCTCGAGACTTTCAAGGTTCTTCGACGTCGGTAATAAATCGTCGTACCTGCAGTGATGGCGTGAGCCAAAGAAACAATGAGAATGACTAATTTCGCAAGGTGGTGATTTAAATGTGTGCAATAATGAGGCGTTAATGTTTTTCGAACGTGCAAATTGCTCTCGAGCGACATTTCCGAAAGGAAAAACAATTCTCCGCTTCGCTCATCCGCTTCAAAAAGCTATTAAATTTTCCTCACGATATCCCTTAATACTCACGAGCTCTTGTTTAAAGTGTTCTTACGACGTATAGTCGAGCGATTTATTTTCCTCGCCGTTCGGATATCAGTTTCCCAAAATCTGAAAGGAGAAAAAAAAGAAGCAGAGAGTGAGAGAAAGAGAAAATTATTATCATAGCAAGCTGGTTAGAGCTTCATTCATCATGAAGAGCTCTTGAAATCCGTTCGTCGACAACGTTGTTCGAGGTAATTTGTATGTTAGCTTCGTTCGGATCCGAACATAATAAATATCAGTGACGATGTGATGAAAGAAAGATCAGCAAATAGCATTGAAAGTGAGATATTATCGTATGAATATTTCATCAAGTCATCGAGAAGAGTTAGATCTCAATGTGGCGCACATGCACAAAGAGAGAGATAGAAGAGATTCTTTACCTTCTTAAGTCTGGACTCGATGTGTATGGTGCAGCAACTTCCTTGATCTTTAGGACGATAATCGCTGTGATAAAAATACAAATCACGTTTACGACAGTTAATAAGCCTGACATGATTCCATTAATAAAGAATTCAGTTGGAATATAGTCGGTGTAAACTGGTACATAAGATGAGTTGCCTGTGTACCCTTCGCCTTTTAGATGTGGAATTTTTTTGTCGCCATAGATCAGCCAGATGCAAGCTAAAGCCCTGATGAATGGCGTTGAAAGAAAGAACATTTTTCGCTTGCTTTTAGAGAAGAAAATTCCAGTGAGAAAGTATTTTTCAACGTTACCAAAAGAGTCCCTGTTGACGAGACGTTTAATTAAAACATATTTCGGGCTTGTTTGAAGCTCAACGTACACAATTAACGACTGGTGGAAGAAGGGAAGCACTAATCGCCACGCCAATCAAAGGTCCAGCGGAGCCTTGCAATAAAGCGAGAGCAACACCACTGCCAGACGTCAATGCCCATAGCACCCCCATCCACAGACTTCGGTAGTTGCCCCTTAGATATTTTAAAAATAAACAAAAGATCATTTATCTTTGTTTTCGGTTTTTTGTGCTTTCCCAGCAACATTAAAAGTTATTTGTCGAAAAATCAGTTTTCCTCTCTTTCTCACTCTTATTTTGTGTGAATGGAAACCCTTTTGGTTGATGGCGAGGGAAGCAGGAGCGGTTAGCGTACGTACCTTCCTTTCATTTCCTCGGTTGGGAAGTCGCCGAAGCCCCAGGGCATTTCTGTCGTCCCAAGGATCAACCCGAATATAAAACCAAACAAAACAGAGATGAACATTCCCAGCGCCAGAGAAATGAAGCCAACTTTCTGTAAATTATAAATGCAAAAAATAATTTCGTTTCATTGAAAATTGTTATGTTTGAAAATATAAGCAGAAAAGAGAGGAAGCGTCGGAAGGCGAAGGAAAAAAAAGTCTCTTACGACGAGCTCCCAATCCGAGATGATGGTGCCAAATGTAATCGACATGACCGGGCCCATTAGCGGTGAAACAAGCATCGCTGCCACGATGTTGGAAGCTGAAATTGTAATTAAGTTTTTATGTCTCTAGCGCTTAATGTGAATTTCATCAAGACTCGAAACTTTGACAGAAAGAGTTTTGTTCTCATGAGAGAATGAAAACTTTATTTTAAACTCAAAACCTTTATCTTCTTACCATTATTCTCAACTAGACCCAAAGCTGCCAGGGAGCTTAAAAACGAGACGAATTTAATCAGAAAGGAAAGCACCTCCGATGAGAGTCAAGGTAAGGTACTCACTCGGCCGTAACAATCAATAGCAAATAATCAAATGTTAAACTTCCGCCTGATCTCACTCCATCAACAACTTGTTTAACAGTCAATTTAGATTTTATTGACTCAACGAATTCGTTCCACTTTGTATTTTCTGCATCGTCACTGTTGGATAAAAAGAGAGACGAGAAGAGAGAAGGAAGATAGATTTCCATTAATATTTTCATATGCCGAATAATTGATAACTAAATGCTAATTTCCCAAGACGTGAAGTTGTTAATTTCTTACCCGTAGTCATCTTCATTCGAATTATCATTTGTTGCATCATAGCTGACACTAGCTGGAAGAACGCTGCACAAGCAAACGAGAAAGCGAGAGAGAGAAGATAGAAGGAAATTTTAAATGGAAATCTGCTCTGAATATTTTATTCATCCGATTTCAATTTGCATGATAATTTTACCTCACCGAAGAGTTGAATCTCTTGCCGATGCCGAGTTCAACAAGGCAATGCAACGCTGTTTCGCAAGGCTCTCCAGATGCCACCGGAAATATAACTTGTAGATAATTTCCGGCTTTATCGCCATACCAAACGACATGCTCTACCTCAAGCTTTTTAAGTAAATCGTCCAAGATCTGCTCTCGCGTGTGATGGAGAAAGAGATTGAAAAGGTATACGATAAGCTACTTCCTCGAGTTACAGACCTTTTCCATTGAAATGTCAACTGCGCTCACGCTACCAACGTTTAAATCCATCCCTGTAAATTGTTTCTTGTTCTTTCCGTGCTTTTTCGGTTGATGCTTATCACGAAGCTCCACTTCCATTCGTAAAATCGCATTCTCATCTGATGCTTTTGCCGGTGGAATGTTCAGGTCGTTCTTCCGCACTGCAGGGAGATTGTAATTTTGTGCAGCAGCAATTACGTTTGCACTTGAAATTCCTGACGGATTTGCATCGCTTGAGTTTCATTGAAAAATATTTTTTATATAAATCTACCGCTTTTTAAAACTTTTTCATGTTTCTCTGTCGGAACAACCACTAGAAACACCACACCCATCGTATGATATTATTTATTCTTTGAACTGCAGAAGCTTAAATGTTTATGCATCCGTTTAAAAACACTTAATGCGCTTTCTGAGACAAATTACATAGCTCTTCAAATAGCTGGTGCCGAGCTGAGCAAACGAGAAATTAACAAGTCGGCGAACGAAAGTGTTGAAAAGATTCAACTGCCTGGAATGTAATTATCACGAGTTATGACGACAACTCTACACGTGTCCCGAGAAATGAAAACATTTTTCTTTAGCGAACTTTTAGCATAAGCCGAGAGATCAAAGAAAAACTTGTGAGCTGAGAAAAGTTTGTTTGATGGTTTCACGAGTTAGGAGCAGTAAAGCAGGATAACAAAAGCCACAGGAATAATAAACAAACTTTTTTGTTTGGATTTTGCAGTTCAACTTTATTTCTTCTCTATCCCCATCCGGATTGGCCTTTGTTGTTTTCGTCTTGTTTGACTCAAACATGTGAATAAAAATCAGAATTTTTAATGAAAATTTTAAGAACGAAATAAATAAATTTTAAAGCTTCTTTCGAAGAAAATTTGCTCTGACAGATTTTGAGTTTATGCTCGTTCAGATGGAGAAGGTGAAGGAGGAGAACGAACGAAAACTGTTATCATAATAAATCAACCGAACACTGACTATCATGAGTCGAGAAGTTCAAGCGTCATAAAATATTTAACAGTTATTCTCTCACGTAATATTTATTTCAATCATTTCTACTGCACAAGACGCTGCTTCACCCCTCGAGATTTTGATTATGATAACCGGGCAAATTCGAATTGCGAGCATCGGGTACATAAATAAAGTTATCATGGCTCTCGTTTCAATGAAATTTATTATCTTCTGATAAAAGTGCAGCATCGCCTTTGAAATTTACATTTATTATTCAAGGTTCCCTCGCTTCCTTCTTGTTATCAGAATCTCATTGTAATTCACGTTTGAGTCGTCGTGAGCGAATCGGTTCTTGTACTAAAAGAGAGAAATTCCACCGGCGTAGTTGCGAAAGAATTCTTTTAAAAGGTTAGGAGATGTCAGATAAAGTTCCTGACTCCTTAAATATAAATACCACAAACCTACAAGACTTCAACGAAGGCCGATAGCCAAAAGGTATTTCAAGTCAATAAAACAACCTCGCTCATTTCATGAAGCAATAAAAATAAAACGAAATCGCATTTTCTCGCTCCACAACAACGTTTTTACACTCTGAGATCTTCATTCAGCAAACGACCGGAAAGAAGGAACTGCTGCTGCGAAAGACTTAACTCGCTCTTATAAATCAAATTTAATATGATTTCATGCATGAATTTTTTTTATCCCATTAAGCAAGTGGAAAGTTTCCTTTCGCGTGCTCCTTTAGATCCTTTCTCTTACTCCTTCACATTTGGATCACATTCTAAGAGAATCTAACGTGAATTTATCGCTTTTAATTATAATTTTCATTTTTACATGACTCGAATCCTAAAATGTTTCTTTTATTTCTCTCTCTGTCTTTGTCGTTTATTATTAAATTCAACTCCAGCAACTAACTTTGAATTGAAATTTATTTGACATCCTTTTAAAGCTCTATAAGTACAATAAATATTAAAATGAAAATTTTTAACAATAAAATTAATTTAGCATAAGAATCGTAAATTATTTTCCCTCAACTATCCCAAGAATCCACTTCGAGCGCCAACATAATTCAAATCAATTTAAACAGTTTCTTTATTTTATTATTCTCTGCGGACGAAACAGCAAATAAAATTGCTTAAAGTAGAAATAAATAACAAACGAAGACGTTTGGAAGAGAAACTACTGATTGCTAAATGATTCGTGAAACCAAAACCATTAAACAACTATTCTTCTTCCCCCTCGCTTTTGTTTTCAGTTATGTGTCGATTTATCAATAACAGTTCGACTTCTCTTCCCGCACTTGAACATTAATCTTGTAAAGGATTTTTCGTTTCTATTTTCCGAAAAGTTTACTTTTTACGGTGTAGTCGAAAGAGAGCGAGCTTCATGAAAAAGCTTTCTCTCTCGAGAATAAGTTTTGAGAGCAAAAAAAATCAGATCAGGATGCTGCTTCAAAATATTCTTACGCGAATTCAGTTTCATCACAACAGTCGAGCGGGATTAAAGTGAAAGCTGAAAGTTCCGCGGGATCAAAAAGAAAACTCTGATGAGCTTTTTGCTCACTCAAAAAGAGGAAATTTAAAGGATTACAATTTTATTTTCTTGTTTTTGACAATCGATGTGTGAAAAAAAAGCTCAACAGCACGGAAATGAGCGAAAAATTGTAAATCGCTTTGAATTAAGTGAAATCCTTTAAATTGGAAATGGATTATTTCTGGCATGAAATTTCACAATGAATTCGAATGATTTTTATGTGAATTGCGCTCAATCACAGTGTGAGTTTGCCGATCAAGTGGATTTGCTTTAAGGCGGCAAAAAAAGAAAAAAATTTGCAATGTAGATTGAGAAATATTCGTGAAACAAAAGTTATGCAAATTTTATGGTGAAGCAAAGTGCTCGTGAAGATGTAAATAATAATTGATTTAAAATGCGAAGGCCTATAAACGAGGAAGAGTATGAAAGTGTAATTGAAAGTGATTACCCCGAGCCTTATCAAGGATTAATTATTTATTGATAAACGGAAGTTTCCTTCATCGTGGGAAAATCTGTAAAGGGAGCACAGGGGACGTGCAAAGTGTACAACAAAATAATCGTAGAATTTGACACCGTTAAGAGGATTTAAGGAATTATTCCTGTTCACAACGCTCGCTGTGTCTTTAATTGAGTAAGTGCGGATGATGAGAAGAACGTTCGGTGAATATGTGCTTCCATAAGCGAAATTTCGAGACATTATAGAGAACGATAAAATGTCTGGCGACGCTGAGCAAAGTCTAAATTATTGTTGAGAAGTTTATTTACGCTTCTTCCGGCAATGATTTTAATTGCGCGTAATCATCAAAATGTCGTCGTTTATAATTGCGGGCGCAAAACAATCAAAAGACAATTTCGTCGTATCTCGGGCAAATTTTAAAGAGAATTCGAAATAAAATTTCTTAAGACAAAGACATCATTTAATTTTATCTCCTCGTGCGGGAGAAATTAATGATTAAATTAAGAAAATTCTCTCTCCGCTAATGACGGAAAGATAAACAGTCTGCGGGGTTGAAGTTAAGTAAGAGCTGAATTGATTTGACTGAACCACAATCAAATGAGAAACATCCCGCTGTATTTACGCTGAGATAATAAATGAGAAAGCTTGAGATGAAGAACAACTGAAATCTTCTTAAAATTATTTACTCAGATTTACTTAATCCAGATTAGACTTAAACAAACGATGATGATGATAAAATTCATCTTATGGTAGTTCCACCTTCAGATTTCCCAGACTGCAATTTGCTTACGAACGTTTTTACAACTTTTTTATATAACACGAAGCAATTCTCAATCCCGGGCTTAAGCATTTCTAGAGCAACTGAAGTAGCTTTGCATAAACAACGAATTTAATGTGGAAAGCATTGAGGGAAGCTCCTTCATTCAGTCACGTTCCCTCTTCCCCTCTTCGAAAACGTCAATCATTAAATAGATTGATCAATAAATCTTTTGCAGCTTCAACGAATCGTCTTCAATCATAATTTTCGTTCCTTTCTAAAGGAAACCGCGTCAGTGTTTTATGATGCATTTGACGGGGATCAAGGGTCGACATATTTCGAAGACATATTTCAGAAAATTTGAATGAAAATCGATTTAATCAATAAGTGATAAAATCAAAGTGAAATTGTCGAGAAGAAATATTCATTGGACGATGAAGACGAGAAGAGAATTGTCGACTTACATTTGGTGACGCGTGAACCAATTATTTTTTACTGCTGAGAAGCATTTTTTTACGACAAAGCGACAAAGAAGGAGGGAATCGAAGAGGAAGGCGAACGAGTATTTTGGATGATTTTATGACTTCCGGGTGTTGCTAAACATTGTGGCCCGACGAAGTAAAGAAAAAATCCGGAATTAAAATTTTTATTATTCATTTGAGGGCCACAGACGCTCATTGAGGGAAAGTGAGAGAGAGAGAGGAAGGTTATTTAAAGGAAGAAAAGTTTTTCTTATCGAAGCTTTCTTAAGTGGAGCAGACGAGACTAGGCGTTCGTGAGAAAAAGAAGTGAGATAAAAATTTGAATTCCGAGGGCTCTGCCTCAAAATTTATGTGTGAGGCATTGTCGAAGCAGCAGCGTTGCAACTTTCCCTTCGAACTTACCGTCACGTTCATTTCCCATCTCGAGTGAGAACTTTTCGGAAAGTTTTTCGCTCCCCTAAGAAAACACGCTCGAGAATGAACGAATGTTATTTTTCCGCCTCATTTACAAGCCAATGGGAAAAAGTAGAACAATTAAAAGTAAATTAATTGTAAAAATGTGATGAAATAAAGAAAGTATTATTCTTTCCGCTCTTAATTGGTCTCAAATAAAAAGAAAAGTCGGAGCATAAATGAAAACAAGCGATAATAAAAACCTTTTTCCTGCTGAGTCTTCCATTGGACTTAACATTACTTTTTGTGCTTTTGGCGAGGAAGAAGTTTTTACAGCCATCCCGGGAATAATTCTTAGCGTTTCATACTTCAACACAAGATGAGAGACAATGATGGTTCGCACCTTTTATGAACAAAAAATTTACATTTCCCTTCCACTATAACAACGTCCATTCGCCTCCGCTTAATACCTCGAGATAAAGTTTCGTTTCTTTGTTGAGCAAACGAATTACATTTTAATGGGGTTGAGTACCTTTGACTGGGGAACTCACGTAATTGAGATCGTAAACATGTTATTCAAAGTTTAAATTCTTGTTTCCAAGTTTTCTTGTAAAAAGAGACAATCAAGGCTCAACGGAAAAAGGACGTGCTCTGATGTCAAGACCTCAAGCAAGAAATATTTCAAAAAACTTTTAAAGTGCTGCTTACGTTAAATTATTCCCTTGAACAAACGAAGCTTCCAAATCAATGTGCTGTGCTGAGCCAAGCTATATATAAAACGACTTTGATGTGAGCAAAGTGTCAAAGTTGACTGCTAACGCTATAAACTCCGTTTGTTGAGTTGTTCTATATTTCTTCGTGAAAGAAAGTTGAAGAAATCTGACAGCGAATGAAAATCTTTTCGCTTCGAATCGTAGCCAAAAAGAGAGAACCGAAGATGATTGGGATCTGTTTGAGCGACTGCTTGGGTCAAAAAACTTTGGAGATTGCCAACGAATTATATCATCAAATGCCTGATAAGTTTTAATTAGCATCGCATAAACTTTCTCTGACACTTATTTCCGCAACAAAAACTTGCTCGCTTCCGACATGAGAGCAATCAAAATAATTAAAAGACAAGAAGTTACATCTTGATCGTCTTTGGGGTTTTTCCGGGAATGAAAAGGGAAAAAGGGGTTGAAAGTCAAAAGTAATAAAAACCGAAAATTGTATATTTCAATGAATTGACGAGAAGGATAGATATTTTGACAAGCGGCGGCGGCCCCAAAAGCGAAAGACGAAATTGTCTTTTCATTAATTCAGACAACTTGACGCCTCGAGGATTCTACTTAGCGCTTTAATAAATCTGTCGCTCGATGATTTCGAAAAGCTTTCGAAGGTTTCCTTTTGCAAGAATCATTTGAATGTCCCATTTCACGCCCAGTTTATTAATAATTTAAATTAGGCTTTGCCATGGAGCGGCACTGAAGTCAAAAGATTGATGATTCGTGCCGAAAATAATTAATTTTCCGCAATTTCCATTGCCGTGTTTATTTCTTTCCACGCTTCCGTTTACTCTTCGGTTCATTCTTGTGTGTTTGCTCATCAAAAGTCGACTCCAAGCAATCTCGAAATGAGAAAAGGAAATGAAATGTTGTCGCGAACGAAAATTGAATTCTAAACTAATTGTCATATTTCTCGCATTCTCGACTTCATCTTCTTCTGTTTTTCATTACAGTTCATCTCTCGTTGTCATGATAAATATTCCGCTTAATTGAATATTCGGAAGGAAGTGGAGCATCACAAAAAGTCTCAATAACAAATCTTAAACGATAATGTGAAATGAATTTATACAAATTAATTTACTTCATCTTGGCCGTAATATTCGCCAAATGTAAAAATACTTTGCGAGTCGCTTCGGCCTCGCCTACCACGATGGTGCTAACAAAATATCCAATAGCAGCCAATCCATGTGGCGGAGTTCTGACCGAGAAGCATGGCATCATTCAGACGCCACAGTTTCCAAATCCATTCTATGTGCCAATCTCGTGCGTGTGGATTATTGACGCCTCGTCATTCTGGGGATCACCAAACGCCTCGATTTTCGTTTATCTGACACAACAATATGTCCTGAGTGGATTGACATTCAAGGAATATCTGTACTATAGCGACGACTTCAAAGTTCCAAGTGAGACAGAGACGATAGTGAAAGAGGAGAACGTCACGAGAACTGCATCAGTTCAATCGAATTCTCCATTCCTCGAGATTAGATTTCAGCTCGATAATCTTTTCGGAACACATTTGCGTGTGATGGATCACTTACTCGATGTTTACGGATTCAACATCACATACGAGGTCGACACTCCCAAGTCATATCAGTGCAACGCAATGCGATGTAGCTTCAACGGTAACTGTTTCGCTGCACAAAATCACTCGTAAGTGTCACATTAAAAATATTTTAAACTCATTATAAACTCTGATGACGTGATAATGATTGAAAAGGCGACGACGATAATGAACTAGCTCGAGAGAAGACTGCGAAAGTTTAAATAATTTAAAATGTTTCGGTTCGAAGGAGATAAGAGATAAGTTGAAAGTTCCTGTCAAGACTAAGAGAGAGAGAAAATATTTTCCATTCAACTAAAGAGCTTTTTAAATTAGCTATTATCATTTTCTTTTTAATAAGGATAAGTTTTTTATTCTTCTTGAAAGCGATGAAGTTTTCATTTTGTGATTTATGGTTTATCAAGGAAAAGTTGGAAATTGTTGAATCTTCAATATTCTATTTACATTAAAAAAAACTTGAATTGACTTTGCTAGAGTTCATTTAAATGTGAAGCGAGTCGCGATGAATGGCTTTAAAGAAAACATTGTGTTCATGGTGCTCTGTGGCAGAAAATTAAATTTGCTGCTTCACGCAGCTTTGAAGAAGGGTTACGACCTTTGGCGCTGACGACTTTGTAAGAGATCTCCTAACACATTTCGAAAGAAATATTGAAAACAGAACTTTCTTTAAATCTCGAGAAAAGCTGGAGGGGTCAGGTTGTCCATTATACAAAGTAAGGTCGACTCGACAAGCCCTCGAGAAAAGGCACAAGAAACAATTGTATTATGACGATGTTAACGTCATAAGAAGAAATTTCTTTGACTCTCGCTTTCGTCAGGAGAATAATTTCAAAGGAAAATAATTTTTTTACGTCGTATTCACATCACAAGACTCACCCAATTCTTTCAACCATAAATAAACGGATTTTACAAATTCCTTCGAATTACCTTTGTGATGTAAACATTTAAATTGAACGAAGATATTTCACTTTCTCTCTCGAGCGAGTTTCGCTTTGACAGTTCAAACACCACGAGCATAAGGAAATATTTCATTCGTGACGGGGAGTCGCTTTAAACATTTCTATAATCTTCATTTCAGATCTTATTACTGTCAATGCTTTGATGGATATTCTGGCGAGGATTGCAGTAAAGGCCCGCTGTGCACCAAAAAGCTTTGCGAGAATGGTGGCGTGTGCAAGTAATTCATGATCCCTTTGTGTTGATAAAATAGCAATTACTCAACTCTACCTTTGTTCACCAGGCACATAGGAGATGTTAACGTGGAATGTGTGTGCCCTTATGGATATCGAGGCAATAAGTGTGAAACTCACGAATTTTTAGATGACGAAAACGGTAAGGAAGCGATTGTATCAAAATCGTTGCGTGAAATGAGATTTCTTCGTCTTCCAGAATGTAATTTATCAAAAGACTCGACGTCAACCGATGACAGCCTAGACTCTTACGAATGCGCGAGTAAATGTTTCAACGATCTTAATAACATTGAGTTGTGCAGGTGCCATCAAAACAATGAGCTAGGTAAATGATGATAATTTCTCATCCTCGATGAAACTCAATTTGTATCACATTGTCGTTCCACGCCATGAGAAAAGTGAGTGAGAGAGAAAGAGGAAGACGAAATCCTTTATGACAACATTTGTTGTCCTTAGCGGCGAGAATGATAAGAAGTGATGTTAAGTCTCAATTTTATTTGTATCGTAAAACTAAAATGTCTTCACAGCAAACGCTTTCTCCCACATAAAATCTTAAGTGTTCGTTGGCAACGACGATGACAGCAAATAGTTTAAACGTTTGGAAGTTTGATAGACGCCAATAAACAACAAATCTTATCGCAAAGGCTAAATAACTTGATCGTATCAATGTAATGACGGTTATACGACGAGTGTCAGATCATTAAAAAGTTGTAACTACTTAGAATCGATTTGAATGAATAAATATTTATTCGTCTCGTAGCATTTGCAAGTCATAAATTGTTTGGCAAACTCTTTCGGATTTCCACATGAACTTTCTCTCTGGCGTTGAACGCTAAGTCCTTGAAAGCTTCGCTACCATATTCTCATAGTTTCGGATCAGAAATAAAAAAAAAACTTTATTCAAATGATTTTTTATTTCCAATTTATTTCATACCATACAGCACAAGGACGAATAAGATTCGAAGCGTCTCTGCGCCTTGGTAATGCCTCTATTTTTAATACAAACGAGCTGGGGAAGAGGAAAGTCAATCTACATTATGCGGCTTTACTGGAAAAATATGTAAGTTATCAGACTTTGTCATATTCTAACAATTTTTTACTTGACTTTATGGTTCAAAGAAGGAAATTCGGTTAGAAAGGAATTTCTGATTTAAATCTCGGAGAAGCTCACTCGGGCAATAAAAGGCGAAGGAGGAAATGGATGTTTATGTTCGGGATTTGTCAGGCATAAGAAAGGGCAAACCTTAGGAAGACTTTTGCCCTGAGAAAACCAAAAGTTTTCCCTTTTTAGAAAGGGCGTTGATATATGTCATAATTTTTTTCCGGATCCCCGGTAATCGAACGACATCTTTGAAATGCTCGTCAAGCGAACGATGTAACTTTCTCTCTTCTCTTCTTCTTTTATCCTCAATCTATAAACAAGTCAATAAATCATTAAGTCCATTTCGATTTGGCTGGAAGTGAACGTAAGCCCAGGCATAAGATCTCTCACGCGTGAATTATCCGTCCATTAAACATTAATTCATATTTATGTCAAAGAACGTTGGCCCTCGCTCCCCAAATAGCGCTTTTGCGAAGAAATAAAAATCTCAAATACAAAAACAACTGTCGAAGATAAATCAGAACAATTTACAAGATGTCAATACATTTCTCAAAGTTCTTCAATATTTATGCCCGCTCGTAGGAGGAAATATTTCATCGAATCGAGATAAACAACAAAAAAAGAAAATTGAGAGAAACTTCCGTCAAAAAAGTAGAAGCAAAGAAGCTCGAGACGAAACAATAAATATTGAGCCAAGAATTTCGCCAACTTGGTGAAGGCATTCAGCTTTAATTTCCCTACAGAGATCAACGAGTGAACGCTTCGTATATTTATGATCGAAAAAAATATTTTTGGGGCTGCGATTCTTAGAATAATTCTCATCAACTGCCAACGTCTCCTTCTCCTTCTTCTTGTCCCGTCTAACGAATCATTTCATTGTTTTATTTTTCTTTTTCGCTTAACAAAACATCACAGACTCGCTTAAGGGATAAATTGAGTAAACATTTTGAGATTCATGCTGCAGAGAAATAATTTGATAATTTACTTTGAGTGAATTCTTCAGACAGACAACAACACAAAAAAAAATGAAGAACGTTCCGAGAAATTTATATATTTTGCTTGATTTGTCTTGAGAATTTTTACAAGTTCTGACTGAGATGGCGAGAGAAAAATCGTTTCTTTCACATCGGTCATGAAACTATGATTGTTATGCAAATCTCTTATTGCTCAAACGTCACGTTCCAGCTTCGCATTCTTTTATGCAACTCAACGAAACTCCAATAGACAATTGATAAAGTTTGTCTACACGCTCTGACTTTTCACAATCACAAATTCTTTCGTTTCTTGCTCAAAGCGCTTTTGTATTAAATTTTCATTCTCTCTCAAGAAAGAAAGCTTTCTCTCTGCTGTGCTTTTTACACTTTAAGCGATACTTGATGATACTACTACGATATTTAGAAGCAATATATATTCATTTCGTTCGCCTTTCTTTTAAGATTACACACGTGTTTCATTTGTAAAGATTTTTACGGATTCCGTTTTGTTCGAATGATCAAGAAGAACACGACGCAAACTTCTTTATCCGACAATTCATTCTCGCCCTCCAATTTTCTCTCTCTTTGCAGATAAGTCGATTCCTTCGGAATTCTAATATTAGCAGAATCAATGATTTAGAAATATTCAGCACAACGTAAGTAGAATTGTATAACGTCAAGAGTCAGAACATATGAAGCTTGTAGCTTGGGTTTAGTTTTGTGATTTCTTTTCTGATTATAACCATTGATCTCTTAAATGGATTTTGTAATATTCAACTTTAACCTTCGAACTTTCAAAAGATGACTTTTGCAGTTAACCAGACTGAGACATTTGTTATTCCTGTTATTGTAAGAGATCTTCTTTGTGATTTTTCACTTTCTCCAAGGCGACAGGGAAAGTAACAAACCCTCCCGAAAAAAGCTTCTTTTACTTTGCCCAACATCAATCAACTTTGCAGCATTTTAATGTCGATTTTTTTTTCTCTCTTTTATTTCGTTACATTAAAGACCGTCGGAGAACGATCTCATATTCCACTTCTTTGGGGTCGAGAATGATTCGATGAGAGTTCGAGAGGCAATCAATAAAATGGTTGAGAAGGGACGCATTGGAAACTTTTCCCTCTTGTCAACTCACTATGCACTGCATCAGGAGCCGGGACTAACTCTTCAGGTAAGAGTGCCATTCATTATCCTCCTCTCTTTGTCACATCTACTTTGTCAGTGCCTTAGACCGAGCTCACATTACGTGTATATAACGACGTCATGCTAACACAAAGTCTTTATTTAAATTTATGAACCGACATGTCGTTATGAGCCGCAACATTGCCAAGATGTTTCGCAAAAGCTTCTTCTTTGTGTCCATTTTGTCATTGCTAGCGCAATTATTTAGATTTTCTCATGAAGGACTTAGATAATCAAAACTATTGCTGATCATTGATTCAATGTTGTTTTCCTCTCCCTCAGTCTTTGGAAGCCAAGCAGAAGTCTCCACTTCGAGAAAGGGATGACCTAGTTTTAATTTGCTCTGCACAGGGTTCGTCGGAGACCGCATTCAGTTGGTATAAAAACGGATTTTTATTGAACATCAGCAGATCAATAAGGTTCGTACAACATTTTATGTGTTTGAAGCGCTCATTGTAGAAATGAGAAAAGAATCCTAGAAAAATATTTGACCAGGATTGCGGTTGCGTAGGATTTACAAACTCGCAAAGCTCAAAAACAAAACTTTATCCTTTTTCGCAAATCGAAACTATGCTTTGTGAGAATGAAAAGTTTGAAGCTTTCATTTGATTGGAATGATTTTTAAAGAGAAGAGTTATGTTTGACTAATAATTTTCATTTTCAAAAACATGGAAATTCTTCGATGCTTTAACTAATAAGTTTAATCCAAAATATCAAAATAGTTTTCACTTTGAAATTTCAGAAAGGCGTGGAAGCCTCGCAAAATTCTATCGCAATCAGCGATTAGTCTTAATGAAAGAACTTTGAAGCTTATCAGGAAACAAGGAAGAAGAAGAAGAAATTGTTTTCCTTAATATTATTTCTCTGATTTCCACCTCGTCGCTACGCTTTCGCTTTTGAGACTGATAACAGAATCCAATCTTGATTGTCGTGAAACAATTGTTGATAAATTTTACGACGTTGCCATCGAGATTCTAGAAAGTTTCAAGGATTTCCATGGTAATCTAAGTCGGGATCTCGATTTAAACTTTTCGTAGCTTTTCCATGATCAACGACTTGGGTTGAAATTCTAATTAAAATAATATTCCACACAAAAGATTACAATTTGCACATTATTTCTGTAGTTTCTATTTTCTGAAACAAAAACTTTCCCTCTTTCAATAGAAAAATTTCCGTTCATCAAACATCGATAAATGCAAACGGAAAAACTTCATCCGTTCTGACTGTAAATTCAACAGAGCTGCGAGACGGCGGATACTACACATGTCAGGTATTTAATTACAAACTTAAAGTTGAATCATTGCTCGAAAATATTTTCAACAAGAGAAAGATTCTGAAATGAAGTTCCAAAGCGAGAAGCTCTAAGAACAAAGAGAATCACAAAACAAGTTTCACAATGAAAAGTTGAAAAGTTGATCTTGAATTCATTATGTTTGCAAGCAAACAAAAGTTTTCAAATGAATACATTCACACATGACAGCAAAAGGACTCGAGTAGAGAGCAAACGAATAAATCACATTGAACTTTTCTTTGTAGCGATTTTGCATTTTACAGCAAAGGGTGCAGAATCTTTTTGAGTTCTGCAATGAATTAATGCGGAGACGGATCGTCTGTAATTCAACTCCTTCTTGTCAGATATAATACGGAAAAGGTTTCATCTGATGATATCATTGTTACCGTTTGAATATTTTATAATTCTATTATTGTTTTAGGAATTCGAACGGATTGTTTTCCTTTCGCAAATTCCTTAAAGATTTTACTTAATTCATTCAACGACGCGACTGAAAAGGGTTTGTTTGTACAATCGTCTAAGATATTTGTCTTTTAAAGTGGATTTGTAAGGATTACAGAACAAGAAGCTTTCTCTCTGACTCTCTTATGACTGACGAGTTAGTTTATTAAAATAATCTGAACGAAGGAAACTTTAAATTTAATAAACTTTACACAAATAAACTCTCAGCAGAACAAATAAAAAACACTTTCAATAGACTCAACATGACTTGAGCAAAGAAACGAACGAAGACAAAGTGATGAGAAAACACTTTTGGCTCAAATAAATTGTATTTTAATGCGTTTCGCAGAATCTGTTCACGTTCTCGTTTCTCTTCAGCAGTTTCATTCTGAGTAAATACTCGTAGAGTGGATCGCTTCGTGATTTATTGTAATCTTATGGAAATTCTGTTTTCACGTTCGGTCCATACGAATGAATTAGCTTTTCTCTCGTTCCTGCCTTTCTCAACACGAGAAAAAAATATCACGAATGTCAGCGCTCAATGATGATAAAGAGATTTCACGGAAGAGTGAAAGAAGCAGCATTGGGAACATAAATTCACTCCAATTGCTGAATCTTGAATGAAGTTATCATGTTAGCTTGTGTCCAATCTGGCATGAAGAGAAGTTAAATTTCAAATTGAAACAATAATCTCATTCGAGTGTTTTTCACTTTGAAATTTATTTCAAGTTGCGGAGGAGTGGTTTGGAAGTTTTGTGACTCTCACAAAATGAAATAAGAATTAAATACATCTCAGAAGTTTATCAGAAACCTCAGAACCAGAAATGTCATTGCTGAGCTTCATTTTACCGAGCAGCAGCAGAGTAAGACGATTCATGAAAATATGGTTCTACATACTTCTGTTTGAATTCAGTTTCAATTTGCATAGAAATGAATCTTAATTCGAATAGAAATGCTTACATCAAAAAGGAATATCAGTGCACAAGTTCGAGCATGAGTCGTTTTCTTTCAATGATGTGAAAGCACTCGAACAGGAATTCAACATGACAGTCATCCTCACTGCTTCTGAATTCAGCAATAGACTCAAGCGATTCAAGAGATTATGGTTTCGAGTTTAAAAGGCAACAAACACAATGGAAGAAATCTTTTGTGTTGGCGGAAGAAGCGCTTTGTGCTTTCATTGTTCGACTGTCTTCATAAGCGAAAAAATTTTTGTCTGTACAACAGATCTCCCAACTTCAATTACACGAGTAAAAGAAAACTTTATTTGCCTCTTCTCTCTACTTCCTGTAATTTCCGATTTATGTTTCTCTTTCTTGTCACAACATCGTAATCGGATATGTTGAGCAATTTCTCGCTTCTCTACCAAAGCAAGAGCCAATGATATCAATTTTACTTTCTCTACTTTTCTCAGGTTTCCGATTGGGGAATGCAGCTTTGTAAGACAACAAAGGTCGAGGTTTTATCAGCACCTGAGATACGATTAGAGCCGCCAAGTGTTACGTTGCTAAGAGGAGCTTCAATAAGAATCCGGTGCTTAGCTACGCAAAAGAATCAAATACAGGAGAAGCTTGGCTACAGTTGGACCAAAAATGACGCTCTGTTTCACAGTGATCCTGAGTTTGAAATGTGGGAAGACATTTATCCAGACGGAAGCATATTAACGATACGAAATATACACAAGTCAGCAATCTATTCGTGTTCTATTTCAAATTCACTCGCAGCAGTCTCGAGAAGCATTCACGTTGATGTGATGGACTTAGAATCAATGAGCGTGTGCCCGGAAGACTTCTCTTATGGAATCCGATGGCTTGAGACTTCTTCTGGTCCACCAGTGTTAAACGATTGCCCGATCAGCTATAATGGAAAGGCTCAACGGTTTTGCGAGCAACGAGATTACAATAAATCCGTGTGGCTTACTCCTGACTTCTCGGATTGCATCAATCAAAAGCTTTTACGGATTTCTTACGAGGTAATCCTTGCGACGCCATCAAATCGACCTTTCCGACATCTGTTTTCCAGGAATCTCTTCATCGAGTAAAAACCCTTTTCCGTCTTATCGAGTTAAGACGAATAATATTTATGATTCAAAGCTTTCATTTCACGTATGCCTGAATCTTAAAGACTGCTACAGAGCATTTATCAACCTCAGCAGTGAGGCTTCATACGACACGACAAGTTCTAAAAACTTTTAGCCACAATCTCTCGAATGAAAATCTCTCTGTTCTAGAGGACGGAGGAAAAGTTTGAAAGTGAATGCTTTACTCGAGGGCTCTTTTATAATAATGCATGAGATTGCTGGAAAACTTTTCACTTCTAGGACACTCAGCGTCTGGTTTGGCAAACAATTTTGTATTCAGTTCTTTTTGTTTTCTCTCACATCCTTCAAACTCTTCATGAGTGTTGACTCATCTAAAGCCTCCTGACACTACAAATAGATCATCGTTCTCCTTGTTTTCATTCACAGTTTAAAGAGCTTACGTACGGATTGCAGAAGACCAACGCGTCGACTCTTCTCAGATCATGTCTCGAATATGTAATGAGCCATTACACTTACGTTATGCCGGGAGAAGGAGGATACCTATTGGATTTGTTGCAAGATGTGAGCTTTTATTGCACATGAAATTTCTTTTCCTTTCGTGTCTTAGCTTACTTCGTCATCGTCTTCGTTGTCGCTCGTTTCTCTTTCTCGTCCTGTAACAAGATAGAAAGTTTTGCAAGTGAATTTAACATTATTACAATTCATTATGTAATTTAAATATTCTCGCTGTTGAATCAAACTCAACATCGTAAGAAAAGAAATGTTTATGATAATGCTTCGTGCTAACAAACTTATTTTCGTATTCAGAGTTGTTAAACTTCAGAATTTCTTTTTCGCAGCTCTGCCGAAACAAAGAAAACTTTCGAGGGAAAACTTTCTTTGCTGTCCCATCTGAGATTTAAGTTAGAAAAATCGGGGAGAACACATTTTATTCATTGTTTAGCTTTGTTTTTCCCATCTCTCCACTTCCGAGCCACTCCGACAATGATTCCGCTCAAAATATTTACTTCCGTCTAGGTTTGCGAGAATGATTTAGCGTTCAACTTAGCCACGTCTTCTTTTCTCGGTTCTTCTCTCACTTCTCAATAAATAATTCAATACCGGAATACCTTTTGACTGCGTGCTCCTCAACGACGACGGATATGGCGGTTTAGCGCTTCTCTCCCCTTCTAGCTCCACGCACAATTCAAATGTCATGACTTTCACCAATGAATTTTAAAAGTGCTTTAAAAGGCAGCCGCAATGACGTTGATATATTTCGTATCCTTTAGCTGTCGCTCTCGAAAGCACCGTTGAAATAATAAAATTCATTCGTTCGTATAGGTTGGCAGTGGCATCGAATGTGCTTTCATTTTAGGCGACGAAGCAAGCGAAAAGAGAGAGCGATAGAGAGAGAAATGTTGAATGGTAATTTAAAACATGACAGAACGTTCATTTTGAAAAATTATCCTCTTTAGGATTGTAATCTTGGACGAGAAGAAGGAAAATTGTTTCTTCTCATCTTCAACATTAACCGATTTAACAGCCAAAAAGTATTGAAACGTTAGGGCGACATGACAAACAAACGAACACATATATTCCTTATACGACGAACATTGTTAGTCGCTTAAGTGCTTTTAGGCTCTAGCGAAGAGACGAGAAGCATGAACAGCAGCTTTACATTCATTGCATTGAGTTGAATGACGAGCCTACTAGCTTAAAACGATAATGGTACTCTTGATTCAATCGTGTCTGCGCGCCTTCCATAACTGAGCAGTTGAGATTAGTCGGCTCATTCTCGTGTCTGCTTTTCTCATGATGAGAATGCCGACAAAGCTGCTCGATCGGATTAAAACGACTTGATTGTGCAAATCAATATCGAGAATTGAATACGACAGAACATTAGCAATTGATAAAGACTTACAGAGCTTGACAAAGAAGGCAGGAAAAGAGAAGAGAGAGAGAGAGAAAGAAAGAGAGACGATGACGAAGTAAAAACGACACAATAATTAATCAGAGCGAATTATAATCCTGCGAAGGAAGTGTTCGGAACTAAATAGAATTTTCCTTCTTGATTTATTGGTTTCAGATTTATGAATACTCACAGCGAATGGACGACAACGTCGAGAAGGAGATCTCATGTGACGTTTCTTTGAAAATAATCGACATGATACTGCTGAATGAAACATCACTCAACAAGCCAACAGTAAGAAAAGCTCGTTAATTTCGTTTAGCCCATTCGATGGATTGATGACTTCTTTCGCTTTCCTCCCACGACCTTGTAGCAAGTGAAAAAATTACAAGACTTAGTGCAATTAGTGACAATCAACCGGGAATCGACGTCATTTGTCTTGCCAGTGTCTTCGGCTGTTAATCCAAGCAAGACGATTAGCTCGTCGGCCTCCATCTCGCCAATGAGACAACTCAAATCTCTTCAGATCTTCAAGGCGAACGTAAAAACGCTGCCGTTCTCGTACCAAATTTACGGGTAAGTGGACAGATGCTGCTCCTGCTGAAATTTCCCTTCTGAATAAATAAATTTACAAATTCTGACAACTAAAGTTAAACATGACAACACACATTCCCACTCAGACAAGAAATGATTTCATTTGAGTCGAAAGAATGTCATTGTAGCGCGGAAGTTAGGGAATGAAACTTTCAAGATAAAGCGTTCGAATAAATAAATCATAACCGCCTCGTCGTATTCAGAAAAATGTTGACAATAAAATTCGTCGCGAATAAATTTTGCCCAAAAAATATTCAAATTGAAAAAGGGTTACAAAGAGAATACACTTTACACAGTGTTCGACATGTCAAACCTCCATGCGCATTTCTCTTTGACTGACATGAATTATTAAGAATGATAACTCTTTCTCAATAAAAATACAAATTGAAAATCATAAAAATTTAGTTTTCTTCGCCTCGAGAGCGATGCGAACTGTTCAGTTCGAGAATTCAGAGCAATACATTTTTATTTGATGTGAAGTTTATTAAAGGAAGACGAAGAATTTTGCAACTGAAAAACATTCTTGTCGGAGGAGCACGTTCATAAGTTACGTCATTGAACTTTTTTTAGAAAGAATACAAATTTTTCTTCTTCTTTTAAATATTTTTAAGCTGTGACATAACTTATGATTGGGTTGTTTAAACCATTTCCCCCCAGACTCGCAGACATTTATTTTTATTTTCGTTTTACTCTTTCGATTTTCTGCAGAGATCAGCTGTTTTCGAATCAAATGTATTTGGAAATTGACGTTAGCATGATGCTCACGGAGGCAATTGCGAATGGGAGTCTCACCATAAGCGTCGTGTCGTATCGGAATCTAACATACTTTCTCCCCAAGATGTACTCCTCTCGTAACAGGTAATTCATTTAAAGTTCGAACCGAAGCTCAATTGTTAGTGCTGAGAAAAAAAGCAAACTGATATGACAGTCTTGCACTGGTGATTTCTTATTCTTCATGCGTACGCAATTCAGTTTATCCTTGTTTATGTTGCGCTTCTCGTTTGTTTGTCATTTTCTTTTAACATCTCGAATATAAATAAAACATGAGCTTTCATTTAATACTTCAGCGGTAATGCTCCATATTTTTCTCATGTTTGTGCAAGTTGAAATGATATAAATTTGATTATTCATGAAACGAAGGATGGGAATAGAGCAACTGAAGATGTTGACGGGAAATTTATGACTCGTTATGATACTTCAATGTCAATCATCAAGAGAGAGATTCTATCCCAAGGAATCGACTCTTTACAAACAATTCTGGAGGAATATTTTTGTCACTCAAAGGCAGTAATTTAATTTGAAAGCACTTAACAAATAAATGATGCTCATAACGTAATTTCCTTTTGGAGATATATATTTCCTCCTCGAAATATTTTCGTAGTGTCCTTGGAGTTTTTCTTTCGCCTATGCGTGATGAAATTTAAAATTTCACTTCTAACCTTTCAATTCTCGTTTACGAAAAAGCTTCGGGACCGACATCAACTACATTCCAGCATCAAAGATCATCTCGTCTTGGTTATTTTACGCAAATCAACCGCCGAGCGAAGGCAAGCCAACATATTTTAGTTTGCCTCTGAATGCAGCTCATGTGGAAATTATTTTCCAACATGAAAATTCGCCGAACAACGAGTGGCTTCCACTTTGCGGGTAATAAATATTTTTCGTTTTAAAAGTTTCTGAAACTTCATTTGTGTTCATTATATATTTCAGATATGACTCTAAGGCTTCCTTTGATCCAAGTTGGAGAACAGACGTTTGCATAACAGAGAATCTGATGGAAAACATCACACGCTGCATTTGTCCAATTTCAGGGACTTTTGTGGTTCTACTTGTGAAAAAGAGCTTTAACGTAAATGACAATCATTTTGATCTATCGACTGAAAACCGAAAAGATTTTCCTTTTATCTTCTTCAAAACAGATTTCACCAATTAAACCCCCGAGTGTTCCTATTGTAGTTGTGATTTGCTGTGGATGCTGTTTCCTGCAGTCAACCATCGCCTTCGTAATCCTGTTGCCAAACATTTACATCCGTCGATGCTACATAAGCATCAATTTTGCCCTCATGCAATTCTGTTTGTCGGTAACAGCAACGATGTCTTTCATTATCCTCAGCTTGCTGAAGTTTCTGCCTCAAGTGAGTGAAAACGATTTTACGATTCCACATCAAATATCTTTGTCGTGAAATGTCAATAATGAAATTCCACACAAGAAATGAATTTTCAATTGAAAAATTCTTTCGGTTTCGGGAATGTGAATGCAATGTAATTCGTTTGTGCAACTTGTTATTGACTTCTTTCAACCTCAAAAAGAGAACTAGAGGCAACAATATTGCCCTAGACTCAAGACTCATGAGCCTGAAGAGTCTAGAGTAACTAACAGTTACGAAACTTTCTTTTGCTTCTCTCTTAGCAACGACCAGTTTCCGCGACTAAGCGACACGATGAGATTTTAATCTTTCGTCGTTTTCATATTTATAACTCATCAGACTCTCTCGTCCCTATGCGGAATGCTCAAGTCAATGAAAATTACTGAAACCCACTGGATTTATAGCATTATTGTAACCAAATACAATGAATTATCTACTCTCGATAATATCGGATCCCAGAGCCGAGAATTTATGTTTCGGGTATCGGACACTGCAACCATAATTCATAAAAGTATTGAAAAGAAAAATTGTTTCTGATGGGAGTTGCGGTTGTCTAGCGCGGTATTATAATGTTCAGGCTTTCGCTTCATGAGATTCTTAGAAAATTAACCCAAAAATAATTTATGATGCTCCTTTTGTGAAAGTCGCAATCTCTTCTGGAAGGATTGATTCTATTAATTAACAAATATCCTGAGGGTTGTTTTCTCAATCTCTCGATAATTTTCATTAGATTAATACTGAATAAATTCAAGTGATGCGTAAATATTTATCCAATGTCTCGATGAGATGAAGTTTTCATTTGTTTTCCCGGTTATTTTCTGGGAAACTCTAATCGCACTCACCAACTAGAAAGAAACCCTCATTCTTCTGCTTCACATGTTTTTCGATTACAATGTCAAGTATAATAAGATTGTTGGATCTTTATTAACCTTCATTGCTAGTTGTATCCGCTCGCACAAAACGCCGCACACAAGAGGCGAGATAAGCATGAAAGGAGTGTAGAATGACCCCCAATGAACGTTAGAGAGAAAAAAAAGTATGATACGGCAAAGAATGAAGACGACGTCGAAGTAAATGGAGATTTTGTTGGGAATAAAACGAAAGATAAGGAAATTTATGTACTCAAGCCTTCCTCCAACCAAAATCTTCATTGTAGAAAGGAATGAAGACACTAACGCAATTTTTAAAGAACCAAAAGTGTCTTTAAAGCTTCGCTTGCCTTTAAAGCTTTTTGTGTGAAGGAAATCAATGAACGTGTAAGCAAAAATATTCTGCTTGGGGGACTCTTTCTCTTTCACAATTCATTAAACAAGTTGTGAACTCACTTCCCTATTCATTGACTTGGAGACAATTTGTTATTGCCATTAACTAGTTCGGGGACAGAAAAGAAGAGAAAAAGATTTTGTTGTCCATCCGGAAAAATTAAACGCTCTTCCCGTTTCGGTTGGTCATCCGTTACATTTCATGGGGGTTGATTAAATTAACAGATTCTGACCTCTCAATTGCCTTGTTAACAAATGGTTTTACGATTGAAGCTCAGACATGTTTGTCAAGCAAGCAAGCGATCGTCGACATTGTAACGAACTTTCACAGTCGCCTCGATTGTCAATGAATTTCCACATAAAAAGGGATGAAAAGAAAAACAAATCAATTAAGAGGAGCCTTGATGGCAAACACAAAAAAGAAACGACGAGTGAGAGAGCAAGCGAATCTGTGCGGGGCGAGATTTATCACGTACGAGATGAGTCACGTAGCTTTGATCTTGATATGAGAAATTGACTGCTGCATTTCAATTCTCGTCGTCCCGCATTCAACTCGCAGACAATGAATAAATGTTTCGTTGTAAAAACGAATTTCTCCCACTGGGCATAAGAAGAACGCCGTCGTTGTCTCATGTTTAGGAAGCTTTATGATTGGAGTAATGCGACACGTTCTGTTTAAATCCGCTTGAACGATGTCTTGCGAGAGAAAGAGAGAAAATTGAGAGATTGGCATGCGACGGGTTGATTTTCGATTGACGTTCAACTCAATGTGAGACTGCATGACGTTGCTTTTGATTAACCCGTTTGATTTGATGAAGCAACTGCGAAAAGCTCGCCCCCCAAGTGTGACTCGTTGTTTCCAAAAAATCGTCGCAACGCACTCATAAAAATAATGGCTTTATGTTGTTTTGACATTTTCAGGAATGGCATGGACTGTTGAGTTCAAGTTTTGCAGCGGTTTTGCTTCTGAGTTCATCAACACTCGTCGCTATTGTTTTAATTATTCAATCTGAATTGGAAATTGAGACATCGGCAATAGTTTCGTCAACAGTGAAGCTTCCAGGAGTCACTCGAAAGTCATCAATGAAAAAAACGTCAATTAAAACCAGCACGACAACGACAACAACTCCATCGTCCGAAAGCTCCCAGACTGCCACTGATGCATCAGACCGCAGTCGTTCACCATCGAGTTCAATTAAGAAGCAACAGAAAACCGCAATGAAGTTCTCAAATTTATCATCGACAAATCGCGGTGTGAAAAGTGCCATTTGTCTCAGTTGGTTACTTCCACTTCTTTGCGCCATGTGCATCCCTATGATTCATGCAATCATTGGCCATAGAGCAAGCGACTGGTGGCTTGAATTAGCATCACCAGAATTCATTGTCTTCGCCATCACCGAATCACTTCTCGTCTTCCTCTTCGCGTTGCTGTTCGTCACGCTATTGAAGCATCTCATCTACTTATCGAGAAAATACGAAAAAGTTAACATGTTGAAGAAGCGGTGAGCTTAAGAAAATTGATGGAAACCGAATGGCAAAAAGCTTTTAATAAATTGACTTTGCATCGACTAATGGATTCTCCGCTTTATTTCTCTCATTCATTTCACAGAATAAGTCTGCTCAATCGGATTGCACTGCTCTACGTAATCAATTTCCTATCGCATATATTTTATTTAATTTATCTCAACACAAACGGGAGCTTGTTCTGTTATTTGTTCAGCGTAACTTCGATCTTGTTGGTGAGTTGAAAAGCTTTTAAACGAACATAAAACTTTTCCCTTAAGCTTATACACATGCAGCTAACAATAGATTATAAAACAATGACTGGGAGTCTGCTGTGGCTTTGCGGTGGGAGGCAAAGAACTTACTCATCTCATCAGTAACTCTAAAGTTTTCCTCTCTGCGGCGGGGTTCGAATAACAAGACGACGAAAAATTGCTTAAATTAAATTTTGAATCGAGACAGAGAGAGAGAGAGAGAGGGAGAATGAAAGAAAGCTCAAATTCTATGAAAAAGCAATTCAACTGAAACAACTTTTGAGCTACTTACGAGAATTTTTGTCTCGCTAGGAATTTAAATTCTAACTTCGTTGGAAACATTTCAAAGTGCAAAAGATCAAAAGTTTTTCAAGTTGGTTTGCCTTAAATTATTTCTTTGAGCTTACATCGATTAAGTTTCACGTTTTCAATTACAAAATAATTGATGTTAAATGTTTAATTACCAAAAGATCAGTCAACCAGTTACAAACTTTTATCAAAATTTTCCTTGCAGGGCTTGATGATTATCCTGTGCTTCGTCCTTAAAGCTGACAGTTATGCTGTGGCAGAAACAACAAGCAGCAGCAACAAATCAAGCATGAAGAATAGTTTGGACGACTTCTGTACGACAACAATCAACAATTCATTAAATTGTAAGCCACATTGCAAATTGCGTTCGCTTCAGCAAACTTTTTTCAGTTTCGTAATAACAAAAGTTAGTCAACGCTTCTCGTTGTCGATTGTTGAAGAGTTGATGATGACGATGGCGTAAATTTCAAAAGCTATTTGCATAATTCGTTTCCCTTTTTTGTTATCAATTTTGCAGTTTATTCGAGTCAGGACATTGAAAAGGATAACAAAAGTTTGCCGATGCGGGTGTTTTCTAACACAATGTCAAGCTTTCCAATCGAAACAAAAAGCTCGAAAGCAACCACGAGTTTGTTACAGCAATCGACCCATCGACATGCCGTTCATCCGAGATTAGTTGATGTACAAATCTGCTCTAATGAAATAATTGATTTAACAGCCGCTTCGGCTAAGGAGATGCTTCCGCTGAATCTTAATGCGCAAGCACGTTCGTTTGAGCTTACGAAAATTAATAACAGCGTGATGAACATTTACGATGTTAACGGGAAGAGCTTGGACGTTCTGCATGTGATATCAAAAGGTAATGAAACTCGAATAGCTTAGTCGTCGCTAAAATTAACATTGCGATTAACCCAACAGACGCCAGCAGCATCGTTGGGATTCGTGATAACAATCTAGAGATGAAGAAACCAGTGAAGAATGTTCCGCCTACAATTACGCTGACAAATAGCGATGGCAAAGTAAACAGTGATGGCATAGTTCTTGACACCACAGCTGACACAGATGGCATGCTGAGTTCCATCTCCAATGACTTGGATTATCTGCTTAATCGAACACAAGAAGTGCCTACGGTACCAACTGATAGTCACCAGCATCACATACATCAGCAATTACCAAGTGTTACGCCACCCCCGCCTGTCGCGTTCTCGAATCAAAAGTCATCAGGAGTTCTACTAAAGCATGATGTGATAATTGAGGAGTCTGAGCATGAAGTAGATAGTTAATGAAAAGAAGTTTTCACATTTTCACAAAACAAAGAGATTTTAATTGAAAGAAAACGAGGGAAACATAAAGAGAATGAGAAGGAAGCTGGGGAGAAGAATAAAACTCTGATTTCATTGCTTTAATTAATTCTTTTTCTGCTCAGTTGGCTATGAACTCAAAGTTTTCGTCCAATTCAAATTAAAAATAATTCACTGCATTAAACTCTACCTCGTGCGTCAACTCTCTGTAAAAGTTCTTGTAGAATTTGTCGAGCATTTTAAATCTGTTAGTCGTTTGAAGTTATTTTAATGAACAATGAATTTGTCGTCCCTTGATTGGGTTTTGTTGTTTACGAAACGAGTTTAATTATACTTTGCAAAGTCAACGGTTTTCAGTTTTTTTCCTTTATCTGATTTTAATCTCGTCGAAGTTTGAAAAATAAAAGAGATTTCATAAAAATCATTTTTATGAAAAAATATTATACGTTTCCGATCCATCAAACTGTTGATTTTAAATATAATTTACCATCAAAGACATTTTTGAACAAACCTTTCGATAGGTTGCCAGAAATCTGGATCAAAGACTTGTGTTTTTGACATGAATTGAATTATGAGTTTAATCATTTAAATAAATTATTGTTAATGTGTAATTAACAAAAAACGTTTATTCTCCATCCACGATGCAAACACTCGACGTCCCCTGAGTATAGAGCAAACATAGAGAGAGAGGATTTAAAATTAAGCAGAGATTGTGTAAAAAAGAATCTATTTAAATGCCTATCTGAATGGCCCAACCTTCGAGCGCTGTGCGGATAAACGAAGGTGGAACAGACTTAGTTGAATGTAATACATAAGAGCAGTGAATATTTATTGTAAATACTGAAAACATGGAACGAGCATAAGGGCAAAAACGAGGAAATTAATAAAATAAACTAAATAAAGCTCAGTTTGTTTTATACCATCGACGGCGAGAACGAAAAAGCTTTTGCAATAAACCACAGAAAGTTTCTTTGCCTTCTAGAGATTTCACAATGGAAAACCATCAAAGCGGAACAGCGAGCTTGCAAAAACTTTTCCATGATTTAAGTCCTGTGCACTAATTTAACTTATTTTCCAGATTATTTCCCTCTCGCAATGCTATGGCGAAATATTTTTGGTGCTTCAACAGCTGCTTAAACAACGAATGAAAAAAAGTTTCAATTTCTTCAGAGACGCTGCGACAAAGCTCTCACGACGATTTGGAATTCCCTTCGCTCTAGTCATGAACTTCACGTTTTCATTTCAACCGAACCGCATCATTAAACACCAAGAATGTGATTCGAAATCATTCCGGATAGCCGAGCCTTTTATGAAATGATTTTAATCAACAGCAAGTCATTGAATGCTTTCTCGCCTTTGTCGTGAACATTTTGGCTCAATCCTTGAAATTCATTTAATCCATCAACAGCATTTTTTTATGATTGACATTTCTTCTTCAAAATTTTTCTTTTTATTTCTTTCTTTCTCTGCTCCAATGAGTCAGTTTGATAAATTGGCTTCGTTCCCTTTTCCACTGCAATGCTGACTCGAAAAGTTTGCAGTAACACATGAAGCTCGAATGCTTTTTCTCGAGCGAACCAAGACGTTTAATCAGAAAAACTTGACGTGCAATTAATAGCGTGAACTCGTGGCAGCCGTTGCATTTCGATTAATTTTTTTTTCTTTAAAAAGTTTCGTCTTTCAAAAGACTTCAGAGAAGTCTTTTATAACTTCACTAAAATGTCGAGTCGTTACAAATTTTAAATTAGTTTATTGACACAGAAAATTTAAAGCATTGACCGAGACTTAATTGCTTATTTGGTGTACAAGTAGATTGCCACAATTAAGCCATAAAGACCTAAAACTTCAGCGAAAATTAGGATCAAAATCATTCCGACAAAGAGTCGTGGCTGCTGAGCAGTTCCTCGAACTCCAGCATCGCCAACAACTCCGATTGCAAAGCCTGCAGCTAATCCAGCAAATCCAACAGATAATCCGGCTCCAAGGTGAATGAATCCTCTGAAATTGAAATTATTTTTATTAAAGAAAACATGAGTCTAAGTCAATCTTAGCAACCGAAGAGCACTCACTTGTACAATGGATATTTTGTTGGAGGTTCAATGGAACCAGCGATGAGGACAGCGACGACTAGTCCGTAGATTGCGATGATTCCTGCCATGACCACGGGAATAATAGATTTCCTGTGGAAATTCGAAATTATTTTAAAATTCAGAAAAAAAAAGTTTGATTTTCACTCTCACATGATTAACTCAGGTCTTAGCACTGACATTGCAGCGATTCCGGTTCCAGATTTTGCAGTTCCATAAGCAGCACCGAAAGCTAATCAAATGTAAAGAAAGCGATGTTATCAAATGAATGATGTGAAAAATCTCAAGAACTTACAACTGAAGATGATTGCAGCCGCTGCTCCCATCACGCCGAAGAAGGGCCCATAGACGGGATGCTCCTCGTCAATTCCTTCTTGAGTACCAGACATATTTAATCTTTTGATGATTTAAGCTTCAACACGAAACAGGAAATGATTCAACTTTTACTAAAACTTCTTTGCGCTCACTGAGATTTTTTGGAAAAGAAAAAAAAATCAGCCATAATCCTGAGAATAGAAACAAATATTTTTAGAGTCCGTGGTCCTTGATTGAGATAACTCGCGAACGCGATGAGTTAGCAAATAAATTTTTTTCACCAGTCGATAGAAAATTTTGATAAGAAAAACCAATTTTGAGGATTTTTTTGCTAGCATATCAGAATCGGGCCCAAAACCTGGAAGCTCCATACAAAAAGTTAATTTTTAGTTTGGTTTAGTTTGGATCACAAGAAGTGATCAGCATGTTGAATCGAGTGCATGTATCCTATAGCTGACCAGATCTGGGTCCACCTCTTGCCAGCGCCAAGTGAAACTTTTTTTCCTTTGGAGTTAGAGCTTTCATTTGTTCGCATGAAATAGCAGCTATTTGAGTTAAGCGAAAGAATCTCAGAGCTGACCAGATTCTGGTCCACCTCGTAGCAGTAAACCCAGTAAAGCTCAAGCCCCTGTAATCTGTTTAATGAATGAAAACCCTTACTTCGTAAGTTCGTTACGAGCTGCTACTGCCACTTGTTCCTCCTTTTTTAAAAAAGCTTTCATTTACTAAAAATAAACAAAAGTTTTTTTTTGAATCAAACAAATTTGTTTACATGAATGAAGCTTTGACCTCACTTTGATATTTTCCACAAAATAGACACCAAGATCATCACATAAATCGTGACTCCTAGAGAAATGCGTAGAAATATATTCAAAACATTAAAGATTGAATAGCAAACTCCGCGAAAAACACAAGCCACCGCTCACTAACTCACGCTGCTCATCACTTCAGAGCAATCTAAAGCTTTCAATTGAAGTTTCTTATTGAAGTTTGATAAAATCCAAGTTGTCTGTTTGGTTTCTCAACATGAATGATTTGTAAATAAGAACATTAAAGGGAAAAATGTGTAAAGCGACTGTCATGCCACTCAAGCAAATTGAAACTTGAAAAGCGTAATTTATCACCAAGCAATTTTTCTGTTTTCTTACTGCAAGAAAAATATTTTAAACTCCATCGGTAAATTCTTCTCATTAATTTGAATAAAGAAAACGCTGATAATCAAACAGGTAACAGAAAACACTGTTGAGAAGATGACAATAGTCGTAGCTCTTAATTCTTGTTTGCAATGTTTAATTGTGATCCAATCTCGAGCTGTGATTTCCTACAAAGAAGACAAATAAGCTTATTCAATGAATTAAAATTTATACAACAATCATACAATGAGCACTTTGAATTGTTTGTAGTTGAGAGCAAAATACGGGGTAAATCATTACTATGAAGACCACAACTGAATTGTGAAAGATTTAAAATATTTCTGAATAAAATTCTCAAACTTACGAATCATTGTGACCTCCTTTAGAACACTAACGAAGTCAAGAGTCTCGAAAATGTCAATAACATAACAAAGCAAGGATCTTGAGAAATATTTATTTCTCTTAAATCGATTTTTAAAAAAGATAAATGATTGCTTACAACTATGAAATCTTTTTTATTTCCATCTTAAATGGACAAACGAGACACAATCTCAATGAAAAACATAAAAGTTTCGTGATTAAAAAAAAACAAAGTGCTTTTAGAGTATTTTACTTCGTTTCAAAACATTTAATATTTGTGAGACTTTTTAATTCGCATAATAACCCGTGAGTGTATCGATCTAATTTGAAATTTGAGGTGAGATCTCTACTTTAACAATAAAGTGTTAACTGATCGCATGAACATGATGAGCGAGCAAGTAAATTCCAAAATCTGAAAAATAGTTTTAGCAAATTATCAATTTTATGCAAAGATTTATGCAAACCTTTTTAAAAGTTTCCATGTTGACTTCGTGAAATATTCCGTTGTATCCTCGAATGTTTTGTGACATCGTCAATAGTATTTGCAAGCTTTTTCGGTCGCTAACTGCAAGTTTGTACCATTCCAAGTCATAAATAGCAGCAGCGAGAGCATCGATTCGGGTGATCACTCGATTTCCGAGCCAGCAAATTATGAAAGCTTGCGCGAGTTGAAGAAAAACCATTGAGAAAGTCGTAATATTACCAGGAGGTTCCAACAGAATGGCATAGATTTGCACACAAAGATTCAGAGACTGAATGAATATCTCGAAGAAGAAGAAAAACTGCAGAAGTCTCTGAGCCTCGTTCAAGAAGCTAAGAACTCCATAACTTCTTTTCACAATAGATTTGATCATTTCCGATGCGTCTTTTTCATTTTTTTCGGCACTCCAATCGGTCAACAGCAAAACTGTTTGATCGATTTCCCAGCATGAATGATTCATTAAAAGAAACATCAGAGGAAAGAATGTTATGCAAGTCAACACAGCTAACAGCATTGGTGTCACTTGAAGAACGTAATTAATTGTCCATTCGACTCCAGCAGATTCCAGCGCCAAAAAAGGTAGTCGGAAGTTAAACGGCAAATTATTTTCATTAACTTTGAAGAAGAAAACGCTGATACTCATGCATAAGGCTAGAAAAGTCGGTGAGATGACGAGGAGTGAAGTTCCAATGAATTCTTCCTTGCCATGATTGAATGTGATTTCGTTTCTGTCCATTTCTCTGTGAATAAAAAATTCGTCAATAGAAAGAAAAAGTAAATTTTTTATTTTTTTAGAACTTTTCATTAATCAGTCGCTGCACCAATAGCGAGATGTTATTGTTTACCAAAGTGATGAAAACAATATAAATGGCAAATCGCAGAAAAACCACTGAGAAAGAATATAATAAAAATCTAGTCATTATCGACGTTTTTCTCGAACACTTACTAAATATTGCAATACTTTCTGACAAGCTCATCAAGCTCAAAGATTTGAATTCATTCACAACATAACTCAACGAGAGAATGCAAATTCCCGTCGAGCCTACAAGCATAGCAACGAACCTAAATAAAAAATATTTTTAATTGAAATTATCGATTACCAAAAACAAAACATTTACAGGCTCGAAATTCTTTTCTTTCCTTCTCGGATCTTTGTTGGCGACAAAATCTCGAGGCAAAGCAACAGATACCTCGAAACTAGCTCCGAGTAAACCTCTTGGTTCTTGAAATAATCCACCACACTTCTGAAATAGTTTGCAAGTTTCATCTTTGCCGCTATAAGTCAGGAACAGAACTAAATTACAAATGGAAATTCATTTGCCGACGATGAGTAGTTCCGCTCAATTACCAACATATCGCTTATTAATTATTCAGTTAAAAAGTTGCAATCGGAGTAACAAGTGTTCTCGTTCTCAGACTGCATTTGTCGATTTAGTTGTCAATGACATTTATTCTTGCTGCAAACGGCCACACGTAATATCAATCCTCGTTGAAATATTTAACATCTTTCTATTGATTTTACATCGAAATTATAGAAGTAATAATTAGAAGTCAGTTTTGCTTTGATACGACTCAAGTTAAAGGATTTAACAGAAGTTTTCTGAAATCTGAAGTGATTGACTTGAGACGGTGGCAGGAACTGCGCCACTTAGTTTAAAGATGAACTGATCAGTATATCTGTCAGATGATTGCTTTCTGTAGCCGTAGTTTTCGGAGCAATCTATTCTATATCATCAATACATCAATAAATCCATTACCAAGAATCAAAATAGAATTCTCATTATGAGATCCATTACTAAACAACAAAAAACAAGCATATTGGGTGCTTGACCGAAAGATCTTAAAATATTTATTGTGCATAAATCGATTTTGCAAATGAGGCGCATTAAAAAGTGAAGAACAAAATGAAAACTGAAAGTTTCTTTATGCTGAGAAGGCTTATGATGAAAAGGATCTCATGAACATGATGAGCGAGTAAGCAAATTCCAATATCTGTAAAATATTTGTTTTAGCAAATTATTAATTTTTTTCCAAATATTTTACCTTCTGAAAAGTTTCCATGCTGACCTCGTGAAATATTCCGTTGTATCCTCGAATGTTCTGTGACATCGTCAACATTATTTGCAAGCTTTTCCTGTCGCTAACGCTAAAATTGTACCATTCCAAGTCATAAATGGCAGCAGCGAGAGCATCGATTCGGGTGATCACTCGATTTCCGAGCCAGCAAATTATGAAAGCTTGCGTGAGTTGAAGAAAAACAAATGAGAAAGTCGTAATATTTCCGGGAGGTTCCAACAGAATGGCATAGACTTGCACACAAAGATTCAGAGACTGAATGAATATCTCGAAGAAGAAGAAAAACTGCAGAAGTCTCTGAGCCTCGTTCAAGTAGCTAAGAACTCCATAACTTCTTTTCACAACAGATTTGATCATTTCCGATGCGTCTTTTTCATTTTTATCGGCACTCCAATCGGTCAACAGCAAAATCGTTTGATCGATTTCCCAGCATGTATGATTCATTAGAAGGAACAGCAGAGGAAAGAATGTTATGCTAGTCAACCAAATCACTAAAATTGATGTCACTTGAAGAACGTAATTAATTGTCCATTCAATTCCAGCAGATTCCAGCGTCAAAAAAATTAGTCGAAAGTTCAACGGCAAATTATTTTCATTGATTTTGAAGAAGAAAATGCTTGTACACGTGCATACTCCTAGAAAAGCCGGTGAGATGACGAGAAGTAAAACTCCAATGAATTCTTCCTTGCCATGCTTGAATGTGATTTCGTTTCTTTTCGTTTTTCTAAGAAAGAAAAATTGTAAAATAAAATAAAAAAAACTTATTTTTATAACTTTTCGTTAATCAGCCGGTGCACCAACAATGAGATGTCATCGTAGAGCTCAGCGATGACAATCAGATTAAAAGCAAATCTCAGAAAAAGCACTATGAAAGAATATTTTAGATCACAAATTGTTCTTGAAGTTTTTCTTACTGATGATTGCAGCATTTTCCGATATGCTCATCAAGCTCAAAGATGTGAGTTCGTGGACAGTGTAACACAACGAGAGAATGCCAATTCCCGTCGAGTTTACAAGCAATGCAACGAACCTGAATAAAATATTATTATTAATTGAAACTATCGGTCACCAGAAACAAAAGATTTACATGCTCGAATTTTTTTTCTTTCCTTCTCGGATTTTCGTAGGTGATAAAATCTCGAGGCAAAGCAAAAGATACCTCGAAACAAGTTTCGAGTAAACCTCTTGGTTCTTAAAATAATCCACAACACGTCTGAAGTATTTTGCAACTTTCATCTTTCACGTTATAAGTCAGGAACAGAACTGCATGTCAATTGGAAATTGATAGGAAAAATTTCTTCAACGAAGCTTTTGTCGATGAGTTGTTCGGCTCTATTATCAGCGTATCGGTTTTTCAACAGTTGCAATTGTAGTAATATGTGTTTTCATTTTCAGATTGCAATGGTCGTTGAAGTTGTCAACGACATTTATTCCTGCAGTAAACGACTACATGTCAATTCAACCATTCCCCGTGTAATATTTAATATGTTGCTATTGATTTTACATCGAACTTAATGAAATATTAATTAGAAAATCAGTTCTTCGAGTGCCATGATCTTGACAAATTTTATTGCTTTTAAATCGATAGATAAAAGATTGCTCACTTCTTTTAAGTTATACGTGTAACATTTAATATTTCTTCAGTCGTCTTTGCATTAAAAAAGAATTTTTCGTTCTTCTATGAATGTTTTCTTAATCATTCGACTTTGATTAGCTGTCATTTCTTTCACAATGAATTTTACAAAATTCCGGGATAGAAATTGTTTAAGGTGAGAAAGTAATTGATAGCATGAACATGATGAGCGAGTAAGTGAGGTTCAAAATCTAGAAAATATATTTTAGAAAATTCTTGAGATATTCGAAATATTTTACCTTTTTAAAAGTTTCCATGTTGACTTCGTGAAATATTCCGTTGTATCCTCGAATGTTCTGTGACATCGCCAATAGTATTTGCAAGCTTTTTCGGTCGCTAACTGCAAGTTTGTACCATTCCAAGTCATAAATGGCAGCAGCGAGAGCATCGATTCGGGTGATCACTCGATTTCCGAGCCAGCAAATTATGAAAGCTTCCCCGAGTAAGACACAAATTATTGAAAAAGTTGTAATATTTCCGGGCGGATTAAGCAAAGTAGCATAGCAATTTGAGCACAGATTAAAGGACTGAATTGAAATCTCAAAGAAAAAGAAAAACTTTAGAAGCCTTTGAGCCTCGTTCAAGTAACCAAGAAATCCATAACTTCTTTTCACAACAGATTTGATCATTTCTGATGCGTCGTCAACATTTTCATCAGCACTCCAATCTGTCAACATCAGAATCGTCTGATCGATTTCCCAACATGTATGATTCATCAGAAGAAAGATCAGAGGATAAAATGTTACGCAAATTAAAAAAGTAAATAAAATCAAGATCACTTGAAGGATGTAATTAATTGTCCATTCGATTCCAGCAGTTTCCATTGTCAAAAAAGTTAGTCGAAAGTTTAACGGCAAATTATTTTCATTAATTTTGAAGAAAAACACGCTGCTATAGACACACAAGACTAGAAAAGTCGTTGAGATGACGAAAAGCGAAGTTCCGATGAAATCTTCGTTGCCATGCTTGAATGTGATTCCGTTTGTTTTCGTTTTTCTAAACAATAAATAATTTTTTGTAAAAGTAAATTTTTCAAAAAGGAATCCGTTTTACTTTTCAATAATCAACCGATGCACCAACTGTGACATGTCATTGAAAACCAAAGCGATGTAAGTTAAATACATAAACAATCTCAGCACGCTAACTGAGAAAAAAATAAAGTTCTTATCAAATATAAATTTTTAAATAAAATATTACTGAAGAGTCCAGAATTTTCCGACAAGTTCAACAAGCTCAAAGATTTGAATTCGGTGACAATGTAACACAACG
This sequence comes from Smittia aterrima, assembly GCA_033063855.1. Classification (NCBI taxonomy): domain Eukaryota; kingdom Metazoa; phylum Arthropoda; class Insecta; order Diptera; family Chironomidae; genus Smittia; species Smittia aterrima. Next base: position 16,340,228 of record CP093831.1, on the reverse strand, counting down.
AGAGAATGCATAGTCCCAATGAGCTCAGAAGCATAGCAATGAACCTGATTAAAACATATTTTTAATTGAAATCATCGATCAGAAAATTATTGACAAAAGAATTACAAGCTCGAAATTTTCTTCTTTCCTTCTCGAATTTTTGAAGGCGATAAAATCTCGAGGCAAAGCAGCAGAAATCTCGAAACTAGCTCCGGGTAAACCTCTTGGTTCTTGAAATATTCCACAACACGTCTGAAGTATTTTGCAATTTTCATCTTTCCCGTTATAAGTCGCGAACTGAACTGAATATCAATTGAAAAGTCATTTTCTGAAAAAAGAAAATTTTACAACGAACTTTGTCCCGATGAGTGGTCGGCTTTCCATTTACCAACGAATCGTTTATTAGTGTGTCAATTAAAAATCGAAGTAGTGCTAACAAGTGCTCGCAATCTCAGATTGCATTGGTCGATTCAGTTTCCAACGACGTTTACTACAACCGCGAACGACAAACGTTCGTATTTCAATTATCCTTGAAATAAAAAACAACCTGTTATTGATTTGATATAAGGTAATGAAATTTCAATTTCATATTATTTTATCTGTAAAAAAATATTTCGTAAAAGGAAAATTGAAAATTGTTTTTTTTTACAAATTTTCATTTATTAGCCGTTGCACTAACCATATCTAAAAGATTTTGGTGACAATAATAATAAGAATTGTCTTGATGTGAAATTCCTTCTTTCTTTCTTTCTTTCTTTCCTTCTTTCCTTCTGTGGCGTAACGCTCGACTTTAGCGCAACTGGCGACGAAAAAATGAACTAAGCGTCGTTGTGCATGAACCCAAAACTTCGGAAAACTCGGGAAAATTTTGGAAAAACTTCGGGAAAAGTCGGGAAAACTTCGGAAAAACTTTGGGAAAATTTGGAAAAACTTCGGGGGAAAACTTCGGAAAAACTCGGGAAAATTTGGAAAAACTTCGGGAAAAGTCGGGAAAACTTCGGAAAACTTCGGAAAACTCGGGAAAATTTTGGAAAAACTTCGGGAAAAGTCGGGAAAATTTCGGAGAAACTCGAGAAAATTTCGGTAAACTCGAAGAGATTCGTTTTGACGGGTGGCGAAGCCGCCCGGGGTAAACTAGTGTAATATAAAAGAAAACGCATATAACCATCATGTTCACAAGCATAGCAATGCACTTGAATAAATATTTTTATAATTAAAACTATCGATCACTAGAAGCAGAAGATTTACAAGCTCGATTCTTGAAATAATCCTCAACAAGTTTCAAGTATCTAGTTTTCAATTTTCATTATCGAAGTTAATGACGATGAGTAGTTCGGCTCAATTATCAACGTATCGCTTATTAATTATTCAGCAACAAGTGTTCTCGTTCTCAGACTGCATTTGTCGATTTAGTTGTCAATGACATTTACTCTAGCTGCAAACGGCCACACGTAATATCAATCCTTCTCGTTGAAATATTTAACATTTTTTATTGATTTTACATCAAAGTTATTGAAGTAACAATTAGAAAAGTCAGTTTTGCTTGGAACATAAACTTTGACACAATCTTATCTAATTTGTTTGAAATCTTAAGCATTAAAAATAGAATCTCTACGCACGATTTTATTAATTTTAACTTAAAATTTTTAAGAGCATTGACATTTAATATTTCCATCAGAAATTGGCACCGAGTAAGTTGTAGAAAAAATGTTTGAAAGATACACATTTTGTTTATGCTGACAAAGCTTATGGTGAAAAGGATCTCATGAAAGGAAATTTCTGCAAATTTCTTAATGCTGAGAAGGCGTATAATGAAAAGGATTTCATGAACATCATGTACGAGCAAATTCCAAAATCTGGAAAATAATTTTTAGCAAATTTTTGATTTTCTGTAAAGTTTATACCTTTTTAAATGCTTTCATGTTTTGGGACGATGAAGTTGTCAATGACATTTACTCCTGCAGTAAACGACTACGTCGTTGCAATCCTTCCCCTTGTAATAATTAATATGTTGTTATTGATTTTACATCGAACTTAATGAAATATTTTTTTTTCAAGGTGAGAAAGTAATTGATAGTATGAACATGATGAGCGAGTAAGTGATGTTCAAAATCTAGAAAATATATCTTAGAAAAATCTTGTGATATTCAAAATATTTTACCTTTTTAAATGTTTCCATGTTGACCTCGTGAAATATTCCGTTGTATCCTCGAATGTTTTGTGACATCTTCAATATTATTTGCAAGCTTTTCCGGTCGCCAACTGCAAGTTTGTACCATTCCAAGTCATAAATGGCAGCAGCGAGGGCATTAATTCGTAAGATCACTCGATTTCCGAGCCAACAGACAATGAAAGCCTGATCAAGTTGAAGAAAGATCATTGTGAAAGTTGTAATATTTCCTGGCGGATCAGACAGAACAACAAAGAAGTTTGTGCACAGATTCAAAGACTGAATGAAAATCTCAAAGAAGAAGAAAAATTTTAAAAGCCTTTGGGTCTCATTCAAGTAGTCGAGCATTCCATAACTTCTTTTCACAACAGATTTGATCATTTCTGATGCTTCTTCAACACTTTTATCGGCATTCCAATTCGTCAAGAGCAGAATCGTCTGATCGATCTCCCAGCATGAATGATTCATCAGAAGAAAGATCAGAGGGATAAATGTGATGCAAAACAATAGAGTACTGAGGCATAATGAGACTTGAGTAACGTAATTAATTGTCCATTCTACTCCAGGAGATTCCAGCGTCAAAAATATTAGTCGAAAGTTCAACGGCAAATTGTTCTCATTAACTTTGAAGAAGAAAACGCTGCCATATATGCATAAGGCTAGAATAGTCGGTGAGATGACGAGAAGTAAAACTCCAATGAATTCTTCCCTTCCATGCTTCAATGTAATTTCGTTTCTTTTCGTTTTTCTAAGAAAAAAATATTTTGAATAAAAAAAATAAAAAAAACTTTTTTTTGTAACTTTTCATTTATCAGCCGATGCACCAAAAGTGAGATGTCATCGTAGATCACAGCGATGACAAGTAGATAAATGCCAAATCTCAACAATGTCACTATGAAATAATATTTAAATTCAAATTGTTCAAGATTTTTTTTCTCGAAATATTACTGATGAGTCCAGCATTATCCGATAAGCTTAAAAAGCTTAAACATTTGAAATCATTGACAACATAACTCAACGAGAGTATGCAAATTCCCGTCGAGCCTATCAGCAGAGCAACAAACCTAAATAAATATTATTAATAATTGAAACTATCGGTCACCAGAAACAAAAGATTTACTTCATTGAAATTCTTTTCTTCCCATCTCGGATTTTCGTAGGTGACAAAATCTCGAGGCAAAACAACAGATACCTCGAAACAAGTTTCGAGTAAACCTCTTGGTTCTTAAAATAATCCACTACACTTCTGAAATAGTTTGCAATTTTCATCTTTCTCGTTGTAAGTCAGGAACAAAACTGAATGTCAATTGGAAATTGATTTCCACCAAGGAGCTCTCCACGATTCATTTCTTGATAAATTGTTCGTCTGAACCATCAACTTGTCATTCAATAATTTAGCAACTCAAAGGTTGCAATCGAAGCTAAAAGTCACTTATAACAAGTGTAAGTTTTCCTACAGCACATTTGACGTCTACGAATGCCGATTCAAGTTAATCGGAAATCCGATTTGACTGATGACACAGAAGAATTATGTAAGTAAAAGCGCAGCTGATGAAGTCCTGAATAAAAAAAACTCGCCGAGGGTTGATCCGCTTAGCACAAACTAGTTGTTATAATCGTATTTGCTTCTTCAATCATGACGAATAAAATATTTAAAGTACTAAGAGTTCTCATATTTTTACGTAATAAAGCTTTGATTTATTAATAAATTGATACATTAAAACCACATGATATTGATTTTATATGTTTTTGTTTGAAATAAATTATTTTGAATGCTTTTATTTTTTTTTATTTTTGTTAATTGGATTCCACATTTATTTCATTTCCATTTGCGGATTATTAAATAAGGTTTTTTCCCTTTTTTAATTTAGGGTTACGAGGCCTGCCAATGTCGTTCAAATGAGCTTTCAGATTAATATTGTATCGGAGCAAATAGGTTTTGGGCTTTGTTCTAGAAATCATACAAAGTCGAACATAAATGCGCTTTTATAAAATTGGTTTAGTGACTTGAGATCCTTGCTTTATCGTGCTGATTCAACACATAATAATAATAATTGAGTTTATAGAAAAATCAATAAATTGCATTCACAAAAATATTTCTTTTTGTCATGTCTCGCTCCATGAATTATTATTGCACAAAAATATTACGTAGCTTTATGTGTCGTGACAGTTTGTTTTATTGCGAAAATTATCCTCGTCGGTCTCCTCTGCTAACATTCGGTTCATTCGATTTTGAAATAATTCGTTAGTTTCCTGTCTAGAGATGGAATCTTATAAATTATTGAAAGCATAATTAATTATTTTGCGATTTAATTGCAATTTGCTATGAATGAACGTGAGTGGGATGGAAGTCTAAAGCAGAGTCAAACAACAAAAGTTTTCTCGTTTCGCGGGAAAATCCTTTTTGTGTCGGAAAGCTTCGAATATGTTTCAGCGTTTGAATAATTCATGCTTCATGTTTATTTGAATTTATCAATTAATGCATTTATAGCTCAGATAATTTATCGGCCATGATTCATTAGCTTTTATTAGCGATTCAAATACGGTTGAGTAATTGGTTTTGGAAAGGACGTGTTTTGATTCTTTATGCTGCTTAAGTCTCGACCAAACTGCAAAGTAAAAATTCTCTTTGAACTTAACGGCGACATTCGATGATTCCCTCACATTTCCAATCTAAGGTTAATTTAAATTTCAAAAATCTAAACTTCAAAGACTCGTCTTGTGACGAAAGTCACGATCATCTCCATTCACAAGCATTTCTCGCTTCTCCCTGAAACGTTAACTCCCAAGCTTCAATCTATAATCAAAATAAGCGACAACATTCAAAGTTCGAACATGATAGAAAGAGCTAGAAAGTCGATATCACTGTAACAGCATTTCGTTTAACAAAAACTTTTTTTTCCGACGTGAAGGAAGAAACAGAAAAATAATAAATCGAGATCGTGCTAAGAGTCTCTCTTATAAGCGCTCGCACTCACAATAACATTCACTAGTTAATTTAGTTCATTTCGAAAACAAAAAAAGATTCCGATTTGTTAATTTTTGTTTCACCATCGACTCGCTTGCGACTTCGATTGAGTATTTGCTTAGATAAGTAGCGTGGGTGTTTGTCAGTTAAGTTTAATAGTTCACCATCATTATTATCGCCAACTTACGAACTAGGAGCTTTAAACTGTTTCAATTATTTACTGAGTTAAGATACTAGATGCTTAAAAAATGGCATAATTAATTATCTTGAGCTAACGGATTTGATCGCCGTGCATGAAGAACCATCGTCGTTGTTCTTATTCGACGAAGCTGACGCTCTCCTTGGCTTCGCCAGTGTTGTATTGCAATCGAAGAACGTTTCAACCTCGCTCTCCGTATCGTTTTGGCGTTCACGGTAGCTCAGTCGATCACTCGAATTATCAGATCCGCACGAAATACTTTCCGCTGATGCAGCGGCTGAGTTTGAAGAGGTGCTCATAGGTTGTGACGTTTGCTGCTGGATCGGTTGCACAATAATCGGCTTTTGACTCGGTGGACTACTCATTGCATTGGGATAGCGTTTTGAGCAGACTTGTGCTTGAATATGCTCGCAGATTCGACGGAATCGGCGAATGTTGCCTAAAAAAATTACAACCAAAATAAGATTATGAAAAATTTAAAACCAAAAAAAAATGAAACTCACCAGATAACAAAGTGAATGTGATTGCGAATAACAAGTCAGCAACATCGCCCTGTTTACAAATTGGATTAACATCGACTTGGATTCTTACGTAACGTTGGAACATCGTCGGGCCAGTGCTGCCGCGCTTGTACTCGAGTCTGAAGGACATCGGGGAAATCACACTATGAGATAACTCTGTCATCTACAAAGAGAACATGAAAATTAAGTTTGTACGAGAACATTTGTAGACTGATCAACTTACCGATAAGAAAGCGTGAATGAGATGAGCTTTCACTGTTGAGAGTGGTTTTCCTTTAACGAGAATCGTGAATGTCTCGTCCTTCTCGGTTGCAATTAGATTGCCGAACCACGATTTCTTCGTTAACTCAGGCGACGACTCTGGGGTCAGATGAACCTCTTCAGTAGAAACTGAAAGATAAATTGTTTTGATAAGAAATGCAAAAATTCAAGGACTCAAAAAGCTTTCACTAACTTTGCATTTTTCTTCTGTGAAAACGCGGACTACCAAGGAAACTATTTTTAATATTTGTTAGTCGAGTTTTCCATAATTGACCTCCACTGGCCGGACCACCTTGCGTGTTCATATTGTTAACTCCGCTTAGGTGAGGCGAGGCAGGTTGAACAATCGCTGATTGTGTCATCTGGTCGCTCTCAGTGAACAAACTTGAAACGATCATTGGGCCGGAATTTGCACGATGATGAACTGGAGAAGCCGTGCATGAAGACGTCGACGTAATGGACAGATTGTTGTTGTTACTCGCATGAGCTGACGAATTGGAATGATCTGTTATTTGCGTTTTTGGACGACCAGAGCTACTATACGATGAGTGACGGGATGGTGATGATGTGGCAGATGCCGGAGATGAAGGACGCAAAATAGCTGATATCGATTTGAAGGACAAGGATTCCATTAGCGATACAAAAGCTTTATTGTTTAATCTATAAACTACTTACACTTACTTAAGCCTTGGCTAGTATTGACGGACATGCCACGTGTTGGGCTATGATGATATGACGATGATGAGCGAGTTGTTGGAGCGGATGAAGGCGAGCGACGACTGTAGCTTTTGCCATTGCTGGAAAAAATGACCGAGATTTGCCTTTTTTTCAATTCAAAGAAATGTTTCTCGCAGCTACGATACTCACTTGAACGTCGATCGACGGGGTTGAAGGGGCGAACCTTCACTTATCTGTCCATAGGTGCTGCTACTACTTCCATTTAGTCTACACGTATCTAAACGCTTTCGAGGAGGATCCATAACATCAATCACATCATTCTTGGAGCGAGCGATTTCCTCTTCGTCCTCAACTGCTGGTCGTCTTCGCTTTCGATCCAACAGCAAAAAGTAAATTACTTTTTCAGTGTTATGGCTGAAAATAAGTTGATTAAACAATTATTTATTCATCAAGATTATATCGCAGCTGAATTATTACCTTGGACTTAACAGCTCTTGAATCAATTTCTCACGGTCTTTGAAGCAGCCCAACGAACAAATTGAATTAAGAATGTCTGTGTCGACTGCGGAAATTGACGGAATAACGTGAGTTTGAACGACTTCCATCATCGGCAGCTCGAGTTCGAGCTCGCTCTTTCCTCCCGCTGTTACCCAAGGATGTCGGTTAATTTCCGATAGCTGCAATGAGATTATAAATTGAAATTTGTTTCTCATAAAATCTGTCGACTGAAAAATCTCACCGTCAATCGCTTTTCGGGATTAACTTCAATCATTCCACGCAAAAGATTCTGACAATCAGGCGGCACAAAGTGTGGTATATGAAAGACGCCACGTTTAACTTTCTCGAGCAGCTGTCTTAAGTTATCGTCGTCGAACGGTAGAGCACCAACTAGTAAGGCATACAAGATAACTCCGCAAGACCAGACGTCTGCTCGTCGCCCATCGTATTTCTCACCCTGCAAATGAATTTGTCAACAAAACTGCTAAAGTATCATCTTCTCATCTTACCCGAATAACTTCAGGACAAGCATAGTGTGGTGAGCCACATGACGTTTCTAACATAAATCCCATCGGCTGGAGCGATGCCATGCCAAAGTCGGCTATTTTGATATTGTTCTTGTCATCGAGAAGCAGATTTTCCGGCTACGAATGAATGTCGTGAGTAAAAATCGATGAGGAATTTAATGAAAACATTTCACCTTCAAATCACGATGACAAATCGAGTGTGAATGGCAAAAATCCAGCGCCGAGATAATCTGTCGGAAGAACCTTCGTGCTTCTTTGGGCGTTAGGCGACCTTTTTTCACCAGATAATCGAAAAGCTCGCCACCGGAAACGTGCTCGAGTACCAAATATCTGAAAATGACACATAATTTTGGTTACTTAATTGATCTGACCTTTCGTGGTTTTTGACGAAGTGGACGAAGTGACCTTCACATCCTTTCGGCTTCTACTTACAAATATTTTTTATTCTCGTAAACATCTGACAAACCCAGAACGTGCGGATGATCAATCAGTTTCATTATAGCGATTTCTCGCTCAACCTGAGAATTGAATGAAAGCATTTGTTTAACGGAATTCATTTGACTCGTAACAAGTAATTTACCTTAATCAGAACAGACTCGCTTAGCTTCTCTCGATTGATAATTTTTATTGCAACCTTTTTCCCGAGCACACAGTGCACACCCAACTTGACAAGGCCTAAAGAGGAAGAGGAAAATCAGTGATCGTCAAATGAAATTTATAGAAACCATTCAATCATCATAACTGTCCATCACATCCAGTGGAGAGTGAATTTAATTTCCAATCTGAACATCCTTCTAAAAGATTTTTTTTTTCACCAGCAAAGAGCTTAGCGCAACGGAACGAGAGGAATGGAATGCGGTAACGAGAATTGTGGAGAGACAAACATCGGAATCAAATCACGCTCAGCAACATTGATAATGGAGCAACATCGACAGATGTTTTCTGTGCTGCTGGAAAAAAATTGCCTTCCGCGTAACTTTTGTCGATTTTTTTCCTCCTCGAAAAAGCTTCAATCGGAAATGCGATGAAAGTTACGAGCGGTGAAAAAAAAGTCTTTCAATTTGCTCAAAACTCGTTCCTCAACGACCCGCGCTTCGAAAGAATAGAAACAGCAGCCGTAGGGAGAGCGGGAAAATCGATTATCAAAATATTTGCTCCAAGTTGTCACATTTATGATAAATATTATTTAAAAAGCTCGTATGTGTTTGTCTTTGTCTGCTGCTAAGAAAAGCATGAAGAAGAAGAGGTGAAAAGTTTATTTAGAGCTTTTGAATGAAGCAAATCTGGCGACGACGACGACCGCAGTCAGTTCAGTGTATCAACGGTCAAGTTAATGTGGCGACAAGATTGATCGTCGAATCAACATTTGACTTGTAATCATGAGTGCCCACTCAACTTTGTTATCGAATTATGTAAAGTAAGCGATCCCCAGCTCGACTTTAATAACAGCGATTATAGTTTCTCAAGCATTCAAGAGTTGAGAGGCAAAAACATTTCAATCCTCGATTGTCATCGCTTGTTCTTTTTTTGATTACCGCTCCTCCTCGCTTCGTCATTAACGGGGTTGATTTGAGCGCTCTGTCTCAAGCATTTATGACTCTTATAAAGTAATTCGCTCATGACCAACTTGATTGATTTACCCAGTTAAGCTTAATTGCTTTAATTGAAAGCTTCGCTTTAATGACCGCTGCTGATGGATCGCTGCTGCTCATTTATCGGATAAACCTGACGTTAAAGCGGGCAGTTGGCATAATGATTTGAGTGAATGATGAGAGAAACCAAATTGCTTGCCGCCCGTTCGCCATTTTTTTAATTTGATTACAAACTTTCATTGAAATGTCACCTGCTGAAAAATTTAACGACAGCGGTAGGCGTGATGATTGCATTTCCTCCGAACTGAATCGAATTTAGAATTTTTAAATAGATAAATTATGACATCGCATTGCCAAACGAGTCGCTCGAAGCAAAATTAATTTGATGTCGACAGTCACTCGCGAGTGACGCTATAAATATCTTGAGGGAAAGCTACGCGATTTGCGTTTCGGAATTTCATCGAAATCGTTGAAAGCTTCAAACCCTTAAACTTAGCTTTTAGCTTCGCTTGTGTATTATTGCTCAATGATAAATATCGAATCGATTTGGGATGAAGGATGATCTATTTCATTGACGTTCGGAGGATTTTCCAACGGAGTCTCATATTTTTTTTTCATTTCTCGTGGTTACATCAGCGAAAATCAAATTTTCCAATAGACATTCAATGACTTACGAGCAGCGGGTGAGCTGTGATTTGACGAGTTTGGCAATCGAGGCAATACAGAGCTCGAAAATATAAAACCATTCAAAGGATTAGCGTTGGCGAAGCCTTTTCGTTGCGTGTTGAAGTGCTGCTGACGATACCGCATGTGTATTCGATAATTGCGGGGCAAAAACAAATTTGTAATAAGCATTGTGTTTGATTAATCCACTGCAACAATGCTCAAGGCTTTGATTCGTTCTCTCTAGTAGCTCAACTTCTACTTCACTTCTCAATAAACAACATCGAGATTGATGAGTATCCATCCGCTTCAAATTTGAGCGGGCGACTCACGCGAATCGATTTTCACGATGAAGTTACGAGGCAAAATCGTTTCATGCTATCAACCGCATGAAGTGCGGTCATGAAACATTGAAATGTGCACAACTGCAAATATGTAGGCAAGTAGGGAAGCAGTTTAATCGGAACAGGGTTAGTTTAGCGTTGCTGAACCCTCTTGAGATGTGAATGAAATTAATTCACAACATGCCGTCCCGTCTTTTAAATGCATGAGCGATCCAACTCATTCATTGCGAGTCGCACAGTCAACGCACAGGAAAAAGATTTTATAGAGAATGAAATAATGATTGCGAATAAGAAAGAAGAAGCGAAGAAAATCGATAAAAGGCGGAATGGAAACGGTTTCTTTATGAAATCGGAGAATCTCTCTCTACACTAATGATAACAAGGACAGTCGACACATAAAGCAGAAGAGTCGGAGCGATTGTTGACACATTATAAATTCACCCTGAAAGCGAATTCCCTCTGTGGAGTTAAAATTCAATTGCATGCGCTCAACAAATTATCGCAATAATTGTTGGCTTAGACAAATGGATTGGAATCAACGATGCGACATTAATAGACAAAGGAGAATTGGAAATGAAGATTAAGAGATTAAATGTTAAAGACTCACCAGTTTGGCCTTTGCCCAAAGTCTTCTCTAATCGATACGGTCCCACATACTGATAGGTCTCCGAAGGTACTTTGTTCTCCTTTTGCATGATGCTTACTCAATAATCCGTTCGTTTATGCTGAGCTTTGCCTTTGGCTAGTTGGTTATTCAATCTATAAATACTTTAAACTATCTTTGCTCTCTTCACCAGCAACTTCTTCCTTTCACTAATACTTTAATTGAATTATTTTAATCAAATTGTTTGTCGTATCCCTTTGGATGAATGATTGCCAAATATAAATACGGCGCTTGTTGGCATTTAGAGGGATTCTCGTCTCTTCCTTTGAGTTTTTGCAGCGCATTCGCTGGCTCGGATGCTTTCTCGTTTTATTTTTTATTAGTTTACATCTAAAAAGAGCGGCGAGCCAAGAAAATTTATTTTAATGTCGAGATTATCAAAATGAATTGTTCTCTGTGGACTTTTCTTTGTGCAATTACAGACAGCGAGTCCGCAACAACAAACGGGAACTACGCACGTCGAGCTAGCAAGGAAGTGTTCCGAACACTTCCTGTTAGTCAACGGAGGGAAAATCTAAGCGAGTTGAGGCCGAGCAAGTGCTTGTGTGTGTGTTTGTGAATCATATTTTTGGGAGAAGCATTGAAGGGACACGTTTTCCCATCTGTTATCGCATGAGACAAGTTTCTGGTGTATAGAAATTTTCTTCTTTGCTTTACACGTAAATGTGTGGGTGAGGATTTTCCTTTCTGATTTTCCTTTTTTCATTCATCAAAAGATTGAATGCGGATTATTCACTTTAATCGACTTTTCATGGCTTCACTTTGCGTAGAAATGAAGATAATTCATTAATTGTTTCACTTTACAACTCGAACTGAACTCTTGATCAACTGTGAACGTGAAAATATTAATTTTCTCCTTTGCAAACTTTACCATTTTTCTTTTTTCATGTTTCTCGACTTTTCATCAATTTTCCTCGAAGCTTTTATATTAAATTCGTTATCGGACACTTTAAGCCACATTGAACGATCAACAAACTTAACTTTAAACCGTGAGCAAACAAAATAAATTTGAAATAAACTTTTTTCGGTCGGATCTCGAAAAAGGTTTCCCAATCAACCCGAAAGAAAATTTTTACGACTGAGGAAATTGCGAGAGGGAGAGTTGCACAACCCTCAATGAAGGAAGCGAAGGATATGTGCGCGTTCTGTGTTGCTTATGAAGGAAAATTGGAAAATGAAAAATATTTTTAGCGGAACTTCATGGAAAGATATTTTTTAAGCAACCTGAATTTTCTGAAAGGAAAACTTATCGGCCGAGTTTTCATAGAAAATTAAAGGGTTTTCAAAGTTTAAAGTTAACAAACTTGTCACTTATATCACGGCGATGAAAATAACAAAAAAGAATCACGAAAAGTTGTTTTAATTGATGAAATATTAATTTTAGCACAGAAAAATCTTTAATAATTCCCAGTCCTATGTTGTTTTATGCTGAGCTTGCCATATAGTGAAACAAATCGCAAATAGCTTAAAAGCAACTTGCAAATTTCAAATACAGAAATCATTGAAATAAAAATAATTCTAATAATCGCTTAAGATTCTGTTCTGCGTGATAAAATTGTAACGGTCGCTTAGCTAGTTGGAGGGACATCCTACGCTATCCTACGCTTGAAAAACGCGTAGTTGTTTGGAGGGGCAAAAAAGGTTGCCCAGTACACGACCAGTTTGCTCAGCTCCAACCGTCACTTTCAAATCTTTTTTGATTCCGGGTGAAAGGTAATCGCAAGTTTACGCAGTAATTAAATAAATTTATAAATCAAATCATTCCGAAATCGATTTATCAATTGTGAAGGATTCGTTTGAGTTAAAAGTCGTCTCTTCCAGGTAAGAATTATTGAAGAAATTTGGAATTTTGCAAAGCATCATGGGTTTCTTTGTTTCGCGAACATTTTTGAATTAAAACTGAACTGATAAGGTTTTTCTATCTTCTCCAGTTATTCGTTGTATCATTATGTCTGAGAATTCCGCTGTTCCTAATAGCCGCATGGCTGCCTACAAAAATTATTCGAAAAACTCGCAAGTAAGTTTCATGTCTGATCTTTCTCCATTACGATCGTTCATTATCCTTTGTTCGTTAATCAGGAAATGCGGCAACGTCGCCAAGAAGTTAGCGTTGAATTGCGTAAGAACAAGAAGGAAGATCAGATGCTTAAACGTCGTAACATTGAAGCTGACGAGCCAACATCTCCTTTACAAGAACATCTCGCCAACGGCCAAGTGATCTCTGGAGTCATGTCACTTGAAGAGATCATGGAGAACCTTCAAAGCAAGAGCGCAACCAATCATTTTACTGCTGTTCAAGGCGTTCGTAAGATGCTCAGTCGCGAACGCAATCCACCAATTGACACGGTCATCAACATGGGACTCGTTCCTCTTCTCATTAACTTCCTTGAAGACTTTTCTAAGTAAGTACTGTGCTCTCCCGATTATTAGAATGTTACTATTTAAATATTTATTTATTTAGCCAAGGAATGCAGTTTGAAGCAGCTTGGGCTTTAACGAACATCGCATCGGGAACATCAGAGCAAACACGTGCAGTCATTTCTGCCGGAGCTGTACCAAAGTTCGTTCAACTTCTTCGCTCTCCAATTACTAATGTTGCTGAGCAAGCAGTTTGGGCTTTAGGGAATGTTGCTGGTGATGGACCTCAGGCACGTGATATCGTCTTGAATCATGGAGTCGTTGACCAATTGATCGCTCTTGTCGGTACGAGACCGAACTGTGAAATCTCATTTTTGCGCAACATCGTTTGGTTAATGAGCAATCTCTGTCGTAACAAGAATCCAACGCCTTCCTTTGACAAAGTTAAGCAAATGCTTCCAGCTCTCTCGGATTTGCTCAACTGCGAAGACAAACTGATTCTTTCGGATGTTTGCTGGGCATTGAGTTATGTCACGGACGACACAGCTGAGAAAATTCAAGCTGTTGTCGATTCTGGTTGCATTCCTCGTCTTGTATGGCTCCTTGGATGTGACGATGCATCAATTGTAACGCCTGCTTTGCGCTCTGTTGGAAATATTGTCACAGGTGATGACAAACAGACTGATATGGTTCTCGCAGCTGGTGTGCTGCCAAATCTCATTGCACTTCTCGATCATAAGAAATGCAACATCATCAAGGAAGCTGCTTGGACCGTCAGCAACATCACAGCTGGAAATCAGCATCAAATCCAACAAGTTCTCGATACTGACGTCCTTGGACCTTTGGTAAAGGTTTTACAAGGCGGAGACTTCAAAGCTCAACGCGAAGCTGTCTGGGCCATAACAAACATCACAAGTGGTGGCTCCAACGCTCAAATTATTCAAATGATTGAACGGTATCCAATCATTAAGCCTTATTGTGACCTGTTGCTTGCAAAGGACACTCGCACTGTTGAAGTTGTCCTCAATGGACTTCAAGCCTTATTCAAAGTTGCGGAAGCATCGAATGGCCTCAGCGGCTTCTGTATCATGCTCGAAGAAATCGGCGCCGTTGACAAGCTCGAGTCGTTGCAGAATCATGAGAACCAAGAGATTTACGAGCGAGCATATCAAATCATCGACACGTACTTTGGTGAGGGAGAAGAAGAGAAAGAGCTCGCTCCAAAGGCCGCCAACGGAGAATTACAGTTCATTGGTACAGATAAGCCACAAAATGGAGGTTTCTCATTCTAATCATTCATTTCTGTTAATTAATTTACACGCTCATTCAATACATTCGTCGTCATCATTTCATTAGAAGAAATAAATAATCGTTATTCGTCAAAAATGTTTACCGTCTCATGACTCGTTTGGCTTCAAAGCTTTTTCAGATATTTAATTTAAAAATAACATAAAAATAAGGTAAAGAGACTGAATCTGACGTGACTGTTCGTAACGTTCATACTTTGTGAAGCTTTTTTTAATGGAAACATCATTCAAAGATGAACCCACACACTTCAAACATCCAAAGCATCTTCAATATCACATTAGATTCGTCGTTTCCATTTTGCTCAGTTAAATATTTAAAATCGCTTAAGAGCTTCAGTCAGTCGACGAAGCAGCAGGTGTAGCTAATTAAACTCACTGCATCTGACTCTCAAGGCGCTTTTTCTTTCAAAGTAAACCGCCCTAGGATGCTCAAATTGCGCCACATGATTCTCATATTTACTCCTAATTAATTTGCCGAATGGCAAACACTTGCTGATGAAACTTTCTGGAGTGAGCAGACGAGACAAACCTCAAAAGACTCAAGCACATCTCCCCGCAATGTTATCTTCGTCCTTTTAATGCAGCATGCACAAGAATCTCAAAACTCCACTTGAACTATCATCGTCTATCTCCTTCTCTCTCTCACTCGTGTCATTTGCAATGAGATGATGGGATTTAAATTACTTTCAGGTTGATGAGAACAGAGTGGAATGGGGTAAACAGAAGTTTTTCTAAAGTGTTTGTCTTTTATCTTCCCACACTCCCCTCTCTGTCCTCCGCTGCATGATTGTTGCTAACAACGAGAAAAGGCTTTTTGTGAACGAAATTGCATACAAAGCTTAAGTGAACGATTCAGCAAGTTCTTGTGAAAAGCCGCAGGGCGTAAATTGAGGCAGTCAACAATTATTCATAAGCGAGTTGACTCATCAACAAACGAGAAGCGAGATACGAGTTAATTAGTGTCGAGAGACATTTTCTTCGAAGGCTCTTATGGGTTGCCTTCAATGAGGGTTGAAGTTGAAGAGTGTCGAAACGGTTAATAATTAATGATCTGGAAAATGTTTCGTTTACTTTTGATTGAAATTTAATATTTCAAACCTCAAGCGAATGATTACGTAAAAAAAATTCAGAAAATTTGGTATTCGCAATAATTAAAACAAAATTATTGTAAATTTGAAATTTGTTGTTTGAAGCTTAAGATTTGAATATTATAAACAAAATTTTATTTTTAGAAGGCTAACCGCTTTAAGTTCAAACTTATTGACTGCATCCCTTGGCTTCTTGCTCTTTGGGAAAAAAGGGAAATTTGATGTTCACTTTGATGGAAAATTCCCATTTAGTTTTCAATCTTAATTTGTTTTCACCTTTTCTCGCTCGAGCTTTTTAAGACAAAGCTTCGAAAATGAGAAAATCATTCTTCAATTTGGCTTCGCTCGGTTTCTTCTTGTTTTAGTCAGAAAGATGGGAAAAACAATTTTCTCATCAACTTGCGAAACGTTCTCCAATTTATTTTCTTACATCGCCAGTGTCGGTTGTACAGGCGAAAATATCTTGGAGCTTTCTTCTTTAAAATGCAAACAAATAATTGTGAAAGGTAAATCTTTACTCTCTGTTCCCCTCTGTGCAGCGGCCCATGACGTTAGCTCAAGCCACTTTAAGACCGTTTGAAGACGGGGCCGTTTGAGACTTATGCTTCAAAGCTTTGCTCGGCTGTCGGATTATTAGAATTATTATATCGGGGCCATTTGCATGCCTCACAGGTAACTTCAACCTCGACTTTAAGAAAAAAAACTTTATTCACAATTTATTTAAATATTCGAGAAATTATTCGCGGCGAAATCGGTTCTTGTAAATTAAAATTGACGAGGTCATCTTCATTGGAGTTTTCATTCGTTTAAAGCGCATTTGACGAACTTCCATCGCTTTTGAAATCTTTGTGTGACTTCCATTCGCTCGTCGCCCACTCATTCGATTATAACATGACCAATTTGAGTTAGAGATGTTGCGACATTGCGAGCGTAGTTTGCGAGTGTTTTCATCAAGTCCAACTCGACCAAACTTTAATTTTGGAGCTAAAGGTACCGGAGATTCAAAGATGTTCATGTTCTTCGGAGCTTGACAAGATAAACAATTAATTTTTTGAGTAAAAGGAATTGTTCCACCCGCTGCTATTGAAGGACACAATTGCTCTTGTCTCCACTTCATTACAAAATCGATTGTCTCATTAAGCTCATGACGACACATTTCAAACTCGCAACGGTCAAGTTTCGTCGACAGATCTTTGATTAACTGACCAAGACATGACCGATGAGCGCAAATCTGATTTTGTAAGTTTGAGAAGTTCTCGTTGATCTTCGAATCACTCTCGAAACTCTCTAATGGACTACAAAATAAAGTTTCATGATCACCAAAGCCAGAGAAGTTTTGAGTTGTTTTGTACGATTCACAAACTCGACAATTGATTGAGCAACAAGAGTTTGCACAACATTTCAACTTTTGGCAGAGCTTTGGGTTGTCACGTTGAGTACTGATCGTACAATAATTCTGCATGAACGGCGATCGACAATTTCCACAACATTTTGGAGCTTCGCAACATTTTTCACTTGATTCAGATTCTGAAGGCTCGAGGTTCTTCTTGCTGACGATATCTGAGTCTTCATCTGACTCTGAAGCCTGTGAGATGATTTTTCCTGCTGGTTTCTTCTCGAGACTCGTCTTCATCGCTTGCATTTGATCGTTGACTTCAGAGCAGGCCGTTTCAATTTTATCAGAGACAACTTTCATTTGTTGTTTCATTTCTCTTTGATCATTCTTCAAAAGCTTAATCTCATTGCGTAAAGCAGTAAAGTTTTGAGATGAGATTTTCTCTTTGTTCTCAAGCAATTGACACTTCATTGTCGTCATTGTTTCATTTACTTTCTCTACATCGTTTTTAATCCTCTCAAACTCCTCGCATTTCAATCGTTTTAGACATCGACTGTGCAATTTCAAAGATTCAGAAAGCTCCAGCATTTGTACCTTCAACCATTGAATCTCGTGCATTACTGAGTTCTCTTCTTCATTGTCTTCGTCTTGAGTTACTGAAGTTTCAGCGCTTGAGCGACTTGGATTTTTTACAATGTTGACTTTGACTTCGCAGTTTTCTTGACAGAGATTAAAGTTCAACGGCTTCTCTTGTAATAGTTCCAAAGTTGGTGAAGCTCTCTCAAACTTTCCTTTCAGCTGCTTCAGATCATCAATTGCAACACAATATTGCTCGTTCTGATATGCAGCTTGTGCAATAAAGTCTTGAAATTGCTTCTCAAGATTTCCAATTCGTTGACCAAGATTATTGAAGAAAATTTCGATCTTTTCTGCAAGCCGAGCGACGCTCTCGTTCACGTCAATCTGTGATGTTTTTTCAGAATTCGTAGTGACGGTCTGAGCTGATGAGCAAGCAGAATTATTGAGAACACTGTCAGGAGCTATCGATGGGCAACATTGTGGCCACTTCTTTTTAACCTGAGTCAATGATCGTCTAATTCCAACCTCACGAGAGTTTCGCTTTCGAATTTTTCCCCCATCATTTTTGAGATGAAACTGGAAAAAAGAAAATTCAATTTGAGAAAACGGCAGAAGAATTTCTTCAGTCTCTTGCCTCTCTAAAGCAGATTGACGGCTCCTTCGGCAACTTCTTCATTAAAATCTTTGCTTTCTCTGCCATTTCTTCAGTCAGCTCAACTCGAGTGTTTGACAAATCCAATTTCTTCAGCATTAAATGAAGAAGAGTGTGCAGCAGATTAAAATTTTCACACTCCATTGAATGAGGCATGCCAACCGAGAGATCCACGAGATTAGAGAGATTAATTTGCATTTTCAAAACTTAAATTTTATTGGAAAGGAGATTAAAGGAAAATTTTGAATTTTTCTGATTGATTCGAATTCGTGTCGACTGAGATTTAATTTAAGTTCTTGAATATTTCTTGTTATTGAGGCATTTCAATGGATCGGCTCTAACAATTGTGTTATCTTTGGTAATGATGAAGCATGGCAGACTGTTAGGAAAGTTTAACAAGTTGTCAGATCGTTGTGTTGGCTTCGGAGAATTTTTGTCTTCTCCAAGTAAAATTCGATAATCGCATCTAGGCTTCTCTTTGCATGAAACTTTTTCCAGTTTCTGATGAAATCTATCAGACATCGATTTTAATTGAGGAATATTTGAAACCATTACAACTTTTGATTGGCATGAAATGCAATTAAGTTCAGGCGACAATTTCAATGAAGCGCCGTGACCAATTGAGTTTCCCATCACTTCAACGAGAAGAGCTTTCAATTCATTTAAAAAGCTATCGAAGAAAGTTGTCACCGAAGTCTTGAACTTACTCAATTCGTTCTTTTCTAATTTTCCATCGATCTCAAACTTAAAGCAAGCCAATTGTTTCTTGAGAGTCAACTGAAGCTTCGACAAGTTTTCTTCAGTTTGTGATAGTTTCAAAATGAAAATATCGTGAATCGGATCAAAATCGCTTTTTCTCACAAGATTTTCGATATCAGATTTAAAAGCTTTTTGACTGCAAAGCTCATCGACGTAAAGTTTGTTTGTCTTAACATTGTTTAACGTTTCACATTTCCGGTCCAACTCAACGAGTTTCTCTTTAAAATCAGTTGAATCACTTAGAAGAGTTTTCACGTCAGTTTTCAAACAAAATATTTTTGAATTGAAATCGTTGGTTTCTTTTAAAGTTTCATTGATCATCAAATCGTTTTGCTCATTGGCAAACATCACATCATCAATCTGTTCTTGAAAACCATTTAAACTTTTCAGAATTTCACAAAACTTCTTTTCGATTTGATTAAACTTTTCCTCGAAGACTTTAAATCTTTCGTCGATTTGTTGCTTCACAATTTCTTCAATTTCTTCTTGAGTAGGAGTTTGTCTTAAACTTTTTATTGAAGCTTCAGGTGAAATTCTTTTGGGACTTTCAATTTGTTCTGACTTTAATGATAATTTATCATCTTCCGAATGAATCGAATTCTCTGAATTAAGAGAGGTTTCGATTTCCAAATCAACTTGAGTTTGATTTATTTTTTTGGCTTCACTCTCGAGATCCTGAACTTTTTCTTCAATCTCGAATTGTTTCTTCAAAACTTTTTCCAATAACGATGTCATCTTTTGAAGTGAAACTTCCACAGCTTCGACTCGCTTTGTGACATTGAGAAGATTCAGCATTTCGACGAGTGGATTTGAATCTTTACTACACAAGTCCTTCATCAGATCGCCGGTAAGTGGCAAAACCTTCTCAACAGGATCGACTGTGATATGATGAGGTTCTAGATCGACAGTTACTGATAAGATTTCATTTGATTCCTTCGAGATTTTGACATTGTTAGCACAAGAGAGCAAATTTTGATCCTCAAAACTGACTTGAACTTGATCGAGCTTTAGTTGCGTCACGAGAATTTTGAAAAGCATCTGAAGATGTCTAACGTGAACAGCTCCATCGTCAAACGTCAAGCTCAGTAATTCATTGAAAGTTAAAAGATTTGGATCAGACATTTTTAAAAATTTCCTAACAATGTTTACTCGATGATCAATTAAATTCTTTCAAAGCTCCGAAAATTAAATTCAATCAATCAAACGAATCTTTTCCAGTAGAAAGCATTAAGTAAAAGCTGACATTCAGTTCATTGCACTAATTCCAAATGTTTCTTAAAACAATGCAATTAAATCACTTGCCAAACTTCAACCACGCTCATTTAGTCTTTTCCTTCGAAACCAAAAAGTTTCTCGTTTTGTGTTCTCTTCTTTATTACATTGGTCTCCGTTAAAAAACCTTCGAACGAAGTTTTGTCTTTTCTTATCGTCTTGCACATTCAATTCTCATCTGAGCCGACATTCACAAACCCTTCGTGAGCAATGAAAATTGCTGTAGTTGCAAGCCGACTTGTAGTTCGTAATGATGATGATTTCCGTCTTTATTTGCATTCTGAGAATGCCATTCTCTCACCGACGATCTGACTCAGACAAAAAAATAAGTTTTCCCAAGTTAAATTAAAAATTATGATGGCAATTTGTGTTCAGCAGTTTTACTTCTTTTGAAAGTAGAAATTGCATTGAAAGGAGAGACTGCTCAATAAATAGAAATGTTCTCGTTAAAAAATTAAGCAGCTTTAACTGGATGAACAAATAAAAGAAGAAATCTCATCTCTTGAGAATATTCCCATTCCAATAACTCACAAAAAACTCATTCAGTAAATAGTAAGTGAGTAGTTGCTATAGAAAAGTTTGACTGCTCTACTTGAGCGCCAAGCAGCACTTGATTTTATGCACAGGACGATGGGAAAGGGATGAACTCAAATCGCCTTTTATCTCGTTGAGGAAAACAATTTTTTTTTCTATCCAACTTCTTCCACTTTCTTGAACCTGATTGCACTTTGTTGTTTCTCGCCAGCTGTTGCTGCAAGAAATGGGAAAAACAGAGAATCTCTTTCAAAATTAATGAACCGCATCCTGTTAAGCTTCTCTCTGAAACTGTTTTCTCTTTGCTTGTCCAGTTCTTATTTAATCATTATGACTGAAGGTTGTATCATTGTGCACTTCACCCGCACGCTGAGGGACTTTTTCTTCAACTTCAATGTGAGTTAGACATTTGTGTTGGAAGAAAATGAAAAATTACTTAATTTTCCTGTTTCTGCTCAACACTTTATTTCCTCGCTTGCTCGCCATAAACGCTTCAGGTGAAAATGAGTTTTAAAAATAAACTTTTGTTTCGTCGACAAAGTTCACGGAAAAGAGCATCAGCGACTCGAGGAAGAAGTTTCTGTAGCGAAAAAGATTCGGAAGGATGCTAGTTGGGAAATTTGAAAGTTAAGTCACATTAGGGAAATCTTGTCGAGATTGACATTAAGATTTAATTAATGTTTCTAGCGAACTTTTATGATGTTTCAAGCTTTTCAAAGTTTTCGTTGAAAGCTTCCCCTAATCTCTCATTGACGTAGTCAATCTCTCGACGCCCGTCAGCTTTTCAAATCATCACAACACATCCGAACGCGTTCGCAATCAATAATTTAACGCTGCAGTTTTCATTTTACTGCAGAGCTCATAACAAAAACAAACAGAAGACAAAAAGTTTTCCTTGGAGGCGGAAGGAGTCGCAAAAACTATTTGCATGCATGCATTGTCAACGAACAAGCTCGCGACAAGCGGAAAAGATAAAAGTTTCATGTGCTTAATAAAAGATTCAGGTGAAAATGTCTCTGAAAATCGTTCGGCAATGAAGTTTTCTGTCTCACAGATTGCTTCCGAGAGAGGCAAAAATACATTTCGAACTTGTTTCTCAACAGGTTCTGTTAGCAGAAAATCCGATTTTGCTGATTGCAGATTGAGCCAAAGCAGAATCGATTGCATTATTGCCACCTCACTGTTTCTCCCCCTCTAACATTTGAATGAAGCTCACTTCGCAAATAAATTGGAAACAAACAGATTTTAATTATTCAGGAAAATGAAATGAAAAATTGATGGCGTTTCAATAAAAAAAAGGAATAATCACAATTGAAATAAAAGCTTTTGGTTGAACTTTTAGCAAATAACAGGGAAGCGAACTTGTTTGTTTTTGAAATAATAATAAATTTTGCGTATAACTTATAAAAGCTACCGGCAATTGAAAGTTTCGCGACTGATTGACATCAAGGTCGAGCGAAACTTCATTAATCTTACCAACTTTCAATCAAAGTTCGCTCGAATGCCTCGAAACCATTTAGTTTCCGAAGTTTTCACTTTTCACGTTTCATTTAACAATCAAAAACGAGATTTTCTGTATAAGTTTTGTTAGCGAGCTTTCAACAAGAACTGTCAAAGCGTTGAAACCGCTTAGAGGTCGATGACGAGCAAGCGAGAGAGAGATTAGAAATCTGTCACGATGAAGTGCGTGACGAATCTTGAGATTGATCCTTCGAGAGTTACGAGATGAACTCGACTACCCTGTTGAGAACTTCTTCACGTAAACCGTTCACCGTCATGAGTTTCTCTCTTCGAATTTTCATATCTTAATGTCAGAATCATGCTGGGAAAATTGCTGATTGTGACTTTTGAGGGAAGCGAAGTCGACAAGCGCTCTGAAACTTTCATGCACCGTGACATTTTAATTAAGCAAATATCATTTGTGTGTGCGAGAGTGTTTAATGAGCTGATGATTATGTTCTTCGTGGTTGATATGTCGTCGCTTTTATGACAGCATAAAGCTCAAGCGTGCGAGAGCGACGAGACAGAATCGTTCGGTATGGTTCACAACATGAAAGTCTGAATAAGTTATGAGCGCTTTAAATAAACTATCTCACGCTGTCGAGTAAAATTATAAAATAAACTTGCAAAAACTCTTCTTTTTTTATCGCGTGCGATGTTCAGCAAGAATCGTTTTGAAGAGACGTTAATAAATTTAATTAATTGAATCTGTTTTTGCCCCGTTGATTATTGAAAATGAATCAATTCGTGTTTAATTGCGAAAAAATTTGACATTTTGCTCAATGAGTCGCAACGTGAACTCCCAATGGATCAATTTAATTCCAATTCAAATTGAGTAGAAAAGGTATCGAGTGAGGGAATCGTTGCCATAAGCGATAATTTGATTGGCAAACACTCAGTGGCATAACTGGAACTCCTCAGCGACTATCGAAGTAATACTCTTACATCCTCATTCAATTGACCAAGAAGAAATTGAATTGAAAACTTTTTTTATCCGCCATCATCGATGTCGTCGCTAGGGAGAGCAATTGGATATAAATCATACCCGCTTTGATGCTTTACAATTCCCCATGAATTATTGGCTCTTGATTTATCGTAATGCGAGGAAGCGAGCAAAGAGTTTTTAGTGTATAATGTAACGATAAAGTCATAACGAGAAGCTCTTCATTGAGATAAATGCATTCGCCAACATTATTTGGCTTGTTCTACTTGTAAAGCTCAATTCGACTTTATCGAATTATGCATAGAAACATCAAGCGAGATTTCTCTAGAATAAATCGGAGCTCATTTGAAGTTTGAAAATGTTTTCTTCGAGCACGAAGGCATTTTAATATGTAAATTTATGCTGAGAAAAATCGTACTTTGATGTTCTCGAAGAGATTGCCGGAAGATTCAATTTATGCCGAAGCGAAGAGCCTCTCGAGAATGTCGCTCGTCGACTAACCTAGTTCCTCCTTAATTCGGAATCTTAAGTAGGTTCGTGAAAATTATGTGTAAATGATGTTGGTAAAGCAGAAGAGAATTCCATGCTTTGCATGTTTGCTGGCGAGGAGCAAGTTTCTTTTGAATATCTTGCGATTCCAACATATCTTCACAAATAGTTTGACGTTTCTCATCCTTTTTAATGAGCGCTAGAGCATCGCAATTTATTCGCGCCGGATGAATTTTAATGAAAGAAATATCTGGTGACAGAGAAAGAATGCGAACAGAATGTTTATAACTTGACGGCTTTTAATAAAAATAAATTAGAATGCTCGCTTTCTTCTGATTTGTTTGCATGTCATTTGAGCTTAGTGAGTTTACTCGGAATGTGAATTGAAGTTCCAGTCCTTGGGTGTAAAACAATTCGATAATTACTTTTCATCATTAAATTTAATGAGTGTAAATATCCTTTTGGATTAATGAGACATCACCCTGAGGAAATCAAATAATTATTCAGAAAAATAATATTTTCATGAAAGATAGATCAAGTTTCTCAGTTCATTTAATGAAAGTTATAGTAAGAAATTTGGCTGTACAAGAGTTTATTTTTATTCAAAATTGCTTCGATTCCAGGAGACGTACAAGAAGGAAACTCTGTTGTAGTAAAGCTTTAAAGTCCTCATCGCGAACTTCTCCATTTCAACAAACCAATTCTGATGGACACGTCATGATTGTTTTCTCATTGTTCTGGATCTCTTTGATAATAGAACCGCGACGGAATGCGTGAACACAATCTTTCAAGACGACACGACGACCGACGTCAATGTTACGATCGCAGACTTGGCAGCCAAGAACTTCTTTTGTAAAAATCAGCGGCTCGTTGTAAGCTTTTGTTGAATCATCGAGAAGCTTACAAGGAGCTGGTTGATGTTGTTGCTTGAAAGGCATCCCCATCGGTGGTTTGCTGTCAGCTTTTTGATACTAAACGTTTTGAAATGATGGATAAACAACTGGAGTTGCTTGGAAACATTGCAATTGGATTCTTCATGCGAGTCGATTTAACGGCTCTTTTCAAAAACTTCATACAAAAGCGTTCTCTAGATTCTCCCTTTAAACCTCTTACCAACTTGCGTAATCGTAGTTTATTCTTAAAATAGATTTTTAAACCGTAAGCTCCACTTAAACCCCTAATCGTAAGCTATAAATTGATCAACTATAATCTGCAAATGAAAACGACAATACAATTTTTCTTTTCGATGCTTTCTTTTAAGATGACGAGAATGGAAGAAATAAAATCTTTGATAAGATCAATTGTTTTGGCGCTAGGACGTCAAACAAATGAACGAGAGTTTAAGAAAGAATTCGCTGCAACTGAAGGAGAATCGTTCGACACAATTTTGAAAGAATTCCAAATGTCATTCTTCGAATTCATGTCAAAGCTGAATGATGTGTGTCGTGTATGGATTCAACACGGCGAGATCATGATTGAGCGAGTAGCCAGCAAAGAAACTGCTCATATGAATCATCTAACGATTGGGAAGAAGATTGCAAAGATCCCTCGCTTCCGGTAAGTTCACTCATCAAAATTGCATTGCTCATATAATTTTATCTTCAATTCTCAGGCCAGGTCTAGGGCGCAGCTTCATGATTCATCGACCGAAACTAACAGGCAACTTCAATCAAGGAAACGGAAATCAGATCAGACCACAACTTACAGGCAACTTCAATCAAAGAAACATTTACCAGATGAAACAGCAACCTACAATCAGACTTGCTTATCATCGGCCTACTATGCCAGTGATTTCCAATAATATGAAAACAAGATTTTCGCACAAGACAGCGACTGAGATGAGACCAGCTTCGTACAAGCCAGTGAGTGAGTTGAAAACTGTTTGCTACAAGCCGCAACATCAGATTGAAGAAACAAATGGGAAGACAACTGAAAACGAGAAGACGGATAGGATTCAAGAAACAAAAGTAAAGACAACAGAAAACGTGAAGACTGATGCCGCCAAGTCTGACTGGAAACAGCATCAGCTTAAGCCAGTTTTTAATAGAAGTTTTTTCACAGTCGATAATCCCTTCGAAGCTGCTCTACGAAAGATAACTGATTCATATAAAACGAAATCATCTTCGCCAATCTTGAGTGATACGAATCCTTTCAAAGTTCAAACAAAACCAAAAGAATCTGAAACTCATGTCAACAAAGTCGCTGACAATTTCTCAAAACTATCAATTAGCATGAACGATTGCAACATGAACAATCGAAAGGAAGGCAAGGTACTTATTCCCAATGCATTGATCAAGTCAGCTCTATCTGATATCAAGAAGCAGAGCATTAACGAGGAACCGTCAACTAAGAATAATGCAGTGGAGTTCCAGGATTACATCACCACTGCATTCTATATTCGAAGCCCACCATTGAATGTAAATATTGCAAAAGGTTTCAAAGTAAAGATTATCAATGTGACGTCACCATCTCAATTCGTGTTTCAAGTTGATGAAGATGAATTGCTGGAACTGACTGAGGAAATGAAGTAAGCACATTTAGTCAAGTTTTTGATAACTAAATTTATTTATTATTTTTGTTCACAGTATCCATTACGTTTCATTACGAGAGTCTGCACATCTTCGTGTGGAAAAAGCTCTACTTGGACTGCCAGTGGCAGTTCTAGAGGATGACCAATGGCTCAGAGGAGAGATATTTTGCATCATAGAACATGATGCTGTAGTCTTCCTTGTCGACTATGGCATAAAACGATACTTCAAACTCGACTCTTTGCGATACTTAAAGAAAATATTTGCATATCCATCTCGCAAATCTTGTGAAGGAGAATTAACAGGAGTCAAACCGAATATTGATAAAGGTTTGTGGAGTGTCGAAGCAATTGACTACTTTATTAAGAAAACAAAAGATGCTGAACTTTACGCAACAATTCGAAATGCTAGTAAATTCATTTACGAGCTGGAAATATTCAAAAACGATAAAAAATTATCCGACATTCTTGTCTCATCAGGATTAGCTCTTGTCAAATGATTCAACAGCACGAAAGTTGAATAAAAGAAATGAAATAAATTCGCTTGATTTAGTTAATTGTATTTTAAAGATTTTGTCTTGTATTAGAATATTTTCAGTGACTTATAGGACGAGATTTTTGAAAAAGCTAAAACACGAATTATTCCTTTTACCGAGGTAAGTTAGCTTAGTTCTTATGGTTAACATGTCTCGTAGCAGTATTTGTTAATAAATTAACAATATTGCTTAATTAATTAAGCTTAAATAAAATAAAATCAAATTTTCAATGTCAAGATCGTAACCGATTTGGGGGACGATCATTTCAAACGGCGAGTTCCGTCATTCTCAGTTGACTCCCCGTCGTGCGTTGTTGAAATGGAGAACGATCCTGAAAATAATCAAAATCACGTTCCGGAAGATATTATTCCGGTAAATGAGTATATCGCTTTAATCACTGTTATTAATATGATCATTAATAGAATTAGAGGTAATAGAATAATCTAATTATAGTTATTTAAATATTAAAGAAGATATCTATTTTTAAGCGATAATAGATAGAATTCCCGAATTGAATAGACTAATAAACGAAATCCTAATGTATCGTCCTGATGAGGACCCCAACGAAATAGAAGAAGGTTCCGAAAGTGAGCAGTCCGAAGCTGAGATCAATTACAACGGCGAATCTGACGATCCTAGAGATTCTGATGCGTCCATCCCAGAAACAAATGCCGAAAGAATTTTCAATGCTTGGATATTATTAAGATCTCGTCATTGTTGTGGTAAATCAGTAAAATCTTTACGTAGATGGTGATTGATTAATAAATCTACAATCGAACTCTAAATCAATCGAATCTTTTCGTATAAGCAGTTCAATGACGGTTTTACAGCACGATCAAGTCCCTCAAGCAAGCTGAGAGATAAGCAAGATTGTCGGCTTTAACAGGTTTTACAAGCTCTTATCGCTACATTCGAGTCATCAACTCATGTTTGTCAAGAACGTTTTCAGGTGAAGCTCGTAAAGCGTTGAAGGTCAAATGAAGGTTGGTCCAACGTAGCGATTCTTAAATATGTCTTCCCGGGTATAATATCTAGTCACTCATAATGTTGAACGTTGAACAATAATTGTTCTTTAGTATGTAAAATTTCGAGAGAATTGAAAAGCATCTTCAATATTTTCGAATCAAAGAGTTTTCTTCTGGAACAATCAGCAGAATTGAATTCATGTCTATCAGAAAATTACCAATTAGAGCAATTGCTGAAGCATGAACATCGTTGAACAAATGAAACGTTGTTCGTTCTCTGTTGTTGGACAGAAAGAGCTTTTTCCATTCGATAGCAGTTTTGTTGATGCAAATTCTCTAACAATTTCCCTCGCCCGATATTCATCCTATTGGAAATAGAAAATCTTTTAAATGTAATTTTCTTCCTTTCTCTTCGTTCTTCTTTTTTCCTTCGACATCAGAAACTCTTTATTAACTTGAAAAAAAAAACGAAGAAATTCAATTGGTTTTAAATGATGACTTCTGAAAGAAAATGCTGCCAGCATCAGATATTTTCTCAAATGAGGAGACTAAATGGCTTCTCAGACTTTTATTGCAAATTGCTGAAAGACAAAGCTCCACCTCAAAGTGAAGCTCTCAAACATTTGAAGACTCTTGAACCGTGAATCTACTTGTGCAATCTAGTGCTTCACTTTATCGTTGCGAGGAGTTTAAATTTGACTTTAAATGGCTCAATTCAGAATGCTCGGGTCTCAACGTCAGTTTATTTAGAGATAACATCAGGATAGACTCGAGTGACATAATAGCATTCCAAAAGAGCGAGAGTGAAGCATCAAGACGATCTACCGTCAAAAGTGCTTCGTTTGAAATTTCATGCTGAAAGTGTCCGGAGAAATATTTTAATTTCATTTCAATCTTCTCTCCCTCGTTTGCCTTAGTCTTTAAACCGAATCGTTCCGCTCGAACGCAAATTTTATTAACTCTCGTTGAAGTTTCTGTCTCCAGATGCGGAAAAAAAGTCTTTAAAAAAGTCTTCTTGAACATGTCAATACGCAAATGTCAAAACCATTTCAATTTATCGTCTTATGATGATTTTTATTGCTTCCTAGAAGAGATTTAGAACGTAATGTCTATGGCAATTGATTTCTTAATGGAAATTTAAAACAAAAAGCAAAACATTGGCGACATGTTTGAAAATGAAAAGCTGATTACCATAGTTCATTGAAATTAGCGTAGTTGCGAGTGTCGGATTACATTTGATCGAGATGGAGGCTTATCATTAATCTGTTACAACACAGGCCTTTTTTATCGATCGTTAGTCATCAACAACAAAGATGTCAACAGCAACTGAATCCCCTCTCCGCTCTCAACAGTAAATTAACAAATCATGTGTAGCAATAAAACTTTTACATGCTCATAGTGCCGTTCATAATTCCATGGATCCATTTCATTGTTGAATTATTAAATGAGAATGGCTTCCAGCTGATACAACATGCTCAGCATTCTAATTCGCTTCCTCCATTGTTTAAGCAATGATTACGATTGAGGGGAAACGTTTTCATCTTCGCTTAATGTAATTATGATGCTGCAGCTAGATTAAGGACTTATTTATTAAGAAATCATGAGGAAAAGGCTCTCAACATTGTTTGTACTTTCAATACGAAACAGAATTGAACAACAAAGAAAAAAAAAGATTTCGAAATCGTTATGAGACGCACAACGAAGTTTTTGTTTCTTCAGGAGGACTTCATTGAAGGCCAAAGGATCGTTTTGCGCAAAATTATTGAAACGTGACGAGACTGTCGAAGTTCAATATTGAACGAGAATGCGCTTGAAGTGAAACTAACCGGAGCAGTCGATGTTTTTTCAGTTCAGCAAAATAAAATTTCGTGTAGTTAATCGAATCAGCATCGTTCGAGACAGTCTCATGGGAACTGTAGTTGATTTGCTTTTGAGTTCCACAGAAAATCCCAACTCTTTTTGAAAGTGAATAGAATCGCATTTCATAATAAAACTGTGCAAATTTTATTTTCGAGCGCGGCTCGTGTTCATGGCCAACGTGCGAAATCTCATTTTCATTAAAAGTCAATCGCAATGCAGACGCGATAGGAGCACGCAACGAAACTCAAGTTGATTCTAGGAAAAATATCAAATTTCGGTTTCCGAGAAATTCCAATAATTGTTGCATTGTATTAAATAAAGAAAATGAAAGCGTCGAACTGCATCGATAACCTCAACTCGGCTTCATGTTTGTAGAAAATTGATTAAGCCGAATGAATTATTTGTCGCTACTTTTCTGGCGCGATTCCTGCGAGACGTAAAATTTATGAAACACGGACAGCAATTTGTTATTATTTGTCCGAATATTTATTCGAAAAGTTTCTGTGGTTTCGTGATAATGGAAAACGAATGGGAGCAAGTTGATCAAGAGCGTTCAGCTTCCATAACCTCGACAACAATTTCATTTTTTCTCCTCGCATCGACGACAAAGTTTGCTCGTATCTCAGATTTCTTGAAAATTAAAAGCTTCTTAGATTCGATTGAAAGTTTCTTTTTCTAAACTTTATTTATTGAGAAGTTTTGTAAGGGAAAAGAAACTTGAAATGATAATGAGAGTTAGTCTCTTACGAAAGAGAACTTTCAAGCTCTTTTAGAACAAAAACCGTTTCGTGACTCATGCGCAAACAATTTTTGAGAGATAGCTGACAATCTAGAAAAGAGATTTCGCCTCAAACCATAACTGATAAGCCTTCTGAATAGCACAATGACTTTTATTGACCCAAGATTACGATGTTAACCGATTCCTAACTTCTCGGAAGCTTTTACAATTTCAAGTAATACGAAGATGCACCAAATGAGTTCAAAGGTTCTTATCAACATTTCGACCACACAAATCGTTTAATTCATTGTATTCCGCATGGAAAAAAAATCCTCGACACAGATTGTTCGCATACAAATAATTTTTAAGTGAATGTCAGGCATGTCGATTGGTTATCACACATCCTGCGACACACAATAAAGTTAACCACATTGAAAATTGCAAGTTCTCGATTGAATTTTCATTTTTTTTTATGTGAAAAGATTATTTGTGAAAGATAAACAACCTTGCTTCGCTTTCAAGCAAAAAAATTATATTCGATTTTATTATGTAAATCTGCAACAAATTTATGACACATCACGCAATAAAAAAAAAGTTAAATGCTTCCTGAGCGCGTTTCCGCAATTAAAAAAACAATAGCGAATTGAAATCACGTCGAGAGCACAGCACTTCGACCCGCGATAATGAAATCCTCGCCATAAAGTTAATTGTCAAGTAATCCTCGAAGCCGTTACAAGCGGCAGAACCCTTGAAGTTGATGCATTTGGGTTTATGATCATCGTTGTTTATTGCAACGTTCCGCTCGGGCTAACGAAATATTTTTCCTCTTCTCTTTTCAATGAGATCTCGAGCCTTTGTTTGTCGAACCCGCGTTGAATTTTTTCCGAAATGATTTATGTTTACATAAAAAATTGTGTATGAGCGTGAACGCAAAGCGCGTAAAGTTAATTTAGAGTAAAAAATTTATATTCATAAAGCTCCTCGAAAAAATGATGAGCCATAAAAATGTTAATACTTGTTTCTTCCCTCTTCTCATCGACAGAGAAAGCGAGCATAAAGCTGTGAGGGTGGAAAATAATTTACATCCTTTTGTTTATCTTTCGCAACATAAATGTTGTAACAACATGTCCAAAGGTTTTACTTTTTAATCAAAATCACTACAGAGCCTGAAGAACTCATGTCGAGTGGAAAATTTACGCTTCACCGCTTGCCGATGAATGTTATTTCGCGATTATTACAAGCGGGAAACTTTACGACACGAAGCTCGATGATGTTTTCACCACTACTTTGCTTTTATCATTTGAAATCCTTTAATGCCTTCTTGATGAATGTTTTTCTCTTCCTGTCCTTTGCCAGGCCAATGAAGCCATTAGAATGAAGAAGAAATGTCAAGTTTCGGAAAGAAGATTAAAACTTTGACTCGAATGTTAATGTTCAGCGTAGGCTGGTGATAATGTCGTTCATGAATCATCAGACGTGGCGGGAGACAAAATGGAATCATAAATTGTTGACTTAATTTTAATAAATTGCATCGTCTGCGTCGTCGTCGTCAAATTGCCAGAGAAAAGAAGTCTCAGGGCCGCGTGACGTTGTTTGTTCGCGACATCATTCATCGATGTTGACTTTAAATTCCATTTTTTTTTCTCTCGAGGAATCCCCTTAAGTTGTTTATCAACAGCGAAGTTCGTTTTTATTCGAAGGAACAAAATATTTGTCCAAGATGAAAAAAAATGTTTCCTTTCAACTATTTTCTTCTCTCCTCGAAACAAAGAAAAATATTCAGGAAGCAAGAAATGTTTTTTGGAAAGTGGAGAGAGCTGAGCGAAGTTGTCGCGCCTGTTGTTGCTGTCGCTGTTAATTCGTTCAGAAAACATGAAGAAGAACATATCGGATGTGTATTTAAATTCTTTGTGTGCTTTTAAAAACTTGTTTTGTTTATTCAACATTCGTTTTCGAAGGATTTCCAAGCGAAAAAAAAGAGGAAAAGCGGAAACCGCAATGGAAAATTCATTTTATTTTTATTTCATTGTTTTCGTTTCGTCTTCGTCGCGCTCACGAGAGATGAGGATTCCATGTTGCTTCGATCATTGAACTACTGGCGATGTTCACATATTGCACCTTAGAGTTGCTTTATGAAGTGAATTTAATTAATTTAACTTTAGTTTACATATCACTTCGAGTTCAGTGCAAACTCTAAACAATGAAACACATTCAGTTGAGTTTAAACTTATTTGTTTGCTTTCCCTTCATTTCAGAATAAACAAGTTTCACTGTGGACTTGTTACGTGAAGAGTTGTTGGAGAATGTTCATTGTCAATGGAAGTTTAAAGCTTCTTGGTGATTTGAGTGGACTTGTTGGGCCGCTATCGATTTCATTCATCGTTAACTTTATTAATTCTCAAATCAAAGGAGAAAAAATGAAAATATCAGATGAAGTTTCCAACTCAACGGATGTTGTTGACTCTTTGGCTTTGATAAACTATCCAAGCTGGTCAGAGTTCATTTCAAACGGATGGATTATGTCAGGCATCGTATTCATCTCATTCATACTTCAAGGAACTTTTTCGCAAGCATCAACGAACTTAATCAACTTCGAGGGAATTAAAATTAAAAATTCATTACAAGGATTAATTTATCGTAAAACACTTTCATTAAACGCCAGTTGTTTCCACTCCCCATCAAATCCAACGAGACGAAAGAAGGATAAGCAAGACTCAGTTGGACCTGAAGACCAGGAGAGTGACGATAATTACGATTTTTAAATAACGACTTGATGTAGGATGACTCCCTTAACATTCTTCTTGATCTATCATTACGTCTAGTCGATTCCATTAAAAGTACCGCAAAACGACGGGGCTGGACTTTTATGGCAATTTAATTGTTTTCTCTGTGTGAAGTTCTCACCGATGTTGAGACAAAATGTCCTTACTTTTAATCCTGCAATAAAAGCGACAAGTTGCAAACAGAAAACTTTCACCGGATTTGCAAAGCTGTGAGCATTAACAAGTGCACATGACTTCTCTCTCAATTCTACGTGCTTCGCTTAATTTTATTGCGGAAATTTCCTTGGAATTTACAGTTTCTAATTGCAACGCTGAAACAAACCGCATTCATCCTCTTTGCCATGGGACAACTTTAAAGTTTTTCTCGCGCTTCGAGATTTCAAGCGAAACTTTTTTCATCATTTTCACAGTCGAACGAGTTATTTCCCTTCATGAGTTTGTAGATTATTTGCTGTCGTTTCATTTTGAATTCAATTAAATAGTTTGCTCTTTCAGCTTTCCAGCGAATGCGACACATTAAATCAACAACTGTAATACGTTTACGTCTTTAATGACGAAACTTTAGTCCGATTAGAAGTTTAAAGCAAACAAAAGTGCAATAGAAAAGAGGAAAAAGATCTTTCAAGCATTAAAGTCATTTCTGGATATTAAAGGAGTTTTATGTTCATGTCAGTTTAAACTTTAAAGTTACTGCAAAACATTCAATTAAGTTAAACGACATGACCATCCACGCTTCGTTGAGTTATTAAATCAAAAGTTTTACTCACCAGTTTAATGTAGCCGTTGGAGTCGAGCATGAGATTCTCGGGCTTTAGATCACGATAGATGATGTGCTTCGCGTGGAGATATTCAAGAGCCAAGATTACGCATGCAGCCATAAATCTCGAGGTCTTCTCGTCGAAGCTTTTCCGCTTCTGCAGCACAGTCCACACGTCTCCGCCCAAACAGGGTTCCATCAAATAATAGAGAAACTTTCGGTCCTTGAATGTTTTGTATAATCTGATTTATGAGCGAATAAGTGGAGCAAAGAAACGAAAGCGATAAATAAGACAAAAGTCAGGCAAGTTCGAAACAAATCAATGCGCATCGACGGCTCTTAACGAGTCAGTCAACATCGTGGGAGGGAAATCATTAAAAATTATGATTCGACATGAATCGACTTTATGAGAAGCATATCAAGTTTTGTTCGATCCACTGACGAGAGAGAGAGAGAGAGGAGCTCGGCAGTTCCTTAAATGAACATAATAAAATTAAATGTTTATTACCGAACGATAAATGGACTCTCGCAAACGAAGAGAATCTCCTTCTCGTTGTACGCGTGTTCTTGCTGCTGCTGTTGGAGCATTTCAATCTTCTTCAAGCACTTGAGAGCGAATTTGACTTTGTTCCGATACTGAACGAGCTCTACTCGTCCGAAGCCGCCCATGCCTAAAGTCCCAATGCGCTTCAAATCGCTCAATTGTACGTGACTAAACTCAGTCTTGGCTATGAACGCTTTCGAGGCTCGAGCGAACGTTTGGTCAACGATTTTCGTGTTGCGAATCATCTCGAGACTCCCAAGATGAGCATCAAACGCGCTAGAAAGGAAAAAGATTGATGCGGGTCAGAGTTTAGTCCGAGCAATTAAATTTATTTACTTTCTGTCGAGCGTCAAGCAGTCTGCGCCTGGTGAGTTGGCTATTATACTCGCGAGACGTTTATCTTGATGAATCAACGCCTGCTCACCAAAGTACGCGCCTTTCTTCAGAATCCCAACAAGTCGTTGTCCGCTGTCATCGCTTTTAATGACATTGACGCTTCCTGCACGAATTATGTAAAACTTGTCTCCCGGATCTCCCTGACGAATGATTGTTGAGCCAGACGGGAAATACTCTCGCTTCAGAAGGTCGGAGATCTTATTAAGCACGACCAGCGGCAAGTCTTTGAGAACAGACACTGACGACAGAAATTTAATATTCTCCTCTCGTTCACGTCGCCCACAACTCATCATAATTTTCTGAAAAACTTTACGTTCGAGCGAGAAAACTTTGCAGTTTGTAAGTGCTGAGGACGAATGTGTGTTAATGAGAAAGTAAATTAATTAGTTGAAATCGCAGAGAAGCATTGTGTCGTGCAAGGAATGAATCAATGAACTCTCTTACCTTTAATCGACGCAAATCTTTTCGCTTTGTAAAGAATCGAGAGCTCGCCAAACCTAAAAATGACGGAAGAATGAATCGTTTAACATTTATCAAATAAACGAAAAGTTTTCCAATCCACTTATAACTGGAAACACTGAACAAATTGAAGAGCCAACAACTTACACAGTTCCCGGACCAAATGATTTAATAGAATTGCCTCCTTTGATTACTTCCAACAATCCCTCAGAGGAAACGTAAAGAATTATTACCGCAATTAAAATCACTAAGAACTTGTAGTAATCCCTGGCGATTTGTTTGCTGATTATGGCAAGTAAGCTCTCGAATCCAGCGAATCAATAAACAGTCTGAAGCTCAAGCAAATAAATAAATTTATTGAAAGCGCCGTCGGGAACAGAACTAGACAGAAAATCTTTTCTTCGCCACAGCAATTGACGTTAGGGGAAATCAAAGAAAGGAAATAAACTATAGACTGTGATTTGTTAAAGGAAATGCAGATTAAATCAGGAAGCATCGAATGGAATAAGTGAGATAAATGAAATTTCTTTTTATGTGAGCTTCTAGTTTTTCATTTCGATTGCTCTCGATCGCTGCAGGTATTCGACAATCGCCTACTCGGGACAGCAGCCTTGGCTTTTAAACGGAACCAGTCGAGATAACATTCTGTTTGGCGACTCCTATCGTCCAAAGCGCTATGAGAAGGTAATTGAAACGTGTTCGTTGAAGTCTGACATCGACTCAATGCTTAAAGGCGATTTGACACCAGTTGGAGAGCGAGGCCTTAACTTATCTGGCGGACAGAAGATGCGAATCTCAATTGCTCGTGCTGTTTATTCATCGGCCAATGTCATCATTTTGGTTTGTTCAATTAAACTTTCAAAGAGAAAAGCATGTGAAGAGTATTTTCGAAACTTTCAGGACGATGCGTTCTCATCATTAGACAATGAAGTCGTTGCTTGGATGTTCGAGAAATGCATTAAAGACTTTCTTATCAAATCCAAACGGACAGTCATTCTCGTCACTCAGAAGACTCAATTAGTCTACAGTGCTGATTACGTAAGTTTAGATTAAAATGAAGTTCTCTTCTTTACTTTGCAAGCGAAGCATTAAAAGTTCGCAGACGACAATTTTTCATTGCCAAGTTGTCATTAACTCCGAAACAGAATAATGAGCTTATGACCATTTACGGCATTGACCTCTCAGAACTAATTAAATTTTTTTTCTCTCTCTATCTCTGTTTCTTGGATAGCTTGTGGCGTTAGAGAATATGAGAGTTCGAGTATCGGGAACTATTAACGATGTCGAGGAAATCGATCCAGCAATTATTCGTGAATGGGATATTGCAATCGCCAAAGAGAACGCAAAAGAAAATCAAATGAGGTTCTCGAATAAATAATTCTTCTTCTCCAAAATGATAACTCATTGATTTGATAATTGCAGCTCAACGGGGCGAAGTGCCAGAGAACGATGGAAGTTGTTCAAGAATATTTCTCGGATCGGTTTGTTGCAACAGCGAGTTACACCAGAGGAGGACAATTTGTCTTGGGTAAGAATCCTTTAATTGATATTTAATGGCCACGAGCGAGCAATGTTACTAAAACCAAAGCCAGGGAAGAATTGAGTCGTGGAGAGAAGATAACTCATTGCTTTGTTGGAGAAAGCGTTCAACTAACCTCAGTTAGCATAATTCATTCTCAGATCGAGTAAGAAGATAAATCAAACTGGCACGAGGTTCATTAATGAACGAAAAACAAAGCCGGCCGGCATCTTAAATCATCAAAGAGTTCTCAATTTAATTGCCTTGAAACCATTTACAGACGAGCTCACTTTACGCGACTCCGTTCAAGCGAACATCGAGTAATTTTGGGTCACGTTTGTGGTCGGATTTACCGCTGCCGATTGATGAGTATGGCGATAACGACATCGATTTCAATCAACTGCCTGAGCTGAGGAGAAAATACAACAACGA
This sequence comes from Smittia aterrima, assembly GCA_033063855.1. Classification (NCBI taxonomy): domain Eukaryota; kingdom Metazoa; phylum Arthropoda; class Insecta; order Diptera; family Chironomidae; genus Smittia; species Smittia aterrima. The sequence continues at coordinate 16,302,851 of CP093831.1, read as the reverse complement.
ACGGCCAAACTCATTACAAGCGAATTTCGGCCACAAGGTCAAGAAGCAACCCTTGTCCCGAAACATTTCATCTCCGATGAGTTTTAATTACACACCAGCATCAACAACAGCGGGGGCTGTCGATAAAATAGATCGATCATCAGACACTTCATTTGCTAGCGTAAATAGCAAAATGAGTTTCCGGAAATTCCTTCGACGAATGTCCTCCAAGCGACGCAATCCATTTGATTTATCAATGAATGATCTCCAACGAGACACGAGAAAATCAAACAAAATCAGGTTTGCCGAGAAAATTTTATTTAATCCTGATTAGATGATTTTTCATTTTCGATTCAACACAGAAACAGTTTCAATGAATCTGAAGAGATCTCAAATAAATCTCTGAATGAACGTGACGAAGAAGAAGAAGAACGCGTCGTTTCCTCGCTTGCCTCAAAGTGCAGTGACGAAACAGATGACGACAGAAGCGTTAGTAAGTTGATTGGATTAGAATTTGTTTCATTACACGAAATGTTTATCAAATGATTCGTGACGTTCGCACACATGTCGAATAGAATTGCTTTAGAATTCCATCAAATTGCCTTCCATAACTTACAATCTCTTTCTCTTTTGCTGTTATCATTCTCGCCTCAAAACACAGACCTTGACGACGAAGCTGCACAGCATCGATTGAAGTGTGACGAGGAGAGACGATATGGCACAATTCCAGCTCGAATCTATTGGCTGTATCTAAAAGCGTGCGGCATTCCAACTTTAGTCGTCTTCTTTATGAGCACTTTCATGTGGCAAACTTTAAGAGTCTGCACAGACGTCTGGCTTCGAGACTGGACCGACAGCGATGCTGCTGCTTCTGATGTATGTATGCCATTTGAATCTGTTGTGTTTTAAGCTTTTAAGTGAAAATCGAGTGAAAGAGTTGAAAACTTTGACATTCAAAAGTGTTTTGCTGAAAGCTTCGAGCATTCTCTAGAAGTATCGAAAGAATCTCATGCACTCGTAGTTATTTTCACTAATATCTTAGATTTATTGCTGATGGGAGCTTTGAAATTTTCAGTTTTATTAGAAGGAACAACCTGCTATCGACAACTTCTCGAAGCGGAAGCGCTGCAATGAATAATATAACAAGTTTGGACGATGCAGCTAAAGCTTCGGTAAAATGTGATATCATTAATTATTATTAAGCTTCCAGTGTTCTCATGAAAAGGGTTTTAATGTTTTACAAGTTATGACTTCAAGGATGAAAAATTTCTCGTTCCTCAAAAAAAAAAATGAACTGGAAACTCTCACTCAGCACTTTGCATATTAATGAGATTAACTACGAAAATTTACACTTTCCAGAGAAAGGAAATAAAATTTATGCAAATTAAGAAACCTTTCCAGATAAGTTTGTTCTCTTCAACAAATTCTATTTTAAAATTGTCGCTGGACTTGTTCGTAAGCTGTTTGAAATTTGTTTTCAAGCTCTCTCCCTCGTTCAAGTTGTAGAAGGTCGGGACGCATCTAAAAAAGTTGAGTCAGGATCTGCAAGTTTAGAGCGAACATTTACTAAACTTTTCATCAAGAGAATTAGAAAAGGGAATTAGAAAAAAAAAGTTTTTGCAGCTGATGAAATGGATTCCCATTCTTAAACGATTCGCTTTGACAATCGTTTGAAAGACGAAACTTTCGCTTTCTAAGCTTTTTCATTAAATCAGTTTACAAAAATTTTCTAGCGCTATTCACTTCTAAAATAAGCCCACAGCTCAATGAGCCAATTAGTTCAAAAGTCGAATCATTTTAAGAAAATTTCTCATTCCGTTTGACATTATATTTTAATTAGCCGGCAATAATAATCATTAACTTTTATACCCGCAATAACCGAAGTTAAATTCTCTCGAAACTGCTCCCTTGTGAGCATGACGATGAGACTGGGAGGCACTTGCTCAGCATGTGTTATATCAGTTTAATTATTATTGCACAACTCTCAACAGAAGGCAAAATATTTAGAAAACAGCAATTTCCTTATGGAACAATTTTTTATTGAATTATCTTCAATTTGAAAGCAACAAAAGTGAAAAAAAAATGTTTGAATAGCGGACAGAAGAGAAGGCTTTGTTCGCTATTTACATTTTTGAAACTTTGTCTTTTATGCTTTCAATTGATTAAGAAATTAAACAATTTCAACTTGAAGTTGTCTTACTAACAAATGTTGATCGGCTGACGAAAAAAGCCCTAAGATCTGAAATCGCGAGCTTTTTTTCGTCAGCGAGATGTGACTCACGCTTCCCCGAATTTATCGCTGATAACAAATCCAACTATAACTTCACACTTGAAAGTTTAAACACACAAAAAGTTTAAAACTTTTTGACGGTGTTGTGTGTAAACATTCTGTTTTCTGTGTAAATTTAGAGAAACACAAAACTCTCGCGGCCTTTGTGCGGACTGATAATGAACACCACAGTAATAAAAAAATTTTGCAATTGAGTTTTTAATGAAAAATGCTTTGTCGAGCTGAGTGTGACTTCAGTCGATGAACAGTTTTGTTATCACGAAGAAGTTGAAGAACTTTTTTCTTTTATTTTCTTTCGCGAGTAATTTTTTTTTGCTTGATGCTGTGATTGTGAAGTTTTTTTGATATCCATGGCTTGTTTCGGGCGATTCTTCAAGCGAGAAACTCGTTCATATAATCTATCGACGTTCCCATTAAATGATGATGAGAACAACTTTCGAAGTGTTAGTTAAATTAAATCTTCTTAAAATTTCCGTCGAAACAGAAAATAAATAAACATTTCCACTAAGCTGCTTACTCACGACCCAATTCCTTCGGTAATTTGGGGAATTTCCTTGTCTTTAGTTTCTGCAGCCAAGCCCTGAACATGAAAATAAACAGAAATTAATTTTAATAGCTGTTGAGTGTAAAAAGCGCGTAATCGATAGGAGCATTTCTTTGTATAATCTCAATTTCTTATCAGCTAATGAAATAAGGCTTCGAGCGCTTTATCAAATCGCTTAAACAATGCCGCATTAATTGTGTTTAAAATGTGATTAAGAACTGAGAGTGTTATGACCGCGATAGTGTTGATGAGGAGAGTGAAAAGCTTTTACTTCTAATTGCTTGTTATACCTTCTTCCAGAATTACCGCAATTGGCAAGCAACGTCATCGGCAATATCGTCGAACTTGGAAAGCGATGAGCAAGTGAAAAACGAGCGAAGCGAATCGGGATTTGATTCAATCAATGATGGAATTTTCAACTGTAATCATGACGACATTATACATATTCCATTAAATATTCCTCTGCCGCCTGCTCGCACCCCGCCCCAAGTGCCGATAGCTATCAGCGATTATTCTCCTATGCCGTCACCAATGCCAATTCGAAAGTTTCATAAGCCGCCCATACCAGACATCAATTTTATCGAATCGACGCCATCTCCAGTTCTCAAGGGAAATCACGATGAATTCAGTTTAATTGAAAACGGAAAGAGTGATGAGAAGAGTAGTTGGGAGAGTAAATCAAAAGTAGATGAATTGAACAATGCGTCGTCGGAGCGTTTATCAAAATTAAATGCGCGTAAGGAAGGAATCATAGCGGAAACAATCAAACACGACGAAGTCGATCTGGATATTAAAATCTATCCGAAGGACAGACTGTGAGTTTTACCAATTTTCTCTTGCCTTTTTCCAATTTTGATTCCAACAATAGCACTGAGAAGATGATAACAGCTGCGATAATATCGAACGACTTCTTGTGTAACATCCTCGACAATGACTCAATCAAAACGGTTGTGGATGCAATGGTCCTTGAAAGCTTTGACGTCAATAGCTTTATTATCAATGAGGGCGATTCAGGAAACTTTCTTTATGTTTCCTCTGAGGGATTGTTGGAAGTAATCAAAGGAGGCAATTCTATTAAATCATTTGGTCCGGGAACTGTGTAAGTTGTTGGCTCTTCAATTTGTTCAGTGTTTCCAGTTATAAGTGGATTGGAAAACTTTTCGTTTATTTGATAAATGTTAAACGATTCACTCTTCCGTCATTTTTAGGTTTGGCGAGCTCTCGATTCTTTACAAGGCGAAAAGATTTGCGTCGATTAAAGGTAAGAGAGTTCATTGATTCATTCCTTGCACGACACAATGCTTCTCTGCGATTTCAACTAATTAATTTACTTTCTCATTAACACACATTCGTCCTCAGCACTTACAAACTGCAAAGTTTTCTCGCTCGAACGTAAAGTTTTTCAGAAAATTATGATGAGTTGTGGGCGACGTGAACGAGAGGAGAATATTAAATTTCTGTCTTCAGTGTCTGTTCTCAAAGACTTGCCGCTGGTCGTGCTTAATAAGATCTCCGACCTTCTGAAGCGAGAGTATTTCCCGTCTGGCTCAACAATCATTCGTCAGGGAGATCCGGGAGACAAGTTTTACATAATTCGTGGAGGAAGCGTCAATGTCATTAAAAGCGATGACAGCGGACAACGACTTGTTGGGATTCTGAAGAAAGGCGCGTACTTTGGTGAGCAGGCGTTGATTCATCAAGATAAACGTCTCGCGAGTATAATAGCCAACTCACCAGGCGCAGACTGCTTGACGCTCGACAGAAAGTAAATAAATTTAATTGCTCGGACTAAACTCTGACCCGCATCAATCTTTTTCCTTTCTAGCGCGTTTGATGCTCATCTTGGGAGTCTCGAGATGATTCGCAACACGAAAATCGTTGACCAAACGTTCGCTCGAGCCTCGAAAGCGTTCATAGCCAAGACTGAGTTTAGTCACGTACAATTGAGCGATTTGAAGCGCATTGGGACTTTAGGCGTGGGCGGCTTCGGACGAGTAGAGCTCGTTCAGTATCGGAACAAAGTAACATTCGCTCTCAAGTGCTTGAAGAAGATTGAAATGCTCCAACAGCAGCAGCAAGAACACGCGTACAACGAGAAGGAGATTCTCTTCGTTTGCGAGAGTCCATTTATCGTTCGGTAATAAACATTTAATTTTATTATGTTCATTTAAGGAACTGCCGAGCTCCTCTCTCTCTCGTCAGTGGATCGAACAAAACTTGATATGCTTCTCATAAACTCGATTCATGTCGAATCATAATTTTTAATGATTTCCCTCCCACGATGTTGACTGACTCGTTAAGAGCCGTCGATGCGCATTGATTTGTTTCGAACTTGCCTGACTTTTGTCTTATTTATCGCTTTCGTTTCTTTGCTTCACTTATTCGCTCATAAATCAGATTATACAAAACATTCAAGGACCGAAAGTTTCTCTATTATTTGATGGAACCCTGTTTGGGCGGAGACGTGTGGACTGTGCTGCAGAAGCGGAAAAGCTTCGACGAGAAGACCTCGAGATTTATGGCTGCATGCGTAATCTTGGCTCTTGAATATCTCCACGCCAAGCACATCATCTATCGCGATCTAAAGCCCGAGAATCTCATGCTCGACTCCAACGGCTACATTAAACTGGTGAGTAAAACTTTTGATTTAATAACTCAACGAAGCGTGGATGGTCATGTCGTTTAACTAAATTGAATTATGCAATCTCGTACTTATTGTTCGCTCTCAGGTTGACTTTGGTTTCGCAAAATTCATCCGTCCGGGAACCAAAACATGGACATTCGCAGGAACTCCGGAAGTATTATATTACGAAATACATTAATAATGAAATTCAAACAAAAACTTTTACAGTATGTAGCCCCGGAAATCATTTTAAACAAGGGCCATGACTTGAGCGTTGACTACTGGAGCTTGGGTATTATTCATTCAATTTTCATTGAAAATTTACTTAAAAGCTTCTCATCAACAGGCGTTTTGATTCATGAATTGTTGATGGGAAAGCCACCCTTCCGAGGCAAGGACCAAATGCAAACGTACAATTTGATTCTACGAGGCATCGATTGCATCCAATTATCTAACAAGATTCCAAAGAAGGCTCAACTTATAATTAAACGACTTTGTCGTCAGAATGGCTCAGATCGACTTGGAATTCAGAAAAATGGAGTGAAAGACATAAAGGGTCATCAGTGGTATAATGAATTCGATTGGGACAAGTTACAAGATCGAAAATTGCCATCGCCTTTGATTCTCCCAGTGAAAAATAATCTCGACTTGTCAAACTTTGATGAATATCCTTTGGACCGCGAGGATCCGCCGGACGAAACTTCTGGATGGGACAGCGATTTTTAAGTGCATCCATTAATTAATTTATTTTACATTTCCATCCCACTAAAGTTTTAATTATGCGATAAAGCTTTTTGAACGTGAAGAGCTTTTTAAAATTTACTATGAAAATTTTCTGATGAGAGAAGTTTGGAGTTTATTTATAAATGACGTCTATGACTTAACAAAACTTTTCTTACAAAACTTTAACTGGAGAGTGCAAATGAGTTCTTTCCGCTCGCGCGATATAATTTTAATTGCGCGTTGATTAATTAAAATCTTGTTTCGTTTAAACAAGCTTAGAGCAAAATTTTATCTGTTCACAGAAAATGAGCTTGATGAATAAATGAAATGAGAATTGCTCAAAAGAACTTTTGAAATAATTTTTCTTTTGCTTCTGTAGAAAAAAGCTTTAAAAGAGAACGAAGGTATTCCTGGATAACGCGTTAAAGCTATAACGTGATGCGGTGAGAATTGGCAGCGGGTAATTGAGTTTAAACAGCTCACAGTCAACCCAGACTAACCATAATCAAATTATTGCACGACCATAAAATCTCACATTCTGTTCAAATTATCACGTCGACAACAACAATAAAATTCTAAATGCATTGCGGTTAAAATTGTCACATTTCATTTCTGACAAAAAAAAAGTCTCTTCTGATTTCTGCAGCTCATAAACTTTTTCATTGTCGTACATGACTTTTCATCCATAATATTTTAATGATCCAGTGCTCGCCTCAACATTTTAGAATCTCAAATTTAGTAGATAATAATTTTCCTTCGTGTCACAAGCAGTCAATGTTGGGAAAGCCACAATTTCGTCGCATGGAGAGAAGAGACATCGAGAGATATTTCATTTCATTGCAAAAGTTAAATTATTAAAGATAAAAGTGTTACATTTCCACTATAAAAACCTTGTCTGCTTCGTTTTTACATTCAATATTTATAGCAATGGAAGATGACTTTGAATTGATGTAGCGATCATAAAAATTGAACGAAAAAGCAAACATTTCCATCCAACATCTGCTGGATCGAAGGAATCATGAAAGCTGATTACATTTCACCTAAAACTCCTTCAATACGTCAAACTCCATTTGAATTTGCTTAAGAAAAACTTTTCCACCGACAGACAAACGAAGAAGATGGAAGAGAAGGAAACAAAGATGAATATTTGATTGTGCAATGCAAAGGTGCGTGTATCGATTCGTATGTTCACCTCTACCCGATAAACATAAAATCAACACAAGGGTTATCTCACAAACAAATACACATGTTGATAAAATAAAAATTGTTGATACATCAAATATGTTATGATACACCTATGAGCCATAACATAAAAACGAGGGAGAGAGCACGCATCGTGAATCTCCCCTTGGTTGATGGGGGAGCAAGCAGAATGGCAAACTTTCTACAGCATTTTTCCTTCTTCTTTGATAACTCAATTATTTGTCTTTTATTGAATTTCAAAGGAAATTCATGATTTCAGCTGAGGCTCGGCAGCGTTTACAAAAATATTTCACGTGTTACATTAACAAACGTGAATCCGGTGAAAAGGATTTTTTTATTGAGGAAAAAAGCCTTTGATTCCCATTATGCTGAGGAAGCCATTATTTCCTCATTAGTCTCCTTGAGAAATACGATCGCAATTTGTTATTTTGTTCCCAAAGCATGACTTCTAGAAAATACTTTGAGCTTTAATTCATCCGCCCCAATAATTCACACATTTACATCTCAAAGCATTTGGCTCTCGGTTCGCATTCAAATCCCATTCGTATTTTAAGTGAATTATGAAAGATGTTTCCAACTTTAATGAATCTAAATTTGTTCTCAATTGCGCCAACAATCATTAATCACATTAAGTTGGCTGACATTTGACAAGTCTTTGATATTATATTATTCCTTAAGGAATTTCGAGCGATTGAGAGCGATTCAAAGTTGGCTGAGAAAAAGCTTCGGAGAGATAAAGAGCTTTCAAAATTTCTAGCAGTATAAAAGCTCTCTTTAGAACTCTCTTCCTCAAATTGACACAAAAGTTTCTCACAGTGTTCCTCTCGCTCTCAAAACTAATTTTCTCAAAAGTGTCGCTAGTTCTATCGAATATTTATGGTTCTTAATCGGAAGCTTTTAATTAATTGCTAAAGTTCTTAAATTACTCAACGTTGAATTGATAAACTTTGTCAAACCGCCATGACAAGAACTGAAATAAATTGTTAATTAAGAAATTCATTGCTGTTGTTTTCCATCTTCGTTGCTTACTTACTGAAAAAGTTTTTAAGTTGCATTGAAGTTTCAGTAAATTATTTAGGCAGAAGTTTTTTGATTAAAATCCATTGAATTTGTTGAACAGTTTGTTGGTTGATTCAAATAAAATTTTAATCAAAGAGAATGTTTCTGAGTTGGAAGTTTTATTATAAATAACAATTTTCGTGATTAATTTTAATTGAATAAGAAATTGCAAATATTGAAATCGTTTTAGGGACCATTAGCAAATAACGAGAAATATTCCAGCATCGATTATTGACTCTTCGTTATTTGCGATTGCAACATTATTCCAATAAAGAAACTTTTAATGCTAACCAAATTCGATTTCGCTCTAAAGTTTTAATGAAACTCTGAAAAAGCTTTACTGTAATTTTCAATGATTTTCTGACTTTTAAATAGATTTCTCTCCAGAGACATAAAATGCATAAAACTTTCATTGCATTTTATTAACATAAATTTCCTGAAGCTTCTGCATTTGCCGGGATAAGCAATCGCCAATAAATTTATTCGATTTAATAACTTGAGAGATTTACTACTTCAAATAATTGAAAACTCAGAAGACGAGGTCGTAATTGAAACGAGTCTGATTTAACTTCCATTGTGTAACGAAAATGCTACTTTAGTGTTATCGTGGTCATAACTCAAAAACCTCGTCCGGCAGAAGCTCATTTATTATTTTCAAGTTCATAAGAAAAAGCATTTGAGATAAAACACAACTTTTCTACTGTCACAGAGACAAGAATTATTTTTCTTTTACTTCAAATGACGATAAAAAAAAAGAAGAGAATGCTTAATTCTTCATTCCTAATGAAAGCTTCTTCAAATGAGTTTCTATCTGCCAAGCCAATGAAACACATAGAACGACGACGAGACGATTGTGACACATTGAAACAGATTCTTCTACGACCTTCTTCATTGAAGGAAAGTTTGTTCAGATAAATTGCGGGAAACGAAATGATAAATTGCCGCAATCAATGCAATCATCAAAGCAATAATCGATTTTCAGATTCTGCCGAAGCAAAGTGTGTCTTCGTCGTCTCAACATCTAAGCTGTTAGGCTCTTGAAATTCGAAAATAAATTGACATATTGTGGATATCAATACAGAAATGCTTCCATTTATCATCTAAAATTCTCCGTTTTTTTCTCTTTTCCTTCGAACTCGCCTTTTCTCTTTCAATCATATCATGACGAACTTTTAGAAGCAATGAATAAATTCATAAAATCATTGCGAGCGGGAGGGTTAAAGGGATCGTTCGATGTGACTGAACAGAAATCGTCTGACAAGAAAGAAGCTTATGAAATTTATTTCGACGTGTATGTGTGTCATTAAATTATCAGTTCATAAACATGCTGACAAATGTAATAAAATATCATTTTGCGTCGCACAATCGTCAGGGATTTATTTATTCAACATTTATTAAATTAATTACTTCATAATATCCTCCATAAATAACCAGATAAACACTCATATAATTTAATTAAACAATGATGTGATGTGTTCTCTTCTCCTCACTGTTGTTGTCAGCTCTTCATTTTTGTTTGCTAGATAAGTCGGACGCATTAAGCATCGAAGAGAATGTGCTCGTGGGATTTGATTTTAATTCTTTAGGATTGCCATCTTCTATTATTTTTCCATTCTCCATTATAATCACGCGGTCGTAGTCAAGGATTGAGTAGAGGCGATGCTGTTGTAGGAGGATAATGAAACAAAAGTGAGAACAAATTGTTGTTATTTGAGAAAAATAAAGAAAAATATTTAATCTCTCACAGCAATTGCTATTACGGTCTTCCCTCTGAATGCATCATCGCAGCATTGCAGAAATTGCCTCTCAGTCTCGGAATCGAGATTAGATGTGGCTTCATCTAGAACTAAGCAAATTGATCCTTTGAGAACAGCACGAGCCAAGCAGAACAGCTGCCGTTGACCAAAGCTTAGCAGTGACTCGCCTTCTCCAAAGTTTGCATCTGCCGTCGACGACATTGAACATTAATGTTTGTGCAATTTAGCTAATGTATGTCTTACCAAGCGAGACGATCAGATCTTTCAAATGAACTGCTTCAAGACAGCTCCACAATTCCATATCGGAGAAGCGACGATGTGGATCCAAATTCTCTCGGACACTGCTACAAAAGAGAATCCCGTCTTCTTGCGGAATTATTGATAGTCTCGAGCGAAGTTCATTCAAGCGAATTGCTGATATGTCAATGTTGTCAATTAGTATCTGACCGCCGGAGATCTCGACTACGCCGAACAGAGAATTAGCTAATGATGACTTTCCACTCCCGCTTCGCCCACAAATTGCGATCTAGACGAGACAAGAGAGTTAGACCCATGACATTACAATTACACAATAAACCATTTACATGTAAACGCTCTGATAATTAATGTTTGGATTACACTGCATGCTCGAGTTTAATGTTCTGGTCATTGAATGCTTTTCTGGCTGTTTTATCCAAATTATTACACTCGAATTATGTTTGAAAAGTCGTTGTGAAAATTAGTCAAGGGAAACTTTCAACAATGACGGTAAAAGGGTTGAAAAAGAAAAGAGAGTAGAACAGTCTTGACATTTTGGAATGTGTTCAATGAATTATTGTTTCAAGAGAAGGGTCGAAATGAAACCACAGACTTTACAAAGTCATCAACAAACTTTCTTCAAAGCTCTGTTGGGGTGCAGGTTAACATTGTATGTGACCAATTGATCTTTCTTCTTAACAACACTTTATCAGAGAAACCCATGAAATATAGCACCACATCACTAACAAAACGTCGCTCCGTCGTGTCGACGGGAAAGTTTTGCAAACGAAGAAATTTTCAACATAAAATCATGAAACGTCGAAAAGGCAGTTGGTGGAAAACCAAAGCGATGGAGCAGCAACATTAGGGTTTGTTAGTTTCCCCGGAACAGAAGGAATTCCATCAATTGTTTGAAGATAAAAGGAGAAAACTCTAAATGGAACTGAAACTTACCCGCTGACCTGCTGGGATGGTTAAATTCAAATCTTCTATGAAATTTTCATTTTGTGTCGGGTGCTTCAATGAAACGTTTCGGAACTCAATGTTGCCATATTGCGGTGGCCAGGATGCGGGTAATGGCTCATCTTCGAAACATAAACAAATTCAGAATGAAACATTGAGCGTACGAACGCCTTTCATTGTATGACGACGATAAACGGAAGATTGTATATTTACATGTTCCCATCAGGTTTTGTTGTTCGTGATAGCAGTTCTCGATGTAATAACTTATGCGTTCACAGGCCCCGAAATACATTTCCAAATCGGCCAACAACTTTACTACCCAATTCAAATAAATCGGTATCAACAACGTAGAGTTGAGAGCGAGGCCGACAAGCGATGCGGACGCCTCATCCGGTAGCAAATAACTGCTTATCAATGCCATTTGAACCGCAATGAAAACAATTAGAGCACCCAAATAATCCTACAGATGAAGAGAGAGAAAGAGTGCAGTGTTGTTTTGTCGACTCTGTTCTAATCAAAATTAAATTTATCTCAATAGAGAGAGCTAGGCTTAGGCATTTTTCACATAATTTCCCTTATCGAGCGAGATGATTGGAATCTCACCAATGCAATCCCAAGCCACCGATTACTCGCATTCAAAATGACAACAGCCACATTGTTCGCTTCCATTCTCTTGAAAAGCATTTCCATAAATCTCGATTCCTGATTGTATGCTCGAATCGTCGTTAAACCTAGAATGGTTTCGGAAAAGTGAGAGATGACTGGAGCGCTTGAGATGCTTTCGATCCGTTGAAGCTCCCTAGGTAATGGTAAAAGGAGGAAAAAAGATTTAGTGCATGAAAATTAAAATTCAGTCATTTAAATAATTTATTGTCTAGTTGAAGACGAGAGTTGAAAAGGAGTCAAGGACCTCTCGACTCCCCGACGTACTTAACCGAGCTATTTTTACCTTGTTGATTCACGGTAGAACTTCTGCACGATGTAATAAATCACCAGAATCGGGACCGTTAACAAAATGAACCATTTATTTATGAGTGTGTTAATTAAAATCGCACATGAGCACAGCAGAATAAATTGCAAGAATCGTTGGCTCGTCGTCGCAATTTTCTGAAACGACAAATTGTGCACAATCATTTGATTGCTTTTTCTGCCTTTGTCCCAATGCCAAATGGACTTTGAAGCTGGTTTTTATGGAATCCACTTGACATCAATAAAAATGGTTGAAAGGATTTTTCAATCAGACTCAAACCTTATCGATAATAGACATATCGTAGCTGAATCTATTAATTATTCGTCCGAATGGTGTTGATTGAAAGAAGTGCAATGAATTGTATATCACTGAATTGACGAGCTGCTCGTGCAGTCGACGTCGGGAGCAGCTTCCAGCTAGTTGAGCAGAGGGTGTAGCGACAAGAGCCAAAAGAATACAAAAGCCGGATAAAGCGCCATAAACATTAAAATAGTGTCTGACCTGAAATGAAAGAGAGACAACGAAAGAGAGATAATCATCATTGAAACGTTAGCCGCTTAAAATTTAAAATGTTTCGACGAAACTTTTAAACTATTAGCAAGAAGTCTTTGTGCAACTTCGCTATAAAAAAGAAAAAGTTTTTCATTTTCTGAATTTTTAGATTGTTTTAAACTTTTTCTTGTTCGGCTTTCTTCTGCTCTCAATCCGCCATAATTCCACTTAGGAACTTAAAACACAACAGATTCAAATGGCATACATACATCAGAAGCAGCAGCATCGCTGTCGGTCCAGTCTCGAAGCCAGACGTCTGTGCAGACTCTTAAAGTTTGCCACATGAGAGTGCTCATAAAGAAGACGACTAGAGTTGGAATGCCGCACGCTTTTAGATACAGCCAATAGATTCGAGCTGGAATTGTGCCATATCGTCTCTCCTCGTCACACTTCAATCGATGCTGTGCAGCTTCGTCGTCAAGGTCTGTGTTTTGAGGCGAGAATGATAACAGCAAAAGAGAAAGAGATTGTAAGTTATGGAAGGCAATTTGATGGAAATCTAAAGCAATGCTATTCGACATGTGTGCGAACGTCACGAATCATTTGATAAACATTTCGTGTAATGAAACAAATTCTAATCCAATCAACTTACTAACGCTTCTGTCGTCATCTGTTTCGTCACTGCACTTTGAGGCAAGCGAGGAAACGACGCGTTCTTCTTCTTCTTCGTCACGTTCATTCAGAGATTTATTTGAGATCTCTTCAGCTTCATTGAAACTGTTTCTGTGTTGAATCGAAAATGAAAAATCATCTAATCAGGATTAAATAAAATTTTCTCGGCAAACCTGATTTTGTTTGATTTTCTCGTGTCTCGTTGGAGATCATTCATTGATAAATCAAATGGATTGCGTCGCTTGGAGGACATTCGTCGAAGGAATTTCCGGAAACTCATTTTGCTATTTACGCTAGCAAACGAAGTGTCTGATGATCGATCTATTTTATCGACAGCCCCCGCTGTTGTTGATGCTGGTGTGTAATTAAAACTCATCGGAGATGAAATGTTTCGGGACAAGGGTTGCTTCTTGACCTTGTGGCCGAAATTCGCTTGTAATGAGTTTGGCCGTTCGTTGTTGTATTTTCTCCTTAGCTCAGGCAGTTGATTGAAATCGATGTCGTTATCGCCATACTCATCAATCGGCAGCGGTAAATCCGACCACAAACGTGACCCGAAATTGCTCGATGTTCGCTTGAATGGAGTCGCGTAAAGTGAGCTCGTCTGTAAATGGTTTCAAGGCAATTAAATTGAGAACTCTTTCATGATTTAAGATGCCGGCCGGCTTTGTTTATCGTTCATTAATGAACCTCGTGCCAGTTTGATTTATCTTCTTACTCGATCTGAGAATGAATTATGCTAACTGAGGTTAGTTGAACGCTTTCTCCAACAAAGCAATGAGTTATCTTCTCTCCACGACTCAATTCTTCCCTGGCTTTGGTTTTAGTAACATTGCTCGCTCGTGGCCATTAAATATCAATTAAAGGATTCTTACCGAAGACAAATTGTCCTCCTCTGGTGTAACTCGCTGTTGCAACAAACCGATCCGAGAAATATTCTTGAACAACTTCCATCGTTCTCTGGCACTTCGCCCCGTTGAGCTGCAATTATCAAATCAATGAGTTATCATTTTGGAGAAGGAGAATTATTTATTCGAGAACCTCAATTGATTTTCTTTTGCGTTCTCTTTGGCGATTGCAATATCCCATTCACGAATAATTGCTGGATCGATTTCCTTGACATCGTTTATAGTTCCCGATACTCGAACTCTCATATTCTCTAACGCCACAAGCTATCCAAGAAACAGAGATAGAGAGAGAAAGACAAATTAATTAGTTCTAAGAGGTCAATGCCGTAAATGGTCATAAGCTCATTATTCTGTTTCGGAGTTAATGACAACTTGGCAATGAAAAATTGTCGTCTGCGAACTTTTAATGCTTTGCTTGCAAAGTAAAGAAGAGAACTTCATTTTAATCTAAACTTACGTAATCAGCACTGTAGACTAATTGAGTCTTCTGAGTGACGAGAATGACTGTCCGTTTGGATTTGATAAGAAAAGCTTTAATACATTTCTCGAACATCCAAGCAACGACTTCATTGTCTAATGATGAGAACGCGTCGTCCTGAAAGTTTCGAAGATACTCTTCACATGCTTTTCTCTTTAAAAGTTTAATTGAACAAACCAAAATGATGACATTGGCCGATGAATAAACAGCACGAGCAATTGAGATTCGCATTTTCTGTCCGCCAGATAAGTTAAGGCCTCGCTCTCCAACCGGTGTCAAATCGCCGTTAGGCATTGAGTCGATGTCAGACTTCAACGAACACGTTTCAATTACCTTCTCATAGCGCTTTGGACGATAGGACTCGCCAAACAGAATGTTATCTCGAATGGTTCCGTTTAAAAGCCAAGGCTGCTGTCCCGAGTAGGCGATTGTCGAATACCTGCAGCGATCAAGAGCAATCGAAACGAAAAACTAGAAGCTCACACAAAAAGAAATTTCATTTATCTCACTTATTCCATTCGATGCTTCCTGATTTAATCTGCATTTCCTTCAACAATGCTCCGACGAATGATGATTTTCCGCTTCCGCTTTTGCCGACAATCACAGTTAGAAGTCCTTGAGGGAAGGAATTTCATTTCAATTAATTTTCAAACTCTGTCATTCAAAAAGATTACGAAATACCTTTTGGAATAGAGAGTTGCTCAATTTCAAGAGCTTTCGAATCTGCTTTGTTGTTCCAGGCAAAGCGAGCTTTCTTTATAGAAACGATTATCTCATCTGGCACCTTAAACGGTGGTGGTGACAATTTCATTGTTTTTCCCACTCCAATGTTGTGTTGATCCGCAGCTGTTGTTGATCGTAATCGATTTCTTTCTAATCGCGTGCTTGTGCTTAATTGGTTTTGCTTTCTAAGTTTAATCTTGTTACTCTTATTTCTCAAAACCACCATTTCGTCTTGAGTCGCATCGACGCTTTCAACCGCACCACTCTTCGAACAGTTCGTCTCCAGTTCGAGAAGCTTTCCGTCATGGTCATTAATTTCAATTTCCATCAATATTTTTTCTTCAGACTCCTCGTCGATGGTTTCGCCCATGAATAATTTATTGCAAATTTGCTTCTTGTCGGCATCATCTTCATTGTCTGATTTCTGATCGTCATCGAGTGATTCTCTACTCTTACATAGAATCCTTGCCATGTTCCGTACACCTTCAAATTCTTTCTCAATCTCTGGCTGCGATAAAAATCTTTCGACTCGCTTCGTGCTAATTAAACAACTAATTATGATTGGAATTGTAATTGGAAAGATAAATAGTGGGACCGTGAGTTGATTGAACAGAGCGAGCGCCGCGAAAACATTCGCAGAATTGAATTCAATTCCATCGTCGTTTATCAAAGTGTAGGCGGCAAATGTTACGACTGTGATTAGAATACTCGAGATGTGAGTTAGGAAGGCTGAAACAAGAGGGGAAGCGAGACTCAGTCGAAAGAATAATAAACTTTCTAACTAATTTAAATTTGCGAAGCTGGCCGCTTGACACTAAATAAAATGAACGAAAATTAATTAACAAAAAGCAATTAAAAAGATTTTTCTTCGAAAAAGAAAATCTGCTTTCATCCCCAAATCAGTTTGTTTACTCTCATCGCAACCTCGACGTCTTTTGTTCCCTTTCTCGTAGGCTACGATTAATAAACAAACGCGACAAGTGCGTGAACAAATTCGCTAGCAGCAGCGGCAGCTTTGATTGTTTCCTTTATTTCTCATTCACTCTTTGGCTTTCGTTACCAATCTGTTTCGATTATAGTAGAAAGGAATTCTTCGATAAACTTTGTCACGACAAACCAAAGAGCAAATCTGTGCTTTCTTATTCAAAAGAGATTTTCCCACAATTTATCAACGCTCAGCAGCTGTTAACTAATTTATGAACGCCCCCGTCCTCAAAAGCTTCCATTAATCTTAATCTAGACATTGTCGAGAGTAATTAAAATTCATGGTTGTCTGTTTGCTTATCACAATCGGTTCTGCCCTGAGCACAGGAACTCCTTTGAAATATTAAGCATCATCGTTACGCTTTTGAAATGAAATTGCTAAACTTTCATGTTTCAAAGGCAATTCGCCGTGAGGTTTCCAGCGCTGAAGAGCTTTTTCATGCATAAAAGCTCCTCTCAAAAGTTTTTTATCTCTTGCTTTCCGCCTGCAACTTACTCATCAAAGTCCAATAAAAAGCATCAATATTAAGGAAATGTAATTCCTCCTTCCGACAGTCAGCAATTTTCTCGATGAAAATACTCTCCCAAGCGTTCAGCTTAATGAGCTTTATGCGATAGAATATTTCACGAATTTTCTTTAACCGCTCGTCAGAACTTTTCTACATTTTTTTCCGGAATAAAAGAAAGAAAGAAAGAATTTAATTACATTTTATGTTTCCTCTATTCACAATTACAACTCCTCGCACACATTTCCAAGCATGAGCGTTGGGCGGAGAAAAAAGTTTCAGAATGAAAATTTATGCAACAAAATGATAAAAGCATGAAAGATGAAATAAAAAAGAAAACTCGCTGAATTAATTGTAAAACTTTTCAAATTGAATGCGAAACGAAAAAGAGAGAGATATTTTCGTTTCAAAGCATTTCGAAAGTCATAAATTACTTTTCATTGGAATTACAGCATCTGTAATTTTTCACTCACTCACATTCGTACACAAAAAGAGACGAAGATAAGGCCAAAGAATGGAAAATCATAAAGTGTCCCTTACCGCTCCTTTTTCAGAGTTCTTTGACATCCTTCGACCGAAAAAAAACTGAAGCGGCAACATCAAAAGTATGGTGACCGCAGAACCAATTAATGAGCTCACGCCAAGCTTAAGGTACAAGCAATAGACGACAATACCGATCTGAGAAAGAGAAGAGAGAACAATGGTGTTAATGACTTTTATCGTGACGCAATTAAAGTGTAATAAAAGTCCAGCCTTCGTCGTTTTGCGGTACCTTTAATGGAATCGACCAGACGTAATGACAGATCCAGAAGAATGTCATTATGTTAAGGGAGTCGTCAGACATTAAGTTCGTTATCGTCCCGGGGTTATTTAAATCGTAATTATCGTCACTCTCCTGGTCTTCAGGTCCAACTGAGTCTTGCTTATCCTTCTTTCGTCTCGTTGGATTTGATGGGGAGTGGAAACAACTGGTGTTTAATGAAAGTGTTTTACGATAAATTAATCCTTGTAATGAATTTTTAATTTTAATTCCCTCGAAGTTGATTAAGTTCGTTGATGCTTGCGAGAAAGTTCCTTGAAGTATGAATGAGATGAATACGATGCCTGACATAATCCATCCGTTTGAAATGAACTCTGACCAGCTTGGATAGTTTATCAAAGCCAAAGAGTCAACAACATCCGTTGAGTTGGAAACTTCATCTGATATTTTCATTTTTTCTCCTTTGATTTGAGAATTAATAAAGTTAACGATGAATGAAATCGATAGCGGTCCAACAAGTCCACTCAAATCACCAAGAAGCTTTAAACTTCCACTGACAATGAACATTCTCCAACAACTCTTCACGTAACAAGTCCACAGCGAGACTTGTTTGTTCTGAAATGAAGGGAAAGCAAACAAATAAGTTTAAACTCAACTGAATGTGTTTCATTGTTTAGAGTTTGCACTGAACGCGAAGTGATATGTAAACTAAAGTTAAATTAATTAAATTCACTTCATAAAGCAACTCTAAGGTGCAATATGTGAACATCGCCAGTAGTTCAATGATCGAAGCAACATAGAATCCTCATCTCTCGTGAGCGCGACGAAGACGAAACGAAAACAATGAAATAAAAATAAAATGAATTTTCCATTGCGGTTTCCGCTTTTCCTTTTTTTTCGCTTGGAAATCCTTCGAAAACGAATGTTGAATAAACAAAACAAGTTTTTAAAAGCACACAAAGAATTTAAATACACATCCGATATGTTCTTCTTCATGTTTTCTGAACGAATTAACAGCGGCAGCAACAACAGGCGCGACAACTTCGCTCAGCTCTCTCCACTTTCCAAAAAACATTTCTTGCTTCCTGAATATTTTTCTTTGTTTCGAGGAGAGAAGAAAATAGTTGAAAGGAAACATTTTTTTTCATCTTGGACAAATATTTTGTTCCTTCGAATAAAAACGAACTTCGCTGTTGATAAACAACTTAAGGGGATTCCTCGAGAGAGAAAAAAAGGAATTTAAAGTCAACATCGATGAATGATGTCGCGAACAAACAACGTCACGCGGCCCTGAGACTTCTTTTCTCTGGCAATTTGACGACGACGACGCAGACGATGCAATTTATTAAAATTAAGTCTACAATTTATGATTCCATTTTGTCTCCCGCCACGTCTGATGATTCATGAACGACATTATCAGCAGCCTACCTTGAACATTAGCACTCAAGTCAAATTCTTCTTTCTTAACTCGAATTGTCTTTGTTATCAAGGAAAATGTATCAAGTGACATTAATTACAACGAGTTAAGAATTGAGTTACGTACCTTGAAGCTTTGACAAATAAAGAGAAATTGATCGTAGTGATGACGACTGGTATCTGTCTCTGACAAGTTACCAAGATCGCTCAACTCCAGTGGCTTGAAGAATCCCTTCCAAAGTAAAGGAGTCATCCACCAAAAGGTTGTTTTTGAAAGGAAACTTGAGTAGGGACTTTTAAACGAAATGTTTTCCTTCGATACAAGAGTTGGATCGCAAGATTTCGAGGTGATTTTTGATGAGTTCTAAGTAGAGAAGGACGAGAAAAGAGAGACAGTCACTGGATCAGCTTGATAAATGAGCCGTCTGGCGCAAAGCGTTCCTGTACCTCGAAGTAAACAGTCGTGGAGTCAACAACACAAATTCCTACAAGAAACAGGAGACCGGCACTTTGAACGACAAAACCTAAGCTCTCCGTTTCCAAATAACTCTGCAAGAGGATCCACTTCCAAAATTTCAGGAGCGTCAGTACGAGTTCTGAAATTTTAAATGATGCGAGTAAAAAGCGGAATCGAGGGAGAGTCTCCGCAGTCTCAACGGCAGAGTTAATTTACTTTACGACAACATTGTCAACATAAATCACGTCGTTGAGAACACTCTCATCCTATTAATTCTATGTTTAAACATTACCTGGAACCAAAACTGCGTACAGCCATCGAATCGCTTGGAAATGAAAAGAGAAACGAAGAGAAAATGGGAAAATTAAACAAACTTTAAGTCATTTCGATGGCATGAAAAAATAAATTTGCGGTCGAGGAACTCGCTTTTCATCAAGCACATTTCGAGCAATTAAGAAGGAACTCCGGCTGCCGAAAGTGTTGAGCAATTAGGAAAATGTTATTCAGCAAAGACTTCGCTGAACGGCTGCAATTAAAATGTTTTTTCCTTTTTATTTCCCCGATGGGGGTTGGGAGGCATAAAGACGATTCATTCAAAACTTTTCTCACGATTTCGATGCTTCGCACACATCAAGCAAATTATTTCAGCTCAGCTGCTTTTAATTTAAAGCGCACACAAAGGATAATGAAACAAAAACATTTTCCCATCCCATAATTGCAATAACAATAAATTAAAGTTATCGCACAATAAATTTCGCATGTGATTTCAGTTTTGTTTGTTTGCTCTACCTTGCTTCACAGTTGGACGA
The DNA here is from genome assembly GCA_033063855.1 of Smittia aterrima. Classification (NCBI taxonomy): domain Eukaryota; kingdom Metazoa; phylum Arthropoda; class Insecta; order Diptera; family Chironomidae; genus Smittia; species Smittia aterrima. The sequence continues at coordinate 16,282,298 of CP093831.1, read as the reverse complement.
GAAAGAGAGAGTCAGGATGTTTTGATAAATGTTTGCATTCATTACCCTCTCAGCCCCTTAATGTGCTACAACTAAACGACAATGCAAACATTTTACGTGTGCCGAGGCTTAAAAAACTTTATCGTGTGAAGCAAATAGTGTGAAAATTATTAAAATTCAAATTAGAGAAAGTTAATTAACATTTCACATTGCAATGTGGGTCACATATCTCATTCTCCCATGAGTGATGTAACAATCACGTTTATGGGAGTTTGATGAGTCGTGGACATCCCTGAAATGATTCGTTGCGAAAATAATTGATCATTTGCTCATTAAACGCTTCATTGAAAACATGAAATCGAATTTGCAGCTGAAGTGACACAAGCGACCACAAAATCTCATTAAATATCCTCTCACCTGGTTTACTTTTCCGCACTTCAATGATTCGGTGGAATATCGCGGTGGATGTCAAAGCGACAAAGAAGAACAATGAGCTCTCGATGCCATAGAAAGACCACTCGCCAGCTGATGGATGTGTCATCAATAAATAAGCTCGGCCAATTTCACAGCCAGTTGTCAGAAAGCTCAAAATCAAAATGACTGCTCGTAAATTATGCAAACGCAATAATGTCCTGTTTGGAGGGGCAGCGAAAAAAGGAGAGAAGTAATGTCAACAGATCTCGAGTTTTTTTTTTATTTTTGTCCAGAGGCTGTTGATGACAATCAATGTTCGTTACGAAAATAATTTTGTTTGGTGCGAGTCAGACGAGGCAAGTTTTCAATGGGCCTCTCTCGCTCTACTCAAATATTTACTGCATGAGCAAAAGCTTTATGCTGGCGAACGCTTACAATTTAATCATGTTGAGCTTTCAAAAGAAGGTGAAGTGTTTTTATTTGATTTTCGCAACGCAAACAGGAACTCATCATCAAACGCCTCGAGCAGATGCACCGCGCTGAAAACTCGTTGCGTTGCTTTTCTCGTGTAGAAAAAAGAAATATTTTTATGTAAACAATGCGCTGATGAGAAATGTAAACAGAAAAGTTCTCGCCGGCGAGGTTTTCCTCGAATTTTCACTCTCGCGCAGAAACTTTTTTTTCATTTCATCAGAGAAAGAAATTAATCATTGAGTGAAAAAAATTAATTGAAATTGAATTCGTGACGAAGAAAGCGATGAGAAAAAAAAACTTCAATGTGACCTATTAAAGGCGAATTTTCCGTTCCATTTTCATCTCACAGGGCACTGACGTAAGACGAGCATAAACTGTCAATTGACGAGGTGAAAACACAAAGCCAACGATTATTTCGCATGGAAATTCAGGTCGAGGAAGTCATTTTCTTTTGTTTGTTTGCACAAGTCTTCGTTACAGTTCCAGCTCCAAATCAAAAGACGTTTTAATTAATTTTCTTCTTCAAGAGGAAAACGATCTCGACATTGAACCCGAATGAAATGTGATAACAGCACGCCCAATTTCGAGAGACTCCTGAGCCTTTTACGCTTAATCCAATAGGATTTATCATTACTTGATTGAAGAAAGTGGTGTTGTTTTCGTTAGGACGCAAGCACACATGACATTGATGAAGACACTGATTGAAGATGCCATCGCAATGAGGAAATGAATGAGACATAAGTCACTAGCCGATGATTTACACACTTCCATCGTTTAAGTACTCAAATCACTACACTTCATTAATAATTAGATATGAAAGAGAAAAATTGATTCTCCTCTTTCTTAGCCTTCAAACTTTTTTCTATAAATCTTTTTTTTTTCTTGTTTCCGAACGATCGCGTTGAAGTTTCGATCCAGACTGCTTAACAGATCTAACTATTCGTAAGAAAATCTAAAAATTGAAGTGTTTATTTAACAAAAATATTAGTTCGCGTGCATATATTGAATCTCGTTGTGTGTTCGCACTTCTTTTTACCCTGTCGGCTTTAACAGCTGGGAAAAAGAAACATACAAAACTCGGCTTGTAAATAAATCGTAAACTCAGCGGTTTGTAGTGAAGAGTAAATAACTTATCACGTTTTGAGAGCGCGAAACATCAAAAGCACGTTTTATGCTTGTGTCACATTTTCTCAGGAAGAAGAATCAATCAGAATTCATTCATTCCTTATCAGCTGAGAGCTTTAAAGCCGCTTCGAAATTTTTGCAACATATATTCAGAATTTGACAGGAGAAAGATCACTAGATGGCGCAAGTTCTTCTCGATTTCAGTGGTTCAACACGCCACCAGATGGCGCTTTAGTCGATATTTTGAATTAACGGATTTTAAGTGCCTATTTTCAGATTGTTAAAACTCCGTCGTTTCAGCATAATTAATCTTTTCAACTATGTCATGGCTTTCGCTTTCATTCAAATTGAACATTAGCATTTGATTTATTGAATTTGAAGCTACTTGAAATTAGATATTTTAGAACCGTTATTTCAAACTTTGCTATAAAGTTTACTATAACTACAACCTTACAAAGGTTTGCTATAATTTAACGTCAGAATTTGAATTGAAAGAAAAGGGGGATTACAATTTAAACTTTCATCGTGTTCTTAGTAAAACGTGTTCATAAGTTGTTTTGGTAAAATTCTAATTAAAATGTCTTTTTCGGCCATAACTTCTCCTACAACACGAACATCAATCGAGCAAAAGCTTAAAGCCAAAAACTGTGCACTTCTCTTGCGAAATGGAAGTCCAAAGCTCAGAGTTTTGCTTCGTGAGGTAATTTCGTTTGTTGTGTTAAATTTTTTGAGAATATTTCTTGATTATCTTCCAAATTGCGCTTTTAGCGATGCCGCATCAAAATGAAAGAATCAAGAGCAGATTCTTTCGCTTCGTCTCGAAATATCCCGATTGAGAAGAAGGTAAATTAACTTTCAGTTCTTTAATTGTGTCACAAATTTAATTTTCCCTCCAAAATCTTCCAGCAACTGATCAACTCGATCATTCAAGAAGAAATGGCTAATGAAATTGACAATGACATAGAGCTTCACGAGATCATTATGCAAGAGATTTTTGATAATTGGGAGGAATGGCAGAACGAAGAATACGAACGAAGCTTTGAAAATATGATGGACACAGACGATCAAGTCTTCTGTCCTCTCTGTGAACGAAATTTGTTATTGCTTAAAGAAAACATAATCTCATGTGGATGTGGACTGAGGTATTAAATGACTTGTTTAAATGAACAATGAGCTCTAACTAAAAAATCTTTCAGACTTTACTATCCAAAGACGCTTCCTGAATTCTACGAAAAGATTCAACTAAGCTTAAAAGTGCATGACCAACGTAGCTGCTTCGATCGCGTCCTCTTCTTCACGGAGCCTAAAGTTGGATTCAATGTGCTTGCCTTAAATGCTATCTGCTATACCTGTGATTATTACGCACCAATCATTGAACTGATCTAAGACGTAGTTTAGTCGACAATAATATTTGTAAACCATATTTGCTCTGTCCAATCATCGATACAGAGACTAAAGTCAAAGTAACTTTGAAAGTCATCATTGCAGCTCAATCTTAGTGTTACGATCAGATCGAAATTAAAATCTCAATGTTTTCAACTTTAAAAATTCTTTTATTCTAAGAACTTAATTTTATCGACATTGAGTAATTGTTATTAAAAATCTCAGACGAAATTCCCATCAAGATTTGGAGTGTCATTGAAAGCAACGAGACCGTTCTCTGGAGCCATTTGAAGCTCTAACATTGTGATTTTGTTAGTTCCGACGCGAAGAATTTCTTTCGGCACATAAATCGTTATTTGAGGTCCAACAAGTGGCCAATAACGACCGAGATTGAATCCCTACAAGAAAGAAAGTATTAATATATTGATAGATTTTGAGAGAGTTGACTCACATTAATGAAAACGATTCCCTTGCCCCAGCCAGTTGAATCCAAATAAGTGTCACCGAGGTCTTCCTCTCTTAAAGTAAATTCAGAATGAAACAGAGTTGGCCCAGTCTTCAAAAAGCTTCTCGCTGACAATTGAGCTCTGTTTCCATATTTTCTGGTAACAGCTGATGTCAAATCTTCGATTTTATTATAATCATCGAGAGGAAAACCCGTTATTGTCCAATTTTTAAGAACTAGAGTGTCGAAGAAAACTTTTCCAACGATTCCTTTGAAATCATTTGCAATTCCGTAATTGATTCTTCCTTCGTTTTCAACGACAATCTGAAGATCGCTGCCCAGTGCAAGACTCAAAGGAATCGAGTAAATCTTATTTTCTCTTGATAGAATTCCGATAAATTGGCGGTTGACATAAATGTAAGCGCGATCACGTAAATCTGCAACATGAAGCAATCCGGGATCTCGATTCGTCGCTGGAAGTTTTGTCTCGTAAAGAATAAATCCAGAGTTTTGATTAAGCTCCTCAAAAGTCATTGGAACTGCTGAATTTTTCGTGAAACTCGAAAGATGACGACGGCCAGTTGAGTCTGTTAAAACAGCATTTGGTTTCAAATAGACATTAGGAAGTTTTACTTTCGGTTGTCGAGGAGGGACTGGAACATTTGGCAGCGGGAAATATTTTCCGATTAACTTTCGAATGGCGAAATATTTCTCAGTTGGATCACCAGCTTCGTCCATCGGAGCGTCGTAATCGTAACTTGTTACATCAGAATTATAGCTTCCTGGTCCTCCATCGTTTGCACCAGCAGTGAATCCAAAGTTAGTTCCCCCGTAAAACATATAAAAGTTAACACTTGCACCATCAAGAATCATCTTTTCGAATGCTCCGAGGATCGAATCTGTGTCCACTCTTTGCATGTCTTCTTGCCAATGTGTGAGCCATCCTGGATAATACTCAGCGTTCATTAGCGGTCCTTTAATGTCGTATTTTCTTAATAAGTTCCAGTAGGAATCGATTGTCTGGTTATCCGCTGCTCCAAAGTCAAGCGTTGCAAGAACATTTGGAATCTTTCCACATTTGAGAACTCCGGGACCATCCTGTGAAGATAAATCATTAAAGTCAAATCTATCGATGACAAAATAATTGAAATACGTTTGTGAAAAGAACTGCTCGGTCTTGCGTATATTTCTCTGTAACAGATTTTCGTTATTAGACTCGCAGTTGCAAGGGAATCGTTAAAAGTCTCACGTGTCTCATCTCTCAGCCAAGCTCGATACTGCACATCGCAAGCGCCAAAGGAGCCGTATTCGTTTTCAACCTGAACCATTATGATTGGACCGCCGTTTCCATAAAGGAACTTTTGCATTTTTGTCATCAGAACTTGATACCACAGGGAAACCTCATAGCGATAATCTGAGGGAGAAAGTCTTAAATATTTTCATTGAAATCGAAGGCTACTTACCCAAGTCATAAGTTCTAAGTTTAATTTCGGGATACTTGTGAAGCAACCAGTAAGGAAATCCTCCCATATCTCGCTCAGCGCAAATATAAGGACCTGGTCGGAGAATTACATGAAGATCTTCCTGTGCTGCAAGCTCAATGAATTGCTCCAAGTCAGCGATACCAGTAAAATCGTACACTCCATCTTTTGGATTGTGCAACGACCATTCGACGTAAGTCGTGACAGCAGTTAAGCCGGCAGCCCTCATTGTTCTCAATTTTCTCTGCCATGTTTCAGGCAATGCTCTGAAGTAATGGAATGATCCGGCCATAATTTGATAAGGTTTTCCATCGAGCAAGAAAGCGTTATTATCGTAATCGATTTCGAAAGTCCGAGGTGGTACCTTGAAATGAATTTAAAGATTGACGATCAAAAGCACTTTAACAATTGATGTCAACCCACTTCATTATCAGCCGATAATGTTCGCTGACCCGTGACGATTAGAACCATTAATGAGGTCAGGAGTAAAACACTCAACCTAGTCTCCATTTGTATTCCAAAGAAGTCTTCGCTTTAATTTTATTTTGGGCACGGTCTGTCGAAAGAACAATAGAAAATTAAAATTTCGTCAAAGAATTTCGTGAATGTTTGTCTCTACGGGAGTTGCAAACATCAAAATGATCAATTGTGTCATCATTTCAAGTCCAAGGTTAAAACATTTGCAAGAATCGCTTTGAAAGTATCTATAAAGTCATGTCTCTTCCATTTTTTTTTGCTCGGTACTTTTAAAAGCAACAACCTCATTAAGCTTTTGACATGAGTTTAAATGTTTTAAGTTTTTCAAAACTATTCAAATAGAAAACTTTCCGCTCTCAATCACCAGGAGTTGAATAACTTTTAGAGGAAGCTCTTGAAAAAGTCTTTGAAAGCTCTTAACGGTTGTTGAGACTAATCAAGAATCTTAAACTTTTTATGTGCTTTACGTCTCGATTTCCTGAGTCGCCGGCATTTGAACAACGTAAAACAATATTTTGATGACTCCTCGCGAAATATCGGTGAAAGAACATTTGAAGAATCAATGAACTTGGAGGTTCTTGATCTCTAAAACGACTTAAGCTGTTTAAGTGCCCATTAGCAAAATCCTATCGAGTGCACTTAAATATTTTAAAACCTGTTTTAACGGTTGACGTTTGACTCCGCTGAAACATCAATTAACCGAAGTTTCTGATAAGAATATTCAACATAACTGTAAAGACTCACGATTGTTGACAAACAAACCTTTCAATCTCAAATTTCCTGATCGCAAAATATTCTCGAATCGTAAAGTAATCTTCACTTCTGCTGAGTAATTATTCACAATTAATCTCAATTCACATAAAGATCTTCTTACAATAACAAATGTTTCTCGTCCCAACCGATCCCGACAAGCTCTCAATTTATACTGAGCGAACACTAAGCACATGTGCTCGCTGTTAGTCGACAACGCAGAGAAAATAACTTAAAGTCGTTGAGTGCTCTCGCTTGTATCATCGTTACTGATGATTGACGACTCACTGGGGAATAAAATCGCAACGATCAAGTGATGGCGAAGAGGTCAAGCGAATAAATTGAATTGAACCAATTATTGAGTTCAGGAACTAATCAAGATCGGTGAATTGCAACATGCAATCTACGATTACGATAAAGCGAGACAGTTTGTGTAAACAGTTTGAGTAAATATTTTTATTCTCCTAAGTAAAAAGTCAACAAAGATTTCGTTAACTGAAATTTTGTTTTCGAAAGTCGCTTCAAACAAATTGTTTCAAATTTTTGGTTTTCGGTTTTCTTAAAATATTTTTTATTCTTTCTTTTTCTAATTGATTAAATTGAACCGTCACCAGTAAAAATGACCGCCAGAACGACCTGAAATAAGAAATTAATCAATTTTACAAATTACAAAAGAGTTGAAAAGAATGACACAAGCAAACAAAATTATCCTTAACATGTTGGCAATGACATACAATAAAAATTTCGATTTGAAGTGATTCGCCATTGCGTATCAATTGAGTAAGCAAAAAATATTTTGGTTTGACAATGCCTAGGTAGTACCTAGGTACCTGTTTCTTGCAAACCCTAAAAAAATCTAAGGCTCTCGATCAAAAGTTTTTGCAATCCAAGTGTTTGCATTGAGGAAACCTTTGGAACTAAAAGAACTTTATTAAATATGTTTTAGTGTCGAATAGACATTAGAATCTCAACGAGAACCTACTCAAATTACAAATTAAGCAGTCAACGCTCAGAAAATTTAAATAAATAATTCATAAGTCCATCGATCAATTTGTTGTTTTGGCTGCCTAATCTGATATTCCTGATTTAAAGAACATCAAGAGTGAGTAAGCGGCTTGAAAGATCTGCGTGAAATAAAATTAACGAAGAGTCATGATGTAATCAAAAGTTAACTAACCGACATGAAGGTTTGCATATTGACTTTGTTGAAGATTCCGTCGAATCCTCGCATGTTCTGAGCCATTACTAACATCAAGAGCAATCCTTTCCGATCCTTTACTGACATGTCATACCATTCGACGTTATAAACTTCATCAATCAATAGATCGATTCGATTAACCACTCGTTGTCCAAGCCAGCAGAAAACAAAGAATTGAGCAATTTGTATAGTACTCATCACGAAAGTTGCGAGAGTCCCCGGAGGAGATATTAAAAATGTGACAAAGTTCATGCACAACATAATGGACATGATTGAAAACTCGATCAAAAAGATGAATCTTAATCGCATTTGAACATCATTCAACCAAGCCAACACTTCGTAACTTTTCTTCACTGCTGCACTTATCTCTTTAGAATAATTTTTTGTAAAATCGTTTCCCTTTAACTTTGACAGAAGCAAAATGGTTTGATCGATTTTCCAGCAAGAATAATTAATGAGAAGGAAGGTCAAAGGAAAGAGAGTGATAACAGGAGTCGTAACTAGCAGCAGATACGTCGATTGCCAAATGTAATTGACATACCAAAAAGTGTTTCCGCTCAACTCAAAGAACACGATGTGAAAGTTTACGGGCAAATTGTTATCATTGAGTTGGTAAACGAAAACTCCGACAATCATTGAGAAAACTGTGTTAAACGGAAAGATGACGAAGAATGTGGTAAATTTGAATTCTTGTTTGCTGTGCCTCATCGATATTTTCCAAGCATCAGGATCCCTACTCGTTTTTCTGTTGGAAATAGAAAATGCTCTTGATGCTTTTAAGAAATATTTTTAGTTACCGATCATTGATAAATCTCTCAACCAGTTCGCACAATTTATCGTGAATAAGACCAACGTAAAACACGTCCCCATCAACTCTTATTAAGCAAACTAAAGTATAAATTAAGATTGCTGGTTTGAGATTATTAAGCAAAGTGATACTTACAAAAAATTGCAATGAGCTCGGTTATTCTTGGCAAATCAAGAGAATCCCACTCAGCGGCCATGAAGCTGAATGTTACAATGCATCCAATGATCGGGTTTACAGCTAAAGCGACAAAGCTTTAAAAGAAATCTTAAAATTTAAATTTTCATTTAACAAAATCATAATTTACAATAGTGAAATCGACTTCTTCCCGAATTTATCAACTTTTGTGGGAGACAGGACATTTGTGAAGAATCTCAAATACTTAATGACCATGTCCAAGTAAGCTTCTTCATCCTTGAAATAGTTCGAATATCTAGCCCGTAATGTTGCAATCATCCTGTCGCTTCGAAGTTTGAACTACGTTTGATTTAAAGCAATCTGATTTTTAAATAATTTTTCTTTAAAAATCGATTTATAAACTTTTAAATTATCATTTTTTTATTTTTTAAGACAAATTTGAAACCAGACTTACTAAACGACCAGAAATCAATATATACTACAAGATAAGAATCGTCTTGATCCGTAACTTCTTCCTTACGTGGCGGTACAGCCGCACGGGTTTAACTACTAGTGATCAATATTTATTAAAAATTTAACAAAAATTTCTTAATAGAGAGAAAATGAATATTAAAAAAACGTAAAACGATGACTACACTAATAGTGTAACACTGCACATGAAACCTTATCAGCTACAGTTGTTAGCAGAAACAACGTGTTCTTGTCAGGAGCTTCCCATTGACATGAACAATTTAACAACAATCACAATATCGAATGAAGCTCTAACTTTTTAAATATTCAAATATCGAGATCGAGCTGAAATAAATTGAGTCGTTTAAAAATTTGATTGAAAAATTAATCTACTAGTGAAGAATCTTAAGTACTTAGCGACCACATCTAAGTAAGTTCCTTTATCCTTGAAATAGTTCGAATATCTTGCGCGTAGTTTTGCAATCATCCTGCCCCGATGTTCGAAGTTTGAAGTTAATGCTCCAAAGCATTTTCAAACAGGACACTAATCCCATTTCACATTTCATAATTGTGACAGAAAAGAAAATGCAACTGTTGCTCACAGAGAAAATATTAAGTACATGGAAAATGAACCTGAATAAACTTTTACGATTTAAATTCAAATTACACAATTGAATGGAATAGATTATTAATATTTTTACTTCGATGAATGGTCAATTACACTCTTTAAATATTTAATAGTCACTGAGGCAGATATGGGGTAGATATCTCGTGAAAACTAACTGAGCTGGAATAAAATGACCCCTTAAGAACTGAAACTAGAATTAAGCAAACAATGAAAATTCGTTTTTCTCGAACCCATTTTATTTCCGACTTCTCTTTTCTCCCCTTTCCCCCAAATATTTTTGTCTTATATAACTAAGATACAAAGAAAGGCACTGAAACTTCAGACATAGACGATTCACGATAACCTTATACAATCAGCATCTAACGAAAATATCCTAAGGCTAAACATCCTTAAATCAGAAATAATTCGTAGAACTAAGTTTCTTTAGGGAACAAGCGAAAAAAATATTAAAACTTAAAGAAAACAGTTTTAAAGTTTACGAATAGTGAAAGAAAAATTGAAAATATGAAGCGGGGATTTTATCTTGGATTTTCATGGGCTCTTGACTTGATATTATTTACAGCTTTCATCACTTCCTCCTGCAAAGACGTCGGATTATCTGATAAGATGTCAGTCGTTGTCGAGATCTCACGGAGTTTATTTGAAACAGCTGAGAAAAGAAAAGTTATTCAATCGTCGCTCTATTTTAATTTAATTTATCTTTACCTGGTCGAACTTCCATTAAAGAGCAGCTGTTATCAATCCACAACATTGATGTACGACAAAGCTCGTCCATGCTAGCAGTAGACGCAGTCGCGTTATAAGTGTTCAACAGAGGTTCGAAAATTTGACCAAACTAAAGGAAAGAAACATTTAGTTTGAGGCAACTTTCAAAACTGGTAAAGCACTCACGATCCAGAATTTCCAATTGCTTCTAGTTCTTTGGAGTGTGTAGTCTTGAAATAGTTCTCGAACGCGACCAGTTCGCTGACGAGATACAGGAGCTCCGTTCGCAGGCAACGCGTTTTGCAAATGACTGCAAGGAAAAAGTTAGAAAAACTCTTCGATTAAATTACTTAACGTTAAACATACTTTAAAGAGTTTGTCAGTTGATCAATTTCCTTGCGTAAGCCTTCCATCTGCTCGCTGACTGCAGCACGTTCCATCCTCAACTGTTTAATATATTCTGCGCCCTTCTGAAGCATTGAAGCTTTGCTCAACTAGAAAAATATTATTAATTTATTGATTCAAAGTAAAAAGTTCTTAAATTCTCACCTTCGCATTTGGATTCTGTTGAAGTTGTGGAATCAGACTATGTAGCATATCAAATCCATTTTTAATGTTGTATCGACGTTTTTGCTCTGCATGAATGTGACCAGCTCTTCTCTGATTCTCGCGAGGTTGGAATCTTCCAATGCTCAAACTACGCTCAGGTGAGTGAGATGATAAATCGTGCGTATCATGAAATGCTGAGTCTGGAGACAACGTTGGAGTTGTGTACATTCCGGATCCGCTTGGCGTTGATGTAGAACTGCTCGGCTGTTGCGATTGAAGTTTCTGTTGGCCACTTAATGAGTTTGCAGCTAGGATAATGGAATTTTGTACTAAAGATGATGAAGTGAAGCTATTTGCACGAACTGGTTGTTGTGGAATCGTTGCAGACATGGCACTTGATGAGACACTGTGAGCTTTAGAGCTAGTTAACAAAGAACCAGTGTTCGTGAGAAGTTGAGCTAATGCGCTTGTGTTAACATTCAAAGCTGGTTCACTGTTTGCCGACTGAAGTGGAGGCACAATGAGCGGTCCTTGTCTTAAATGAACGGCACTGCTTCTTCTCTCTTTCTTTGCTCCAGCTTGTAGATATTTCGGAACTGCAAAGTTATCAGGATTCATCGCATCCTTCGATGGTAACTGTATGTTTGCATTTATCGGCAAGCTATTCGAACGATACATTTCTTTAATAGCAGCAGCTGTTGCATTTTGTTGTTGAAAGCTCATCGCTTTTCCTCCGCTCACAGATGCTCCATGATGCGGGGGCGACTGTTGTCGCATCATAATTCTGCTCGTTGCATTGTAGCCTGAGTTCTGCGATGGAATCTTGTAAGGCTGGTTGCCGTGTTGTCCGCCATGTTGATAACGGAAGCTAGGGCTCTGTGGAGATTTGTAAGAGTCGTGATTTGAGCTTATCGATTGTTGCTCTATTGACATCTGATTCATTGGCTGTTGCTGCTGCTGCATCATCAACTTGTTGTTATACGTTGAAATTTGATTATTCGACAAATTTAAAACGTTTTGCGTTCCAATCGTTGGAAGATTGCCGTTGAAGTTGTTCGTTGTCGTTTGAATCGGAGACATGTGATTAATGTTTGCGAGATCATTGAGATTTCCACCATAAACACTGTTTTCGTAAAGTTGTGGAGCCTCTTGTTGTTGTGCCATCATTTGGTTGTAGATCGTTGTTTGGTGTTGCGTCGGCTGACATTTGTCGTAGTTATGTGGTTCACGTTTTCTGTTTGGATAAAGAGAAACTTTAGCTGAAGATATGGAACGAAAGTTTATAATTTACGGTAACTGAGTCCTCGAGTATCCACGCGAATACTTTGCTTTGTATGCTTCTTTATCATCAGCATCGACAGATGAAGTTATCATCTGTTCGTTTGATTGCTGACTTTGCTGTTGAGTCATTGTCATTCCACCTGAGATGAAAGGATTCAGATCCGACATCATTGCTTGCGTGGCCGAATCATTCGACTGCTGGCGATTCTGGTGCATTGACATCATTTGCTGCTGCTGATTGCTCTGCGAGCTTTCCGACATGTCTTGTGTGTAGATTGTTGCTGTGTAAAGAAGAGAGTTTGTGCCCGGCGAGACTTGCTGGAGACTCATTGGCGTTGTGCCTTGGATAACACTTTGTTGAACAGAAGATTGGCTCGCGCCGAATCCCTGCATGTTTGATGTGTCCATTGATCCTATAGGAAAAACATTTTAAAATCTTTTCATGATTTTCTTGGCGCAATAACAACTCACCAATCATTGGATATTCAATAGCTTTCAAAAGCTCTTCAGTTTGTTCCTCAGGAACTGGCGCTAAGCGATTATTTGTCAAAGAGTTAAAAATATCTGAAGATAATGTGATTGATTAACTTTAGAAATGCGTATTAAATATTTGATATTGCTTACCTAAATCAAAGTCCATAAAATCCTCAAAATTCGGCTGAAGTGGACCGAGCGATGGCTGAATAAAGTCAGCTCTTCCTGCACGTGCTGTTTATGAAATTAAAATTAGTTCAGTTCAAATTTTAAATGCGTCGCTGACTGTAAACTTACCGATTTCTCTCGAGTCTGGGAAGGGAAACTGCGATATCGTTGAAAAAAGCGTGTCGCTGGACATATTATCCGATAACATCAACAGGTTATCATTAGTTGACCATTCTAATGTATCTAATTCACTTTTCTGTGTGATCGTAAAGGGAAAAGAAATTAAATAATTGATTAGTGTGAGAGCTATGAAGTTATAAATTGAGTTCAAAATGTCACGAATTCAAAGTCGAGCTTATAAGGGGAAATGATAAAGCTCTAACAACAAGTTAAAGATTCTCTGCGATGTCATTTACATTTTCTTTTCTTCTTTATGAAGCTCATATTCCAATGACTTAAAGGTTTTAATTATTGAAAGCTCAAGTTAACAAATTGTCAATCGGACTTTCGCTTTACTCATGTTAATCATGCGCTCTGCAGAAGCTTTGCCGCCTCATATTTCCTTCCTGTGCTGGAAAATCAAATTTCATTTTTAGTAGGCTTATCGCTTTTTCTTTAAATTGCTGAATATGCCAACGAACTTCGCTGCTAGTGACTTTTATTATCAATAATTCAAACGTTACAAAGTAAAAATTGCATTCGCGACTCGTCTGGTTGATAAATTAAACGATTACTTTCAGCTTATCAAAAACAACTTCACGTTTCTCGTATCGGACTATTTTTCGTGAGTTCTAAGTAGGATAATTGGATAAGCGGATAAGCTTATCAAAAGACTTGTTATTTTCAGCAGAAAAAAAATTCCTTAGGTAAAAGAAAAAGAATTAAAATTTTACGATCGTCACGAGCGGTATCATAAATATCAACATTTACTGCACCAACAATCAGGCTTTTAAAATCAAGAAAGGAAATTTATTCCTTTGCTTTTCAAATTTCTGAAAGCTCTAATAAACTTGTCAGTAAACATCATCAATAGAGTCAGATAAGATAACAATTGCTACAAAGTGCACAGGGACTTTGAATAAGAGCAGGATCGATCCAGTTTTATAAATTTCCAGGTCGAGCGATTGTCAAAACGAAATTGAGGAATGTTAATAAAAGTAAAGCAATAAAGATCTTTCTGTTTATCTTATCGCACGCTTGTGGCTTAATATGGAGTGGGAAACTTTTGAGATTACTATTTATCGTAACTATTGTTCGCAGTAACGATTGAACGAGTAAATTCCCGAAATAAACTTTATCGAAAAGGGGCTTGTACTCATTCGGACGCTTATGATGAACTTCCTGAGTAGAAATCGAACTCGCGTGACACTCGAGAATCGATTGGAGATGAACTGATTAGATATTACGATCACATTTTGTACTCACCGTGTCTATATTTGAAGCACCAAGCGCTTTATTAACGTTGAAGCGTCTCCATTTCTTGTACTCTGCTGTAATTACTTTCCATTTGCGCTTCCAGTACTTGCCTTCTAAGATTATTGCCTAGTGACATTTTTTATTTATAACAAATCATCGAGATATCATCCGTCAACTCACCTGAGGTGTATTATGAATATCTACGTCTAAAGGTGATGCAAACTGGCACACGAGTGGGCGTTTTTTCATGATAACTAAGAAGAGAAGATGAAAATGATTAAAAAAAGTCAAAAGAAAAGTCATTGACACTTTGTCATCAATTTTCAAAGGAAATGTACCCGAAAGCGTCTCTTCTGAGTCTTCTTGTATCGTGTTCTCCTCAAAACACAATTTGATATCATTTTCTCAGACATTTTCTCCATACGTCGTTGAAAGGATTGATCAACCGATCAAGAATTTTCTGGTCACTAATTAGGTCAAATATATTTCGTAAGAGTTTAAAAAAACCCTAATTTAGTTCAGGCGCGTGATTAAAACGTCGAAAGATTTTTGAACTTTTATCGTTTTTTCTTTTTTTGTTTCACAAAAGCTTTTTTCAGTCCAATGTTCAAAGCCGGCACTCAAAGTTCTTTTATTAATAGTTATCGACTGTTTCACATTTCTTTTCGGGAACTTAACAACTTGAGGTAAACTGCTAAACTGTCACCATCACACGACAGCATGTGTCTGAACTTATTTAATGAAACAATCAACTTCGATGAGCCGCGATTCGAATTAAAATTGCCTCGCGGATCGTCGATTTATTTATAAAGGCAACGATCGCGACGGCGGAACAAAAGTTTAATTATAGCGCAATTTTTCTGTGTCGGTTTTAATTTGTTTACAAACTCGAAACAATCTTAACTTCAAAGAAACAAAAATTTACTGTGAAATATTTCTTAACGGAACAGCTTCACTTTCATTATCAACGACTGATTGCTAGACGTGCCTCGACTTCACCAGACTTTTATTTGATTTTCATTTTAGTTGTTGTTGCCGGCTTGACTCTGAAATGCTCTAACGCACACTCGCGCGCGGTAATCTTCAGACAAAGTGATAAGAGAATAACTTCATTGTATTTATTTCGTTTGGGGAACGGCTTGTGTGAGGCCAGGGAGGGAATCTTTTTTAATTCAACAGGTTGAAGTCGAAATCTATGAATGCTCGACCGATTAGCTAAACGACACTTTTATGTGTGATCACGCACGTGCGTTGTGCTAGGCCTTTTCCTTAGCAACAACTTCTTGGGTGATTTTCTCAAATCAAAAATGAATTCTAAAACAAATCACTGACGTCAATTTACTTTAACGATAGTGCAGCTTTTGTGGGATGGTTCCAAGCCTTATCGCATCGTCTACTCTATTTACACACGGCTCGCTTTATCAAGCCACATCTTATCTGTGTGACGAGTCCAGTAACGATTGGCCCCGTCAAAACAAATTATTTTCATTAAACGTGATGAGAAAAAATCCTATTTCGTTATGAAAACTAATAATCATAAATCATTTTGACGCGGGACTTGAAATTCAAATTAATAGAGTACTCGATCATAAATCAAATCACTCAAATGCGTTATTAAACTATTTCTTATCAGCTATTGCGTCATGTCGAGTCCAGCTTTTTTGAGTGTCACAGAAGATTGCGAGGATGAGCGTACTTCTTTAATAACCTCACGATTAACTTGTACTTACATTGCATGTGCCAACATCGCCATATTACATTGTTGAGCCGGATCTTCTCTTTCCATCTCAGACGAATTCCTTTGAATGGATTCCACTTTGGCGATGTTAATTTTTGTCTGTCGAGAGAGAAGAGAAAAATGAAACTCTGTTATAAATCGAGTTGCTTCATCGACAGCTGCCTTATCAGTCTACGGGAACTTTGTAAATTTTAAAATGTATCAATGCGAAAATATTTTACGGTTATCATCGGATTTATCACGAGAAATACATGTGCGAGGGATCATCGTACTTCTGGTTGATCTAGACAAAATGTGATTCATGTGTTGCGAGGTGAGAACTTTTCCTTTCATTCATGATAATTTCCCCGCATTTGGTTTTCCCACCAATTTCTCAGCGTACAGCCGATGCCCTTCTTTTCGCTTCATCCAAAAAAAAGCGAAGTTTAATGTTTGATCGATAAGGGAAAATAAGAGTGGAAACATTTTTAAATCGCGGCCATCGAGTGAAGGTGGAAAAACGATAAGCTGCAACTTGTGCTGTTAAAATTTACGTTCAAAGCAATGGAAGTTCTTAAATCCAGTTGTTAGACGCGACAAGATGTTATCAGTAGTTCGAGTTAGAACGAAACTTTGCCTTTAAAAGCAGAAACCTCAAGTAAAAACTTTAAATCATGGGACAAGCTGAGAGCAACGTAACTTCGGGGGTGAAGAAGCAAGCTGGAGTGTCAACTCAAAAGTTGTACAAGCTTGTTAATCTTAAAGGAGGAGGTCTACTCGTGGACATGATGAAGAGAGCCATCAATAACAAACAATTTGCGGAAATAGATCACGCAATTAAAACAAAGGCAAGAGCTTTTTTCTCTTCAAGGCAATTTTTTGATTGACACAAATATTTTTTGTTGTGTTCCAGGTTGAACCTTTTCTCTACAATAAGGGCCGAGGTCGATACATTCCAATAGCGAATCTAGTTAAGTTAAGAAACTGTGATCGACCTCGACACAAGCAGCTGCCAGACATTAGAATTTTGGAAAATCCGGAAGAAGATTATGACTTTGAAGTTGACTGTCCGGAGGTGAGTTCATTTAATGAAGTCTCAAATTATCTCGACTAATATTTTCTTCCTTTCATAATCCGCAGGTCAGCGAAGCGGATTATTTAATTAATCCATCTGCTTACAGGGAAGTTGTTTGGGACATAAAGGTAACCTTCTCACAATTTTTCACAATCGAAATCGATTTTCAACACAACAACAAAAATCTTTTTTTGTCTTCAATGAAAAATGAAATTTATGATTTTTAAATTTTCATTGATTTTCGCTTACACAGGAGCGCGGTGCTGTTGGCGAAACAATTCTACATTTGTGTTTGCTAAACGCAACATCGTTGCACGCTGATTTAGCAAAGCGTTTACTACGATTTTATCCGAAACTTATCAACGACATTTACATGTGTGACGAATATTACGGCGAGAATGTTTTGCACATTGCAATCGTCAATGAAGATCCAGCGATGGTGAAGTTTCTTCTTGACGCAGGATCTAATATTCATGAACGGTGTTGTGGAACTTTTATGTCACCGGAAGATCAGAAGGGAACTCGATATGATATAATTGAACAAGAGCCAGTTTGCGTGAATCCAATGACAAACTACGATGGCTATGTTTACTGGGGTGAATATCCTCTAAGCTTTGCAGCTTGTTTATGTCAAGAGGAATGTTACCGATTAGTACTGGCGAAGCATGCGGATCCTAACTTCCAAGATATTAACGGAAATACAGTTCTTCACTTGCTCGTTATTCACGAGAAGCTATCGACGTTCGACATGGCCTACGAAACCGGATCGAACCTTTCGATTAGAAATCTTTTGAATCTCACACCACTAACTCTTGCATCGAAGCTAGCAAGAGTTGAAATGTTTTTTCACATCATCAACATCGAGCGTGAAATTTATTGGCAACTCGGTTCGATCACATGCGCTGCTTATCCGTTAGAGCAACTCGACACCATTGATATTAAAACCGGGAACATTAGCAAAGACTCAGCGTTGAATCTTGTTGTGTTTGGGGTAAGAAGACAGCACTCGTTCGAAATGTGATCTCTTTGAAATTTAAAATGTTTCTAGGACAAAGACGAACATTTGGATCTACTCGAAGGCGTTCTCATCGATCTCCTAAAGACGAAGTGGGAAGTTTTCGTGAAAGCAAAATTCTATCGACAATTTTATATTTTCGCCGTTTACTTCTTCATCTCACTTTTCGCATTTGGATTACGACCGAAAGCAATCGGAAGCGGTGAAGATGATGACGACAAGGGAGGTGGAAATAGTACGAGAGAAGACGCAATGAACGAAACAACGAATGCACCTGTTAAGTCCTTGAACTTGCACAATTTAACTGAAATCCTTTGCAATTATTCTGCGTACTTGCAAGAAGCGATCGTGCAAACGGAAATCCCAAACGCAACGGATTTCTACGACAATTCAACGATGCCAATGGACGATTCAGATGAATGGGTAGCTTTCTCGGAATGTCCTCTTTTAGACATCAGCACTTTGAAGAATCGAGTGAGTTTCTCAAAGTATTTGACTTATTATTGAAAATATTTTCGAAATGTTTCTTCTTCTTTTTAGACAAAACTTGTAGCTGAGGGATTGTTAACGATCGGAGCACTTTATTACATCTTGACAGCCTTTCGAGAAGCTCGCTTTCTTGGCCCAAAAATGTTCTTCGAGAATCTTGTGAGTTTATATCACGTCGATCGTCAACCTCATTGAAAAATTAATTCTCGTGTTTCAGAGCACTGCACCATCGCGTGTCATGTTCTTGTTTTCCTGTTGGTTAATGCTTACAGTGCCGTTCCTAAAGTTTTTCTGTCTCGGGCCGCTTGAGGATCATGTTGCAGTCGCGATCATGTTGACGACTTCGCCATATTTCCTCTTCTTTTGCAGGTTTGCTTTAATTACATTTACTCGTACTCAGAATGACAATTGAACTTTTTAGAGGTTTCAAGACAGTTGGACCTTTCGTTGTGATGATATACAGAATGGTTGTGGGAGATCTTCTTCGTTTCGTCTGCATCTACATGGTGTTCGTCATGGGATTCTCGCAAGCCTACTACATAATCTTTCTGACCTTCGATAACTCGGAAGAGGAAAATCCTGAGCCAGAGCTTAATCCGATTTCATCGCCAATGGAAAGTTTCATTTCAATGTTTCTCATGTCTCTTGGCAACTTTGGTGATTATTATGGAGGAATGGATTTCACTGCGCATGAAACACATGCGAAGGTTTGTGAGAAGTTTTCTTAATGACGAAAGTTTCATTAAGTTATTGCTTTAGATTCTATTCGTGCTCTACATGGCAATTGTTGCTGTTCTTCTTATCAATTTGCTTATTGCCATGATGGGAAACACGTACACGAAAATCGCTGAGACGAAGAACGAATGGCAAAGGCAGTGGGCCAGAATCGTTTTAGTCGTTGAGAGAGGCATTGCACCACACGACAGATTGAAAAAGTTCAAAGACTACAGCCAGACGATGGCAGATGGCCGAGCGGCACTGATTTTAAGATTAAACCAAACGGCGAGTTTCTCAAAACACTTTTGTTTTTCTCAAAATAATCTTTTAGTCTTCTTTTTCTAGGACGATGAGAAAACAGAGATGAAGGACATTCTCGAGATGAAACGTGTCCATGAGAAGATGGCGAAAAAGCGTCAAGTGGAGCGTGAAGCTCGAATGCAGCGAGTAGAAACTGATCGTCAGCGTGGGATAGAAATGAAAGCGAAGGAGCGACGATATGCAAATGCATAAGATTTTGATCGAATAAAAGTTCCAATAAATTTTTCTGTCTTCATTGAGATAAAGTTGTTTTGAATCTACGAACAAAGCCAATTGTTTGATAAGAAAAAACGATTGTTCAAAGACTATCTATGCTTATCAGGAAATTGCATGATAATTTGCGGTCTCACTACTGGCCTGATAAAGCTAATTGATAAGTTGCCAAAAGGTAAAGTGGCCGCTTTTATATTATTCATCGAATCGTAGGCGATTTGCTCATAGACATTTATATTTTTAGAAGAAAATTTCATCACAATTTCTCCAACGAATGGCGAACACAAAGCTTAATCAGTTTGTTTACCCGCATTCGCTTTGCTTTTCGCTTCTGTCGTCAAGGGGCAAATGCGATCGTCTCCACTACATCAACACATTTTATTCGTTTTATCATCCCAGCCTCTAACTCAGCGAACGAACACAAGCGTTCACAAGCCGAATGTATTTTAGGACGAGAAAATCGCAACTCAGCTGATTGGAGAGCAAACGAAAGTCTTGTTGGTTGTGTGCGAGACTTTTCTTTCTCGTTTTTGGTAAATAAATAACGAAATGTTGTGTTGAGCGTGGATTCGCGTGTTTATCGATGCTACTGTGACGTCACTGTGTGTGATCTAATTTAAGCAACGAAGATTCGAAAACAAAGTTGCCACAAGGCGCATTGGCGCAATATGAACTTCATTCGATTCGGCTTGCATCGGAATTTCAATGGGAGAATCGAGTTTCTAAATAAGACGACTTTTGTAAACATGAACTAAGAGAGCTATTCGAGTTCCATGAACTAATTTCCATCAACAAAGACTGAAGATGAGTCACAGATCTGAACAAAACGTTCCTTCTCTCCCACGTGCAGATCACTTTATAAACAAAAACAACGGATAATAAATGTCCGCTAATTTGCCCGAATATCACGCAGATAAGAAAAACCTTTGAGTGATCTACGGAAACATTTATGAATGTCCAGTTCGTGAAACACGACAACGGAACCAGATTAAGCAACCAACCAGTTTTACAATGAGCCCCGATGATGAAATGCATCAATTTGATAATAGTGGCATCCAGAGAGACCTTGAAACATCATAAACAACATGTTGCGATTAAGTGACGTAATGATTCTACGAGTGATGCAGAAGCGAATGATTAAATCACAGCTTGGAACCCGCATAGTCTTTGACAATGTATTTCCTTTAATCAAATTAACGCTCAATTAAAGACTTCATATTGGAAACAACTTTCAAGATTGTGAAGTAGCCTCGGTCGAGAGAGCGGAGCGACGACGACGAATAGAGATAAAGATTTTTTCTTATTTCATCGGAAGAAAAAAGTTTGGTCTGGATGAGACTTGTGTGAATGTTGTTTTGAGAACTTTGGAATGAGTCTATTTATAAGCTATGCAACGACTTATACAATGATTAGCAGACTTACTTGTAGGTGACATTTAATGTGTCGAACACTCGACTAAGATCCGAGTCAATTTCGTAGACTTCCGAGATTCTCCGCTCAGGTTCTTGCGGCTTATATCTCTCGAGTTGCATACAGACACTTGATGATGGTGCAGATCGAGGAGCGATTCTTGAAGTCGATGGCTCTTCAGTAATTTCTTCACTATCATCATCCGCTGGATAATCTTGATATTCATCAGGTTCTTGTTCAAATCATAAATTCGATGAAAAACAGAGTTAAACTCACAATCTCCATGACTTACTTGAGTAAGAAAAACTTACTTGAGTAAGAAAAACTTACTCAAGTAAGAAAAACTTACTAACTGAGTAAAATAAATTCCTTTGAATATTCATTTAATCGAATTTACCTTGTTCAAAGTGCGACACCATAAACTGACCGCTGTGAATCGATTCACAATTTTTCTTTGCATCAACTTTCATCGACATTGTTTGGGTCATTCTTCTCTTGCACTTTTGCTCAATATTTTTTTCTTTCTTCGCAATCAAGAAATTTTCTTGTCACTCGATTATTCTTCACTTTCTATTATGCGTTTCTCTAACTTAGATCATTCCTATGCACAATATTTTTGTGACAGATATCACAATTAAATCAGAGTTTACCGAGCCACGATCATGATTTTTATGTAAAGGAAAACTTCAAACGAAATATTGGTGTTGCCAGCGTGTTTTACTAAAATGCACCACTAGATGGGGTTTTAACTTTCGTGCTTACAGGCCCGTGTTTTGTTTAAAAACTGATCACTAACCCCTTGTTTACTAAAAAAGCATTTCTTGAAGTTATTTCTCTTCTAATTAAGATTGTGAATACAAATGAGATCATGGACACTGTTAATAATAAAAAAGAAATCAACAACAAGGTAAATAAGTCTTGACATTAAAGCATCTACATTAACTAATTTTGTTTTTAGACAATTCTCTTGAGGAAGTCGCTGAAGTCAACAATTAATCAGACAAGGCTGAATTTGATGAAGAAGATTAATAAATTGAAGAAAGGGAAGAAGGAGATTACTTCTGTGGGAAGAAAGGAGATTGAATTAGAGTGCTTCAAGCGAATATCTGTCACTGACGTTCCGTTGAACGAAGCAGTTGATGCTGATAAGCTAAAAAAGACATTAACGAAACCAGAGTCAACAGAACGAGAGCGAGTTGTTGCGAGGATCTTGCTGAACCCAAATGTGCAGAAAACTATTTGCGAGTTAAAAGAAAATTATGGCAACGAGTTTGTTGAGAAATTTTTAAAAGAGAACATGAGCAACATTCGAAGAAATTGCGTTCAAAGACTCAACAAAAACTCCAAATCTACTAAATCTGATTCATCTGCAAGCGAGGAGTCAAGTGACGAGGAAGAAGCTAAGCCGGTTAGCAAATCAAAGAAACGAAAGCTTCAAGCATCTAAGAAAGAAGTCAAGGAAGTTGAAAAGAGTGTTGACAGCTTTTTCATGAAACCTTCTGGAGAGAATTATTTGGCATCTGTGAAAACTGTTCAAGCTCGCGACAGTTCCGACGAAGATGATTCAATAAAACATAAGATAAAAGGAAAGGGTAAATCAAATGAGAAACCAGTTCAATCTAAAGAATTTACATCAAAGCCTACGAAGAAAAGCCAACATAAACTTCCTCAGAATAAGCAGCAATCTTCCGAAATTAAGCAATCTTCATCTGTCATTAATCCTCCTGCTCCCACAAAAATATCAGAGGAAGCTGATATACATCCAAGTTGGAAAGCAAAGAGTCAAATGAGAAAAACTCAGATTCAAGCTTTCCAAGGAACAAAAATTACGTTTGATGAATAAATATTTACATTTTTCAAACAAAATAACGATCAGCTGTTTCCTTTTCCAACTTTTGCATATCTTTCTTTTTCTTTTGGAGCCTTATTCATTGTTAAGGATTTTCTGAGAAAACCCTTTGTTTAACATGTGGAAAGTTTCCACGAATGAAATGCTTTGGAATCGCACTCAAATTTCTTCACGTTCCTTCCTTCTGTTCCACTCAATTCTCCATTTTAGTTCCGTCGACGAATCGCTTAAGCCATTTTGGCGGAAAGCAGTAACTTCTCCTCCAGAATGAAGAACGAAAAATGGAACGATCACACCACCCACGAGAGCAAGACAGAAGACCTATTTCACAATTTTGATTTAAATTATGCAATTCAAAGTTGAGTTTATTGAGAATGAAAATAATGACTTAACACCTATAGAATTATTTGTTGAACCTTGCATTTTTATTCTTCCAGCAATAAAAATAAAATTTTCAAGATGTTAAATGGAAAGTTAACTTCCGAACGATAAAAATCGAACGATGCTTGCAAGGATTTTTCGGATCTGACTGTGTGGAGCTTTATGCTTCGGACTCGGCAGCAATCTTGGCAAGGTAGTCTGACTTGCGTTTCGACACGTAGTCCTTGCGTTGTTGGAGGGTCTGCTTGGCCTTGTTCCATCGCTTCTTGGTAACCTTCTTGTCGGTTCTCTTAGCGTGGGTAGGATCAGCACGGATAGCGGCATGAGCCTTCTTGTAAAGGGTTTCAATCTGTTGAAGAGAAAAACATTTATTAGCTTTGGTTGTTACATAGAAAGTTGTTGAAGAAATGTTAGATACATCTCAGGAAATCGATCGCTGGGTGTTGCGATTCGACTTCGAACTTAGATCTTTGACCCGTCTCTTCAGACAGTTCAATTTGCTTTACTGTGGTCCATATGCGACGCCAGAAGATTGTTTAATAATTATGCATACGACTGGTAACATTTAATGGACGTCAAGTAAGAAAATATAAAGAAAGAAACTTACGCTATCGGAGGTGATGCCAAGTTTGATGTAGCGGGAGAACTGGCGTTTGAAGGCTTCTTCATCATCACCTTCAAGTTCTTTCATGTATTTAGCTACATGTTGACCGAAGATGTGCTCACGGTGAACAGCGGCATCGAGAGATTTCTCTTCAGCGTTGTAACCGGGGAAGCGTTTAACGGAATGAGGGATGTTGAGGCCTCCGTCGACTGCGCCTTTCATGGCTCCGAAAACGCGGGCTCCAGTGGTTGTGCGGGTTAATCCAACATCCAAGTAGCAACGGAAAGCTCCGGGTCCATCATCAACAGGTTCGACCAAGTATTCCTCGCCAGTAACTTCAGTGCAGCCGCTGTAGAGGCTGTCCAATCCCAATTTGTTGAGAATACGACGGGCAACCAACAATCCAGTGCAGTATGCAGCAGCGTAGTTGGTCAAACCGAGCTTGACACCGTATTTGGGCAATTCATGGGAGTAAGCAGCGCAGACGATGCGATCTCCTTCAATGCGTGCATAAGCAATTTGACATGTGATGTCACGGTTGCTCAAACGAACGATGAGACGGTACTTCGGCGTGTTGTACTTGTTCTTATCTTGGAAGATAAGTCGCTTACGAGCTTGGTAGTCGGTACGGCCCTCACGACGCCTCTTAAACTTAACTTGATACCGCTTGAAGTATTGCTTGTTTTTTACGACTTTAACGAAACCCATCTTGCTATTTCGTTTGTTCCTGGAAGAATGAAAAAGAAATGTCAATCAGTGATAATGAAATGAGATTGAATTTGAAAGTGAAATTAAGGGGAAATGATCGTCGGCGATCCGAACGTGAGAAAAAAAGTTAACCTCAAAGTTACGTGGAAAACATTTCAACGTTAAATTGATTGAAAAGTTGAGTTGACTTTAGGGGATTTGAAGATTATTAACTAAGGACATTGCTCTAAATGATTTGTCACATGCTCGAAAGAACAAAACGTGAGAAGACTCAAATGATATAAAATGTGATTTGCACAAGACGAAAATTTTTAATCTGATTTTAAATCACTAAAAACACTTGGCATCCACTATTTGAAGACTTTATATTGATCACTTACTACTTAATTATATGTTTTAACTATTTAATGAGATGTGAAGAGCGTTTTAATAATATTTTTAACTCACTTGCTGTTTGATCGTTGAAGACCAGAAGAAAAGGAAAGACTCTTGAACGCACTCGAGGGAAAAACAATTTTTCTCGGCAAAATTAATTGAACGCACTTAGTTGGGCAAGCGACTTTCATAAACAAAAAATGAAAGCGATTTTCGTTTTCTTTCCTAAACTTTTACTTAATTTACTGCTTTTACTTCTGTTTTGTGAGTTCATCATTTACTATGTAGTCATCTATCAAGTAAGGATCTTAAAACATTTTGAAGAATTGCAAATTAACTTTTATTTTCGATTTTAGTGCGGTTGGAAGAAGTTGAACGATGAAAGTATCGACGATGGACTTAAAACTATGATTGTGGCCGATACTCACATGCTGGGACCATTCAGAGGACATCCATTTGACAAGCTTCGAAGGGAGTGGCAGATGAGAAGGTGAAAATAATCTTATCAAAAGCGTTTTATCAATAACGATAAAAATATTACTTCAGGTCATTTCAAACGGCGATTCAACTTTTTAATCCAGAAGTCGTGATAATGTTAGGCGATATTTTCGATGAAGGCAACTGGGTCAACGACAAAGGTTTTCAAGAATATGTTGATCGATTCTATTCAATCTTTGAAGTCCCACCGTCAACTCGGCTCTACGCCATTCACGGAAATCATGATATCAACTTCCATTATGCCATGCATCCTCATTTAATCAATCGCTTTAATCGAGCTTTCAATTCTTCTGGTGTTCGTCTTATAAGGGAGAAGAAAGTTACGAGTGAAGGAGCTGTACGAGTTGTGAATTTTGTCTCACTAAACTCCATGGCAATGGAACGCGATGGATGTCAGCTTTGTACGGAATCAGAGTTCAACATTAGAGCAATTGAGAAGAAGTTAAATCAACTCAAAACAAAAGGAAAATACAGTCAACCAATAGTGCTTCAACACTTTCCAACTTATCGAGCTTCTGATGAAGGTTGCTTGGATAAGAACTCTATCAACAACGACAAATATAAAGAGAAACATGACACGCTATCTAAAGAATCAACTGACTTCATAAACGCAACACTTAAGCCACGAGCTTTTTTCAGCGGACATTCCCATCATCACTGTGAGATCGAGAACAGTGCTGGTGTTCTCGAGTTTACTGTTGCTTCATTCAACTGGAGAAATATTAACAATCCATCATTCTTACTTACGATTTTCACTTCTGACGACTACAGCGTGTCGAGATGTGATCTTCCAAAAGAAACAACAGTATTAGCATTTTATGTAATAGGAGCAATCTTGTCAATTGTGTTTGCAATAGTTAATATAACTTCGTTGTGCAAGAGAAGGAAAAATAAGAAAAAGGAATAAAACAGCTGAGTTTAGATGAATTAGATTTTCTATTTTGCTTTAATTATTAACACTTTAGACTTGGTTTGGCGTGTTAATTAAGTTAAATTCATCTTTTTTTTTCAGTTGCATGAAATATTTAAATTATTGTAGAAGCTCCACCAGATGGGGTATTTCTTACTTTTAAATAGTGACATCTAGTGGATCTCTCTTCTTCTTAGGAAAATTGATTGGAGTTTAGCCTCACACTTTTTGTGAAATTAAAGTGTCATTACCTTATGTGATATCCACCTGAAGACATTTAAAATATTCGAAATGAAAATCTGGACTAGTGAACATATTTTTAAGTGAGTAACGTCGACATCAAAGAAGAAAATAAGAATTAACAGAACTTGATGATTGCAACAAGAAAGAAAACTATTATCGAGAAGTTTCTACAAAGTTGCATTACTTTTAATTCTAATAATTGTAATGTTGACTGCTTCCGACACTCTAAATCGACTGAAAATGGATTTAAATGTGCCTTGAAAAGTAATCCTCGTCGAGTCTTATGCAATCAACTAGCCAAGAACTAAGAATGCTTCGTGATTTAGATAATTACAGAGCACACGGAGGAATAATTATCTCAGTGCATAATTCAAAGTGCAAATATTCGTGTTTGATTACAATTGCATCAATCGATCATATGTTTGATGAAAAATTTAGCAGCAAGTGTTCGCGACAATTGAAATCAAGAGAAGAATTCAGTGACGTAACACAGTTGTTTCTCAAGTTCACGACAATCTTATCTTCTGTCCTCTTGAACCCATTTCTCATCATCTTTAAGATGAATCATAAGGAAAATATCTAATTTCTCAATAACACATTTTTTCCGGATAAATCCTCCGATGCTGAGAGAATTTCTTGTCGTCAAATGCACGTGAGCGTTGAAGGCAGAAGCAAAAAATAGAGACTCAAGTTTTGTTGCTATACGAAAATAGATAGAAACGACTCTGATTGTATTGGCGCACATATGTTCAGATTCGTGAGAGTAAACGAAACTTTTCCATTCACGAAAAAACAACCTTTGATCGCTGTTCGTCAATGCAAAAGTTTTGCGGCTTAAGTTTGGTCGTGTGGCGCGAAAATAAAATCACTTAAATCAGTTGATTAAAGTATTTAACAATTTATCTTTTTCGCTTTATAGTCATCCTTGGGAGACTGTCGCCCAAGCGGCATGGAGAAAATATCCAAATCCAATGAACAACGCAGTGATTGGAACTGATGTAGTTGATCGAACGGTTATTGATGGCGTCCTTCACACTCATCGACTGGTCAGCTCTCGTTGGTATTTCCCTAGCTGGGCACAAAAGGTGAGATTTTATAGATAGAAGCGACACGAGCGGTAGACGGAGACTGATGTGTCATTCTTTGTCACGTTTGCACCAAATGCACTCGTCGATCCCGCGCTCGCTGCAAATATTCGCGTTGGTTGCATCATCATCAATCAATCACGATGTGATAAAGTGAATAGATTTTCAATTTCCGATTTCAATTGTAGATAATCGGAACACCAAAAGTCTGTTACGCCTCAGAGCATTCTGTTGTCGACCCATGCCAGAGACAAATGACATTAAAAACTACAAATGTAACGTTCGGAAGTTTCCTTTCCATGGATGAAGTTCTTCAGTACAGACCGCACCCAACAGATCCGTCAAAAACACTGCTA
Source organism: Smittia aterrima (assembly GCA_033063855.1). Lineage (NCBI taxonomy): Eukaryota > Metazoa > Arthropoda > Insecta > Diptera > Chironomidae > Smittia > Smittia aterrima. The sequence goes on along the minus strand of CP093831.1, from coordinate 16,253,992 downwards.
CAACAACAAGCGACAGTTAGTATAGAAGGTGTTCCGCTTAATCGATACATGGAGGAAGTGCTAACAAAGAATATTCACAATAATGCAACGAAAGGACGTCAGGGGCTTGAATGGGTTATCAATAAAATCAACACAGAAGTAAGCTCATTTAATCTAAGCGATTTCGATTACTTATCAGCTTGTTTTGTTTCAGGTAAAAGAGATCGCGTCATCGGCCGACGATTTACTTGCGCAAACCAAAAAAACTGTGGAGGGCCTCAGCAAATCCATCGACGATCTCTCCACGTCAAGCCAGAAGATTCATTTTTAGTTCTGCATTACGTTCTGTACTTTTAACAATCAAGAACCGAAAGAAAATGGAAACACCTCGAGAGGTGGTCATCAACACAGTGGAGATGATGGAGAGAGCAGCAAGAAAAAATTATAACGAAAGCTTTACAAGCGAAATCGCATCACGAAATACGATCGCACGTTTGATAAATGGAAGTCATCCACCCTTTCCTTTTTTATGCGATGTCAACTGATTTAGTTTTAATTAAAGCGTCACCGGTTAAAATTCCTCGTAAATTAATTATTCGTGCTTTAGTTAAGGAGACAATGTTTCAGTTCTTAAGCAACGACCGGTCGATAAATCTTATTTAATGGCAAATCCACTTTCGTCTTTATTTATCACTCTATTCTATGTCTTCACTTGGCTTATTACGATCAATGTAGATATAAATTGTTACGAGTTAGGATTACTGTTTTGGTTACTCGCAATAAATTCAATATTACAAGTGAAAACTTTGTTTCTTTCAACGTTTCAGGACTTTAATCTAACTCTAAATTTTTAAATCTAATTCATAAGCTTAAGAAGCTTTTGCAGAGAAACAAAAATTTGAAGCTTTCAAAAAGTTTTATTTCGATTTTTTATTTTTCGACATTACATTTCGGGCCTTCCTTTTGTCACCCCCTTTGAAAATGAGAGCGGATCTTTGTTCAATACGACTTACAGCTAAATCTACTACTTGTCATTTTCTTCATTCCATTAATTTAAGTATTTCATGCTTTCTTGTAAAGATTTTTTTTTTTTGCTTTTATCAAGTTTTTCTTTTCATGATGATGGCTTTTTGAAATTGGCAAGGAAAGGCATTTTATATCAATCATTCATTATGTGGTATGGAAATCTTTTTCTATCGTAAATGTGTTTATACAGTTTCTGTTTTTGGTTTAGAATAATTATCAACTTTCATTAATCAGATTTTCGCTAACTAGAGTTATAATTAAATCGATTGTAATCCATTAGAGACAATTTTTGTTCGTCGAAGTTTCTTTCTTAAAAGTGTGTCTTGTGTTTGTGAATGTTGTTGTTGTGATTCATAATTCAACTTTGTAAAAAAGAGTTATGAGAACTTGCTGCACTTTAACGTGTGAATCGGTATCGAGCGAACGAAAAATCAATGGAAAATTGAAGATTTAAAGAGAGAGAGAGAGACTGACAGGTTCGAGATTAAAGACTTTTTGTTTATTCATTTTATTTTACGCTTAAAGGATTATCGGCTATTAGAATTATCATAATGAAAATTTATCATTTATCTTCAAATATGTATTAAGTGTGAGAGTTAATTTAATGTTTTTTTTTCTTTTCTTAAAGTGAAGGCATTTTTCTCGCAATTTTAAAGTGGCTGTTTGATCATCATCATGTATAAGGTAACAATATTTTTTAATTTTATTTAGTGCGGAGCTTTCTTCATATTAACTTTAAGCTCCAATTTCTTCTCTTGCTTGGGTCTTGTGTTTATGTGTGTGTGTGTGTATGTGAGTGAGTTTGTCTTTAAATCAAAGTTTTTGGATCACAATGACATTTGATAAAAATTTGATCGAGACGAAAGAATGCTAAAGAAGGAAAATATGAAAGTTGAGGTCGTTCATGTGAAGATGAATGACTTTGCAGTTGTTGAATCAGGAACGTTCTGTGGAGCTTTTGTTGTCAATTCTTTCAAATCCAAGAACGATCTCAATGCTCCTCTCGAAAGCTCATAACTTTTTAATTCTCTTTAAGTTGGCACAAATTATTAAGAAAATAATTACTTTCTTACTTGATCTACAGCAACATTTTATGCTTAATCGAAAGAAATGTCATCGACTCGAAAAAATCAATGAGGGAAAGAAGATTTTTTTTGTGTTAAACGCGAGACAATATTTACAGAAAGGATTTCTTATGGAATCTCTACGCATCATTAAAAAGTCCGCTACAACATGATCAAAAGTGTGTGAAGAAGATTTTTTTATCCTTGGAATCAAAGTTGATGTCGCAGCATTTGCTTTTTGTTTTGTTATTTTCTTTTTTTTGTGTGTGTAACAAGAAAGACTCGGAACTGAAGAAGCTTAGAAATAAACTGGATGGTCCCCACAAAACTACGATTTAAACATTTTGTTACATGTTTCTCATCTCTTCTCGTTTAAAATTTAGTAGAAATGCTAAATTTATAAATGGTTGCATGCGATCATCGTGTTCAAGTTTGACTGAAAGAGAATTGCTTAAGCTTTTTTTTCTTTGTTTTATTTGACTGGCCACTGACACATTTTGAAACGCAAACGGACCCTGAGTATTTCGGTGATGATGTTTTTATCTCTTCGTTTGTTTTTGATTGGTAAAGAGTGGTCGCCGTTGTCAGTGGTCAGCAGGTGATGTGTGTGACTGAGTCTACGCTAAGTGTTAAAGGTTGATGTCTTCATTGGAAAGGAAGCGTCAACACTTAGTTTTTGTTTTTTGCTAAATGCTCAACTAATTTCACGAAAAGTTTGCTCGCGTTTGTTGTCTTTGAAATTATTTTTTGTTTTTGTTTGTTTGTTTGAAAAAGCTTTTTTGTATGATTCTGAGGTTTGAGATAACACAAAAACGGATCAGCAAACTAATTAACCTTTAATCATTTCATTAAGTGATGATATTCGATTAAGACAACTTGGATATTTCTATCTAATGGGTTTACTTCTAAGCGTGGGTTCAGAGAGCTTTCATTAAAATGGTATTTCTGATTTTGCTTTTGAAATAATAGCAATCGAATTGAATTTGATTAGAGAAGTTAAAGTTATTTCCTATAATGGACAACTCAACTGTGAGAACTTTTTTCCATTTTTTGTTTTGACGGTGTAAACTTTTTATCACAAGAAATGTTTTGTTGAAAAGATTTTCTTTCATCTGCTCTTAAAAGTATTTTTTTTTTCATTAACTACTTCGTGTTTCTTATTTTTCGAGTGGAAAAAAGTTGTCAAAAGTTGAGTTGATCGCTCGTGCTGGTTTCACGCTGATCGTCGTGGATTTGGATTGAATTTTAAGCAACATGAGAACTTTTCAATCATCAATCGAGTCAATGACCTTTTCTGAGCTTCAAAACACTTTACATGAACATCAAAAGATTCTTTTGAGAGACTCGCAGCGTGAAACCAAAGTGAAATGTTGAGAGGAAAAGAGTCCGCGATGCTTAAAGCAAATGCAGCAAATGCGATTTAATGCAGAAATCTCAATTTTTCATTGAAGGGAAAACAAATTTTCCAACATTCTAAGTCAGTCGAAACTTTTTAAATTTTCCCCTCAACATTGCACAGATCTCATTAAACACTTTTTATGTTGCATGACAGTTTCCTTCACTTCAACACATTCAACAGAACGGAACTGGCAGTTGGCAACGAGATAAAAAGTGTTTAAAGAGATTATTATATTCTTGACTCCTACATGGCATTGGCATTTAACACCCTTCTGTTGCCTCTATGTGGACTGTAGTCGGCATCTCTATCACGACGATGAGCGAATCTCTCTTTCTCCTTTTCGCGTATGAGATCAACGCTATCGTCGTAATTGCTACTGTTATTCACTAAGTGTCTACTGTTACTTCCTACGTCTAGATGCGCCGATCTGTCTGCTCGATCAACTCGTGGATCACGAACACGTGGATCTCGGTCAATAGCACGTCTCTCGTCTCTATGCATTGCGAACTCGTCTCTAACGCCACCACCGTAATGACGATCGTTAATCAACTCTTCATCGTTGACATTGTAGCTCATCGCCATATCTCTATCTCGACCATGGATTCGCTCTCGCTCGCGCTCCAATCGATCTAATCTGTCTTTTTCGCGTTCCGGATATCGCGTTGATCGTCGATTACTATTTTGATGATAGGACGATGGACCTAAAATGAAATTGAAGACAAAAAATGTGAGTTCTTTGAATCTATTCAAAAACAAAAACGCTCAGTATCTCTCTCGATGCGTAATCAAATCAAACAAACTCTGAATCTAATGAAAATCAAACAAATAACAAAAAAAAAAAGAAATTCATCACACAAACTCAAAATCAAACGGAAAATCTTGAATGCGATGAGGTGAATGATCGAATAAATTTCCTTTTTCCTTCTTCCGTTCAAAGCTTTTACGAATCGTTATGAAATTTCCTTCGAGAAAAGCAACGGGGCAATGTCAAATTCAAATCGAGGGACGAGAAATGCTTGCAAGAGAAGGATTTAGTTCAAACCCTACTTACAGCCAAACCAAATATCTAAGTAGAGTGAAAGTAAAGTCTAAGAGGGGAACAAAGTGCGAAATGATAGAAAAGAACTTAAGACGACACTCGCTCGTCACTTTGTGCACTTATTTGTCTACGAATTACGCCTTGAACAACTAAAAACAAGAAAAAGAAATGAAAACTGTGCTTAATGAATCGTGTTGAGATTTGCCGGAAAGAAAAATTCGTCATCGAGTGGATAATGTGTTTGGTTAGTCAAAGTTCAGCTAAAGCTCACTGCAAAGCTTTTCGCTTCGCTTTCAATTGTGTTATCAATGCCAATCGATTCAACTCTTGTTTTAACGACAAACGGAAGAAACATTATGAGTCAAATTTGTCTACTAACAATTTTCTTTCTTTCTTTTTTTTCGGGAGGGAAATGTGTTTTTTCTTTCTTATCGATCACTAAACAAATGTGGAATTGAAATCTTCGAAATTAAATCCTGAAACAATGGAATGAGAGAAAACAAGATTGAGTCAGAGGCTCATGAAATAAATAAAAAGAAAAATTAACGTTCGTATCGAGCGAGCAATGGGCTCGTCGCTTTACCTCCTCGTCCTCTTTCATTCTCTTCTGCGGTAGCGCAAGTTAAAAAAGTGGATAGAAAAGTTTTTCAGTTTTAAGGGAATCGTCTGAAAAGTACAAGTTTAGAAATCAAGGGCGAAGACCTTACCAGGCGGAGTTGTTCCCAATCGATTTTCGATCGTCGGCGAGGCTTCTTGTGGCAATGGTCTTTGCATTGGCGTTGAACGAACAGGTGGATGTGTTGCTCGCCAATATGCCTTCAAAGAAGCAAACAAGTTTTAGTATTTCGATTTGTTGAATCGTCGCTCAACACGTCAACTCACCTCCAAATATTCTGCTAAGTGATTACAAGCTTCTTCCAACTGATTCTCATCGAGAATGACGTCAAACATTTCCGGAGGACATTGACTCAGTTTCTCAGCTGCTACCATTTGAACTGATAAGTTTTTCGCTTGAGCTTTTCCACGGGATTTGATTAATCTTTGCAAAACCTTAAACGATTTAAACATTCAAGGATTCATCTTCAACAAAAATATGACAAGATCAACTCACTTTACTGCTAGCTATTTTCAAATAAACTATAGTTGGTGCTAGTGAGGTTTTAGCCAACTGTGACGGATGGTTGATAGTATCACAGTCCAAGACTACTAGCTGAAGGGTCCGAGCCAACTCAAAGATTCTCTCAATCTCTGCTTGCACCTCCGCCAGACACGTTGAACGACTTCAAGGAAAAAAGAATCTCGAATGATTAATGATTCGTCAAGAATAGTTTTCGCTCGTTCTCACCTATTAGATCGTTCCATGATTGCTCGTTTAGAAGGATTATTCATCAGGGATCTTTTAGCTAATGATATATCTGCTTGAACACGGGTTATAATTATCCTGAAATAAAATAAAATATTTCATTGACATTTGTACACGCAACGCTCCCTTCTCCCTCTCACCTTGACTCAAAACGATGTTTGAGAAAATCAAATAAAGCTTTTTGCATCATATCAGTAACTTCATAACCTTTCAGACTTGGCCCCACCAGCACGACGGGTCGCATTGATGGAACAACATCGTAGGGCGATGAGGTTTCTTGTTTCTTAAAGAACGGTTTTCGCTTCTCTTTGGTTGGTGGCGTTGCCAATGGAGTTTTCGCATGACGCGATGCTCCCATCGAATCGCTTTCATCTCCGGGAGTGGGAGGAGTGCTGCCTCGTGATGGTTCGACACCAGGGGCGGCAGCCGTTCCCAGATTCCCGCTCGACGAAGCTTTGGATGCATAGAGTTTCGACGATCGAACGGCTGAAGCTTGAATTCGAATGTGTTCAAGCTTCACGGGACTCGGAATGAATCCAACCTCGCAGCCTTCTTTCACCAAACGGCCGATCCACCAATTATTGTCATATTTTTCCTTAATGTGTAAAAAGTCTCCTACTTCGAACGATACCGCGCTGCCATGCACGGGCGAATCGTCGTCCACACTTCCATCGTACGACACATTCGTCCGAACTGCGAACGCTACCGGCTTCGTCCGCGCCTTCTCCAGCTGCCCCAGAGCTTGACGCTCCTTCTCTCTCCGGAGAGACTCTTTTTCCTCGTCCAGCGACAGATCGGAAGATGGTTGTGAGTAGTTTGAGTCAGCAGAACCCTAAAAATACAAAAGTCAAGCTCATTATTCGTTTGCTCGAACATGTCGCAGTAGAAACATGCAACATAACGTCAACATAATTCTTAATCAACTGTTGAAGAAGTGAAATGTGAATATGAAATTGAATTTTTTCTGTACTAAAAGTAAAGATAGTTGTTTGATGGGAATAGCAACGATCGCTATCTAAATGTGAAATCAAGTCTCTGGCTGCATTCGTTCCGTTTTTTTCAAGTCACAATTATCATTTCATATCATTTAGTTTCGTTCAATCATAAAATAGTTCACAACGCAAACCTGGGTAAAGAGTTTATTGTATCCAGCGCTTTGGTATCCTATGCCACCAAGCGAGGCCATACGAGTGGCACTTGGGGGGGCATCTGAAGTTGTATTGGCTCGCTGAACCATGGGCCTTACCGGCCTCCAATCTTCTTCTACTAAGCCGGATATTTTGTTTGATTTTTAATCGGTTACGCGTTCGTGTGTGTCGTATCGTATCGTGTCAGATTAAGTAGAAAAGATTTTCCCGGAGTGAGAGAGTGAACGTTTCTTACTCCTTTAACCTTCTTCGAAAGCGAGCCGTTTGCGATTTATTATGCACAGAACAATTTCTCTTTTTTTCTGGCTATGAAATTACACACGAGCAAACACTACGATGCTTCACTAACAGAATTGATTTTAGTTTAGCTATCATTCTTCCATTCCAAATGACTTTTTGTGTGTCTCTCTTATGCTTTTTGCGTTTAATATGCGATTATTCACTGCGAGTTTCATACACAACAATTGATACTAGAAAATCGGGAAAAAGAAAATTAAAATGAGTGCACAATTCCGAATTCCATTTGAGCTTTTTTTGTTGTAAGAGAAACGTGAGAAATGTGAGTGAGTGACGGAGATGCAATAGTCGAAGTCCTTTCTGGTGGCGGAAAAGCGAGCGAAAGCTGAAAGCTTCTAAGGTGAAAGTACTCACACTGCATAATAATTGCACTTGTAACCTCAACAAAACATTAAAAAGAGGTCACAGCCGAAAAAAAAAAACAATTAATTTTATGAAAAAGAGAAATGCAAGTTGTCCGCGATGGGGCGCGACACAAGAACTTTCATCATCGCCATGGTTTTATGACGAGAGCTCCCGATTATTGTTATGAATGTTTTTTCATTGGTTTCACTTAAATTGACACTCCTTTGTAATAAAAATTCAATATGTTTTTTTTTTGCATGAGCGAAAAAGCTTTTTTCTCCCTTTTACGGTGCGAGCTTTTCGAGTGGAAATTTTCTGCGCTTTAATCTCCAAGCGAACAACTGTCTATGACCTCAAAAACACAACCAGTCACCTCGGATTGCACTCATTTCTTTAAAACTTTCAGCTTTCGTCGACTTTTCCATCCTTCAATGGATTTCTCTCACTTTTGGATGGTGAATGGGGAAGATTTTTTTTTTCTAAGGAAAACTAAATCCAACTTGAGAAAAATGTGTAATTTATAATTACAGATTCTCGAATCCAGTGTCGCCTGCTTGTCGCAGAACTGCAGCTAGATTCAAGCTATTGTAAACTAAGTTAATAACTCCGCTTTGTTGCACTTTTCTTGCCGAGAAACTTTTTTAAAAAAGGAAAATCTCTGAATTAAAATGATTGAGAGCCATGACTAAAAGCACACACAGGAAAATTTTCCGAAAAACTTTTTGCTCTGTGGTGGTTTGGAGTTTTGTTCGTACACACAAAGTTGGTGCAGGTATGTGCGGAAGAAGCGCAAGCGCAGAACGAAAAACTCACTTCCCCAACTGCTCATTGCGTATAATCAAAAAAGAATTTTCATTGTTTTCGACGAGATTTTGTTTTGTTTGTGGAAATTGATTTGGCTGTGAGGTTCGCTGACAACGAAAATAGTTTCATGAACTTTCGATTTTCAAGATTAGACATGAAACGAAAGTCTCTCTTCGAAAGTCTTATCGAGGTCTGACTTTTTTAGCACAAACTTTTCGATGTGTGGCATTTCTTTTTCGACCAAATAAAACTTCACTTTGAGGGGGAAAAAGCGCACGCGTCTTTGCGATTACAACTTTCATTCATACGGCTTAATTTGAACTTAGCACTAAACGTCGTCGAAGATTACAAAAGTTGATGACGGAACTTCTTAAATTGTGTCTGATTCAAAAGGATGAAATGAGTAAGACAACCGGCAGCCAAACACACAATCGAGATTGAAAATTCATTGTTGCTGACGTCACGTTTCGCTTGTCGGCTTTCCGTTTCAGCATTTTATTTTCGTAAATGGGAAACTTCCCGATAATGTGTTTTCATCGTCTCTTCTCCTTCGCCATCGCATTATAATCTGCAGTTGATTCATGAAATTCCCTGCAATTGTGCAATGACGCCTCGATTGTTTACAACGAAAATGAATCGGAAATGTTTAACAACGTTGAGTCATACAAATCGCAATGCATGCTACGTCATGGATTTTCGCTCGTAACGTTCGGCAAATCTTCTTCGCAGTTTTTCTCTGATGGAGGACTCATTGTGTGCTCACCCGTCTGTTTTTTGATCGGAATGGAGGCTTGTAGGTCGTGTTGTGTCGCCTTCTGTTCATCGTGATCTCTTTCCGACTTTTTACACTTTAATTATTTTCAAAAATAGAACGTTTCTCTTTTGTTTTGAAGGAAAGTCACTTGAGGCTCAATGTTTTCTTTGGAATTTATTTCTTGTACTTAATGAGGCACACCGCGACGAAAATAAACAAGTAAACACACAGCAACAACGAAAAACACTTCCAGAGTTCTCAAATTGTAAATTGAAAAATTATCAGGGAAATTATTTAATTGAAAGGCAAGAGGGAAAACTTTTTATGTGTTCACGAAAATCTTTTGTTCGAGCGACTGAGAGGAGAAGAAAAAGCACCAGATCAAGTTATTTTTACATTTTTTCTGAAAGAAGATCTTGAAAAGAATTTTCTCTACTACGTCGATGAAAACTCTCGCGCGATCGTGAATTTTTCCTTTACATTCGCGGGTTTTCTCTCAGTGCAAGAGTCGATCAAGTCCCACTCGGAAAATGAAAGCCGCTAATGAATGTCGCGAAGAATTCTTATTAATCTGTTGTTTACGTTTTGCGCACTCAAAGTTTTCTTTATGATGCTCGCTAATTTGATCATGAAAATATTTCAAATCTCAAAGGAGGTAAACTAGGCCGAATAAAAAATCATTTGAGTGGCGTGATAAAAGTTTCGCCGACGATGCAAATATCTTCGCTGTCGATGGTAATTTCGCATACTTAAATTCATTTTCATCTCAAGTCCAGTTAGCTTTCCAAACACAAAAAAAATTAGATGATGATGCGCAAATAACAAACGACACGAGAGAAGATTCCAATCTCCTCAAAGCCAAAATTTTGTGCATAAATTTCGAAAATACAAAATAAAGTTTTACCGTTACGCATAATTGACGCTCTCAACAATAAATCTTCGCTAGCACAAGCGAAAGGAACAAGATGATTGTGCCAGAAAAGTGATTGGCTAAAAATTATTAAATTCGTGCATTCAAGTTCTCGAGCATGCATCGAATAGTGAAGCGCGCGAGTGAGAGAGGGAGAGCATGTTCAAGGATAGCGAAAGAAACAACGAAGGAAACTATCCGAGAAAAAGCAATAAACGGAGGATTGAAATGCAAGATCTTTCGTACACACCAAAATAAAATGAAAGGAGAAGATAGAAGCAAAAATTTTTAATTCTTTTTTCAGAAACTAATTTCGGATACCGACATATAAAATATAAAACGTTGAATTTACTTTTTCTCGGAATTTCTCGTTCATCGATGGGACGATTATATTCTTTACCTTTTTTTTTCACCATTAGATGTTAAGAAATGTATAAAAATAGAAGTAAAAAATGTGTTTGTTGCACATTGAAATGGATCATTCTTTTGAGTGTTTTGAGTGGGACGATCATAGAGTTCGAGACTACTGAGCATGGCGATCGTTAACCTCATATTCGAACGAACCATCAAATCTTCTCTTAATTTGAATATATTTTAATAAAATTGGCAATTCAATTCCAAGAACAAATGCTACACATCTTAGTCGTCCGCAACAAATTATGCTCGAAACAATTTCCTTCTTGATCTCCATTGAAATATTTGCTCGAATCAACTTGCATTAGAAGATAGCGGATTTCTTCGATGTATTAGTCAGTCATGTCGTGCATGATCATCATCCAAAAATATTTTCTGTGTTTCTTCGGTTTTTGTGTGGAAGGAAACAACAAGAACAAACAAACCCCAGAGAGAAGAAAACAACAAGCAAGCGCGCGATGAGAGCGAAAGGAAAAGACAGCAGAATTGCAGAAATGACTTTAAGCGAAATATAACTGCGTTCTGCAACGTTATGTATCGCGATGAAGAGAAAAAGAATATCCAAGGTCAGACTTTATTAATATTTAGTTAGCGAATATTTCATGGTTGCATCGCGAGTCGTTGTCGGGGCTTCCTTCTTCTTTTCGCATTTTTCTCCTTCCTTTTGAATATTTTTGGACATTAAAGTGAATGCAGGCACACGAAGACAACAGCAAAACTGGAATTAATAATGCACAAATTTAACAGAAGTCAACTGCTTAACGTCACGATAAAAACGCGCGCCTGATTAATTTATGTAATTGCGATTCTCAGCTTTGCTGCGCACAGACTTTTGAAGATGCTTTCAAGGTCTTCCTCACTCCACTTCGTCTCTGTCTTCATAAGTAACTAATTACAAATGATAAAGTCGTCTGTTTAGTTTAAAACAGATTCATGAGTAATTCAAGTAAAAACACATGTCGCAAGTTCAGCATAAACAGAAATTCGCCTTTGTAACATTGGCTTAGTGAATAAGTGTTTTAGTTTTTAGAAAGGAGCATTGCAAGAAATTTATTATTTTAGGCAAAAATTCAGTTTGAAAATATCAAATAACATGCCGGGCATCTCAACGTCAAAACTAAATTTTCATGCACATGAAGAAATTAAGAGAAAAAAAAACCTTTATCTCTGATGCATTGAAGTCGTTTTCGAGTCGAAGACAAGAAAAGATCTTGAACATTACGAGCCAGGAATTAATGACACGAAATATTTTCTAAGAAATCATAGAAATTCTCTCTCGAACTGCATTGCATCAAGATTGTACTTCAAATCTGTTTCGAAGATAAAAGGCAACCTGTACGTGACGATATGAAGGCATTGAAAGATTTTCGGGATCATTCCTTTCGGTTAAATTCAATAGAATTCGAATTGAGGCGAAAACCTTTTCCTTTAATAAATCTATTAATGTTTCAACTCAAATGCGCTTTACACAATCGTAAAGTTAGAAAAAAAATGAGCAAATCGCCTGAAACAAACAGACTTGGGCAGACTTGGATAAAAAGAACAGCAGACGATCAAATTGAAGCAGGTAAAAACTAAGAGACTCGAAAATATCAAGTAAATATAAAAAGATATTTTCACAAAAAAAAAGTGAACACTTTAAATGTGTAACGAAGATTGGGGAACATTCAGAAATTGGGTCACAACTGTCCAGAACAAATTAGTTTGTAAAATTTATTTCTTCATGCGAAGAAATTTTCTTGTTTATCAACATTCTCCCACTCAAGATCATCTCTCCCTCTCACAGTCTCACTAAAATACTTTAAAGCCGCCAACACTTTAGTTGAAATCAAATAAAAAAAGGTAAAAATAAAAATAAATTTTTGTTGTTTTCTTAACGAAACAAAAAGAAAAATAATAGAATTATAATTTATTTAGTTAGGGATTATTGCATTCTGTGGTACCCTTGTCAATAATAAGTGTTTCTCTCTCGTATCTTTCTTAGAGATATTTTTTTTAGCCTGGACCTGTTTTTTGTGTCCAGTGGTGCACTGTAAAGGAAATTACCAAGCACAAAGGTCCAAATGAAGTCTAAGTAGAAAATCCAATAGACGAGAGTAAAAACAAGGAAGGATCAATTGTTGATTCTTTAATCTTGGGTAAGCTTCATCACTGTTTGCTGCACAGAGAATTTGTTGAAATGTGCATTTTACCTGAACGCATTAAAAACACAAGAAATTCCTTTTCTTTCGTTGTTCTTTTTCGCTTGCTCTTTCATCCCGATTCTGTGTTATGTTGTTCATGCTCAGAAATATGTTTAATGCATTATCGCATCATTGTTGGTCGGCTTCTTCCTTCTCTATTCATAACTTCTTGCATAATTTTCCGCAAACTAATAGTTAATGAATTTTTATGATGGAAGAGAGAGAGAGAAGACTAAGGATGAAGTTTTGCAGTCATTTGCTCGGATATAATTAAATATTATTTTATGGTTTTATGGGGAGACCGTTGCAAAAGTAGCAACTAAACTAAACGTTACCCAATCGTCGACGCCGCGGACTCACCCAAGCCAAAAAGGTAACCTCGCCAAAAATAATAATAGCCAGCATATTGCTAATGTTAAACTAATTCGAAGAATTAAAAATTGCTCTTAAAATTAATCTTCGTACGAAGAATTTATTCTGAGAGAAAAAAAGGTTTCCGAGGCCTTAAGTTCGGTGGAGAGGGCAATCGAGCAAACAAAACCGGCCACCATTAAAATCTTTACGTATCAATAAATTAAGAAATAAATAACTCGAAATACAAACGGATGTTAGTCAATTGGAAGCTTCATCTAGTAACATTTTCGGTTCAAGTTTTTGTAATCAAAATTGAAAATCATTGATAATAGAAACTTCATTAAAATTTTTCTTGAGATTTCGCCACTCAAAGTTTAGCAATATCATTGCTCCTTTGATTGTTCAATAGATTCTTTAGTCCGAAATCAAATTTCTTTCTTATTACTTTTATATCTTCAGACTCTTAATAACAAGAAGCAGAAGAAGAAATTGAATTTGGCCAGGTAGAATTTTTTTTATGAAATCAGCTTCGCTTACTTCTTGCTCAGGTGATTGCTTGAGGGAGTTGTGCAACAACACTGTCCCGAACAAGAAGCTTGTTCTACGACGACCACGACGAAGACAACTCATTTCCAATCAAGCCCGAATTCTCTTATTAAAAAATAAATAAAAGTCGAAAACTGTAATTTTATTATTTTTCTCCTCGACTTTAGATGCTTCTCGGGGAGAAAAGGTTGATTCAGCTTGGAATATATTATCATACACAATTTTTATCTATTATTTTCTCTTTATACATCATTTCTTGTTATTTAATCGAAAACTATTTTTTTACCCAAAAAAATATTTTTTATTTCTTTCCCTGAAAAACATCTTTTTCGTATTTTTCGTTTCTTGCCTTCTCGATTCCTTCAATTTACAGAATCTCTCTCTCTCTCTTTCTGTTACTTTGCCCAAACACTCGACTCCCATAGTCAATATTGTGTGCTGTATAAAATGGACATTAAAAAAACAGCATAATTTTTTTTCTCTTCTATACCTTTCCTGGAAATCTATCGGAGCATTCTTTTATGCTTGTTTAATTGAAGCCCGTAACCACCGATGGATGATTTCAAGGTTTTTCTGCTGCTCCTTTCCTTTCTTCTCTCGCTCTTGGTCATTATTTTATTCTTTTGCAACACCATAAGTTTATTAGATTGTTCTATTTGTGCAAGGCAATAGATCATTATGTTTCATCGATTGAGTATGAGGATGATGCCTCATTAAGTATTCAAATATCTATAAAGTCAAAGACGATCATGATAATCTTCCTAATAAACATTTTCAAGTCAAAGCTCAACTGTAAAGCAATTAAACCATCACACGTTTTTCCAATCTTCGACGAAAAGCCGGACTTGCCATCGTAGTCTTGTGTAATAACCAGGATTATGGCTTGTGTAATAAAATAGAAGTTTAATTCTTTGAAATCAATCGCGATGCGGTATCGCTGCTCTTACGCAAATTGCTTTTTTTGTTTCGAAGCCTCTAATAAGTCGCTCATTTACATTTTTTCATTTGTGACTCTCGCAACGACTCGTAACCAAATATCCAACCAAATCTCTAAAGATGATTTAAATTTTTTCTTGGCATCCATCGTCTAAGGAGGAACTTTTTCTGTCTTTTATTGGTGGCTCTACCACTACTTTTGTGTGATTATAAAATTGAAGAAAAATTAATGGTAGCCAGTTTTTACCTCGACTTGAGAAATGTTTATGGACAGAAATTGAAATTATAATTTATTTTTTATTTAAATTTAGTTTTGTTTAATTTCGTGAAGATGAAGCAAAATGAAAAAAAAAACAATCCACAGTTACAACCTTTCCAACGATCGAGAGATTATGGCCGATTTGTACTCAATAGACATTTTGTCACTGCGACTCGAAATGCTGAAACTTTTTTCGTGGCAATTAATCGCTAATCGTATTCAAACTTTTTCTATAATCGCTCGATGATTAAACCACACGTTGTGTGATTATCAACAACAGCAGCAAACTCTGAAGGCTAATTTTGATGCAGAAACGTTTTGTCGGAAACTAAAACGAAGTCACCTTGGGGGTTTCTTAAACTAAGCAATGTTTAGATAATGAAGAACCTTCCAAGCTTCCAAGATAGACAGACGACGTCTCTTCGTCATAATTAAAACAATTTCAATTAAATTTAGCAAAGAGTTCCATCCGAAAAGGTCGCTGCTTTGTTTGAACATATTTCGAGCGAAAACATAAAAAGTCTCTTTACATACAATGAGCAATAAAAAATAATAACTAGAGCTCTGAGTGTATTCATTTTTTAGGTTCAATTGTTAGCACTCTATGCACCTTCTTCAAAGAATAATAGAAAAATAGAATTTCCCACGAGGTTTCATTCATCGACAACGTTTTGACACGTGTTGAGCTTCTTCTTTGGAGTTCTCGTTAGTTCACAGGGAACACTCGTCAGACTTTTTTAAAATTGAAGCGCAGAAACTAACGAACTAACTAAAAGTATAATTAAAAGTCTAATTCCAAGAGAAGCTACGAAGCCAAAAGTCCTTGAAGTGCGTCGCTTGGTATCACCGAAAACTTTAAGCTACGCGACAATAAAAAGTCATTTCGAGGCAAGTTTTTATAGCTGAAAAATATCAAACGAGCACATCGCATACAAGTTTAAAGGCTATTATTGCCATCCATTACCAAAAGACCAATAATTAATTCAGAAAATGTATAAATTTCAAATCAGAAGAAGATTCGAAAGCTCCACGAAGCGGGTAAATTAATGTTTTTCCACTTTTTGTAGAAGAATAAGCCTCATTTGAATAATATCGACATAAACATTTAATTGAAGGAGAGGAAAAAAGAAAGAGAATGTGAACCAAACACACCAAAAATATTTTCTGTGTGACTATAATTTTATTCGTAAAAAAAATAAAAAAAAACTTACATAAAGCAATAGCGGATCATAGTCGAGTATATTTCAAATCGAAATCATCTTTATTTCAGGTTATTCAACAAATGGAGGAGAGAAAAAGCGACGAAGAGACAAGACTCGTTTAAATTTATGTGTGGATAACAAGTAAAACGTTTCTCGATGATTTTTTCTTTCGGGGTAATAAAATTTATATATTTTTAGTTTCCATTCCAATGATATTTGGCTCTTTACTAACACAAGCCATAGCAATTATTCGATGATGATCTTCTCCTCTAATGGGGATCGTTCGACAGTGATCATGATACAATGGAAACTCCCATGACAATCCTTTCGATTGGATCATAGTTTTTTCAGTTAATTTCAAATATTTTAATAACCGCAATGATAACAGGCAATGAAAGAATATTTTTTACTTGGCGAAAATCTTTTTGTTGTTGCTTCGAATTCTTTAAGAATACAAACAACTTGTCAACATCTTCTTCAATCATTCTTCGTCGAACTTTTAATGCACGAGATCTTCCCATGATCGAGATAACTTTTTACCGTTAGATATTTTGCAGATATTTGGCTCTTTACTCCTTCTCTCGACGACAACCTCACCTTACACACGAACTGCCCAGTTTATTTCTCCTCTGTCTATTTTATCTTTGTCGGACGGTCACAAGAAATCACCAAAATAATTATGTAAATTATTTCGGTTGATCAACATTTTATATCATTTAATATTCATTATGAGAGATCTTTGTATTTTTCAGATAATTTTTTTTGGTGTATTTCTTAAACTTAAACGGCTATACAATTGGCCGAATCAAAATATTTTGGGCGTATTTGTTATACACAACTCCAAGTAGATGTTACTTCTCTTAAGCTCTTCGATTGTTGTTGGCCGGGGCCGATGTTGATTATTTGAATAAAAATATAATAAACAAAAGCAGCAACAACAACCGAAAATAAGCTAAAATGTAGATAAACTTGTGGTACATTCGTGGACGACGATTTGAATGTGGCCATCAATTCCAATTTTCATCGTGTGCATGAGAAATAAAGCTCTTTTTACATTATTTTTCGTTAAGAGTCATAAATTATATTAGTCACAAATTTCGGGTATTGAGTAAAGCGAACGAGAAGAAATCGAGTTGTGGATGCGGCGACACGGCCCTGACTTTAGTTTTCTCTTCTCGTCTGTCGCTTGCTTCATTCAAAGCGACAATTGTAGCAAATTATAAATAAGACCAACCATCCTTTACGCATTTTATCGAGATCATCGCGTGTGAGCGAGCAAACTACTTGATTGATCTCCAACAAGTGTACAAGACACAATCGCAAAGCAAGAGGAAGTAAATGCGATGCGACACATTCTCTATAAATACATTTAATACGTTTGTTACTAGCAGAGCAAAGTCTTTCATGACGACAAACTCATGAGTGCACCATTCTCGTTGCAATCTAAAAAGTTCTCCAATCTCGCGCGTCTATTTCCGTCGTCATCATTCATTAAGATCGCGAACGGCACGATTCCCATTCAGAAAGATTTTCAACGAGAAATCCCTCGAGAGATTAATTCTTTAACCGTTGTCAAGCGAAAGAGTCCACAAAGGATTCATTGAATTAGAGGGAAATCAATTCAGGTGTTTGATTCTCTACTCTGCCAATTCGTTAGTTTTATTTTTTGTGGTCATCTCACGAAAACTCCGAAATTAATGAACATTTACATAAACCTACATAGCCCACAGAGAGTTGAAGCGGAAAGTATCAGCAATATATTTTCAATGAAAGAAGATTAGAGTGGCCGTATAAAATCTCCATACATTTATACAACGCAGAGCTATTACACAAAAATGTTAAACTTTTTTTTTGGACACCAAAAAATTGTCGTTTTACTATTTCGTTCGACTTCGCTCGCTCGATTGCGATGAAGGTTTATTGCTATCAAATGCCGTCCCCACAGCATCTCTCAGCTTACAGTATGAGGCAAACATTTTTATCGCTTCGTTTATTTTTCCGTGAGGTACCAAGCAGTGACTCTTTAGATATTTTGTTTCTTTCGGTGTTTTCATTAAATTTTAAGCAACGGAAAAAAATCAAACGACGACGGAGGAGAGAAGAAAAAAAATGTGTCCCATAAATTTTGAATGAAGAAATCGTATTTGATATAAAAATGGTTAATTTTATACTAAACAGTTTTAGTTGAAAACTGGTTTCGAGGTAATTCTTATATGAAAATTTGAATATTTTTGTCTCTCTATCTCCTTTCGAGATGTGTTCGAAGTAATAAAAAAACGCTTTTTTTTCTTCTCATCTTCAATTGATAATGTTTTGGTATTTTCATCGGAGGAGATTCGAGTTTTTGTGTCGAGTTTTGCTTTTGGGGAAAAAGATGATGTCGATGTTTGTTGTTGGATGGTTTAGAGAGCGAGCATCTTCGCTTTGACTTTTAATGGTGGCTTAACATTTGAAACTGTTACGAGACTTTAAACTTTCACAATTTAAATTTCAAAATTTCAAAAATCCTAGAATCGAACTTTTTCTTTGATTGTTCCGATTTAAGCTTCCGCTCGAATATCTCTTAGCAGAATGAGTAATTTCAAGCCAGTCAAAAGAACAAAGAATCAATAAGTCAACTACTTTTTCTTGAATTAAAAAAGCCCCGTAAAATCATAAAACGAAATGTTCGAAGCAATAAATAGATAAAGAGAGATTTTCGTCACAATATTTCTTTAGTGGGTTTGTTCACCTCTTCTCTCCACGCGTTCGGAAACAATTTAGAATTGAGCTTCTCTTCCTGCGCCTAGCATTAGCGTCTTTAAATAATTAGAAGAGATGAAGATACAGAATCAAAACGACGACGACAACGACGATCGGCAAAACATTTCGTAACCTCACCCGTCTCTCACACTGAGTGCTTAGTGATTTATAAATCAGGTTTTGTCTTAACAACTGATTCATCGTTTAATTGAAAATTGGTTTAAGGTCCAATGTACTTGCGTGCTCAATAACATTTATAATCCAAAAGAGATTTCTTCCAGCGACCTGTGAAACTGGTATTTCTTTCGACTTCTCGAACATGTAATTGAAATAAGTCAATCATGCATAATGAAAAGACCGTCATATAATTTTTTATTACACACGACGGGTACGTTTTAGTTTAACTCTTATTGCTTCTTCGGCACAAAGGTTTGAAGTCTCGTTCTCCGGGCAAAGCGAAGGAATTAAGATCGGACCGAACATGTCAGAGTAAACACAAAGATAGTCGGAGCTACATCATTCAAAATGAAACTTTAGGGTTCACTTTTTTATTATTTTCTTTCGAGAAGATCCTCTCAGTTTCAGAGTTCCAGATAATTTAATTAGACATGTAAATTGAATGAGATGTGAAATGTGTGTTTAAAATAAAAGGAGAAGTTCTCGTTTCGTGCTTCCTACCTTTACAATATCCGCAATTTTCCAACCTGCTCCCTTGCTCCACTTTGTCCTCCAGATTACTTCATTGTAGACGATATTTTTCCCCATTGTCCTGAAATAGAAATGAAAGCCAAAACTTGTCAATATCCTGATGAAGAAATCTCCGCGAGCATAACTCTACAAGACTGTTAAGTGCTAATTAAGAAAACGACAATGATTCATGTTTCTCAATGAAGAATCCTCGACGACTGAGTCATGAATAAAACCATTAAAAATACTTGAACAGCAATTACTAAAAATGAAGGCGGCAGCGTTAAGATGTTGGAGCGAATACAAAATAACTTTGAATCATTAAATTCATTTCTTGACGGTTCCCGGAAAAATTGACCGAAAGACAGCGAGAGAGAGATTCGAACAATAAGGCAATAAATTTGCTTGAAACTCTCAACCCACGCCGATAGCGAGACGCTTAATTCATATGTAAATTGAAGCTACTTAGTTTCGTCAATAATTACGTTAAATAAGACTTTCGATAACATCAAAAAACTTGAATCGACGACAATAAATGAACAATTTTTCATCCGAAATTCAATTCATCATTCAAGAGTTGAACTCGTATCAAAAGTATTTTAATCAATACGCGAGCAGTTTCGATATCGCCTTCATAGATTTTTCATATTCGTTTGCAGTAAAAAGCTATAAATTGTGAATGACTTTGTTGTTGAAAAAGAAGAAAGAAAATCTGTTCGTCCGTTAGTAGCCTCTTAGTTCACCATCGAACCCCCGAACCAAAAAAAAACCCTTCTGCTGTCGGATTGGAAATGTGGCATTGTTGGGACTGCGGTGGGAGGCTCTGAGAATTCATGATTTAGATTCCATGAAGTGGAGTTGAATGCACACAAGTGTAATCAAACTAAAATCTATGGAAAATATTTTCTATGCTGATAGTTTTATTTTTATTGTTCATTACGAATGTGTTTGGGACGAATTTTCATGGCGAATTTCTATAGTCTCAATCAAGAAGTGATGTCACTCTGAATTCTTAATCGGTAACTTCTCGAAACGACGAAGCATTATTCATGAATCATTCCTCGAACGAACACATCAGCGAACCGAAATAAAAACATTCGTATTAATAGCAGAGCATGTCCTACTCACGAAATAAGAATTAAAATTCAAGTACTAATCAAAATTAAGTGATGTTATGCTTCGTGTGTGTGTGCGATGCAATATGTAGAGATATAAATTAAAATTAAAGTATCGCTGAGAGTGAAAATCCGATCGCGTTCTCCGAATGCCGGTTGAGGAGAATATTTCGACGTCTTCGTGTCCGTTCAAACAAGCAAGAAGAGAATGAAAATGTTTTTTTGGCGAGAGAGACGATGAAAGCCGAAGTGGTTTGAGGAAGTTTAGAATTGTGTGCGCTACTCACATGATTCGTCGTCCATGCAATGGGAAAAGTTGTCTGATTAACGAAATTAAATATGCAAATTCTCTTCTGCTCTCTTTTAGCGAAATTTATGGAAATTCTAAATTTGTCCTCGTTTCACGTGAAAGTGATTGATGTGTGAAGTGCATCGTGATGATTATGACAAATTAATTTATTTTATTTCACATTTTTTTTTGCTCGTCAGTCATTTTAGAACCAACTAACATAAATAATTCGAAATTGGGTCAAAAAGAAAAATTCATAAAAGCTTCAACAGGTTCTGAGTTGATGCTTATTGGAATTATAAACAAAACGAAATTCGAGAAGTCAACGTAAGACAAGTCAAGTTGTAATAAACAATCGAGAATATTTATTGATGTCTTTACCGAATTGTCTAAGTAATGTATGCGACACATATGTTGTTAAAGAGCCGCTTGTCGTTCATCAGACCCTCACCGACAAATGCGAATATGAAAGAAACTATTAGTCGTCGCTGGCTTTGTTTTTGCACATTTCAGAGCAGCTCTTGCTGCTTCACAACCGATGGCACACAATCAAAAACTGTCACCCACACTAAGTCTCGAAAATCCGATTTGCGAGTTCGAGTCGAGTATGAAAACTAAAAAACAAATCTGAGCATAAATACATAAACTCTTCTTTCTTCCATTAAACTATTGAAACTGAAACCGAAATCAGTGTTTAGACGCTAAAGCATACTTTTGCATAGCGATAGGATTAAGCTAGGCAGAGTCAAAAGTTTGCTGTGTTATAAGCAACGTTAGAACGGTGAAAAGTTTTTAAACAGAAACGCAAAAAAGCAATTATTTCGTTTTCATAGTTTGAGTGCAAGTTTCATGACAAATTAACGATTTTTTCCTTCCTCCTCCGTCGAATTTTCTTCAATCGAAAGCCGCACAAGCGATGAAAAACATTTAATCTGATTTATAGCTGCAAGGAGAGAGAGGGAGTGAGATGGAACGTGAGTTCTGATGCAGTTCACGCAAAAGGGAAAAGAGCTTTGCATGCATTGCAAAGACGTGTGGTGGGGAAAATCGATCGCAATTAAGAGGCTCAATTTTAATCTCCTTCCCTCATAAATTTTCAATAACATATCGCGCAAACCAGCAACAGCAGCAGCAAATTGAAGGCTTCGACATGTTTGAAGTCGCTTCAACCGTCGTCGCGCGCGTCCAAATCAATTATTTATTCACACAAAGTTTTTTTTGCAATGTTACATGATAATATTTTGATTGGTTATGAGCGAAACAATAAAATTTCAAAATATTCTACATGCGAGGAGAGTTCGGCTTGTTTGTGTATGACATGAGCTGCTAGCGCGAGTGAGACGTACGAAGAATAATAAAATATTCTAACAAACTATAGTCGAATCAAACTTTTAGAAAAAGGCTAAAATTTTCAGTTTCGCAAATTTCAAGTATCGATTTGTGTGTTTTATGTTAGAATATGGAGTTTTATCGCCCGTTTCTATAAATACATGTGTAGAACATTAACAGCCCATAGTGTTTATAGAAGAGAAACTATTCTAGCATAAGGTTTGAGTCAGACGACGACGACGAATCGTCCGAAGTTATCGCATTGCAATTTTATGTTCTCTCACGCTCTTCCTTTCACTCTCACGATATAAAATATTTCCTAGATACATCTTGCTTGATATATTCTCGTGCTCCCGAGTTTCGTAGGCAAACGAGCATTTCCTGTATTGTATGTTCATGATGCGGCAGCATGGCAGAGCGAGAGAGAATCTCGTGACAATGTGTCCCGCCGAAGAAGTCAGAAAACTATCTGTGATCACACGTCGTAAAAGTCGAATCCGAGGCTCTTCACAATGCTTTTCGGAAAATGCGAGAGAGAGTGAGAGTTTGAGAGTGGAAAAAGAGCGAATTAATCGAAGGCTTCTTGTTGTTCGTCGTCGTCGTACGTCTCCATCCTCAAACTCCTCCGTAATAAAAAGCTAAAACTATAGCAAAACACTTTACCACTACACACATGTGCGACTGCCGACCGAATAATTCATCTTACATGTATGGCCCGAAATGAAATTTATTTTGTGTCCATAAGAAAGAAGAAGATATTGCTCGGTCGGTTTTTGGGAGAGTACATGGAAAGATAAGTTTAAGACAACGAGAAATTGTAAAGAAGGAAACGGAGAAGAAGAAAAATAAAAACACTAACAAACACAACAATTAAATGTATCAGGCAAAAATACTTAACCGAAAAATATACACGCATAGTCAGTGTGCACTTTGCTGTGTTTAGACAACAATTATACATTTTTTTCTTCTTTCGATTCCGATTGCCTCAGTACTTTGTTAGATTTCGGACAGAACGGATTGAAGTGGCGTAACGCTCTCACTCACGCGGGAGTCAGAAAATAAATTTTTATAATTTTTGACACAAAAAACAAAATAACTGCTTGCGAAATAAAAATTGCAGAGTAAAAAATTAAAAGATTAATTTTGTGAAAAATAAATTTTCTGTTGACAAACATCGAAAGGAGAAGGAAAAGTTTTTGATTTTTATCATTCGTTTGTGATTGAAGATTGTGCGACGCGCTTCAGAAAAATTCGCCGACAATTCGCAGTGGAATAACGACAGGAAATTAATTGGAAGGAGGCGCAGTGAAAGATGTTGAAATGTAAATTGCAAGACTGTTTTTTTTTGTATCTCTCACTCTCTCGTTGATTTAATTGGTGACAATTTCATTCTGTCGTAACGCGATTGCGGAAAAATTATTTCCGCCTGTTCAGCCCGCGAAAGAATCAACTCAAAATATTTATTTACAAACATTTCCTGAAGTGCGGATCGAGGAGGGAAAACTAACTCTCATTCCACTCTTAATGATCATAAATTATTTTGAGTTAATATGTTGCTCCATGATCTACTTGCGCCACATCTCATAGTTGCGTAATGATTAATAAAAAATATTCGAAGATACTTGTTCGTCTTCTAATAAAAGAACGCAAACATGCTTTGCGATGAGCAGCGGCAATGTTGTTCAATTTCTACGAAAATAATCTGCTTCGAGTGAAATGTGTACGATTATTTATTATGTGAACCAGTTGGTGCTTTATTTTATTTTTAATTTTTTTTTCTTTACAACTCAAAGAGCCAGTAGTACCAAAAAATCATCATTCGTTCTGAAAGCATTTCTCGAAAGAAACAGAGAAATATTTTCCAATTAAAATATTTAATTTTTTGTTTTCTTGCTTTCAAAGTTTATTATTAGATCACTTTTTATTTCGGCTCGCGGCGTGTTTTTGATATTCATAATTTATGATAAAGTAAATGTGCAATTCCGTTTGGCAAAAATAATATATTTTCTCAAGGATATTGATTTAATTCAATTGTCATTCTTATAATGTCAGCAATTACAAGTGACTCGATCCGGCTAACTCTCTCATGTTCTATTACGAATGATATTGTTTCCCTCAAGTGAAATATAAAACGCCGAACGAAAAAGGAAATTTTCTATGAATCGAGAAAGAAGAAAAAAATTAATCGGTTTAATTTAACGTACTGAAATTTAATTATTTAATCAATAAACTGCTCTACTAGCTAAAGCCACCGCTCTATTTCTCGTACAATTGAAGGCAAAGCGCAAAAACATTAAATTGTATTTGCAAATGAAATTTCTGTTCTTATGCCAGACACATTCTCTCTCACTCTCCCACTCAGTCGCTTTCTCGCTTTCTCAGCAAAGCGACATCGGCAAAAACTAAACTCGAAGCAATTCTTATATTGGCACTGCCGAATACTGAGTTGTGTGTAGGAAACTTCTCGTTTCATTATTTTAATCATAGTTTAATTGAAAATTAATTAAAATTAATTGCGCTCAAAGTTTGTTTTATTTTTGGGAAGTAATTCAATTGCTCGTACGACTTCTGCCAACTTAAAAGTTGCTGCGACAATTTTTTACGACTTGACGATAGAATGAAATCGAAAAATATTATTGCGCTCATTGAACAAGAAGACGATCAATTGACGTCGATTAAAACCGAAGGCAAATAAGAATTATTCACGACAATTTGTTCTTTTTCTCCTCTCGTTCATGCTTTCTAGCCTTCATCTCCCACATGTGAGGTTTTTTTTTTGCTTCATCTGTGACTAGAAGTAAAACCTTGCACTCTACGTGCGGAGCAAACAGAAGAATCGACCAGGAAAACAGTGATAAAGAGCAAGTCCAATGCAATGTAAATTTGTGGTGAATTAAAAAGAAAAAGTAAACTCGGATACGACACAGAATCAGCAGACAAGAAGTCAATTGGTAAGTTTCATCCTTAATCGAATTAGAATTGCTGCCTTGACTTTTATACTGCAACGTGAAGGAAAAACAAGAAAACTTTTTGGCATCGGGCTTTCATCGCATAAATTCTCTCATTGCGCAGTGTCTCAGTAAGATTCCAACGTGAATCACCTCGATTTCCCATTACCGAAATTACCATAAACCGAAGAAGAAATGTTACCGATCCAAAACAACAATTTATTATTGTTCCTTAAAGAAAACTAAAATGAATTAAAAATGTGTTGCTTCGTGCAGTATTTTTCGAGAAAATAAAAACATAAAAGCAAAGCGAGGTAGAAATAAAAAAGAATCTTAAGATTGTGTCGACTGAATCTTTACGGGTTGCTTTCTTAAAGAATGTCACGCATTGTTCAAAGAGAGAAGGTCAAGCTCGTTGATTAATCGAATTGCTTCTGCGTTCATACATTTCACTTGAAATAAATGACATTTGTCTCCAAATCTGAGCGATGAATTGAAGGAGAAACACGTCGTCATGAGGGACAGAGAATTTAAAACGTGTTTCCAAACTCGCCAGTAAAAATTCTTTAACCCAGACGCAAACAAAATATCTTCCAATCCTCCAAATATTCCATAAAGACAATAAAAAGCGAGAAGTAAGAAAACTTGTTCTTACGTTTGATATCAAAATTATTTTTTTATTCGTGTCGCTTTGACTTTTAGTCTTCGTTCTCTCTTCAGACTTCAATCCAATTCTAAGTGCTTCTAATGAAACAAAAGTCTCAGAAAAATTATCGAGATCGAGTCGACTTAATGGAACGTTTATTATTGCTTCGACGAAGTGAGTAATCTCTTTGCTGCTTTGCATTGACCGGGCCAAGAAATTCGTTTTCACATTCACACACTAAAAATTTACTGTCGCATGTGCCTGAAAAACGCGTTGATACTTTTTAATTAAAAGTCTCAGTGAGCTCAGAAATCTTCGGAAATTAGAAAATCAATTGACACGAATTTATAAATTTTTTAACACTTACATTTCTATAGTCTCAACGCCAATTACTCTCGTCGTAGTCCACACATGACGGCTGCGACATTCTTTCTTCTAAAGATTTTTCTTTATCGAGCGGAGACGGCATGTGTAGGTACTTGAGGCTTCGTAATAGCGGCATTAGAGTTAATTTCTTCGTGATTAATCTATTAAACTGTTGTGAGCGGATAGAGCTTTTGGTGAACAGAAGACAAAAGATTGAAAAGGCGAAATCGAGACGCAAGAAATAGCTGGACAACTAACAACTAAATGTGTTAATAAGCAACGTTCAAAATTTCAATTAACGGCTCTCAATTGTAATTGTTAATTGCTGTATGAGTGTTTCACTTGGCAATCTCAAGGCATTGACTGCACACAACAAACAAATGGCCCCAGCGGGATCTAAACTTTGAAGAATTTATCTTTCTCAAGTATAAGCGAAAACAAAAACGCTTTTTAGACTGAATTGCGCAATGAAATCTTCAATTGAAACACGAATCCAAGAAGAACATTGTTGTCTGGGTGCGAATGAAATTGTATACAAAAGAAGTTTTAATTGCTGAATTGACTAACTCGCTTAAGTGCGATTAACATAAACACATTCGAGTCTTTTTTCAATCTTTGAGTCCCGCGTAGCTTAAAAAGTTGTTTAATTACAACTTCATTCTCATTTGCGCTAAAACAGCAATGAAAGTAACTTTCGGTCTGTTTTTTGTTAGAGCTGATTTGTCGTTCAAATTGAATTGAGTGTACTTGCAAAGACTTAGCTCAGAGTTGTTAATTGTCATTGCGGACTTGATGTTTGATAAACTTTCACGTTATTTTCGTTATGACAAGAATCATCCATGATCTTGATGCAAATCCAATCAGAAACAATCGTACGTTCAACGTAGCGAAAGCTCGAATGCCAAAGAGTCATAAAAGTTCCGGCAGTGCCTCCGGAAATAAACTGAAAATCATTCGAATGACATCTGCAAAAAAAAACTGCAAAACGAATGAGAAAAAGTCCAACCAGCAGTTTTTTAAATTGAACATTTTTCCCATGTGCATCTGATAATTCATTGTTTCTCTCTCTCTCGTCGCATTTGTAATTTATTTTTAGAATCTTCCCGTGCACTCTCGCTCCCCATTTTTTTGTGTTCGACGATAGAACATCATCAAAGCCACGTCGACAACGACGACAAAAGACAAACTACTTCCAAATCAACTCCATGTCTGTGTATGCAATTTAATTAAACGCCGTCATACACATTCGCAACATAAGACGAGCATAAAACGCAGAAGATCAAGCGGGCGTTTGTCTCTACCGCGCTGAGCACACTCGTCTGTTGGAATGAATGAATGCATCATAAAATGTATCCAGATAATGTGCTTTAGTATCAATTTGGGATCGTAAAAATAATTTCTCCATTCACAAAGAGTTGACAACAAGCAGTCGGTTGGCTTTGCAATAAAGATTTTTTTTTCCCTTCGCTGCTTTCAACGAGGAAAACTCTCCCGGCAGACGGAAGAGCGATTTTACAATTTATTAATATCGCTGTCACAATCACGATAGCAGACAGCAACAACGATGTATACGCACGATACAAATCATAGTTCGCGGATGGATATTTCGTCTCCGACGCCATCTGATCAGCAATATGCGTTGAAATGGAACGACTTCCAATCATCGATATTAACATCATTTCGACATTTACGCGACGAAGAAGACTTTGTTGATGTAACATTGGCATGTGATCAGCGATCGTTTACGGCACACAAGGTAAGCAGAGAGAAATCATCGTAGCACGCAAATGCATGCAAAGAAATCGCTTTCCTGATTAATTCATTTCAATTTTTATTTTTCTTCCTCTCCTTCTTCTTCTTCTTGACGCTACGATTTCGACAACGCGCTCGATTACGAACAACGCAAAACAACATAAACCTAGGTGGTATTAAGCGCTTGCAGTCCATATTTTCGTAAATTACTCAAAGCCAATCCTTGCGAACATCCAATCGTTATTCTTCGAGACATTCGTTCAGAAGACGTGGAAAATTTGTTAAGGTGTGTATGGAAAATGAAAATGGACATTAAACGAATTAATAAATGAATGAAGAGAGCTGCTCGTGAAAAAAGAGGCTTGATTTACTTGTTAAAATAGAAAAGAAACAAATGAGATAGCAAAATCAAATGGAATTCGGTTTTTCATAATGATAATGTTCTTTCTTTCTCTCACTCCCGTCTCACGACTGTTTAGGTTTATGTACAACGGTGAAGTTCACATTGGACAAGAGCAACTTAGTGATTTTCTGAAGACAGCACACTTGCTACAGATTCGCGGTCTCGCTGAAGTTACCAACCATTCGCTCCACAAAAGCAATCTCAACCTCTCACATAACGCTTCCATGAATCTTCCAACGCTGTCAGCGTCACTCGGAAAAGAGATGAAATCCTCTCCAGTTAGTCACATAGGTTAATGTCGTAACTTCTTTAATCAACTAACATTCCCTCTCTCTCTCTCTCTTACTCATAAACATTTTGCCTTAAAACACATTATCTTGTGATAATAAAGCATAATCAGAGCTCAACATCAATTCCATGGGATCTGATTGCAGATGACTCTTCTCAACCAACGCCGCCACCCCAAAAGCGAATTAAATCGGCTGAGCTTTACAAGAAACAGCATGGACTCACGGACGACCAATTGGTTGTGCGCGATCATGTATCGATACAACAGCATGCCTTGCGACGAGAACGTGATAAATCGAAAGAGTCCCGAGAACGTGACAGGAGCTTAGAAATGAAGGAATCTTTATTGAGTCAAGCATTAGAAGGTGGACCAACTCTTACAATTCCATCTCAGGTAGTT
Source organism: Smittia aterrima (assembly GCA_033063855.1). NCBI lineage: Eukaryota > Metazoa > Arthropoda > Insecta > Diptera > Chironomidae > Smittia > Smittia aterrima. The sequence continues at coordinate 16,225,005 of CP093831.1, read as the reverse complement.
AGAAATCAACTCTTACAACACGTTTGGGTGTAATCTATTGAATAATTCCTCTTTATTCTCAAAGCATTCGGATTTACAATCCCTCCAAGCCCAAAGCACCGGCGAAGACTCGAACAGCAGCGACACAGTTGCATCAGATGCAGGCGAACAACAAATGGATGTATTAAACGGGTCAATGGATCATTCGAGGACGCCATCTTTTGCCAACTCTTTCTTAGGCCTTCAAAATCTTCCTGGTTTACTGCCCGGGCCTTCCGGAATGCCTGACAATTTTGGTGAGTGCCATCAAACCTTTTTTCGCAATCTTCTTCGTTTTTTATTAACACAAACTTAAAGAAATTCATTTTGCGCTCCACGCAATAACACTCGACGATATGAAGCGATAGTATGCATTTAATAAAGGAAAAACAAGCGAGAAGGTAGAGGAGTTGATGTGCGGGCGGTAAATTTAACAAACATGTGAAACGTCTTCGAACGAACTGCCTCGAAAATTGGGGAAAATGGTCAAGTCGTAAAATTTTTATTCATTCCATCTCTCTTTCCCCGGCCATAGCCGCACTTCAATCTACACAGACGCGTTCGACAAATAGTAACGCAGGCAAAGAATTGAAAAGCTTCTCGCAAACGACGCCAAGAAAATTGGAAACTTTTTTTAAACCTTTTGAGGAAAAAGTTTTTATTGTTCTTCATTTGGGGAAGAAATTCTATTTATCAAATGTTTATCTATGATCGCATGTCCACATACAGATGAAGAAACAAAAAAAAAAGAAGAAGAAAATAGCAAACGGGAGAATGTATAACTTTACAGTTTGTTGAAATGATATTAAATATATTTATGTATCACACATCGTATACAGTCGAACGAACTGATATCGTTTTTATTTGAAATTCATGTATGTTAAGGCATGAGGATGAGAGGAAGGAAAGCAAAGGCACGAAGGAGTGTATTCGTCTTTAAACTCTTCTCTATGCTTCGCATTTTATTTCGGTCTTGAGCAGGCCTTTTCGTTTGGTCTGCAAAATGCTGCTCCTTATCAGGAAGGAGAAGACGGAAAAACTTTCTTTTTTCCCTTCGTATGTACTTGCTCGTGCCTTACATAAAAAGGCACATGAATGTTTTTCCATTACATTTCATGAGATCTCGAGATTCGTCTATGACGTCCAAGGATTTTTTTTATCTCATATCCTTCTCTCGCGATACAAACTCGGTGAAGGGATCCGCTAACCGTGCATGGGAAAAGCTGTAGAGAGAAGCATATTTATGTGTTTATGACCAGAGCCCCAACTAGAGAAAGCAAAACATGTTTCCACTGAATTCATTGCACAATTTATGTCTTGAAATGAAACCCCATCCGTCATGTGTGAGTATTGACCATGTGTGAGCGCTCTCAAAAAACGGAGAAAAGGGATCGTTTCTCAAGCAACCGGCAGCAGTGAATTAAGAAATAGGCAAAAAGGAAACATTTTCCGAACGGCCAACTTTAAACTTTTACTTCTGCTGAGTTTTGATTTCAATTGGAACTTTCCTTTTAGAAAAGGATCGCTTTCTTGAGCCAAACCCCTTTTTCCCTCCGTCCATTGTTTTAGTTGAAACTTTCAAGTGTTTAAATTGCTTGTTTATGTATGGAGGGTTTCAATGTAGGTGGAGGATGTTTGTAAGTAAATTATCCTCGCTCCACAGGCGAGCTGACCTCCATCAGCTCACTTCCCCCCCATCCCGCCACTATTCGCAGCCCATTTGGTGTGTCGTAAAATTTTATATATGCTGAGTGAGTGAGGGAGAGCTATCAAGTACAATAATAAAATAAGCAACCGTTGAAATCAAAATGTTCACTCGAGAAAATATTTGCGAATGTGTGTGAGACTTAATGGGCACTGAAACTCTAAGTTATTGGGTGGCAAAAATTGTTTATTTTATGCGATAACAGATGAAGAAGTTTCCAATGTATTTGCCGTTGTTGGCGAACAATTGTAAAAGGATTTTCAAACTCATCCTCATCTCTCTGTCTCCCTCTCTTTTTCTTACAACCCCAACCGCTCAATTTTCCTACAGCATTCCAACCAAGAGTTGCTTGGTAAGATTTATTAAAACTATCGTCTGATGGAACAATCGTTATCGTATCTCATAGTTCTGTCAACCCATACCATTGAAGAAGCTAAGGGAAAAAGTGAGAAATCGGAATCGAGTTGACACAAAACTTTTCTTTTATCTCTTCGACAAAGCAGAAACAGGAAAAAAAAGTTTTGTTCTCTCAACTATAGAGAGACAGTAATGTGTATATAGGATGAAGAAATTTTTCTTGCTGGTGATTCCTTGAATATATAAATGAACTTTCAGTGGGAAGCCTCTCCAGTTCTCACTTTAAACGGAATAGTTAAATTTCATTGTCCCTGAGAATTATTGTGGACTCCAGAGAGTGTTCGAGGGGTGTCGAGGACGAGATGGAAGAAACAATAGGAATAATATGTTTCCTTTCTGCCTTTTTGAAAGTAAAGCCTTCGAGAAGAGCGCAAGAGAGAAAGCCGAAAGCTTCTTGCAAGCGTCGTCCTCTACCCAACGTGGTCTAAGAAAGAACTTTGCCGGAATGTGCTAGCTATGTATGAATTGATAGAAATATATATTTTATAGCACTCACTCTCTCGCTTTGCTCTTGAATGTACGTAAGAAAAATGGCAAATGGGCAAAACTAAACACATTTACAATATGTGAAGGAAATGGATCATCGTTTTGTATTTGAGGAGATGGGATGGTTAGCGGTGGGTGAATGAGAAGGAAAAGGATAAAAAGGGGTGCAGAACGGAATAATCCTGAAGACGTAGCAGCAAAAACGTTTCGTACAATTTAAAATGTTGTTCCGAAAGAGAGAGAGAGAGAGAAGGAGAGTGAGAGATGGGCGGACAAGCAGACGAGGTGTGAGGTGAACCATGAGTGAGAAGTCTTCCAAGACAAGCAGCTCGAGTGGGGGACTTTTAAATTAGGGTGGCAATGGTAATGAAGGAGCGATAGATATGCGGATAGCAAGAGGATTACGTTCCAGTCGCCATTAAATTGTGATGTATATGTGAACTAACGAAAATAGTTTAAATACATTCACAAAGGCGAGGAAAATGGTTATGTAATAGCTCTCTTCTTGTCCATTATAGAAAATATGACGATGATGATGATTACAATATGAAAATGTCTTTCAAGTCGATGGGGGAGCGAATTTTCAATATTTCCTACATTTCCTTTCACTGAATCGGAAAATCTTATCAATCAAGTCGATCAATATGTTTGAAATAATTTACCTCACGGCGAGCATTGCATGTGCAAGCTTTTAATCGCCATGACATAACCGAAGACGATTTAATTACTTAGAGCAATAATCGATTGCCCGATGGCAACTCATAACTCGTCCCTACGATTGTTCCTTAATGGGACAAATGTGCGATTGTTTCAAGCATCACACACACGTAAAAATGTGATTTATTTCCCTCTCAAATGTTTTTGTATCATTTCCTCGCCTCAGCCTTTATTTTCTTAAATCAATATAATCGTGTACATGAAGTTTTATGTGTTTCATGTACCACCTTCTTCTCCTCCCACTCCACTTCTCTTCGGCCCTTCTTCATTCTCTTCTTCACATGTCGTGTACAAAGTAAAATGATAAAATTGTCCATCGCTTCTATTTCCTTAGGATTTCTCTTCTCAAACCTTTCTTCTTTCGTTCGAAAATGATGAAACTGTGTCGTGTTGGGTTTCATCGTTCAAAGTAGGCGGAGAGGGTGGGAAAATCTGTAAAACGAACAAACGGACTGTCCATCTCGTGTGCTAGAAAGCTCGCTGAGTTACACAATTGTTGTTCTTTCTTTTTTTTTCTTTCTCCTCGGCCGATTTCATTCTCCACACTTTTCAGTTCGCCTTCATATCACTACAGGACATTTGTATTGATTTACGACTTTATTTTTGCACACTTTTCGTTTTACAGTTTTCCGATTTCTCTTTTTTTCCGACTTCCCCCTTCGTTTTTTATGTGAAAAGTTAAACACAAAATATTTCATGATGATGGAACATTAACCGATCGAAGGAATTTAATTATATCAATAGCTTGTTTCTTGTTGTTTCCCTTCGACCGTGTATTTCACTTCTGAGATTTCCAATTTCATTTCGAATCAATTCTGAGACTTTGGAAATTCGTTTGTAAAATTACATTTTAGAAATTGACGAAGAGCGGGAGGCCAAGAAAAAAGGCATTAAGAGTAAAGAGGTTTTGATTTGATATCGTTTTGACTTCTTCTTTATAAATATATGAGCCCGCCACTATGTGATTGTTGTGTAATGTTAATTCGTGGAATGAGTAGTTGCGTCGCTAGTGAAATGCGAAATGGGTAAAGTGAAGAGAAAGTTTTCCTTCGGGTGGACAAATGATGGGGTTTGTTTTATGTATGCTTTTCCTATTCTATTTCGGCTGTTTACACAAGTGCGAATTTTATTAATGTGACTACGTCTGTATGTGTGACTTTCCATCTATAGTTTTCCAAACACGGGAGGAAAGAAAATGTTTCAAGAGGATTGTCCAAAACCGAGAGAGAGAAAGAGTGTTAGAGAGAATACTGCTGGGGAGTCTGGAGATGAAAGAAGTTTAATTGAGCAACTAAAGCATGTTAGTTGGTTATACACCTACACACACAAAGTACTTGAAACTTGCTTCGTAATGAGAATTATCGAACAGTGGTGACGATGAGAAGCAACTACAGCCCCCAAACCTCTTCACCTAATCCGCTTTACCCCTCAACAACATACACACATTCATGGAATTTTCACAAAACCATTTAATGAGATTTGTCCCAGAATAGCTAGAAACGTGAACATAACTCACTCTTCGATCTAATTTCGAGCTTGTAATTTCTGTCTCTGGGGCAAAACTATTTTGCGTTCGGTAGAGAGACAGAGATATTCAAGACTAATTATTGGCGAAATTATTAATGATAGGTGGATCCTGACGATAAAACTATTTACACTGAATCGTGCTTAGGAGAACAAAAACAAATTCCAACGAATACGCGAAGGGTTGGAGAAGCAAGCTTCCCTTAATTTGCCCGTGCGCCTCATTTCTAGTCAATTTGACTTTTCTTCGGGGCGAAGCTAACTCGAAGGCCTCGTTATTTGCGTGTTCATTATTATAGTAGTTGAATTAAATAATGTTGTTTTATTGTACATGATTATACCGAAAACGGGCTTCTCATATTGGTACCTATAATAATCATATTTCACTCATAAATGGCAGAGCTCGCTACGAAATATGAAACTTTTTCCTTTCTTTAAAAATTATCCTAAAGTGAAATGAGCGAACGTAAAACTCTATTATTATTAATACACAATTTTTTTAAAAAATTATTTGATCGATAAATTCACCCCACGAGGGATCTCGAGTCAGAATTCTCATTTTTTTTTATTTCGGGTTGATAGTTCTCGCTAGCTTGAAGTGAAATGAATCATTAGAGTTAGACGTAACAATAATAATAATTGGAAGATATATTGGAAAAGTTGAGAATTCATAAAGTTAATTCGTTCGTCATGAATAATTTAAAATTGAAGTTTAAAGAATCGCTACTTAACACGAGATCGTGAGCTTGAGGGCGAAGTAACGAAAGCGTTAGTAATGAAATTTATGCTTGCGATAATTTCATATTTTCGCTTATTTGCCTGATTACCCAAAATAACATTTCAAGCATTTTCGTGGAAATTATCTTTGTTCTCTGAAATCACACAGATTACGAAAAACTAGAAATTATTCTGCTGTTGTCAGTCCCAGTAGAGACCAATAGACATCGCACCGTGCTCGCATACACAGACACACAAACAATCATTTCAGAATGATTGCTCGCGATTTCGAATAAAAGCTGCAATAGAATCGAAGGAAGCATAACAGAAAAAAAGGGGGAAGGGTGGATGAGCGCGATGTTCCGGATATCTAAGGGGAAGGAGCACTGTCTGCTATTAATTATTCGGACATAATGGTTTCACTACACAGCCATAAGTTTTTTTTCCCTTCAATAGCAAACATTAATAGACATTAAATAAAGACACAGCTAGAGCGTCTCCGGTGAGCCTAGCGCAAATTATCGTTGGTATTGGTGGTCGATTAATTTTTGGGCTGGCTTATTGTTTGTGGCCTGGTTAGAGAAATTCTCGAGAGAGCGACAAGCCGAAGCCGATAATTCGATATTGCACTTTGTGATTTAATAATTTAACGATTTTTTTCCGCTGCTACGATTTTCCTATCGAGAACAGTTCTCCATTGACGTCTGACATTTAAATCGGCTTTTCCGGAATTAGATCACAAAGCGCGAATGATTTTTCAAAAAGCATTCATTCGAAGCACTCAGTCGCGTTTCTGCAAATTACTTAACCCATTTAATTGTTGGAAAATGGGAGTGTTTCTTCGGACAACGTTGTTTTCATTTATTTCGCCTTCTTTATGCCTCTTACTTAATAAATTAATCTAATAATTTTCCGAAATAAAAAACGAGAAATACACCGCGCGCACATACATTAATGACTTGGAATTTGTTTGATGAAAATGAAAACGTGGATAGACGAAAGAGACTATGATTCTAGGTGTATTTATAGACGAGAAGTGAAAAAAGAAAATCTATGCGATAAATAGAGGAAATTTTTTTGTTTTTCCCTTTTAACATTACTCGACTTTAATGTCTTGTGTCGACGAAATCGAGAGCTCTTCTTCGTCTTTCCATTCTACTTAATTTATTTTACGAAATATCACAGAGAAATAATATTTTATGTACGCGAGGCGGCGATGATATTTTTGGATCAACATCGCCGGGAAAAGAGAGAAAGAGAAGAACATTTAATTTAAGTACAAATTTATTAATGTCTTTTTAGTTTCTAGAGCGAACATTTCGAGTAAATCATAAAATCTACTCGACACGACCAGGGGTGTAATTAAGTTGAAGGAAAGCTCGTTTGTTTTCCTTAGAAATTTCAATAATTTCACGTTTGAAAGCGTCCGCACATTTTATGAGTTTGTCGAGAAGTCTCCCTCGATCCATCACTGAGACTTTAATTTTACCTCAGAGACGAGCGAGTTAAAGAAACCCTCTTACAAATGCATATCGTCTCATATCGTCGAAAGATTTTGATAATAAAATAAATAATTTCTTCAGTATTAATGATTTCTGATTGTTCACAAGTTATCTAAGCCGAAATAACTTTTTGCTTTTTGAGAAATTAAAATTTTATTATCTTTAGAATGAATTTTCCTCGCGCATTGACTTGACTTTAAAACTGAATGATTTATGTGAAATAAATCTCAGAGAATGTTCACAAACTTTATGAACTTTCCCTGAATAATTCAGTTTTCATCAAAGAAATCGCAAGGAAAACTTTTTTTACTTTATTCTTTGACACAATTGGTGATTGATTTTTTATTTGGAAGCTTAACTGAATGTACAATCGAATAACAACATAAACGACCGTGATCTATAGCAAATTTTCTATTGACTAACCATTGGTATAATTGGCTGAAATTATTGTTGTTTCCCGTCTCACTTTCCGGGTGTGATAATCTTCGATTACACAAACACAATTATTGATTAAGAGAAATTAAAACCGTTTTACTCTCGTTTGATATGAATCAAGAACAAAACGTGCTTCGATCTTAAACCGAAGGTGAAAATTGCCGTAAGGTTTAGGATTGAAACAAGAAAATAACGAAAGGAATCAAATTACACACAAAATTCAAAACTCAAAGAAAAAAATTATGATACAGATCAAGGTCGGACTTCATGGGCGATCAGAAATCATCTAATACTGCAATCATCTTCGATTGCAGATGCTCAACAACATTGTGTTGCCGTCATTAAGCAAGAAGTGCACGATGATGATGATGATGAATTGCCACATGAAACTCCCTCAAAGTCTCTTAACCTGACAACGTCTCCAAGCGGGGCTTCTGTCATCGCCCATGAGTCCACGGGTCTTTCATCTCTCCAGCAAACCCAGAAAAACTTTAAAGAACACTTTCGACAACAACAGGAAGAAATTGTAAATCGTTTACACAAAGCTGTAACCGATAACTTGAAGTTTATTAATCAGGGCAATGAATCGTGCAATGGGAACAACACTTACTCGAATAAACCCGAGGATTTATGTTCGAATCGTAATCTAAATATGAACCTAAGTGCAAACAGCAGTAGGTTCGCTGTAAGAAACTATAATAATGGAAGCACATCGGAAATGAAAGCGTGTCGCCTTAACAAAAGTAAATTAAGTAACGCGATGAGCGTAGCTCAACAACTCCACTCGAATGATCTCTTCTCAAGTCTTATTGATAACGACGATAACAATAACACTAACAGTAATTTATTGCACGACGATAACAATAGCGATAGCAATTATCTCTTGCCCTGTCCTCTTTGTGAGATTCCACTGGAGCCTCGCGTCTTCCGTCAACATCTCGATCGACATTATCCGCGCGATAGCCCAATTTGTCCTGTCTTGCAATGTGGCCGACGCTTTGCTCATCCAAATAGCGTCAGAAATCATATGAGATTGAAGCATACGGTTCAGTGGAATCGAATGAAATCAATGAGATCATCAGGGGGACCATTCTCATCCATTCCATACTGAAACGATGAACGAGAAAAAAACCAAAGACAGTCCAAGGACTCTTTTGTTGTGAAACTAAATAATGAATTCCAATAATTCTTGTGAATCTTCAACATGAAAAATATTTATTCTCATGCGATAGTTCCTAACGAAACGAGAAAATCTCTAATATACAATAAAAAAAAATATTTAATTGCCATTCCGTTTAATTTATGCAGCGATGCGCGTTTCCGTTTTGAAAATATTTTGTTGTGATTTCCAAGCTTTCAAAGCTCTCCTCCTAATTATAACTTTGCAAACCTCGTTCAGGTTGAATATTGAATTAAAAATGCATTCCATTGCTTTCTGAATAAATCAAAAAGTCTAGGAAGGTGAAAAAAGTTTCGAGAGAGATAGTTTTGTATTCGCAGATGACTTTGGAAATAAATGAAAGATGAAACGAAGAAAATTCCTAATAAAACGAAGTTGATTCATAACAGATACGGTTTTAATCTTTCTTAACAGTAACTCTCAACTCTCTGACTTTGTTCTCTGAACTTTTACATCAACATTTGCTTATTACAGTTTCTCGTCGTTCTCTAGAAATGCGTGTTAGAGCCACAGATCCTCGACCCTGCCCAAAGTGCGGAAAGATCTACCGTTCGGCGCACACGTTGAGAACTCATCTCGAAGACAAACATACGATCTGCCCTGGATATCGCTGCGTTCTCTGTGGAACCGTCGCCAAATCACGCAACTCTCTTCACTCTCACATGTCTCGTCAGCATCGCGGAATTTCAACTAAAGACTTGCCCGTTCTGCCTATGCCCAGTCCATTTGATCCCGAGCTAGCATCAAAGCTTCTCGCAAAAGCAGGAGTTTCAATCTCAGCGGCAGAGCTTCGAGCAAGAGCTTCACCAACTGGAACGAGACGATCAGACATGAAACTTGAGATGAGATCAGGAGATGACAGTGATCTTGATGATCCTGAAGACTTGACAATGTCTCACGGGATGGGAAATAGCGGAAACAACAAATTTAATCCCGGATTCTCACCCAACCGTAAGTTTCAACCTAATTAAAATTTAATCATGAAGCTTAATGATTAATTATTCAACAGCCTTCAACCATCCAAGCACAACAATCACTCGAGTTCGTCAAGACGCTCAGAAAATGCTTGAATCGCAAAAGGAAAATGCACTACAACATGGCGGAGCAACAGGTTCAGCAATCTTGGATACTTACTTACAGTTCATAACAGAAAATGCTTTCGGTAAGTGTTTAACTAGAAGATATTTGTGACTTCATCTAATAAATTTGCTTTTCTCATTAGGAATGGGAATCCCTCAGGATCAAGCAGCCGCTGCCGCAGCAATTCATGCGGCAAAGATGGCTCAGAAGATGGCAATGGAGCACAAACTCCCTCATGGCTTCTTCCCACCGCACCTCGACATCTCGAAAATCACAAACCAACAAGACTCGGGCTCAAAAAACTTGAATCTGCCCAACGTCACTATTGAAGCGACGTCGAATAATGCGACTCACAAGTCGTTGAATTTGTCGGGCAACAGCGGAATGGATATTCGAAGAAATGACTCGGATCGCGAGGATCACCATCAACAGCAACAACAGCACAGCATGATGAGTATAAACAACAATAGCAGCAATAATAACAACAACAATATAAATAGTTACAATAAGGAAGAAAGCTCTGCCGATGAGCGAAATCTGTCAGACGATGAGAGCATCGCCGTTAATTAAATCTAGCAACAAATATTCTCCTCCCTCCCTCCCAGTGTCATAGTTTAAAAGTTTCCTTCGTTTCGGCAACCAGAAAGTACAAAAAATATCACAAAATTGCTTTTTCAAATCTCTCCTCATTGACACAAAGAAAGAACATTAAAAAATTGCGTGTGTGCTGTGCGCCATACTTAGCCGAAAGGAATGACAGTAACTAGAGTTATACGAAATTTTACACAAAAACTTTTACGTTCGACTCGGACAGAGTCTATTTTGAAGAATATTTTAATTAGAAATGAGAAACCGCCTTGAAAACGTTGAAAATTTGTATACTAGCTCGTATACGTCGTGTAGCTGCACAACTTTATTGCTTTACATCAAGAAGAAGTGAAAGATACCAATTCAATCGTTGAGACCGATAATGAAGGAAAAAAACGATTATTGAGAACTAATTAGAGTTGTTTTTAAGTGTAAAGCATTTTAGATGATCAAAGACGATACAAGTAGCCATAAAAACAAGGAGATGGAAGAATCCTAATTAAATATTTAACTCATTACCCAATCCCTTAAACAATAATTCGCGTAACAAGTAAGTGGAGAAATTATTGAGAAAAAGAAATTACGTGTGCCATCAAGTTTTAAAACAGAGCGAGCGATGGATTCGGTCGCCATAAGAAAATTAAGCTTAAGCGATGATCTTTGAACAAATGAGCAATACTGAGCATTTTTACATGATTTTAACTCGAACAGGATGCAATCAGATTCCATGATCTACCTCAGCCAATGAATGCAAGAAATACCTCACAAAAAAAAGAAGAAAAGATGAAAAGCTTTCGGGAAAAGCTCTAACTCAGTCTTGAATTACCTCGGAGAAACTTTACAGTATCAACAAGAAAATATATTTGCATACTCAGAAAACTCTTTGATGAAATGAAAATACCTCAGCAACATTTTGAATATTTTATTATTTGAAGTAGAAGTTAGCGCGTAGTTGGTAAGAAGAAAATATTTTTATTTTTTACGAAAAGGCAATAAAATGACGATTTCTGGACTGGACAGACAGAAACTCTCTAAACGCTACCTCACATAACTAAACTCACGATTTATGGAAGAGATTCATGTTGATACAGAAAACTTGTGTCGACACTTAGGCAGTCATTCTCTTAGCAAAGCTTGGTCTGCAAGCTTCATAGAATTTTAGACAATGAACACAATCGTATACACTCACAACTAAGCTTAGAATTGTTTCGTATACGAAAACAAGAAGTAAAAGTGAAAACTTTACAATTCTCCTCGTCAAACTTTCGACTTCTATTTGTTTTTCCAGTCTTCTTTAGTTGAGCTTTTGTTCACACGCCTATTTACATTTCCATGTTCATGCACATGCTTCTTTTCCGATACTTTTCCCTTCACTGAAATCAAACATTGATCAAACAAATGTTCGTTCGCCGAAAGGATTTTTGCCGACGACTTTTTCCTTTAGTTTGTTGATTTGACTACACATGTGAATCTTCCGAAAAAAAATAAAACAAAAAAAGCTTCCCAATCCACTTCCGAATTTTCTATATACGATTGATCAAATGTCTGCCAAGAGCTTTTACGTCTCTAATAAACACGAAAAGTTTGTTTTTCTTCCCTTGAAAATATTTAATGATAATTTTATTACAAACTCAATTTACATATAGTTACTTCCAATAGTCGATGACAAACGTTATTAACATAAATCACCATTCAAGTCGTTACCAATTCCATGTTACACAATTTTAGTCGATTTTTTTAAAATAATTTCACGTTTGTTCCAAAAAAAAGTTTATTTAATTTACACAAGACGACGCAACCAGACGAAATCTGCAGCGAAAGAGAAATTTATCAATTGGAGATTGGGAAATATTTATAAATTAAGTAACAATCGCTGATCGATGATGAGGATGGCGAATGTGCTTCTCCCAGTAAAAATTATATTTTAAGAAAACTTCGAATGAATCAAGTTGGTGTAGATACTTAAACTCGACTCACCATTAAATGGATTTGTATGAAAGAAAGAAAGATTAATCGCGCCAGTTTCATTTTAAGGAAGAAATGTTTCAGTTATAATTGTGTGATAGTTGTAAACTTAGAAGTTGATAAGCAAATCGATTTGGAAACTTCGAATTCGACTAAACTTGCGCCCAGTGACTTTATATTTTAGTGCACACGCACGACCGCGCAATTCGCGGAATCGAGCTTCTCGTGTAAATATTACTTGTATCATTTTTTGCCATTCAAACTTGCGTCAAGGATAAAAGAAAAATTAGAACAAATTAAGTTTTTTCTGTGCCTTAAGTTTCTCAAAATTATTCTTTTATAAGTTTTACTTAATTATTTTTACCAATAAGTTGTAGTGCAGAAAAAGAAGCAAAATATATTAATAAAGATTTATGAAATTAAAATTATTTTTTCATTTTTAAGTTTGTTTTTCAACGAAGCTACGAACTCAACCTGGGAAATTAATCAAGAGCAAGTAAAATCTCAACTGATAATTTATGAATGTTTTCCACTCGGCTCCAATTGAAAATCAACCTTTTCATCGCTTTGCGTTATGAACAAGAATTGAGGTGTGCCTTGATGAATTGTATAAATGAACTTTACCCACAAAAAATGGCATAAAAATTTACTGATAGCAAGAAGAGTTCAAAAAATCGTGGTTTATTATCGATGTGAATAGAAAAATGTGCTAGAAAATTATGAATTCAAAAGCTTTGCGGCGACAGCTTTTTCTCCTTCGAGTGGAAAATCGTAAAGCTTCGGCCAGACTTCACAAACTGGAAAGTCGCCGTTGACATGAAGCGCTTGTGAAGGATGAAATATCAATAAAAGAAAGCAGAAATAGAATTATATTTGTTTTGAAAACATTTTCACTTTAATTTTCAGATTCATCTTTTGAAAATATTCTCTTCAATTTTGTAATTTGCAATTTTTCTTTGAGTCTTAAAAATGTTTTAAGGTGACGTATGTAAAAGAAAATCGTTTTGAGCGAGCGTCACAAGAAGTTGCCTATGAAACTTTAACTTTATTCCATAAAATTTAATTTTCTTTAAGAAGTTTCCGCGAGTAGAGCGTTTCCAATAAAATTGGAACGAAATATAACTTCGAACGACAAGACAATTTCAGTCTTCTCCTTTGAATCCAGAAGGCTCAAATTGGCTTGTCGAATACTTTTAGATTCTTTGCTCTATAAGTGATTTTTTATCTTGAAATCATCATCAATTAAGCTGAGATTTATTTATTCTTGTGTTAGTTGAATTAGGATTATGTTTGATAGTATGCGTTTAAAACCATACAACAGAAGATTTCGAGTTTAACGGAATTTTGATGTACAAATTCATGAACGCAGCCAATTTGTAAACAAACAGTACAAAGTTTAAAAGATTTCGAGATAATCAAACGATTTCAAAGATGGATTCCAAGCTTAAGCAGTTTTTGAAGAAGCATTTGATACCAGATACAGTAACAAACTTGTTGGAGCTTTATGGAATAAATTTCTTAAATGATCTTCACACTTTTGATGAAGGAATGATTTCCGATATAGAGAGAAGTGTTCGTGACGATGAGTTCAGCTCTAGAGTTGACTTCTCATCGAGAAAAGTCAGAGCAAAATATTTAGGATCAGATGCTTCGATTGTTAACGAATTCAAGTTTCGTCCTTTGGAAAAGAAAAAATTATTGAAGCTACAAGGAGCAGCACTCGCTTCGATGGAAAAGAAGAGAAAGTTTATGAATGAAATGAAAAAGGGAAATGAAGCTGAACGGCAAAGTCGAATCATTGCGAAAATTCTGAATGACTGCAACAAACTCCTTTCTGGACTTGAAGACTTCGAAGGAAATTTTAACGAAAGCCACGTACACGGAGAAATTGATCCGATAAAGGAAATCTTCGTGGCAAAAGTTGAGTGTGTCGTATGTGGTTCTACAATGAAGTTAAACTCAACAAAATATACTGTAAGTTGTCACAACTTAATGGTTCACATGCAACGACTTCACATGAAGAAGGACGCGACAATCAATGATGGATCAGTTGTAGTGCAAAAGAGGTAACAAAAACTGAATTAAACCAAATATTTTAAAACTGATTTTTTTTTGTAGAAAACCCAAACGAATGAAAATTGAGCCAGCAGAAGCGAGTGCAACTTACTACATCGACAACACTGCTTTCATCGAGGCAAAGGAAGAATATCTCGATAATTTATTCTACGAAGAAGACAACAACGAAGACCTTTCTGACGACGAAATTGATGTTCCTCCTCACAAAACACCAAGAAAAACGAAGAATGAGGAGTTGATTGATGAAGAGATTGATTCTCAAAACAAAACACAGATTAAAGTGAAAAGCGAGTTCAATTCAAATCGTTTGGATGCAATTGTTGAGAAAGTCGTGAATAATTGCAATAATTACCTTTTGTGTGTTGAAAATTGTCACGAGCAATTCAACAAAACTCATGTCTGTCCAGATTTTGATCCAGCGCTTGATCACATCATCGCAAGTATCAATTGCGTTTTGTGTGGCCGAAAAGTCAAATTAGGCGGCACAAAGTTTTCTGTCAACTGTGTAAATTACAAGAAACACTTAAAACGAGTTCATATGAAAAATCAAAAAGTTGAGCAGGCATCAACGTCATCAATTGTGATAGAAACTTCTGAAACTATTGTTGGCGAGCCTTCCAATCAACAATTTCCGAAGGAACTTTTGAAGACAGAGGAGGAATGTCGTGAAGACTCATCAGACAACGATGCAAATCCCTCAATTAAATACAGTGATGTTCAACGTTTAATTCGAATCGTTGAAAAAGTAGTGAAAGATTGTAACATGCACATTGCGCAAGTTTATAATTTGTACAACAACGAAGTTCACGGCAAAATCGAGAAAAGTCATGTTTGCGCGAATTACGACCCAGTTAGGCAAAAAATCAGTGCAAGTGTCAAGTGCTTGTTGTGTAGCGCTCAAGTTAGACTCAATTCGACAAAATATTCTATCAGCATACAAAATTACCGACATCACACTGCACGATTGCACTTGAAGAAAGAAATTCAATTAGATTCAATAAAGTAATTTTTCAAAACACGAAAGAAATAATTTGAGTTAAAAGTCTTGAATTTTTCAGCACGAAAAATATATTTTATTATTCATTGAACTTGTGTTAAAAGATTTCTCCTCCTTCTACTTCAATGACAGAAAATGTTACAGAAAAATATTTACGCAAATTTATTAAATAGAATTTTATGGTAGTTTGGTTTCTGATTTTCTTCGTCACATTGCAAACTCAACTTGAAATCTTTTCCCAATTCTTTTTATGGAATTAAAAAAGAATTCAAGTCAGATCTGCGTTGTGTTAGGCACAATTAGATTTTTATTCAGATTCGGCATTTCCTGCGTCTTTTAATCATAACTTTCCATAAAGATTAAGCATAGTTTCGATAAGCAATTACAGTAGTCAAGAGGACTCTGAGATTTGTGTTAAAAGTTTCGAGTAAGTTCTGTTTGACAATAAGATTTTTCTTGTGCAAGTTTCAATGGACAATTTTAAACATTAAGATCAACAACTTGAGGGAAGACGAACAACCATTGAAGCGAAATTAAATTTTTGATCAAATGAAGCTCAATTTTGAGTTTTTCTCTTAACAGGAGATTCTTGAGCTCCTTTACGCCATGGTATCAACGAAATGCAAAATGTGAATAAGTAGATAGCTGCACAGCTTATGAATAGAGAGATTTGGTAATCCATTCGTCCATCGTAAACGTCGCAGTGTTCGTGTTGTTGTAATCCTTTTCCTTAAAGTGTTGGATCATTGTCTTTACCTTAACGGCGCACATAATAAAGTCATCAAATGCGATTGTCTTGTCTGCAGACCCGTAACGATACACCAATGAGTTGAGAATGTGGTTATTCAAATGATAACCAGCGGAGGCGAGTGCGTCACGAAGTTGATAAGAGCTCAGCTTGTTTGTACGATCTTGATCGTAAAGCTTGAAAACCGCCTAACGAATGATAATGTTTAGTCTGATTTATTCATTGCAATGAGCTTCAATCTTCTTACCTTCCACTTCGCAATGTCATTCAGCAGAACTTTGAATTCCTCAAGCCCCAACATACCTGAGTGATCAGTGTCGAGCATAGCAACCATTGAACGACAAATGTCCTTCGAGAATCCATGAGATTCTGAAACTGTTGAAGAGAAAAAGAGAAGAAGGAAATTAGAATCAAAGGGAAAGGTCATTCCAGAGCAAACAGGGTTTAAATAAAGAAATCAAACGATCCATATAAAAGCGATGAGGTATTAAAGCGTCGGATACAATCAAAAACCAACCAACTGCATCCACTTGTGGAATCCGCAATTTGCTCACCATTTTGCACTGGCGTCATCAATGGTTGAGAATTGCTATTAATGTTATTATTAGCCCCGTCGGACTGGATCGCGTTTTTGCACAAAGCAGCGCAAATTAACGACAATAAATCTCCTCCACCCTCATCATTTCTCGTGCCGTTCATGTCTGGTTCTGCGTGCGATTGATAGCCATTTGACGCAGTGATCGGATCCGAGCGATTCACTAATTCTAAAATGATATTTTATGGGATTTTTTTT
Source organism: Smittia aterrima (assembly GCA_033063855.1). Classification (NCBI taxonomy): domain Eukaryota; kingdom Metazoa; phylum Arthropoda; class Insecta; order Diptera; family Chironomidae; genus Smittia; species Smittia aterrima. The sequence goes on along the minus strand of CP093831.1, from coordinate 16,208,057 downwards.
CGGGTTGGTGTTTACTTCAAATCGTTTGGGGATTTCAAAAATAAAAGGAAAAAAGTTCATTTCATCGAGGAAATCATAAAAAAAGGTTTTTCAATAAATCAACGATCTGAAAAAACTTAAAACTAAGCTAAATTAAAATTAATTGTGAGTCAATTTCAAGAGATAAAGTTGCCAATGCAATCTCTCAAATCTTGAAAATGTTTAAAACTGTCCAATGGATTAATAGTTCAAGCTTTTTTACAATACATGCACAAAGACTTAACATGACACACGAATGCGACAAAACTTGCACAGTTTTAACCCTGTCGAACTAATAATTTAATACTTAAAACTAAGAAAGTTGTGATTAATGGGGACTGGGTACGACAGGCGATTTTTAAGGGGACGAAGAAGAAACTCGCAGACATCACTCACCATCGCGCATCGAATGATCGAGGATTTTCTTCAAACCAGCCCATCCGATCTCTTGTTCAGGCCCGGCAACGTCTAAGAACAGTTGCTCGATAGCCGATCGTTGTGGAGTGGGCTGGCGAATGTCAGGAAGGTCATCAGCAATCTGTAGAACAAAAATGTTTCATTAGAAAATGATTATTTTGCTGGGCATGCGCAACTTACTCTGCTGTCGACGCTTCCAATCCCGACGGTTTCATCATTTTCCTCGAAGGTGTTTTTGCTTTCAGAGAAGACACGAATCAAGAACTCGCCTTCTTCATTGGGTTCAAAAGTGGATGGAATAATCAAATAATGACCCGGTGGCAGTTTGAATCGACAACTGACTTCGCGCAAATTGATAAACGCAGGCGAGCGAGCAACTGAAGCGTTATACTTGAAGAAATTAAGCTTTTGAGGCTTCTGCGCTAAGTCGCGATCTGTCAATTTGTAGACAGCAAAACCGATCGTCAAACAATCGATGCCCATGTTACGTCGCGATCTTCGATTCTTTTGCATCAAAGCGACAACGACAGTACATTTGCCATCGTCGTCATCCTCATCAGGTTCTTCGATAGTCATTACGTACTGAGGATTACGATGGAAAGAGTCGAGATAATTACGACAACCACCAGCGCTCATTCCAGCGACCCATTCTCCTTCGAACACGTTCATGTTCCAACGTTTCTTATTTCCACTTTCCTGTTCCTCGCTCAGCGAGTCAGGCGACAAATTACAAATCTCCATGCGATCGAAATACTTCAAGAAGTCACGATAACTAATCCAGAACTCTCCGTCATGATCAAAGTTCAAACCAATCTCTTCCTTTGCGTGGTCAGGGATGTAACGCCACTCAGGACTCTTATCAGACCATGGTCCATTCCATTCTGCCTCGTTTCCCCAGGGATTTCTCAAACGAAGCAATGGAATCTTTCCAGTTGTGTTAGGAGTTACGATATCAACCATGGCTGCCTTGGTAATGGAGTAGGCATGACCACGAATCAATCCTTGAGGTGTTTCTGCTTCAGTCACGTTGGGATCGGGTTCAATAGAGCAACCCATCATGGACTGACGATCAAAGCCCTTTTCAATAATGTGGAAGAGATTCGAAGGAGCTTCTTTCAGCTCGTACATTTCTGTCACTCCGCCAGTGAAATCTTCGAGTGCCTCGCAAGTTGTTCCTCCCTTGAGAGCTTCATAACTCGAGTGAAGCTTAGCGTAAGCTTTTTCCAAGAGTGCGGACCAGAATTCGTTCTTTTCCGTCGAGTGCATGTACATTAACTCGCCACGATATGTTGGTAATCGATCATCAACAACGACGTCAATCCATTTTCCATATTGCCAAAAGCTAAAAACATTGAAGGGCTCAAATTAGCATTGCGAAGGGAGTGGACTTGTCAAATCAGCACTTACCGAAAATGGAAAATTCCCGCATAATTTTCTTCGAAGCTGTTGTCGTCACAAACGACTCGGAAGAACAATTTGTTGTCCTGAGTCAAATTTGCGGCTGCAGCAAGCAACCAACAATCTCCCAACTCGCCTTGTTGAACATCAAAACGAGAATAGCCCTCAACAAAGAATTGAGGATCGTCACAGATTTCATGTGGACGAAGCCATTCGTAGCGACGATCAGCACGTCTCGAGAAGAGTAAACTTTTGTCATTAGCTGGGAAATCAGGATCTTCGAAGAGAGAACCTGAGTCGAGACATTGTTGACGAATAGCGTAAAAGTCTTGAACATCTTGTTGTCCACGCAGACCACTAGCTTGCTCTCCCACCTAGAACGAATGTTAAAGAAAATCCAATTAACATTTATTAAAATTCAATTTGTAAATCTAACGAGAAAGATGGGATGCCCGTCAAAGGTGAATCGTCTTTGGTATGGAGGCATTGTTCGTCCCACGCTCTTCACCACTCAACAAGTGGAATCAAACTGACAAAAATCGCTGTTGATAACGAATCCAAGTCAATACAACCAGCACAACGATCCCGTTGCGCTTACAACTTGAGGATTTGAAATTAAGAATGGAAATTTTTATTGCCCATTTGAAGCTCTAATAAAAGTGCCAGTCCCTGGGGTGTTGGCGTTAGTGCGATGAGATGCATAATTGAAGTGGAGACGATAGTCTCTTGTGAGGCGGGTCAGTTACCGCCGCGACTTCTTCGAGCCAACACACAATACTCGGTCACGATTTGATAAAGATCGATAGTGTCTTTGAGATTTTTCTTCTCGGATTCTTAATTGGCTTAATGCCAGCAAAGACTGAGCCGCACCTGATTATCACTGCGAAAAGGAGTTCAGCTCTGGAGATATGTTGGTTGTCACACCCAACATGAATACGCTTAATGTTTCTCATCCCCGGGCGAGAGAATTAGAATTAGCATGAGACAAAAATTATTCGACACATTTAATTAACAGAACACTGAAGGTCATCATCAGGTGGAGCTTTTCAGTGTGAAATTTGACGCAGACGAAATCACTCAGTCATTCACTCAACGTCGACAAGAGTTGAACTTACAATTTTCATATGTGAGATGTCGGGAAGAACTCGCTTCACATTAGCAGTCTTCTTCACTGCTAGGAACTCCTGAATGGCATTGCCGATGAAATCTTTGGCAGCTTCTCCGGCTTGGTTTAGCAATTGTTTGCCGATGTCATCAAGACCACCTTTCAAGAAACTCTAAAGCGAGATTTGATTGGCGTAAGTGACCATCACTCATTCTTTCATTTTAGATCTCCTCACCTGCAGCTGATCCATCGTTTAGCGATGCGATGCTTGTGCTGCTACGTTCGAATCTAAATTGTTAATTGACGAGTTTTGCAAAAATTATTTTCACGTTCCCACTACTCACAGCAAGCCAATCAAAGCTATTCTCTGATTGAGATTCTCGTGACTTTCAATGATGGAGCAACAATGATTAGTGTTTTATGAATTATTCCATCATCAACTCGAAATGAATCAGTGGAATGTTACGAATCAAGATTTGCTACGTAATCGCAATACTTCCGAATAACTAAGAATCAAAAAGCCAAGCGCAAGCGAAGGAAAACATCGTCACACAACAAACATCAGTAAAATTAGAGTCGATGACATCATCAGAAAAAAATTAAACTCTTCAATTTAGTGTTGCACCAAACTTTAATCGACTCAAGATGTTTTACCGACAACTTACGAATGACCACAAACTCACCAACAATCAATTGAATTCGTGAAAACTAATTAAAATATCACTTGACGCAGTAATAAAAATGTCTTGAGAACGAGGAAACATCAAGTTTCTGCTGATTTAGGCAGAAAATCAATGAGAAATAACTTAGCGAAGTTATTTTTCTACTCGCGGTGCTTTTGTATTTTTTCCGAATCGAGAGAGGAACCACAGATATTCAGAGATTACGAATATCTCAAATGGATTTTGTGAAGAAAACCCGCCGTACGCCTTTGGATTTGATTCTTCAATGTATGAGTGCAGAGCGAAGAGCGTGAGAGCGCAACATGAATCATGATGGCAATAACATTTAACTTACCCATTTGACAATGTAGTGAGCGAAACTCTGAGCGCCAGCGTTTTTTGCTGAGAACGTTTCATCGATTCCAGGAGCTGAATCCTGATAATCACTTGACCCAGGCCATAATGCAGCTGGCTGACCGTAAGGCTGAGGCATTGCGGGCATTGGCATTGGAGCTGCAGCTGGAGCTCCTAAGTTCCATCCAAAGTTTGATGAACCAGTATTGGGGTAGGCTTGAAGGGCGAACAAGAAGAAGAAAGGTAAAACATATGTTCAGAAGAACTCTCAGAACTCTGAGCTCTCACCTCCTGCTGCGTTTGCGTTATTTACATTCCATCCAAGGTTTGAGTTCTGCTGATTGGCATCTTGATTTTGATTATTAAACGACCACATGATATGACTTAGTCTTTTGTTATCACTTTTATGATTGAAAGGGTTGGCACTAACACGCGAACGCGATAAAGTTATCGACCGATTCGATAAGACCGAGTTTTACAACGCGAAATAGCGCGACACGAAATGATTCACGAACGAAACTTCACGGAACGGGAAAGAATTGTATTTAAAAATATCTCGACGCGGATTGTAACGCGGGCTAAGCTTCAAGATGTGAGTCTGTAATATTCGCGAAACAAAATAAACCGACTTTCACTCGCGAGCGCAAGGCGAAATGACCAAAATGTCTTCGAAAAATCAACTAAATGAAATGTAAATAGAGATACAAGTCGATACACAAAAGTTTTTCTCGTGATTTTGCTTCGCTCTCTGAGTGAGTTTTCAGCTGCGGGCTTGTGTGTGATAAGGAATCGCGATGTGAGAGTGAAAGGTTATGAAAGAGAATATGACAGATCGCTTGCCGCGTTTAATGAAACTCCTTCTTCCCATCTTAGTCAGCGATTTTCTGAAAACTCTTTCAATGCGATTTTCTGTTGAGAATGAAAATGAATTTTCGTAAGTGAGCGAAACTCTCATTAAATGTTTGAATAATTTATTTTTTATTAATAAATACATTGGAATGAAGGAAAAAGCGTGAATCAGCATTTATCGCTGAAATCTTAGGTGCTAAACCGTCCATTGCTGAAATGATCGTTAGCAGACTCGTAACTCATTGACTGCTCACTGATTGCGCTTTGATCAACGACCAAATCTTTGAAGCAATCGCATGATTGTTTCTTGTGATGATGGAAGCGATGCTGTTTCGGCTGACGTGTGTTGCAGTCGTGTTTGGCAGGTTCGGAGTTCTTAACAACGACGTAGCGTGGTTTTGATGGAGTGTATGGCTTGTAACCAATGTCTTCGAATGCGAGCTGAGCTGGATTGTAATTCACATTAGTCACAGTCTTTTTTGGTTTGTCATCGCAATCTTCGCTATCTTCCTCTGATGATTCAACGACACGTTGTTGCTGTTTGAAGACGTAAGGTTGAATTTCGAGAACGCTTCCCTTGGTGTCATAGAAAGATTCTTCGTTGACGTTGCTATGTCTTCTGTCGGTCTTTTCTTCAACGATTGGACTCTTCAATGAGCCATATTGAAGTTGGCTTTCAGAAACTCCATTCTTTGCACTGTTAGCCAAACGTTTAGCGATTGCAACACTCACAACATCAGCGGGAGCTGAGCCATATCTTGGCTTTGGTGCTTGACTAGAGAAGAAATCAGATTTTTTTTTAAATCAATAATTTATTATTTTATAAGCTTACGATGACTTCTTTCTGGAAGTTTCAAAATAGATCGTGGCTCCATCATCAGCGAAGCTTTGATATTGCTCAGGAGCGCGAACGGTTTGTCCACAATCACTAGAAGGTTGTTGGGGTGCTGATTGGCTTTGACAACCGCATGATGGCTTTGGAAGTTCAAAAGACAATTTCGGCAGACTTCCAGAGAGCTGTCAAGTAAATAATTGAAATTCAGCTGACGATGGCACTAAAAAATATTCTTACGCATGGTCTTGATCTTGGCAACGGCGCTGGTTTTACAATTTGCTGACCACAGTGACAAGTATCGCCAATTGGAGTGAAAGGTTTAGGTGCTGATGAAACGTGTTCCTTGCAAAGCGATTTGAAGATTGGTTTTTGAAGGCGAGGAAGTGTCACTGGGTAAGGACGAGGAGCCACATTCTTCTGGCAACTAGTGCAGACGTCGACTCCTTTGTCTTTGCAAGTGCAAAAAGCGGAAATCTAAAGATGAAGAGATTGAAGGAGGAATCGAAATGTTTAGAAATCCTTTAACTCACCTGATGAATTGCACAAATTGCAACAAAGAGAACCAAATAATTCTTGATATTCATGATTGCAGCTTTGATTGTTGCACTTGATTAAGCGAAAATGTTTGTGATGAAATGTTCTGATTAACTCGACGTTTTATACTGAAAAATTATGTGCGAACGATTGCAATTATTCTAAACATGTTCGTCAACAACCTTCACAAATATGTTTGTCAAAAAAATTCTACTGAAAAATCACGATCGTCTGAACAGACGAGTCGAGTTGTGGCTGATTGGTCATCGTTGATGAAAGCGACACGTGAGATATTTTGGTAATAAAATTTCGTTTGGGAAATTATGAAAATATTTTTCCAGAAAGCTCAAATTTGTCTTAAGAAAGTAGAAAATTTGTCAATTATGATTCGGGAAGCAATTTCAAGCTTCAAGATTTATATTTAAAATATCTCATTTGCTGAAAATATTCTCACATCTGGAAATGTCGGAAGATTTCAAACTTTCAAAAATAAATTGAATTAAGTCTAAGAAGGTCATTTTTTGAAAGTAAATATAAACAATCGACGCTTTTCTGATAAATAACAAATCCAAAATATTTATTTTTGTCTTCTACGTATTTACATGAAAAATCGACACTTGTTGATTTAAAAATAATCGGCTGCCTTTGAACGTTTACTTGATGAAGGAATATCGAGAAGATTATCTGTTAACGTAGATTCTGAATAAGAAGATTGACTCGATGGTGTTTGAGATCGTGCTGGTGTATGGACTTTGACGAGTGGAGTGTTCTTTGACCTCTTCGGCGTTGAAAAAGTTGATTTAACTTTTGGCGAAGGAGTTCCCCAACTTTCTCTTGAGAGTCCAAGTCTCGCGGTGGAAAGTCGACGTGCAGCTGGTGACATACTTGCTAATCGTTGCAAGGAGTTTCTTACATGAGGTGATGCGCACATATTTCGCTTAGCAGCTTCCATCGCTTTCGATTTCTTAGCTCGATGTTTCTCGCTAACGTTATCAGCAAGTTGAAGTGCAAGCGCTTCACGCTTTGATGTTTCTGCGATACGGAAAGAGGTTCCTCCTGCAGAAGAAGATCTAAGTGGAGTGTCGCCAGCATCGAGACGAAACGGAGTGCCTTCAATCTCTCCCCATGTCATCAGTGGGCTACAGTCGATTAGACTTGGACATGGTGATGGACTCTTCACAAAACCGAATCCTCGAATCTGTGGCAGTTCCTCTTCCATAGTTTTTCCATCCAATCCAATTTTTTCTGCATTGCCACGTGATTGATTTTTAGCAAGTTCAGAAATCGTCTCTTTGTTCTGAGAGTCGTTGAAAGGATTTGATACGAGTCTTGTATTTCTGTGTGAAATCTCCATCTTTCGTTTCGCCATCTCAATTTTCTCCGCTTGTGTGAAATCAACTCCATCAGGAATATACATAATATAGTTCTTGTTCTTGTAGGTCCATGTGTCGAGTTTGTTGGGTCTCTCAGTTGTGTCAAACTGATCTTCGATGCTGGGAAGTGAAAGAGCATTTTGGAGGATTTGTGATGATTTATCTTCTTCTTCGTATAGAATTGCAAATCTTTGTTTGAGTCTTTCATCTGCAGCTTCGATTATCTCTTCAAAGCTTTGATTGTCCTCACTTGTGTATTTGTCGAAGAAAGAACTCATTGAGTGACATTGTGAAATTGACTTTCGCGATGAAGTTGTTTTCGTCGTATCTGTGCTGCGAACACTTTGACTTCCTGATGCTGGGGTTGCGCTTGGTTCGGTCATCGGAGTATCAAAGTTTGTTGGAGTTTCATCTAAAAGATAAATTGATTTATGTGAAGTCCAAAGCGACAATTGAATGCAAATCTTACTGAATGTTGGTCGACGTTTTGAAGAATATTTGGTGAAGATCGCCCGTAGCTTGACGACATCGTTTGAAGCTAAAGCATCTAAATATTCATTTTGAGCCTTTAATTTCTCCAAATCCGGAAAGAAGTCGCGTTGAATTATCTTTCCTAATTCTTTTAAATAACTTTCTTCGCTCAGAATAATTTGCTTTTCCTTCCTTTTCACGGGTAGCCCAGGCTTCTTGAACACTTGCACCACAGCTTTGCTTTGAGTCTTCATGGCCACAAGAGCCATTTCACCAGGTATTTTAGTAGATTTTTCCATTTTTATGATTTTTAATCGTAATTTTCAATTCGCTTGTTTTCTTTGAATTCGCTTCAATTTTTGAAAATTCGTCTCAACTGACAAATGTTAATTTTCTTAAAAAGATGAATTTAGCTTAATTACACCTTCTAATAGCTCAATAGTTTATAGCTCAATAAATTTTATTAAGGATTTAGGTAAGTCTTAAGTAGTTTAATTGTAATTTCCATAAATCTCTTTTAATTCTTTCATGAATTTAGTTAAGTACTTTAATTGAAACTTTTGCTGTCAGGTTGCTCTAACAAGTCGATGTCACTGAACATTCGTCTTTGGGTTGTAAGATTTTTTTGTTCTGGGAAATAGGATTTGTTCAATTTTGACGTAAATTCCTTCAAAAAAACCATGTTTTGTCACTTCTTTTTGACTCTCATCTAAAATTTAAAATTAAATAATTTACAATTACACTAAATAATTATTAAGTTTACCTGGACTTGCTGTTGGCTTGGCTGCTGCGGTTGCAATCAGGAAAATAAGTGTAACCACAATAACTTTCATTATGAAATAATTTAGTTTGTTTGCTCTCTGAAATCTTTACTGACTCTGAATGAACTTTTGCAAACCGTTTTGATTTATATACTCTCCCTTTACGACTTTAATTGGGGAATCTCGCCGTAACGTCAATTGATAGAAAAATTATTCTTAATGTAGTTCACTTGAATCGAAAAGGTTTTTTAAAATATGAATCATTTCTTCGAAATTGACGAACGAAGTACAACTATCTCAGTTTCTTCTATTAAAGATTTTTATTCTTAGAAAATATTTAATTTCATCAGTTGTCTGTGGTGCTTCCTCGAAGAGCCTAAAGTAGTAAACTAGTTCTTGTGAATATGAAACAATACAGTGCAGATTATTTCAGGGAACCGGCGTTCTATTTGAGCTTTATTACTTTAAAGAAGTATTTTCCGGTGTAATTGTCACATTAAGAATATGAAATTGCCTTCAAGAACTTAGAATGAAAACGAAAGTAATAAAAATGATCTTCAATCATTTCATTTTGCGTCTTCGTCAATTTCGTTGGAAATGTTTACTAAAAATGAAAATTGTTGACAATTAAAATTAATTTACACTTTCACTCAATTTCAAACGATTCGTTATCGGATTCATTTTCGTGTTTATAAGAATGAAATTTAACTGTTTTTTTTTCCAAAGATTATCTTTGATAAAACAAATATCGACCATTGCATGAGCTAGAAATATTAAAACTTTTAGTCTAAAAGTCAACATGCAACATTATTTGAAAGTTCAGTCCATTCAAGTGATCGCAATGCTTCGCTCGTACTTTAAAAACTACTGTGAGAAATCAACCGTTCATGGAATGGTTTACATTGGAAGGTCGAAAGGCCATGTCGTGGAGAAGTAACTAAATGATATTCAAGTAATCTTTGTGTAAAGTTAAATTTTCAGAATCTTTTGGATTATTTCTCTCGTCATTTCTCTAATTCTAACTTCAATGGTGATCTTCGAGTTAGTAGAAAAGTTGATGAAAACTCCGATTGTTGTGCTGTTGGACGAAACGACAATTCACGTGTCTGAAATTAATTTTCCTGCTGTTACGATTTGTCCAGGCTTTTCTCCAACAATCGATGGAATTAGAATCAACGCAACAGTCGATCAGATTAAATCTGGTGAACGAGATATCAGCAACTTCACGCAACTCGAGTAAAACGAACAAATCTAAATTTAATTTTATTCAATAAATATTCTTCTTTTAGACTAGAGCAACTTCAAGTTATGAGCTTAGTGACTGATGATGATTTCCTCTCCCAATTCAACATTTCGATATCAACGGAAAACTTTATGGATCGCCTTGATGATTTTCTAAACTTTTTTGGTGTATCCGCTTACAAAGGAGAGAAAAAGGTCGTTTACATTAAGGGTAATTGGACAAACCGATATCAAGTTAACTACACGCAAACTGTCAGTCAACGAGGATTGTGTTTCACTTTTAATTTTCCAACGTCACAGAAATTTTTCAAACTTACCGATTTGTCGAGTGATTTCAATTATAGCAAAATAGCTTCAACTGCAACCGAATCATCCGAATATAGAATTGTAATCAGAACACCGCAACTGGACTATCCGGTGAAAACTTTGAGTGCAGATCTTGGACTGTTTGTTGAGATCAGCCAAGGAATATGGTATTGGGTGCATAATCCAAAAAAATACTCAAGAGACCAATTTATTCCAATACATAACGAAAACGGATATCACTTGACAATTCACGATCCTTTCGAGACGATTTCTAAAACTTCTCCAAATTACTTTTCCCTATTCAACCAATCAACTCTGTTCACGATCATTCCTCAAATGATGAATTATGATGAATCGATTAATGATTATTCGCCAGAATAGTAAGAGAAAGAAGAAATGATTTAATGGATTTCTTAAAATATTTCTTTTTAGTCGACAATGTTACCTCACAGGAGAAAAAAAATTAAAGTATTTTGAGGTCTACAATAAAATCAATTGCGAACACGAATGCTTGGCCAAACTCACACTGGAGTCTTGCAACTGCGTTCAGTTTTGGATGGTCAGAAGCCAGTCAACACCGATCTGCGGTATTGTGGACAGAAAATGTTTTAAAAATGCTGAAGAAAACTTTTTTTTAACAAAATCAAACTGCAAATGTTTCAACTCCTGCCGAAGATTAAACTATGAAGTTGAAAAGAAAGTTATTGATTTTTCCAAGTGAGAGAAATTTTAAATGAAATTATTATTTATTTACAAATATATTTTAGAGTCGGTTTAGTGAATACAAAATTCCAAGTTAAATTCAATGATGACGAAGTTAATCAGTTTTTGAACAAGAGACAATACACGAATGCAGAAATTTTCTCATTCGTCGGAGGTGTGCTAGGTAAGCGATTAGAAATTTATTTTGTATTTTTAGCTATGTGAATATTTGCTTCTAGGATTATTTGCTGGGTTGTCCGCTTTGTCTCTGATTGAAGTGATTTATTTCTTTAGCCTTCGGCCACTGCTAAGCAAGTGTGATTCAAAAGTTCATCCTATTGCGAAACAAGAAACCCGACTTACTTCAGTAAAGAAATTTTGGAGTAATTTAATGGAGGAATCATCAATTCATAGTTTGAAATTTGTTGTTTCCGAAAACAACAAAATTAAAAAGAAAGCATGATTATTAATTTACGAATCGTCCATGAATAACATTTCAAATAATTTTAGGATGTTTTGGGTTTTATCTTTTGCTTTGTCGATTTATGGCTTTCAGTCAATGGCATCTAAATCTTACGAAAAGTATTCTTTGAAGACTGTTTCCATTTCACAAGAAAGCATGGCAATGGAGGTCGACGATGTGCGAGGCTATTGATATATTTAAAAATAAGATATTCAACAATTTTGTTTCCAGATTTATTTTCCGGCGATTACATTCATCGGAGAATTCCAACACTATTATAATAGTTTTGCAACAAGGGTTTTTTTTAGAAATTTGTTCGGTTTAGAACCTTGCTATCGATGCCACAGGAATCAATCAAACATAAGGTAAATGGAAATATAAAAAAAATTATGACTTCAACTTTATTTTTAGGACGACAGTGGGAATGATGATTTGCAAAGAAGAACCCGAGCTATTGATGCAGTTTTATTCTTATAACTTCACGGGAAATTCTGAATTTGTCGACTACTTGGAAAGCAACATGTCTGATGAAGCACAAAAGCGTTGGATTGAGGATCGAGTAGCAAAATATCGCGAAGACTTGCATCCACAGTATCGCGAAACTTTAACGTTAAGTGGAATTGGATTCACATTCAATACTTTCCGTGCAGAGGAACTTTTGGACTCAAAAGTGTAAGAAAAAATGAGTTAATGAATTTCTGTTCTTTAAAGCAATTGCTTGTAGAGTTTCTGATGATTTCTTTCGTATTCAAAAATCTTACAAAAACACTTCTTCGTCTGTTGAGATTCCTTGGAAACTTTCGAATTTCGATAACGAATTCAAGATTTCTCTTACAAACAACTCTTACTTGGAGAAGGTATATGGTTCCGAGATATGCAAGAAAGCCAGTTTTTACTTGCATTCTCCTTATGAAATGCCATTGAACGTACGATACCAAAAATTTACAAGATTGGCTTATGGAACTTTGATGGAAATATCGATCAAGCCGGAAGTCATCAGATCTGACAAAAGCATCAAGGCAATGGATCCTCAACAACGCAAATGCTACTTTGAAGATGAATTCAAACTGAAATATTTCAAGAAATACACAAAATCTCATTGCGATCTAGAAGTTTTGAGCGATATTACGTTTGAAAAATGTGGCTGCGTTCCCTTTAACTACATCAGAGATGAAACTATGAAAATTTGCGATATTAAGAAATGGGAATGCGCAATTGCCCTTCAGAGTGTAGTGATTGAAGGAAAAGGAACCACAGAATACTCGAGACACTGCCTGCCATTGTGTAATTCGATAACCTATGATTACGAAATTATCACGGCACGCATTAATGACAATTACACCGAAAAGTAATATTTCTTCATCAATATTTCCTATTTCTTAACAAAATCCTTTTTTTAGATATCAAGAGGAAGTCACTTTGAAGTTCAAGTTCATAGATAGCGATGTAGTTAAATTCAATCGATTCGAGTTGTATCCTGCAAAAGACTTCTTATGCACTATCGGAGGCTTACTTGGACTGTTCGTCGGCTTTTCCTTCTTAACTTTTTTCGAAGTCGTATATTGCTTAATAATCAGACCAACGACAGATATTTTGAGGAAATACTGCAAGATTTGAGTTTCCAACGTATGAGGCTAAATGTGAAAACTCGATCAACTAATAACTTATAATATATCTTTTAAAAATTGCATTGTAAAAATGAGATTGCTTCGTTTGTTGGCTAACGCGAATTGTCATTGTTGTCTACTGCCGGTAATAATTGAAGATATTTGACAACTTTGTTATAACTAAGGTGGCTTAGACAGGGTGGTGGGAATTTGACTCAGTTTGTGACACTCAAAATGAAGAATATAGAATGTGGTCTAGGGTTTTCTTCCCTAGAATGTAAACTTTTTGAAAATAACAAAATGTTTTGCACACGTTTTCTGTTTATTGAGATATTCGTCAAAATACAGGCGTCAATACATTTCCATCACCCTCTATAATGACTTAAGATCAATAACTACTCGAGAAGAAGTTTGATTGGTACTCTCAAGTTTAAATCTAATCTTGTTTTATCTGGAAATAAATTTTTTTGCTAAATATTGATGAATGTTCTTGAAAATCCTTGATTTCAATAATTGCATTAAAAACAACAATAATATAATTTCAACAAAATCATAAAAAGATTATCTTTGATAAAACAAACATCGACCATTGCATGAGCTAGAAATATTAAAACTTTTAGTCTAAAAGTCAATAAAAGCATGCAATATTTATTGAAAGTTCAGTCCATTCAAGTAATCGCAATGCTTCGCTCGTACTTTAAAAACTACTGTGAGAAATCAACCGTTCATGGAATGGTTTACATTGGAAGGCCGAAAGGCCACGTCGTGGAGAAGTAACTAAATGATATTCAAGTAATCTTTGTGTAAAGTTAAATTTTCAGAATCTTTTGGATTATTTCTCTCGTCATTTCTCTAATTCTAACTTCAATGGTGATCTTCGAGTTAGTAGAAAAGTTGATGAAAACTCCGATTATTGTGCTGTTGGACGAAACGACAGTTCACGTGTCTGAAATTAATTTTCCTGCTGTTACGATTTGTCCAGGCTTTTCTCCAACAATCGATGGAATTAGAATCAACGCAACAGTCGATCAGATTAAATCTGGTGAACGAGATATCAGCAACTTCACGCAACTCGAGTAAAACGAACAAATCTAAATTTAATTTTATTCATTAAAAAATATTCGTCTTTCAGATTAGAGCAACTTCAAGTTATGAGCTTAGTGACTGATGATGATTTCCTCTCCCAGTTCAACATTTCGATCTCAACGGAAAACTTTATGGATCGCCTTGATGATTTTCTAAACTTTTTTGGTGTATCCGCTTACAAAGGAAAGAAAAATTCCGTTTACATTGAGGGTAATTGGACAAACCGATATCAAGTTAACTACACGCAAACTATCGGTCAGCGCGGTTTGTGTTTCACTTTTAATTTTCCAACGTCACAGAAATTTTTCAAACTTGCCGATGTGTCGAGTGATTTCAATTACAGTAAAATAGCTTCAACTGCAACCGAATCATTAGAAAATAGAATTGTAATCAGAACACCGCAACTGGATTATCCGGTAAAAACTTCAAATGCAGATCTTGGACTGTTTGTTAAGATCAGCCAAGGAATATGGTATTGGGTGCATAATCCAAAAAAATACTCAAGAGACCAATTTATTCCAATTCATAACGAAAACGGATATCACTTGACAATTCACGATCCTTTCGAGACGATTTCTAAAACTTCTCCAAATTACTTTTCCCTATTCAACCAATCAACTCTGTTCACGATCATTCCTCAAATGATGAATTATGATGAATCGATTAACGATTATTCGCCAGAATAGTAAGAGAAAGAAGAAATGATTTAATGGATTTCTTAAAATATTTCTTTTTAGTCGACAATGTTATCTCACAGGTGAAAAAAAATTAAAGTATTTTGAGGTCTACAATAAAATCAATTGCGAACACGAAAGCTTGGCCAAACTCACACTGGAGTCTTGCAACTGTGTTCAGTTTTGGATGGTCAGAAGCCAATCAACACCAATCTGCGGTATTGTGGACAGAAAATGTTTTAAAAATGCTGAAGAAAACTTTTTTTTAACAAAATCGAACTGCAAATGTTTCAACTCCTGCCGAAGATTAAACTATGAAGTTGAAATGAAAATTATTGATTTTTCCAAGTGAGAGAAATTTAAAATGAAATTATTATTTATTTACAAATATATTTTAGAGTCGGTTTAGTGAATACAAAATTCCAAGTCAAATTCAATGATGACGAGGTTAATCAATTTTTGAACAAGAAACAATACACAAATTCAGAAATTTTAGCATTCGTCGGAGGTTTGCTAGGTAAGCTACAAAAAAGAAAAAACTATTTTTATCATCAGCTCTAATCTTTTGCTTCCAGGATTATTTGCTGGGTTGTCCGCTTTGTCTCTGATTGAAGTGATTTATTTCTTTAGCCTTCGGCCACTGTTAAGCAAATGTGATTCAAAAGTTCATCCTATTGCGAAACAAGAAACCCGGTTTACTTCAGTAAAGAAATTTTGGAGTAGTTTTATGGAGGAATCATCAATTCATAGTTTGAAATTTGTTGTTTCCGAAAACAACAAGATTAAGAAGAAAGCATAATTATTAATTTACGAATCGTCCATGAATAACATTTCAAATAATTTTAGGATGTTTTGGGTTTTATCTTTCGCTTTGTCGATGTATGGCTTTCAGTCAATGGCATCTAAATCTTACGAAAAGTATTCTTTGAAGACTGTTTCCATTTCGCAAGAAAGCATGACAATGGAGGTCGCAGATGTGCGAGGCTATTGAAATATTTAAAAATCAGATGTACAACAATTTTTTTTCCAGATTTATTTTCCGGCGATTACATTCATCGGAGAATTCCAACATTATTATCAGAAGTTTGCATCAGATATATTTTTTAGAGGATGGTTCGGTTTAGGACCCTGCTATCAATGTCACTTGAATCAATCAAACATCAGGTAAATGGAAAAATAAGAAATAGTTGCAATGGCTTCAAATTTATATTTTAGGACGACAGTGGGAATGATGATTTGCAAAGAAGAACCCGAGCTATTGATGCATCTTTTTCCTTACAACTTCACACGAAATTCTGAATTTGTCGACTACTTGGAAATGAACATGTCTGATGAAGCTCAAAAACATTGGATTGATGACCGAATAGCAAAATATCGCAAACACTTGCATCCACAGTATCGCGAAACTTTAACGTTAAGTGGAATTGGATTCACTTTCAATACTTTCCGTGCAGATGAACTTTTGGACTCAAAAGTGTAAGAAAAAATGAGGTAATGAATTTCTGTTCTTTAAAGCAATTGCTTGTAGAGTTTCTGATGATTTCTTTCGTATTCAAAAATCTTACAAAAATACTTCTTCGTCTGTTGAGATTCCTTGGAAACTTTCGAATTTCGATAATGAATTCAAGATTTCTCTTACAAACAACTCTTACTTGATGAAGGTTAAAGGTACCCTGATATGCAAGAAAGCCAGTTTTTACTTGCATTCTCCTTATGAAATGCCATTGAACGTACGATACCAAAAATTTACAAGATTGGCTTATGGAACTTTGATGGAAATATCGATCAAGCCGGAAGTCATCAGATCTGACAAAAGCATCAAGGCAATGGATCCTCAACAGCGTAAATGCTATTTCGAAGATGAATTCAAGCTGAAATATTTCAAGAAATACACGAAATCTCATTGCGATCTAGAAGTTTTGAGCGATATTACGTTTGAAAAATGTGGCTGCGTTCCCTTTAACTACATTAGAGATGAAACTATGAAAATTTGCGATATTTCGAAATGGCGATGCGCTATTGATCTTCAGGGTGTAGTGATAGAAGGAAAAGGAACCACAGAATACTCAAGACACTGCTTGCCATTGTGTAATTGGATTAACTATGATTATGAAATTATCACGACACGCATTAATGACAATTACACGGAAAAGTAACATCTCTTCATCAATAATTCCTGTTTCTTAACAAAATACTTTTTTCAGATATCAAGAGGAAGTCACTTTGAAGTTCAAGTTCAAAGATAGCGATGTAGTTACGTTCAATCGATTCGAGTTATATCCTGCAGTTAACTTCTTATGCACTATCGGAGGCTTACTTGGACTGTTCGTCGGCTTTTCCTTCTTAACTTTTTTTGAAGTCATCTATTGCTTAATAATCAGACCGACGACAGATATTTTTAAGAAAAGAAATAGATGTTGAATCTGAAAATTCGATCAATGCTTTAGTTACAAAACAATTTTTTTTAGCCAGACCAAGAGTTCCATTTTTTTTTGAAAATATAAAAAATATTAATTTAAAAATGAAATTGCCAATTGTCGTATTTTATTGATATCAGATTAATCCACATCAGATGAATATATCAGATAAAAGTTGACAACAGAACGAAAGATGAAATGCTTAGAAATTAGTAACAATAAACTAAATATTTCCTTAGAAGTATAAAAATTGATAAAAGAAACATAAATAGTTTGACTCCGTTCGTCATTTTCAAAGAATTGAATCAACTTTAAAAAAAACCTTTTCGATTCAAGCGAACGACTTGATTAATTTTCCTATCAATTTACTTGACGGCGAGATTCCCCAATTAAAGTCGTAAAGGGAGAGTATATAAATCAAAACGGTTTGCAAAAGTTCATTCAGAGTCAGTAAAGATTTCAGAGAGCAAACAAACTAAATTATTTCATGATGAAAGTTATTGTGATTACACTTATTTTTCTGATTGCATTCGCAGCAGCCAAGCCAACAACAGCAAATGAAGGTAGTCAAATAGATTAAATCTTTTAATGTATTTAATGTAATGAAAGTAATAATTTTTATATTTTAGATGATGTTCAAATAGTTGAAGATAAGATCGAAAGTTCTTTTAAAGAAATTTTCGACAGAATTGAACAATTCATCTTTCCCAGCAACGAAAAAATTGTTTTCCCAAGAATCAAACTCTCTTCCAAAGGAAATCCGAAATCAGAAACAACTCTCATTGGCGTTTGAAGCGATACAAATATTTGAATCCGTTAAATTAGCAAAATGCACAGAAATAGAACTTCATTAAATTTTACAAAATTATTCTGATGTTACATCCAATTTGTTGAGATGGTTCTACTTCTTTATTTATATAAAAATATTTAACTTTGGTGACCAGGCTTAAAGAGAACAAACAACAAACCATAGTGTTTCTCTGTTTTTAACATTTCAAGCTAAATGGTCTTTTCCTTAGATTTGAGAAAATTAAAAGTAACTGAAGCCATTTCAATTTTATGACTTTTTGGCATAATTGTTAAAAGAAAACTGAACACTTAAAAAATGAAACTCTTCAACATAAATATTTAATTAAGATGAAAGCTTCTAACTTTAGACAAAATGTAGCGAATTAGTTTGCTCTCTTTATTTTTTTTATCGAAATAAAACAAGTGTTAATGTTAAATTTCTTCATTTCAAATTTTTAGGAAGCTCTACTTAAAGCATCGATACCCACCATAGAAATAAATCTTTTCACAATTTTACTTCAGAGATTTTATATTTTAATCTCTGAAAGAGACGTGAATATTACACGTACGTATTTTCAGCAGCATCATTGGCTGTTTGCTATTTAAAATTGCACAAGTCTGAAAAGTGCAAACAAAAATTTCTTCAGAACAAATTATCATAAAGTGTCTTCTTTCGAAACAATACTCAAAGCTTCAGACAAAGTTACTGAACTTTTTACAAGCGCTTTTGTAATCTCGTAATTTTGCTTTATCTCCCGTCAAAATACGATAAGAATGTTAGCGTTCACACTTGTTCCAGTTCGCGGTGTTCAGTCAGCTTTTAACAATTATGCACAAAAGTCACGGAATTGAAATCGCTTCAGTTGCTTTTAACTTCCTCAGAGCTTAAAAGTAAAACAAAACTCGTTTAGTTTAAAATGGGAAGAGCTACGAAATACATTGGTTTGTTCGCTCTAAGCTTTGTCACCACAGTTAGTTATGTTTATTTAAACAAAGAGGTTGAACCTTCTCAACAAATTGTGATAGAATCTTTTGAGGCTCGACCTGAACCAATTGATCGAAAAGAAAATTTTGAAGTTCCCATAGTTGAGGAAATAGATCAAAAAGTTTACAATAAATCCATAAAAACCGTTTTATTTTGGACAAAATTCTTCTCTTACCCTCTATGGACTCTCCCGACAACAGCATTTGAAGAAGGTTATTTAGAGAAAATCGGTTGTCCAACAACGAATTGCAGATTCACACGAAATCGAACATTACTCGATCACCCAAACGATTACGCTGCGATATTATTCCACTTACCGGAACCGAAAGAATATTTATTGGATTTTCCGAAAAGCAGAGATCCTCATCAAGTTTATGTGATGGTGTCTAAAGAGTAAGAAATTTCACCTATGTAGGTCATTGTCAAAGTCACGCTCAAACCTTTCAGATGTCCATCACGGATTTATCATAATATGGACGAGGAAAGAAACTTTTACAATTTAACGATGTCTTATCGTCTTGACTCAGATATTACTTGGCTTTACGGAATGACATATGATACTAAGACTGGAAGACAAATCGCTCCTTCCATGGACATTCAGTGGAAAGAACCTGAAGATAATTTTACAGGTTCGCAATATTCTGCAAGATTTGATAAGTTTACTTATCAAAACTTCTTTTAGATTCATCAATACTTAAGCTCGCAGAAGCAAAGACAAAGGCAGCCGCTTGGTTCGTGTCTCATTGTAATGCCGTCTCAAAACGTGATCAACTTGTTAAGAAGATTCAAGAGTACATCGACGTCGATATTTATGGAAAATGTGGAACATTTCAATGCAAGAGAGGATCACCGCAATGCAATGAGATGCTCAACTCAACGTATAAGTTTTATTTTTCATTTGAGAACACTCTTTGCGTTGATTATGTGACAGAAAAAGTTTATGATTCAATGGCACACTTCATTATTCCGGTAATTTATTCAGGAGCTGAGCTTTCGCGGTTTCTTCCCCCAAAATCCTACATTAACGTTGAGGATTTCAAAACAGCTAAAGATCTTGCGGATCACCTTACCTTCCTCTCAAATAATCCAAGTGAATATATCAAATACTTTTGGTGGAAAAAATATTACAAGATCATCAGTCGCAACCCTGTTAATGTTTGTCAGATCTGTCAAAAGCTAAACGAGCCAAACCTTAGTGCAAAAATTCAAATCTACGAGAGTATCAAAGATTGGTTTGTAAATGACATGTGTCGTCCTCCGAAAATAAGTTTTTGACAGACAAAAGTTTTTATTTAAATACTTTTAAATAATTCTGCTCAATAAATTTATGATTTTTCTAATTTAATTTAAAAAAAAAATAAAAAAACACCTCGATTTGTGGTGGCTTTGCTGCTGCGACCGCAATAAGGAAAATAATTGTAATCACAAATTGTGATTCACAATATTAACTCCGACTATCACTAAACTTATTGCAAATCCTTTTGATTTATGTACTCTCCGTTTAAAACTTTGAGTCTTTAATCCCCGTAAAGTAGATTAGAGCAAATTATTTTTCTAATTGTTTGAATAGGTTTTTTTTATTGAATCAATTCTTTGAAAATGACGAAGGAAGTAGTTACTTTTATCAATATTTATTACTTCGAAGAAAATATTTAAGCTCAATCAGCATTTGGCAATCTCCGTCGATTGTGCTTCCTGGATAAGACTCTTTTTTTTGTAGAAATGAAGCTTAATTACGTATTTAGTGAAATTTAAAGGTGTTTAAGTCTGAAATATGAAGTCGGCCACTGAGAATAAATTTTCGAGACAAATATGTTTTGAAATATTTTATTTATTTTCAGAATAATTCAATTTAATGTGATTTTGTCAAGAATTTTATCGTGGTCGTTTTTAATTTATGTTGAGCTGCATTTTCTTCACAATAAAGATAAAATGTAAATAAATATTTGATCATACATACTATCAGCTAAATGCTCAAATAAAGATAAAAATTTATGGTGCAATTTACTTTAGCGAAAAGTAAATTTAGTGAATACGTTACAACGAAAATTTATTAAGTTTTGATTTCTCAAGATCAGTCAAAGGAAAGGAATTGGAAATTTTTTGAGTGACTTTTCGGATTTATTGGTTCCTTCTTCTGCTTTCTATTTTCTTCACTTAAAATTTTCTTCGAAAAAGTCGGACATTTTAAAGCAATTTTCATTGATCGAACCTGAGTTTGCATCTAGTGCAATTTTCTTTCACTTAATTATAGAAGGCACTCAATTATTCTCATTGCGTCTCTACAGTGACATTGCCGAAGGTTGGAGAAAAAATTAAAACTTATCATTGCCATCGAAAACAAGGCAACAAAAGAAATGATTTTTGTTTAGAAGTTAGTGTTGAAACTCAAACTGCTCGTCTTGAAATTAAATCTCGTACACAATTTTCACTTAACTTTCGTTTAAACTTAAGAAACTTCATTTTTCTTCACATTTTTTTAAAAACGCTGAAAGCTCAGAAAGCGCACCACCATTTTGAGAACATCACATGTAACTTGAACTCATCATATGAATAAATCAAAAAGGTGAAACAACCACTGAAGAGTTAATAATTATGGAGTTGTTAGAATAAAACTTTGCGCCAGTAATTTTCATCACATAGAAAATTTAATTTCACTACTATGAGACGATTATTACCGCCGAAAGGTGATTTCATGAGAATCTGAATAAATTGATAGAATGTAACAAAATTTTTCGATCACTAGGGTACATCACTTGAACAAAAATTTCAACAAATTGATGAAACCTAGCAACCGAAAATTATTGAAGACGATTTCACTTCAGATTTGGTCAAAATATTTTAACAAAATTTCTTAGTCTCAACTTTTCAAATTTTATTTTCGCACATTTTTTAACTTTCACAATTTTAATTAGGAGAGAATTCAACTGAAATGTTTTCACTTCTAACGTCTTAAACCCTTGAACTGTTGACGTGGAATGACTGGACGATGCTCTGAGTAATTAAAATTCGATGAGCGGCGACAGACGTTTGCATAAGTGGTGGTTAGTCCCTTCGTTGATTTGTCGAATATCATTAAGCAACAAGCTGATCTATGCTCGATCATACAAATACAATGAAGAAGTTATGGAAGCGTTGAATGGGTGGCGCATAAGGAAATCTGTGAAATTTGAGAATCGAAACCTCGAACGATACAAAGAATTTCTTTATCAAAATAAACTCATTCATATTGGCAAGGAATTCTCATTTGAAAATAATGATTTGCAGCTGCTATGGCTCTCAAGCTTTTATCGACTTTTTGTTTTCCTTGGACATTGCAATCAATCACTTTGGATATTTGAGAATGAAATGAACGAAAATGAATGAAAATATTTATTTTTTCACTTGAAAACATAACGATCTGCCGTCGGACTTGAACTTGAAAGAAAAAAGCTTCGCTTGCTCTTTTCCGCCGTTGGCTTTCATTTGATTAAAAGTTTTCAGCGAAAAAAGAAAACTTTCTGCAGAAATGAAATGTCGAGGTGTTAAAACTTTTCGTTGTTATGAAAGTCTTTGAGTTGAATTATAAAAGGCTGCGAGAGAGTGGAAGAATGTTAAACAGTTAACGAAGTTTGCAGAGAAGACATCACGTTCTGGTGAAAATTTTGATTGAGGAAAAGCAGAAGACGAAAAGAAATGAAAATATTTCTTGCAACACTCGTGACTCTTTCCATAATTTATGGACTGAATGGATATTGCGTTAGACCTCAGAACTCTGGAAGTGTAAGGACTTTAAATAGTAATAAAGTTTTATTTTTTGATTGTTCCATTTCAGTGTCAGGAGAGAATCTTCGATGAGCCTATGTCTAAGCCAATTCATTATATTTACCATGGCGAGCAATGTGATTGCCCAAAGTATCATGACATCGTCGTTGAGAAACCGATCGTTGAACAAAAGAAATTTGAATCATCAAATTACGGATATGGAATTCAAGTACCAGTGACACAGTCAGAAGACGTCGCGAGGTATTTGTTTGATGTTCGAGTCGAGAAACCGATTGAAAAAACTCAAGATCGCTCGTAAGGAACTGCTTTAAAAAATTCTTTCATTTTAAATAATTTAATTTCTTATTAAGCATTTCTGCTGCTCACAATTACGAGATTCAAGTTCCTGACACTCGAGAATCTTCTGCTTCTGTTCGTTACATTTTTGATGGACGTGTTGAGAAGCCAGTTGAGCCATGTAAAGATAAGCCATGGCAAGGACTTGTCGCTCAAGTCGACCGTGTGTTGATGCCATCGCAAGGCTGCCAGAACTCAGAGCACACTCCAGAAACTTGTAATTGCGGATGCAGAGATCCAGGTCACACTCCAGGAAGTTGCACATGCGGAAAATCTGACTACAGTCTTCCAATCATCTACAACTCGAGGTATGACACAAAATCTGATGACTCACAAAACTTTCCCGTTTTCGTTTTTCCTGATCAAACAAATATTCGGTCGGTCAATGAAGTTGCTTCAAGAAAAACAAAACGCGAAGCTAATCTAGAGAAGAAAACGAAATCAAAACGTCGTGAATCAAAAATTCCAAGTCTCAAAAGTTTGAAAAAGATTTCCTCGAAAGATTTCGTTCCAATCGAATCAATTTTTAAGAGAAAACCAAGCTCGAAAAAATCCAAAAGTCAATCGCATCAATTGAGATCGAAACGTAAGCCAGAGTTGGAATCACCTTGTAGCTACACTTACGAGTCATGCGATCCAAAGAAGCACACTAAGGAAGGTTGCCCACTTTGCTACAAATGTAAATGTGAGCCAATTACGAAGCCGAGAGAGAATCAAAAGTTTTCGCCTTACGACATTAAAATTCCTTACAAACTTGTGAGACACAGCGACTCTCCTGGCTCGGCTCCGATGCATCAGGAATTTGATGATGAGCCAAACTCTTACACTGGCTTGAAAGATCGTCAATTGTACGATCGATACATCAAGAAAATTATTTCCAAGTACCCCGAGCACATGTCACGTCAAATGCCTGACATTCAAGGACAAGAACGAGATTTGATGAAGTTCATCACTGAACTTGGAAAATCGGATAAATCAGCAGGTGACAAGATTCCAGATGAAGACGTTCGCTACAAGATGGTTGACTCCGCTCTGGACATGTACAAATTTTACGAAAAAGCTGTCAGTGGTTTGCCAAAGTCATCTTCTGGGCCAAGAGACGGAAAATATTTTAAGAAACGAGGAACTGTATTGGAAGTGATTGAAGTTGATCCAAACGATTTCAATCTTGAAGAAAATACTTCAGCCAGCACATAAATCACTTTAGGAAATTATTTTAAATTTAGATTAATGTTTCGAGCTTTGCTTGAAACTTGACCGCTAGACTCACATCACAGAGACTAAATCGGGAAATTGTTCTGCGCTTCGCAGCTTTTCCCATCGACTTTTCGACTGACACCACTTAACATTTGACTCGACACGACTTCTTAGCTAATTAAGAAAATCTTTTTATTGCAGACCTTTTGCTTACTAACGGACAATTGACGAACGCATTTGATGAATGACTTTGATTAGTTCCCCCCAAAAAAATAAGAAATAAAGTAAAATTTGCAACGAGAAATGAAAAGTTTATTATTTATGTTCGCATCGTGAAGTTTTGTTCGTTTGTCTTCAAAATATTTCTTTAATCAGCAATGAGCTCTTTCAAATCAAATCAACTCGTCTTGAATCACGTTCCAGAAACATTTTCAAGGAATTCTCTTTTCATATTTAAGCAAAGCACTTTCTGCAAATGTTATCAGTTTCCGTCTCGGCTTGTAATTCAATCATGAAAGCTATCGCGTTTCTTTTGGCGATTGCCGTGCTAGTGAGTTCTCTTCACTTCTATTTTCCCCATTCTTGATTTACTAACGAGTTTGCATTCTAGGAATTCACGACAGCGCAACATCAGCCGTTGTTGTTGAAGTATCATGACGACAATGGAAACGTTAGAATGAGTATCGTGAAGGATTCAAAGTGGCGACGTTATCAGAGTGGAGACTCCGAAAGCGACAGTGAAACTGTTGGATCAGATGAGACATCAGATGATCGTCACACCGCGAATTTATACGAATATGCTAGACGTGACGGTCCACACGAGGACTCTGAAGACGTGAACGAGAGATATAATATTTCCGAAGAGGAAGAGCTTCGTGGATATGAGAACGCCGAGGCTTATAATGAAAGCGATAACGATGACGAGTCGAGTATGTATCAACAAATTCGATTCCCTCATGCCGAAGATTATCAGGAATCTGAATCCGTTTCTGAAGACAAGCCGATCGAGAGACAGCCAAGACGAAAGAGCAAATCAAAGAAAACGGTTTATGTATACAAACAGCCTCCAATAATTGTGAAACCTAAGCCGACGAATGTTTATATCAAATCGAAGCCGATTGTCGTTCAACCGCCGCCACTCGTTGTTCATCATCCCGAGCCAAAGCCTTGTAACCCAATCATTAACTATCGCCCACCTAATATTAGATTGAAGCCAGTG
This sequence comes from Smittia aterrima, assembly GCA_033063855.1. Taxonomy (NCBI): domain Eukaryota; kingdom Metazoa; phylum Arthropoda; class Insecta; order Diptera; family Chironomidae; genus Smittia; species Smittia aterrima. The sequence goes on along the minus strand of CP093831.1, from coordinate 16,182,492 downwards.
ATTGTGAAGATCAGCAAGCCAAAGACGACAACTACAACGACCACAACAACAACTTGTCGTCCGACGACAAAGAAACCTTGCAGAAGGTGCAGAACGAAACCAACAAAGAAATGTGGTCGATGCAGTAGAAGAAAGCAAACGAAAAACTCTAAACCTCGCATAATTGACGATTTCACAATCTACCTCGATAAGAATCGATTCCGTCAAGAGGAAACTCAATTTATTCGCGATGGAGTTATGACATGAAGCTAAGAATGTTTCCATTGAGAATTTGTTTGCCATGTCTCGTAGAAATAAAGAAAATATTTTTCAAAACTTAAAAGAAAAAGAAGGAAGTTTCGCTTAATGTTTCAGCAAAACTACAAAGAATTCATGGCTGTTTAGAGTTTTGTTTCCCTTGAATAAAAACCAAGCTCAGCGTAAATTAGAACGTAGAGCATTTTGCGTGAATTTATTTTAAAGGGCTTTCTCTTTTTCAAGTTTCAAAAACTCCGCCAATTGAAGATTATTCGAAAAGTTTTCTTTCATTTGCATAAAAGTCCCAAAAAAAATAATGACAACAAATTCTGCTGACTTAGCCAACGTGGCGACTCACAAAACGATTTAATGTCACAGACTTGACGAACATTCTGTAGTGTGAACATTCTTTTGAGACTCAATTGAAGTACTGAGCCGAAAAAAATCTGAGAAAGATGCGACAAAGAACGACGATAATCTTTTTATCATTGTGTTTATTATCACTTGTAAGTAAATTGAGTTAAGCGACGGCGTAAATTTTATTTGTGTCCGATCTTTTCGAGTAGATTGCGGCAAGGCCTTCTCCACAAAGTCCCGCTGACGATTACAGTGGCGAACATTCCTACGAATTGACAGTGGATTCAATTGAAGTTCCCGGGCGATCACCAACAGCAAAGCGAGAATCTTACGGCCAAAGAGAGTCGAGATATATTTCGACACGTGGACACTTTTACAATCTCTTATTGGATATTTTAAATACAGTGCAAGACGCAACGAAAAATGATATTCGACGAGCAAAGGAACGAGAACTCAGACTTGGAACAATTCAAAAGATTGTTTAGATTTCTATAAAAATAAATCTTTTTTACGATGTTATCATTTCTCGAATTAAAGTTACTCATCGAGCTTTCTTACAAAGTTAGTCTGTCGTATCGAGTTTCCATGATTGCAGCAACTGCGACGACGACTCAAATGCTTACTCACTCAACGAATGAGTTTGACAAATCGCGAATGGATTCAATTGACGCTTCAATTATGGAATCAAATTCCATTGACACGTCTCGTTCCCTTTACTACGTTGTAACATTCAAAATTACAGAGTTTATCAACTTCCGTAAATGATAAAGAATCATAAAAATGAGATTCTTTTAAGTTGAGTCGAAGCTGTTAATTGAAGGATTCCAAAGACGGCGATGATCAGTCAGAATCAACGAGAGACTCTTCGCTCTACTTCAATGACGCGAGGCTAAATATTCCTTCAAATCGTCTGCTCAAATTTACAAACGACGTCTAATTAACTACTTAACTGTAATTTAGAAAATTTACTTCAATATTCATGAGCATATTGAGAATACGCAGTCGACGGGAAGAGTTTAGTCGTTCGTGAGCCTTTGGATTGTTAAGTTGTTGATAATAAAGTGCGAAAAGTTTCAAACAATTCTTAAAAATGAACATGAAGTTTTTGTTTCTGTTTGTTGCACTTTTGTGCATAATTCAGGTAATTCAACGTCGAACAAAAGATTCAGGAATTTTGTCAAGTGAAATTTGAACTTTGACTTGAATTTTTAAATCGAATCTTTGGGTTTGAATGGGCTTCAAGAGATAAATCTTTAACCTCATTCTCTCATTTGATAAAATTGTGTAGTTCACTCAAGCTGACTTTGTCGATGATGTCAAAGATGTGTGGAAGAGCTCAGTAAAAGGAGTAAAGAATACTTTTTCAGTAAGTTTGAAGTTTCAATCCTTAAAAAATTTATTTAATCTTTAACTTAATGCAGTCAATTGGGGATTGGTTTGGAGACAAAGCTGATGATACCAAGGACGCAGCTTCAGACCTGCTCGACGACGCTAAACACGGAATTAAAGATGTTTCGAAAAAGATCAGTTAGTCACATTTTTTAAATAAATTTTTGTTTTCTTCTTTTATTGTTTAAAGATTCCAGAAAATGTATGAAAAATAAAATTTTTAAGACAAACAAATATTTTTAGCGCCTGAAAGTTACGATTTGTTTGCTGATCCACTGAATTGAGAATTGGACGCTAAACCCTGAAAGTTCTCTTTCATTCAACAAAACTTTCGATTTTATTTAAATAAAGAATTTTAAACTGAAACATTCTCAACAGAGCTTAAAGTGACTAGCGAATGTCTCAAGTGATTTTCGTTCAATATAAATAATTTGTCGATGGCTGCTCTGGTCGTCCACATGGTCCCATGTGTTTCTTCGTTAATAAATTCCTTGATCGACATCCCTCGATGCTCAAGAAACATTCGTTCGAATAAGTTTTATTGTCGGAGCCGCAAACCGGTTCAAAGTCTTGTTGACAAATTCGATTGCAACCTTTGAAGGAGAAAGCAGTCATGCAACGCTTTAAAGGCACAACGTAAATATGTTTTCCACATGCTGATTTTCTCATCTGACATTCCGATTTATATAATTTGTTATCACTGCCACAAACAAAGTTTGCTGTTTGTTCATCGCAATTCGCTTCACAGAATTGAGTTCGTCGACAGTTTTGAAGTGAAACTGGAACAACTCGAAGTCCACAAGTTTGCTGTTTCATCTCGCACCGTGAGTGATAAACGTTACCATCAGATCCACAAATCGGTTGTGGTTGTCGATCATCTTTCGTGCATGCTTCGCAATCAACTTCTTTCTTTAGACTTGTACAACGACCTGCGTGTGCCATTTGAACGCCGCGTCTGAAATCAAAGAAAATTTTAAAGTTGAAACTAAATAAGAAAATGAATTAAACTTACAAACAAGTTGCTTCGAGCAACTCACACTCATCAGCATAAGATTTTGCGTCCGTTCCGCAAATCTCGTTGCTCTGCTTAAACATCGAGTTGAACTTTGATTGCGATAGTTTGCAAGAGCTTTCAATCATTTTCCTACAGCGATCGACTTTCTTCGAACATTTCTCACTTGGTACGACTTGAACACTTTTCTTTGAGCCTCTGTTGACGAAAAGTTTTTTTTTAACTTAATTGGTTAAAGTAAATCAGAGTCGAAACTCACCCGCAGTTAAGCATCTTGAGTTCACATTCGGATGTGTAAACATTGCCATCACTTCCACAAATAATTTTCTCTTCTTCAGCGCCGCAAGATGTGGGACAGTCACCTAAGAAGTTGTCTGCACTTCCCGTTCTCTCCTGACTCATGCAAAACGAGATCGGCACTTCAAATATGTGTTTGCCACAGTTTGAAGATCGCATTTTACACGCGCTTGTATAAAGTCGTCCGTCGGAGCCACAGGTTGGCTTTGCGATGCGCCAACAAGATTCACGACAGTTTCTCGTGCTTTGGCAATGCTTTCTATTCGTGCGAACCTTTAAACGAAAAAATTCGTTTTACCGAAATTCAATTCACGTTTTAAATAAATCTTCTTACGACTCCCTGACCGCAAGTGATTAATTTCATTTGACAAGTTGAGTTGTAAACATTTCCGTCAGAGCCACAAACTGGCCCGTCTTGCGGTGCACTCTCGCAGTTTAGTGGACATTGTTCACGCGTCACTGATCCAGGAGAACATGATCCCAAGTGTGCCACAGAAACCGCAGCCTTTCCGACTCGACATGATTGTACTTTCAACATACATCGATTTAGATAAGTTCGACCGTCAGTCCCACAAATCAGATCTTTCTCAGATGGACACCTTGATAAAGATATTTTTTCAATTTGAAACACTTTGATAAATTGCAGAATGCAGTTTAAGAAATATTCTCACTTGTGTTCGCATTGAGAACCTTTCGCTCGTTCACAGCCTTCGAAATCTTCTTTAATTTCATTCAAGTTTCCTCTCGTGCACGTTTTCTTTTTCATTTCACATAAACTTGGATAAATAATTCCATCCGAGCCACAAATAGGCTCAACGTCAGCTCCAACTTGTGGACAGGATCGTGGACAGTGAAGAGACATCGCTTTGTGTTGTCGAGATTTTGCTGATAGAGTTTCTGAAAGACTTTTTCTTCAAAAACAATTTTTTTTTCGCAAATCAACGACAAACCTTGAGCTTGAACTGTTAGAAGCACAGAAAGCAGCAACGTGATGGTTAATTTCTTCATTACAAACTGAAATATCATTTCCTGATTTTGGACACTCAAACTTCGCGGAAATTTCTTTTAATAATTCTGCTGAACAATCTTTTTCGTTTCTTGATTATTGTGAGAAAAAATATTTTTCTTGTCAATTCATTCACAAAAGCAAAAAACAAACTTGGTGAGCAATCGTCGCGTCTCGAGAGTTCATTGAAAAACGCATCCGTTGTACTAATGTTCTTCCTTAGTTAACCCGACTCGACTTTTTCTTTGAAAATTTCTTAGTCACTGAATCACTTTCTGTCTAATAAACTGTTCACGATATTTCTCCTCTCGACGAGAAAATGTTTATTGCGACCTAACGATTAAAAGTCCAATGAAAGAATGAAGACTTCACTGCCAAGGCCCAAAGATTTCTTAAGCTTCTTTAATATATTTATGTGCGAGTGAAAGTAAGAAAAGCGAGCGATGAGATTGCAAAGCTCTCAGTTTGCTCAATATTTCTCATGCTCATTGCTTTAGCGAAGACGAAGAAAACCTAACGAGTCTTTGAGAAGAAATAGTTGCACATTATTAAATTGAATTTGGCGTGCGCTGATGAGTCGATTGAGCAATTAATTGATCAGATTGTTGACTTGGAAATGTTATCTTCACATCTCGAGTCAAGAGTCAACAACCCTCATCACTCGCGCTCAATTAAATCAACATCAAACTCGATTGATTTCAAATAACGGCGCCTCTCGGATAATTCAATAAAAATTCAACTTGTAAGTGCATCGGCTCAACTGCTCGCAATTCGTTATGCAATAGAACGCAGATCCCACTCAGAACAAGGTCTTAGAGAGTTGACACCATTTAACTTTGCTTCCGTGTTACAAACAAAGAATATTCAATGTTAGTCTCGCTAACAGATTCAACAGTTTATCAATGAATTGAATAATCGAAGAGAGATTGATTTATCTTTATTGAATTGAATCGTTAAACTTAAGAAATTTCTTTTTAAAAAATTTAAAATGAGCGAAAGTTTAATTCTCGAGGGAGACATTAGAGAAACTGTGTCCCCCGATGTGATGATTCGATGGGATGAAAGCGAGTTAAAGCAATCATTCGTGTAACGAAATATTGACACTCGATTTGGTGATCTGCGCTTTTAGATTCTCTCACGCTGCTTCTAACAGTTAAATTTGATTTGTCGAGGGAAAAGATTGATGCGAAATCGTGTGACTACCGTAAGCGGGTCAGTCTTATAGCGAATTCTTTCATTAAAACAAGCAAAACTAATTTTTTATTCAATCCAATTTGTTTGGAAATAACAGAACTAATTTAATCAATTGAACTAAAATTTTCTTTAGACTTACATAGGAAAAAGAAAATCATTGAGAACTTGAAAGATTTCTCTTAAAGTTTCGTTCTAAATCACAATCAATCATTATCGCCTCTCACATAGAAATGACTCAGGTTAGCATCTAATAAATGTTCATTGGATATCACGATTCTGTAACTGACTTTGCTTTACCGTTAACCCGATTTGCTTCCAGCGAATTCTTTCAATTTTTATTTCCTCTCGATTTGACCCATAAAGTTTTCAATAATTTTTCAATTCGGAGCTGTTTGCGTCTGGAGAAAATTAATGAAGTAAAGAAAAATGCGAAAGTAAATTTTAGAAAGACTTCATTCGACTTTGTAGCTTAATGCCCTAAATGAAAAAGTCATCGTCGTCAAGCTTCCAAAAGTGATATCTTTGTATGAGAGATCATCACACGATGTGTGATTGAAATGAAAGTGAAAACTTAATTGAAATCGTAAGTGAACCTCAATTATTGAAATCTTCTTTATGAGATTCGTAATATCATTTCCTCGATGATAATGGTGATTTATAGCGAAGATTCATTTGAAGGGCTTTTTATGAGGAGAATTTTTATTTCATATTTTTTCAAATATTTTCTAAAAAAATCTCGAATAATAATTGTTCCCTCGAGATATGACCCAAAACGGTTTCTCAACGAGTTCTCATCTATTTTGTCTAAAGGCTTTACGATGTGAAAGTATTTTGAATTGAGATGCTGATCATTTAATAATTACAAATTGAAACAATAGCTCGAGGTCTCTGAGTGATCTGCACAGAAGTTAAATTTCTTCTTCATAAGCTTCCTAAAGCGGAAAATTTTCTTTGAAGAGATTTAACTTGATGAGAATTCGCAATTTTTAACTGGAAACGAAAGTGAAAAAATAATTGAAAGAGCAAATGAAGCCAAAGGCCGTGAGAACGGAAGATATATTTGCAATTAGCTAATTCTCTTATTTTCTCAGCTCTAATAACTTTTTGAATTTATTTTGATAACTTTGACAAATGTTTTATTTCACATCTTTCTCAAGCGAGTATCAATTCCGTAATGATTATAGAAAATGTCCACGTTGATTTAGACTCAAAATGAATTTACTTTTATCTTATTACCAAGAAAATTTTATAATTAGAATGCAAGATAAAATTAATCCGAAGCTTAACGTAATCGAAGTTGCTTGGTCCGTGGTTGTAGTTGGTGCTGTCACTGTTGTTGTTTGTTCTGTAGTTGTTGTAATTGCATCAAATCTTTCAAAGCATTCTTCCAATATTTCATAGAATTCGGAACGTTTCTTTAAAACATCGATAAAAGTATGATTGACACATTCATTTCCGGTTGCTAGCATTTGCTCAAGGTTTGGAAGGTTGTCAAAGAAGTTTCTTTCGATCTTTACCAATCCATTTGAACTAATGTTGAAAAAGTGAAGACTTGGAAGGGCTGTAAACGAATTTGTTCGTAGCTCAGTTAAATTTCCATTTTCGAGACTTAAAAACTCTAAACTCAACAAGCCTTTGAAAGCTTCCGGTTCAATATTTGATAGTCGAGAGTTTCCTGCAATGAAGACAAAGTTTAAGTTTGGTAATTCATTGAAGGCTTCAGATTGAATTGTTGTCAGTTGATTGTTTCTTATTTCGACGACTCTTAAAAATCGAAGAGGACGAAAAACGTTTGAAGGAAGTTGCTCGACGTTCGTCGCGATCAATATAAACCAATCTAAAATTGGAATTTGTTGGAATATTCCTGGGCTTAGTTCAGTGAGTGCTGGCAACTCTTCAAATGCTAAGGACACGAGACTTTGCAATCCAGCAAAAGCCATGTCATCGATTTCTCTTAAGTTGCTCTCATAACGAATTGTAGCGAGAATCACTTGAGTGCAAGCCTCGAAGATTCTTCCAGGAATTCGTTGAAGTCTGTTGCCTCCAATATGAATAGTAAAGAGCTGACCACAATTGCGCCATGGCTGATGAAGCTCTATCAACTCAACAGAGAGTAAAGAAATCTGTTGAACCCTTGGGAATTGATCTAATATTTGTTGAGGGAAATAATTGAAAACACAATTTTCCGTTTCGATGTTGTTGACATCGTTGTTTGTTCTTCCAGAAAGATGGGCACCTCCAATGATGAATTGTTGATTCGGATTCGTGAAATGCACATTAACGAATCTACAAGTATAACCAAAAGCAGAATTCTCGACAAACGTGCAAGTGGCTTGTTGAGCTTGAGAAAAGCCAATTGAGCTCAACACGAAAAAGAAAATTGCTGCAAAAATTTTCATTTCTTGCCTAAAATATTTGAAACCTTCTTCACTCTTTCAAGTCAACACAATGAATGCAAAAAATTATTTTCAAACTGAGTTTGATTAGATTTTAAATTGCAATCTGATAACAAAGAGGATTTAGATAAGTTTTGCTGATATTTCTTTAATGATCTCTGATAAATCTTACATAGTTTCGATGATTGCGCATAAAACTTTTTATCACGAAGAAAATGAATCAATGTTCCTTGTCTATCCGATATTTCTTGTCTTCTTTTTTTACCAAAACTCTCTGACAATCAGCAAACAAGATAAAACTAATCCAAAGCTTAGCGTCACAGTTGAAGCTCCCAATGTTGAAGTTTCTCCAGGCAATGTCGATGATGGAGTTGTGCTTGTGGGAGCTGTGCTTGTAGGTCCATCGAATCTATTGAAACATTCTTCCATTTTTGTTCCGTTCACTTCATTTTGATGGCGAAAGAATCGGGAATCAATACAATCATTTCCTTCAAGGTTGACCATTTGCCAGTTGGGAAAGTTTTGAAAGAAGCTTCGCTCGACTTTTGCTATTCCATTGTATCTCAAATCTAACGAATTCAAGTTCGTGAGGACATCAAATGAGTTAGTTCGAAGTTCACTTAAGCTTCCATTTAAGATAGAGAGAGTGCGCAGATTCAACAAAGCTTTAAAAGACTCAGACTCTATATTTGCTAGCCTAGAGTTTCCATTTAAGTTGATGTTTTGGAGAATTGTTAAATCATTGAATGCTTCTGAAGGAATTGTTGTCAATTGGCTGTTTTGCAAGGTGATAAATTGAACTCTGCGAAGTGGATGGAAAACATTTGGACTAATCTGCTGGAGGTTTGTCATCGTCATAGTAAAACGAGAGAGATTTGGAATTTGATCAAACATTTCTCTTCGTAATTCAGAGAATGATGGCAACTGATTGAATACTAAACTTCTAAGGGATTGCAAGCCTGAAAAAGCCATTGAATCAATTTCCCTTAAGTTTACTTCATTAGTTATCAACAACTCTTGAAGTCTGAAGCAAGTCTCAAAAATTCTTCCAGGCAGTCGCTCAAGTCGGTTGCCATTAAATCGAAGCGTTGTAAGATGCTCACAATTGCGCCATGGTTGATGAAGCTCTATTAAACCAACCGAGCTCAGAGAAAGCTCTTGAAGTCTTCTGAATTGATCAAATATTATCTGAGGGAAATAACTCAAAACTAAATTATGAGTTGTCATTGATATGACATGATCGTTTGTCTTTCCAGGAAGATGGACGCCATCGATGGTGAATAATTGGTTTGGTTCAGTAAAGTTTCCATTGACTAATGTGCAAGTGTAGCCGGTACTAGGCGAATCGATAAATACACAGGTCGCCTGTTGTGCTAGAGTTGATCCGATCGTGCTCAGGACGAGCAATAAAGTAACGAAATAAATATTCATCCCGAGGAAAAATAAAACACTTTTCTAACTCCACACTTCCAAGTTTCTGCTTCAACTAATTTTAGGCAATAATTTTTTTTTTTTGATAAGATTGCAATCTAACAAAATGACTCATTTTAAATGAGCTGATCTGATAAAGAGATTATTTGATAAGGGTTCGCGAAATACAAATAGACTTTGTTTTAATCTCAACATAAAACCGCTAGACTTGCTGCCTTAAAGGTATGCAACCAATTTAGAGTTCAGTTTTGAAACAAACGTTAAACTGGAAATCTCATGAGCATACTAGAGACTGCAATTATGAATAAGAGACGATTCTTGCGAAGATATCTTTATTCATTCGCCTTAAGTCAAATATTCAAGAGAATTCATAATCTGATCAGTAAAATTGCAGCAAACTTGTAGTTTGGTCTTGAATGAGATGCAAGTCTAGACATCAAATCACACTCTCTTCTCGGAAACATATCATTAAATTTCAATTTCTCTCAATTCTGATGACTTTTCTAGTCCGAAGGTCGTCATCGTATTAATTTATTTACACGACGTTCACTCTCGTCTCTGTTCGATCGAGAGTGTAAAAGTAAGTTTGTGTATCGATAATGGATGCTAACAGAATTCGCTAACCGTCCATTAAAACAAATGAATTATCATTTCAAGCTTCAGGGCTTCGAACGCAATGACTTAGCTATCAATTCTCACATACGAGAAGTTGTTGTGATTGCCGCTCAAAGCGAACGTGCTCCAACCGCTGATTGAATATCATCGGACTGTGAATATTTTTTTCTTGCGACGCTCATTCGTAATTCATTTCAGTGAGAAGCCTTCAGTCGCTAAGATCATTCATTGAGCTCGTCGATCGAAAATAATGGCAAAATTCGCGCTTTTGTTTGTTGCCGCTTTCTGCATTGTTCAGGTAACTTTTGTTAAAGTTTTTAGTTTCTGGATTAAGTAATTTGAATTCTTTTCAGATTGCAATGTCCGCTCGCCTTCAACGCGATACCGTTGACCAACCAACAGAGATTACAACCGAGTCATTTCTCGATTCAATCAAAAGTGGATTAAAGAAAACATTCTCGGATGAAAACATCAACGTGAGTCATAGCAGTCACGTGTCGAATTTGCGTTGTGTTAATTGAATTTTATTTCAGAAAGCAAAAGATAAATTAAGCGAGTTCGGTGGCCAGGTGAAAAATTATTCGTCGATTGCATACGATAGTGTTTCAACTGGCGTTCAAAACATTTTGAAGAAGAACGAAGCGTCCACTGAAGCCCCTGTAGCTGCCCCTGCTGCAGCCTAATCAAATAAAGTTTATGATAATAAAGCAAAACATTTCTAATTGACCTGTTGCACTTGTTTTCTACTGATTTGTCGACTGAAAGCTTCTCTGAATAAAGTGACGCGTTTCATTAAATTTAAAATCTTTTTTGTTTGATTGTATGACATCATGCTCTCGTTTGTTGATCATTTTACATAACAAAGTTAGTTGTTAGTTTCTCTTATGCTTTGTTGTATAAATCGTTACTAGACAGGTAGAAAATTCTTGACCCTACTTAACATGAAAACATGAATTTGTCATTAGATTCTCAGAGAGAGACGAATGGAGAGGATTCAACTTTCTTATCAAGATCATCCCAAGCCAGAACACAAATTTAAAACTCGTTCAATCGTCTACGATCAGTCTCAATTTTAACTTGCAACGAGTTAGATCTTCTAAATATTCTCACGAACAAAATGACGAAACTCGCTTTAGTTTTCATCGTTGTCTTCTTCTTCGTTCAGGTAAGTCGATTACGATGCTTTTAGGAGTTCATTTGTTTCACCTTTATTTGCTTTTAGTTCGTTGTGGCTGATGAAGAAGCTACAACTCCCAACCTCTTGGACCAACTCAAAACAGGAATCGAGAACACTTTCAGCGAAGACAACATCAAGAAAATCGTCGGAAACTTGAACGAATTCGGAGAGAAGGCAAAAGAACTCGGAGGCAAACTCGCTAATAACATCCAAAATGCTTTGAAACCTGATGATGCAGTTCCAACTCCAGCTTCATAACTTTTCGTTAAAGAAATAAAATATTTTCTGAGTCTAAAAAAATTGGATTTGTTACTTAGATTATCAGACAATTAAGAGTTTGAAGTCAGTGAAGAGCTGATAAGAACCGAGGGAAATGACAATAAAATTGATAACTCAGTGACTAGATCCTCACGTTATCAGCGACCTTCAGCCTTGATCTTTTGAAACGCTCGATGATCCATTTTTTTAAACTCTTATGAAAAGAAATCCCCGTAAATTGTCAATTGTTGAGATCGATTCTAATTGAAAGTTTTTGTTTTTGCTGCTGCTAAAAGTTTGAAGCGTGCAAAATCTATTTCGAATAAAAGTTCAATGAACTTTTCCAAGCTTTGTATCATGCAATTGTTCGCAACCTCTTGACTTCTGGAAAGTCATGAAGTAGTGCACTCGATTCTTAATCGACAACAGTTCTTTCTCCATCTTCTTGCTTCAGATTATGCAGCGCTGGGATTTCATTCATGAATTTGATAATTCTCTCTTTTCTTCATGCCAATCGGTCGAGTCTGTAGACATCAGACTTAGTGAACGGTTTAAGCAGCAATTTTATGGCCAATCATGCGCTACAGAATTCTCTTCGTGCTTTTCACCAATATAAGTTCGGCACTCTCTATGAAAAGTATCTTAGTTATCCATCAGCCTCGATTAAAGACATTCATCGCTCTAAACATTTATCGTGAAACATGAAGGTGAAGTTAAAGTGAAGTTTTAAAAGTTAAAAAATTAAAGTTTGTTTCAATATTTCAGATGCAATTTGTGGTTTTGGTGGTGATCTTTGGAGTGTTCCTAACATGGAATGTGAATGGTGATGAATCTCGTAAGTGTTTAAACTTGAAAAGTTTTCGAAGAGAGATAACAAAAAGTTTCCACAGATCATCGTGATCGTCGTAGCCCTAATGATAAGTACGACACTGATTACGATAAGTTCATGAAACGAAACTTCGATCGAATTGGAGAGAAACATTTGGACAAAAAGCAAGAGTACAAGAAGCTTCAACAACAGCAGCAAGCTCATGATGATGACGGCGACGATGAAAGCGATGATTACACTGAGAAAAGTGTTGATGAAGATGGTGGCGAGCACGAAGAAGGAGCTGGAGATGAAACTGATTATGGAGTCGATCACGATTGGTTCTATGACACCAAAACTGACTACGAGAGAATCAAGGCTTTGTCCGAGAAACAAGTTGCTGAGCTTCACAAGAAACCTGGAAACTGCAAGCACTACGAGAAAGACGGTATGGTTTGTTCGACTTGTGAAGACCCTGACACAGGCGATAACTCTGAATCATGTGCTTACTCATCTGAACCCGATGACAAGAAAGTTGCTTTCTTAACCAAGAAATCTCATAATTACAAGAAGCCATCTCCAATTGAAGTTGAAGATCCTGAAGATACCGAAGACGAGGATGAAGGTCATGAAGAAGCTGCCGTTAATCCACCACCGAGCGGCCCCAAACCAGCGAAATCATTCAGCGAAGCTGACGAAACTGATTACGGAGCTTACAAACTCGCTGGTGATAACGATGACCTAGATGACTACGATGCACCAAAGTTCGCACAAATCATTGTTGCTGAACCAGAATCGAAAACAGCAAACGATTTCGAGATCATTCCAAGCTCAGATTTCAAGTCAACGAATCTCAATCAAGCATTCAGTGATTTCAAAACAAAAGATTGGTCGCAATGTAACAAAATGATGAAAGGAGACATGACTTGCTACTACTGCAAAGACCTCAAAGGCGCTGTCCAAGAAGAGTGCATGTTTGTATCCGCTTCGAACCCAAAAAACTTTAAAGTTGAACATAACGAATCAAAGAATTGGGACAAGAACACAGGATCAATGATGACAACTAAGAAGCCAACAACTTCGACTAAGAAACCTTTCATCTCTGGTCGATCTGCAGCAATTAAACTTGATCCATCTCTCAATAATAAAAATGAAAGATTCGCTCGTATTCGAATGGGACGCCCTTTGATGCCAACCAGAGCGTCGCTTAAGTCAACTGCTGAACCTCTCGTCACTCCAGCTTCAATTCTCAATCCAATCAACAACGCAGACTTCAATAATTTTGGAAACAAAAAGACAATCAAACGAACTGTTTCCTTCACCAAGCAGTACAAAGACAACGACCGTTATCAACCACAAGAGTCCCGAGCTATTCGTTTTGAGTCGCACGTCAGACACTTCGAATAGAAGATTGTCGACCCTTAAAATTGTTTTTTTGTTTGTTTGTCACCTAATCTCTCTTTGAACTTCACTGAAGGTCTCTGAGTCATCATCGACAGCTCGATTCAAGGTTATCGTAGATTTCGAGCTTTCGTGTTCGACTAAAATTTGAGCCCTCACCCCAAATCCTTCCTCAAATTCCTCTCCAAACTTCCTAGTCCCTTTTCCCGAGAAATAAAGCTCAAACCTTATAAAATATGTTAATGAAAAAATGAAATGTTTTATTAAAAATTCTTATTTAAGCTCTGCATTCGAAAACAATTATTGTTGTGCATTCTCCTGATACTGAGTGCATTGAGAGAACAAAGCAAAGATTCTTCAGGCAATCTCATTAGTTGAACGGATGAATGTGTTGGTGGCGATCAATTATAAAAAGTCGTCGAAAGCTGGCCGCAAGTATCAGTCTCACTTTGAAAATCCGGTCGTAAAGTTCAAGTTGTACGTCGAGTGATAAGAATCCAAGATGAAATATTTAGTTGCAGTTTTATGTCTCGCTCAGGTGAATTGAGTTCGGTGTTTGATGTAATCGAGAAAGTGATTAACGGTCGAATAGCAATCGATTGATTTTGTAATGATCGTAACGAATTTTCAATGTTTTTGGCATGTTTAGATTGTTTTTTCGGCGCCAGCAGAGAAAACAATTGTTGACCAAGCCTCGGAAACACTCGCTGTAGCTAAGGACCAGGCAACGGTTGCTGTTCAAGCCGCTAACCAGAAATTACTTGAGGCCGCTGGAGCCAAGAGCAATGTTGACTTGCTAGCGACGTTGCAACAACAAGGAGAGACTTATGTCAAACAAGTCCAGGGTAAGAACATTGAAATTGTTTCAAGACCTTTTTTTTCTTATCAAAACTCGTTCCAGGCTTTGTTGACCAGCTTAACGAACAAACTGGACCATCAAGAACCCAAGTTGACAGCACATTCTCTTCTCTTCTTAAATCCCTTTCGGACTTTACCGCCGATTTGATTAGTAACAACGACGCCGCTCAAGCTGATAAGTTGAAAAGCACCTTCAACAACGTTCTGACTCAAACTAACGAATTGTCGAATCAACTGAAGTCTCAAGGAGCAGCAGCACAAGATGCTTTGTCAGGAACCGTTGGAAAAATCTACGAAAAGACTCTTGAGACCGCAAAGTCTGTTGCCACACAAATTGACGAAAACGCCAAGAAGCAATAGATTCAAATAAAAGACTTTAATTTATACAAGAAGTTAATAAAATGATTTAATTACATAACAAACATTGGCTCATGAACTCAAGTGAAAATCAAATCCGCAAACAAGCACGTGGGTCACAAAAAAAGTGATGACGGCGAGTCCAAATCTCAATTTGAAAAAAATCGCAAAATTATTCCCGGAAAGGCGAAGGTCGCTTTCTTATCAACCAGACGAACTGTTATCAACAGGATTTTGTCGTCAGTCGATGCAACTTCGTGTTGTTTAAACATCGCAGCCGAACGGTGATCGCTAATAATCGCGATTTGAATAAATTTCGCTGTGAAATAGAAACATCGCGATGTGCGGTGAATTATTAAATAATCGCTTTTGATTATTGCGTAACAAAATGTTTTTATTGAAATTCTTTTGCGAACATTTCAATTTAGCAAGCATCGTCTTTGTTA
This sequence comes from Smittia aterrima, assembly GCA_033063855.1. Classification (NCBI taxonomy): domain Eukaryota; kingdom Metazoa; phylum Arthropoda; class Insecta; order Diptera; family Chironomidae; genus Smittia; species Smittia aterrima. The sequence continues at coordinate 16,167,253 of CP093831.1, read as the reverse complement.
TCGGCTAGATCATCGTTGCTAATGAAAACGAAATCTTTTTCGTTTACCGGGAGCTCCTCGACTTGATACTTTGCTGCTGATTCGAGTTTATTTTTAATTGCAGAGCTGTAAGCGTATTCGAGTGGAAACTTTCCAATATTGTTCTTGACTGTGACTTTCGCTTTGTACTCAAGCAACCCTTCGACGATTGAATCGTAACCTGCTCTACTCGCATGATGCAAAGCTGTGTTTCCGTCACTGTCTTGAGAGTTCAAATCGATTGGTAAGTTTGCGTGATCCGAGAAATACAGAAGAGCTTTCACGCAGCAATCGTGGCCATTCATCGAAGCAAGAAGAAGCGGTGACTGTTGACTATCAGTCATTGCGTTGATATTTGATTTTCCATGCAGGAGAAGAAACAAAACTTTTTGATGACCTCGTTGAGCGGAATAATGTAGCGGAGTCCAGCCATTTGCATCTGTCGCGTTAACATCACCATTTTGATTCATCAATATCGAAACCATTTTTGGGTTATTGTAAGCAGAAGCAATGTGAAGCATTGTGTGGCCGCTTCGTGATTTTAAGTTAACATTTGACAGAGTCTCTTCGATTTTCAGCGTGCAGTTTGAACAGGAACAAAGTGGATGACACAAGTCGTCTGATGACTCTGACGTTGCTCTTGCTATAAATGTCGAGTAACTGACATTAATCAGTTTCATTACCTGAATTTCATTATTTTCCTTAACATATTCGAATAAATGATTCATGTAATCATCAAGCGATGAGATTTCGTTGATTTTTTTAGACACAACGAGCTGATGATTCGTCAATGTAAGATTCTCGTTTGTTTGAATAAAGTAAATGACCGCTTCGAGTGTCGTGAGAATGTAGAAAATCACTGAGCCAGCCGATTGATTTTCCGGTCCAAGCATTTGTGATAAATTAAACTCTTTAATAAAGTTTAAAGTTGGAATCCAATGAAAGAAGTTTGTCTTGACAATAGCATAGACAAGAACTGGGAGAAGTTCGTCTGTTGTCATCAATTTTGCGTCACTGAATGATGAAATTGTGTCGATGACATTTTTAATGCAGTAAAGTTTATCGAGCGAGCACTTGCAGTTGTTGATCTTCGCAAGTTCCATTCTCATGAGATTTAAGTTTTCACTGACTCGAGGTAGTGGCGTTATGTTCAGATCCACAATCGAAATGTCTGATAACTTCTGAATGATTTTGTTGAATTTCTGATTTTCTTCTGAATATTCGATAGATATTGCGTCAATGATCTTCTCGTAAATTTTATCCATTAAATAATATTCGATGGACACCTTTAAGTTCATTGTCAGGAATGGATCGAGTTTGTTACGCTTCTGACAAATTAAATTCACGCAATACTCGTAAAGAAGTTTTACGTTCTGTTTCAATTTGATGTAGTCCGAAGCCATTTGAATGCGTAAATTGAAATTTGATATCGCGTTTTCGATCTTTCTCATTCCATTGCCACCATTTACAGCTGAACACTGTTTTATCAGCTCAACTGCTTCTTCCAAATTCTTGACGAGACTCGTTGTGTTGGGCACTGACTGGATAAACTTTTGACAAAGCGGAGTCTCAATGCAGAGAATTTTAAACTTTTGCAGGTCCTTGGTGTAGAACATTTCTTCGAAAAGAATTAAACTTGGTTTAGCAGCTCTTCCGTTTTTAACTTTTATGAGCTTGTCATCTATTGTAACTGTCTCTCCATAGAGACTTGTGAAATGCGTTTTCGGGAGATCTTCTGATGGAAGAAGTACGTGCGATAGAAGGAATTCGTTGCTCTTTAAACATTCGGCTGAAATCTGCGCTCGTTTCGGAACTAGAATCAACCAATTTGATGATCCAACTTCATTGATTAAGGCATGATGCGATTCCATTATCTTCACGAAAAAAGGATTCGCTTCGAGGTCCTCCTCGTAATAGAACTCCATCGCGTAAAACCACTGACTAAATGAGTTTTATTCCGAACTTTTTTACGCAGAGAAAAATGTAAACAACACAGGGCAACACAAAACTTTTATTGCCAGCTCTGAAAATTCATTGGAAAATTTAAATGTTAACGGAAAAGTCATGATCTCAATTTGATCAATTTTATTTCTTTCTATCATCAACAGAAGCAACTTATTTCGACAGAAAATTTGAAAATTTAAATAGATTTTTTTATGTACACACTTTGTTATGTTTCAGTTTGTTTTTGTCAGAAGCTTAGAGTCTAAAACCGATATTCTCTACTAAACCCATTCGGCATTGCTTCTCTGCTATGTCTTCTTAGTCAAAAGAGGCGTTCGCTCAGCGTTCGATTGGAACTGCTCGGGTTGATTTTGATGTGGATGCTGCCACAAATGACGTTGACTTGCTTCAAGTCGAACTCCTCTTCGCAATTGTTGTTTGTGATGAAGTTCATGTAGGTACAGTGTGCTCAAGCACATGTCAGCCGTTGTGAATTCAGGAGAAAAAACTCCTTCATTCTGCGGGATATTGCAGAGACTGTAGAGGAGTCCATGCTTTGAAACTTCTACTGGCCCCTCGCGTTTTGATAAACTTCCACGAATGCTCGCATTCATTCCAATCGCACTGCGATTCGATGGCACTGGTTGAATTGATGGAAGTGGCTGATCATCTAAGTCGTCATCTTCATTAATATTTGGAAGGTATTGACTGCGGAGCGGAGCTGAGATCGAACCGTCGGTCAAGTTTTGTTGTAGGATTCTCTCAAAGTCAAACGTTGGCGCATTTATAGATTGTGCTTGAACGTGAGCGGTGTTTGGTGGAGTTATCGGTATTTGTTGAGTAAAATTGTAGTTTGGCTGTTGGTACATCGACATGCTCAAGTTCTGCGATGTCGACAAGTTTTGAATTTGTAAAATTGACTGTACAACCGACGAATATTCCTCGCCGAGACTTCCCAAGCTCTGACCCATTGCTGTTGTGCCAAGATTATTGCCATTACCAATGGTTGTTCTCGCTTTGCTGAGATCATGCATCGCATGCTTTCGAATGCCGCGAAGGAATTGTTTTGCTTCTGTTGACATTTTCCAATTTGGATTCGTCAAAGCAAAATGAACGAGCGACAATTCTGTCTTTCCGTTTTCTCCTTGCGTGTATTGATTTGTCTCGACTCCTGGAGAAAGATCCTCAGCGCTGTTCGTAATTTGCCAGTCGGGATTTCCATGCTTACGAATTTCCATTTGAGCGAATGAACAAACATCTCCAACTCCAATGACAGAAACAGTAAAGTTTCTGAAGAAATCGACGATTTCAGTTGAACGAGGACGAAGCGAAAACATGAGAACGAAGAATGTCAAGAAAGGGCTGAAGATTTCGTTTAGGAAGTAGAATGCTTTCAGTTGGAAAAAGTCCTCAAACTCTCGACAAACTTTCGTTGCATGAGCGAATCCTCGCCACTCTGGTCGTAAGTAATGAGCGTGACATAAAATGTTCTTCATCAACTGCTCGGGACAAAACACTAAGTTCTCATCAGGAATCAAACTCGCAGCACCAACAGCGATTGTAATGCAAACAGTAAGAATCGTTAAAACGTGTTCCACTTGAATTACGTCTTCATCAAAGATTGTGAGAATAAAGATGAATGCCCCAAATCCACCGAATGTGAAGATAATGAACTTTGCGATGACTGTTGTGAGCGGAGAAGAAAATGATTCCATGTACTTGACTGCTGGTCGATAGGCACGGTTTAATCTCGCGTCGAGTTCGTGGTCAAGCTCATTAAAATGACGTAAGTAAAGTTTTCCATACTGACTCCAAGTTCTCATTCCTAGAAAGTTTGGCTCCTTCTTCAAAATCTAAAATTAAAGACAAAGGATCGTAAAATGACGTCACAATCTAGAGTATCACGACATCAACTTACAGCTGCATAACTGAAGAAGAAGTATAAAAGCTGCCAAATGAAGATTATCGGAGCAAGAAGCAGATTCAACATCGCAAACCAAGCAATATGCTTGGACAATTGGGAAGCTAATTCATTTCGTTTAGTTGCTCTTTTAAAGTCTTCTTTGAGATGCCAATTATTCTCGAAGCATGCAAAAGGTCCACGGAATAGAATAAACTCTATGTTGATGATAAGAAGCTTACTAAGCACATTCACTTCACCAATAATCGGAATATAATATTTGAAGGGAAGCACTGACTTGTTCATCATCGCAACCATGTAATTTTGGAATCTAAAATAAGAAATTAACTTAAAATTCTGCTTTGATTTTAAATGTTAAAGACTCACCTCAAAATTCGATGATAAATGTCAAGTTCGGTAAGATTCTCCTTGTGGATGCAAAGCTGCATTTCGGACTGAGCGTCTCGAATTCTTTTCTGAACTTCATGCCATGTATAATTCTCGAGCTCAACATCTTCAATCTTTAAAGCTACGTTGAAGAATGACTTAATGTCCCAATTGTGAACGATGTGAAAAAAGACAGTAATAGCTCTAAAGATCCAGAAGATCACAGCCACAGTGATGAGCGTGTATGTCCAGAAGGTAAAGTGATCATGACACTCAGCAGATGAGAACAGAACATCGTTAATCGTAACTTTAGTTAAGTTCGGTAAAATTTCTTCCCTGTAACGAAACAAACAAACTTATTATTGAAACTTATAGATAAGAGTAGATCAGCACATTCGACACATTTTTGTTTACTACGTCGCAATGTTATGATATCGCTACTTACTTGAAGAGAACAGGATAGTTTACGCAATGCACAGCGGTAATGATAAAGGTGACAAGTAAAACTATTTGCAGAAGTTCCAAAAGCTCCTGCAGAGTAATCACACGAAATCCACCCTTCTGATGATATTTGTATATGCGACGAAAGAACGAGTCGAGATCGACAATGTGGTTCCATTGGGCTGAAATAAAGAACGCGACATAACAAAGAATCGTCCGAAAATAAATAACCTTGAGACATTTTAAGCATTAGCTCAAATCACAAACCTTTCTCGTTACTGTTTGCAGGAATCGTAAACTTTATGTTGTGCGTCGCTTCCTCGTTATCAGATTCCTCGTGGTTTGGGCTTTGGCTTTGTTGAAAAGGATTGTTGTTTATACTTTGATAGGACATTTTTTCGTTTCTAATGAAAATATCTCTCTATTTTGTTATTCTATGCTTATGAACACTTGAATTCACTTTCCACCCACAATATACTATCTAAAATCTACAGTTTGCGATCTTCTCATAGTTTCGATGAATCTTAAAATTATAAAAATATGCGTTTTTGCGTCTGAGAAAATATTTTCTTCGTGATTTTACTTTGTTTAGTTTTTTCTTTTCACAGCTGTGCTCACCAGCAGCGCTTTAGTCGATATTTTGAATTAACGGATTTTAAATGCCTATTTTCAGATTGTTAAAACTCCGTCGTTTCAGCATAATTAAAATTTTCAACTATGTCATGGCTTTCGCTTTCATTCAAATTGAACATTAGCATTTGATTTATTGAATTTGAAGCTACTTGAAATTAGACATTTTCAAACCGTTAATTCAAATTATTTGCTGTGACATCTGGTGGCTTGAAAAGGCGAAGGGGCCGAAATAAAATATTTTCTGCTACACGAAATTCAATTTTTTTTGTAAATGATTTTTTATCAATTCGGGAGGAAACGAAGATGATTCATGGTGAGGAAGATTAATCACCATGAACCTAATCGCAAGAAGATTGACGAGTCACGAAATATAAAAAACTAAATATCAACTTAAAAACAAAATTTTATTTCAGCTATCAAAATGAATTTCACATTTAAACAATGAAAATTAGCAAAGCAACATTCAGATTATTTAACTTATTTGTTCGATTAAGCATTTATCAAGGATGGAAACGAATTTCGAATTTAATTCAAGTCTTAATTAAGCGATCTTTGCTATCAATAGAATCCATTTTAAAGAAACACTGACAATATTTTCATATGGAAACAGAATTTTAAAGTCAAAGAAAAAGCTTTGTTGACGATTCACAATTAACGCGTTTTAAGATTTCTTTCAATACCTTTTTCATCTTCCGTTGAACAGATGAATGATTGCGCAATACATAATTAGACTTTAGAGGGAAAAACTCTTATAAACTAAATTGTGAATATCAATAAATGATGCGGGAGTAGGGAGTGTAGGAGAATTATTCTAAGATTATTCTATGGCTTTCGTGACTAAATTTGATTCCTAAACATGGTAGAAAAATAGCTTCCTTAACCACGTTACGCTGTTCTGTGCGTTGTGGTCGATCAACAAACACAGATTTGATCGAAAGAAAATACAGAGGAAAAAGTAAATCGAAAGCTGTTCGAGTGCTTTGGAATGAAGAAATAGATTTTGGTTTTCATCCGAAAATTATTTTGCTTCGTTCTTCAGTTTTCGTGGCGAAGCTCTATGATTAAGTTCCTTCTTTGGCGTTCCAGTACCGTTGGTTAAAGGCTTCTCGCGGTTTTCCGAGCTGTCAGTCACATCATCATCAGAACTCGATCTAACATCTCCGTCCATCTTGCCAACTTTGATCGTTTGTACCACGATCTGAAGGATCATGTAAGTCCATATTAGATGTAGGCCGAGCAAAAGAATGAGAAGAGTGTTGAAGATATAGTAGACGGGATACATTGGTAAGATACTCGTAGCCTCAACGGTCGTGCTGTAGATGATTCGCGGGAATAGACCAAGACGCGTCACAATCCACAAAATTGTGAATATTCCAAAAACGACATCGCAAGCTTTCTGAAGATTAGCGTATTTCAAAAACTTTGCTGCTTCCAAAAAAATATCAGCGCAGTCATGCACTAAAAGCACCAGCGATCCAACTCGATGAAGGTTGCAAACCCAACTCAACGATATTAATAATAAAGTGATGACATGATGGATGAACATTTGCCAGAAATCCTTTCGCTTGTTGTCGACGAACTGCGAGAAAGTTAGCGACCAGTAGAAAGCCAAAGAGATCATGTAATACCACCAAATGTCATTGTGAATCGACTAAAAAGAAAATGAATTAATGGAAAACCGTTTTGATCTATTCCATTACGAACCTGATGTGGGTAATTATACCAACATTGCTTGATGTCCCAAAGCCATGACTTTTCCCACATGACGAAGAGACCAAACACAAAGCTGTAAGTGTAGAAAATGCATCGCCAACAGTTCTCGCTAAATTTAACAAGAGTTGTTGGTTTATCCTGAGCTTTACGTCTTCGCCACCATCGCTCGATCTGTCTCTCTGATAAGTCCAACTGTTTCGCAAGACTTATAAGCTGAAATCAGAGTAAAATTTAATTAATTTCAATAAGAATAAAGGGACCTTGAAAATCCACTTGAATCCAATGCGATCGTCAACATAAAACTTTTAGATATGTATATTTTCGGGAGTCAAGAGTTCAGCATTCGGGCCTTGCGATCACATAAATCGATCGGAGTATATTCTAATTTATTTAACTATGCCAGCGCGAAATTCTTTTCAAGGTTCTCGCGTGATTTTTAAAACAGACGATCATAAAATGTTGTGAATGGAAACACATGTCAAGCACACTCACTACTTGTTGTAAACTTTACAACGTAAAGTAAACAAAGAATCTCAGCGCAATCTTCAGAAGAATTCGAGAAGATGATTTTCAAGTATTTTCATTGCATTTGATTCAAGCTTTGAGTAATTCTCGCGCTCAAACAAATTATGTTTAGTCGAAATTCTTTTCATTGAAAGACACAACTCACAACTCTTGTGTTTTCTATTTTTCAGTGTCAGCGAATTTGTTTCACTGAATAAATTACGCGCCCGTGTGCCCAGAATGCTTAAACGGCCGAGAAACTAATAAACTTTTTATTGAAAGGCAAAGAAAGATTTGCACAAAATCACAGAGGAAGTGCCAATTATAGATGTCACAAGTAAACATGATAAGAGAGCTTACCGTTTTGTGATTCAGCTTCGATGACTTCGCGTAGGAATCTTCAAGAAATTTGTTTGGAACCGGAGGTTTAGCCTTCGTTGACTTAATGCCCAACGATTTTCCAATGGGTGTGAGCCAATATCTGAAACAAATAACGTTCATCATTAGCGACGAAATAAATCCATTGAAGATCGATAAAATTCAATGATAGGAATCTCTGTTTTGTATGAATCGGATGTCATTAAAAGAAAATCATTGTTTAGTTGCGACCAATTATCCGCGTATTTACAGAGGACGATATTTAGATCTAGGCGCACATGCGGCTGGCGTCTATCTGTGACTGTATCGTATTTTCTTATAATAATGATTCATTTATTAAGCCAGTGGTGTGTTAACGACATCACGCGATAGTCTGCGTTGAGAAAAAACGGGTTTCGATTGGAGGCCGAAATATTAGAACAAAGTTGAGGGTTCTCAAATGAGGGGAGGATTTTATACGTTGACAGGAAGTCGATAACCAAAAACGAATCAAACCTGATATTAAGAATTACGTTTTAATTAGGAAAACTGAATGACACCGGTTGAAGATGAGTAATGTTTGTGAGTTACCTTAAGGCGTTATCAGACAGTAGGTGCACCGCAAATATTGACCTTTGATGTGATAACAGTCAATTAGCTTTCGTTTTGCAACTGCTTTCAAGAGCTTATTGAGGAATTTATGGGCGTACGAGAATGAATCAAAGAATTCAATAAAATTTACAGAAGATGATGAATATTCATAGATGCTGGTGCAAGTAACAAGCGAGTCCACAGAATGTTGACCTTAATCAACTATTTATCGAATCATGGCCTAGTTCTTACCTCTCAACGATGAATCTTATGATGATAATGCAAAATGAAATCGGGATTGGCCATAGAAGATGTCTGTAATCAGCGTGCTTGATGGTTTCGTGACTTCCAGGCTCAATATCTTTCCAAGTAATATTAGGAGGCAGCCAAACCTTTTATTTCATATGAAAAGGAAAAATTGTTTGATGAATAACTTTGATTAACAATAACACGACCAACTGATTAGTAGGCACATGAATCACTCAGGAATTTCGTTTCTGGATGTTAATCCAATTAATTTTCACTTACTTCTTCATTCCAAAAAGAATTTGAAAGTTTCTTAAATAAATCCATAATTTCCACTGAAACTCCTTTTCACAGCTAATCACTTATTAGTTATTAATAGATCCCGCGGTTAATTAACCCGAACTTGTTAGTAATATCATCGATTGACGAATTCGAAAGAACGAGATTCAAAAAAAAAAATTACAAGAATTACTTGAAATTACTAAGATCACAAAAGCGCTTTGCGCAAGATTTCAACGCAATCGTTTTGAATTTGACCGTTGAAAGGAAAAAAATTAAAATTTATAAAATTTAAAGTTTATGATTTCAATTTTAAGATTTTCAAGAAGAAGAATTACATTCTAAAAGGATAATGAAGTAAGTATCAAAAAGTTCTATGAGTTTTGTGAACAAGCCGCATAATCTAACTTTAATTTTTAATTCTCGGATTAATTTAACCCGGACGCCGATTTTTGCTTTCAGAGCGGTCCCGTAAATAATTCTCCTCATTTCTTGGTTGCATTTTTAATAGCAAACTATTAGTAAATTGCAGTGACGTTTTTCATTAGATGCAGGTAATGGAAGGAATAATAAAATAACTTTGAAAGCTTCACTTTAATCTAACTCCACAGTCAGGGTTAAGTTAATCCCGTTTTCAAAACAGTAAAATCGCAATTACATTTTTTCGCGTGAATGCAAGATTTTCGTGTAATACCTCAAATGCATAGTTAAACTTTGTTTTCGGATGGAATTAGAAACATTTTATCGTTTGTAGTTGAGAATCTTAAGTTGCATCGAAAGAAAATTTTGTTATCGAGAAAATTAACTTCACTGCTTTTCGATTGTTTTCATTCATTAGTTGATAAGAACAATACTCTTTAAAAATAACTCGGTTTAACTATCTTTGTTTGACATGTAAATTTATGAAAATAAAAAACAACTTTTCAGTCAATGGCTGTTTTTAAATAGAGGTGGACTATTTTTCAAGTTTAAATGGAATTTTATAAAAGTTTCTTAGAAATATTTTGGAATGAAAAAGTGAGTTCAGAATTTAATCAAATTTTAGAAAACTCAATGTTTAATCATACTTTCTAGTTCTGGTTACCAGCAAACATTACGTGGAAAGACATCGAGCCAGGAAGGAATAATATTAAATACGCTGATTACAGAGACCTAGTCTGGGCGTTTCCAATCGCGATCTTTTTGATTTGTCTTCGACTTATGTTGAAGAGGTGATTTGAATCCATTTTTTTATTCTCTAAATATTTTAACAAAATTATCTCAGTTATTGTTTCAAGCCACTTGGAAGAATTTTAAAAATAAGAGAAGATCGCGAAAATCCACCAAAACGAAATAATCTTTTGGAAGTAGAGTATGAAAGAAAATCGAAATGGAATCATTCTGAGGTGAACTGGTAATGATTTTATGATAACCTTATCAGTCCAATTCTTGTAGATTCTTAAACTCTCGAAACAAACTGACTGGAATCAGGAAGAAGTGCAACAATGGTATCGACAAAGAAAAGCACAAGACAAACCGATGGATATCACTGCGTTCTCAACATCGATGTGGAAAGCTCTTTTCTATATCTTCAGCTTTTCTTTTGAATTATCTGTGCTTTGGAATGAGCCTTGCTTTTGGAATTTTCAAGATTGCTTTCATGAATACCCGCATCATGTATGCTAGTCTGATTATTTAACGAATTCCTGTATTTAAGTCAACTCTTTCTTATTAGTCGCTTTCCGATGGAGTTTGGTGGCTAATTCTGATCTTCCTCTCATTTTATTTGTCAATGACGTTAACTCACTTTTTTGATTATGAAGAAAAAGACTTCTGGCAAATGTTTGCACATCACATTGTAGTTCTGTGGTCTGGAAGTTTAGGAATGGTTATTAACCTTCATCGAATGGGAACATTGTTTGGACCAATTCACGATTCAGGAGATATTTTCCTCGAAGTTTATAAAGTTTTGAGTCTGGCTAAACTTCAGAAAGCTTCCGATGTCATCGGAGTCGCATTCGTTGTTGTTTGGATCATCACGAGATTGATTATATTCCCGCGAACACTTTATTTGCTCATATTTAAACAAGAAATTTTCTGGCCTTGTTACGTTCTCGTGATCTTGTTGCTTGTTGCACTGATGATTCTTCACTTCTTTTGGACTTATTTGATCTTTTTAAAAGTCAAAGAAAGGTTCTTTTCTCCTAGTTCAAGTGAATTGGGTTCAATTTGCAAGAAAGAAAGTGAACCTCAATCTTTAGCTACCGATAACGATCTATCCGCAAACTTCACATTAGCAAGAGAAATTCTATACTGAAGAAAATGAAATAAATGTTGGAAACTCAGATCTGCCGAACTCGTTTTTTGATGCCATCCTCGTAAACTATATTCGTTTTTCTTATCCATTATTTATACAAGTGTTAAAGTTGTGACACTGAATATCGAAATATCTTTGGACCGCGAGAGAGCTCACTGGGTTGCGCAAACTTAACAGCCTTTCTTCTCAGATTTTTATTTAACAATCATTAATTACATTGTAAATGGAATGTTTCTTGTTGTTGAAGTTCTTCGTTACTACGATAAATGAAATCGCAAACAATTCTCCTTCAATGCTTCGACATCTGCTGATAAGGTAAAGAACAATACTCTTTAAAAATAACTATCTCTGTTTGACATGTATATTTTGAAATAAAAAGTAACTTTTCATTTGTTGAGAGTTTTTCAATAGAGGTGGACGAAATTTTTGAAGTTTTAATGGAAATTTATAAAAGTTTCTTAAAAATAGTTTGGGATGAAAAAGTAATTTCAGAATTTAATCAGATTTTAGAAAACTCAATGTTTAAACATTCTTTACAGTTCTGGTTACCAGCAAACATTACGTGGAAAGACATCGAGCCAGGAAGGAATAATATTAAATACGCTGATTACAGAGACCTAGTCTGGGCGTTTCCCATCGCGATCTTTTTGATTTGTCTTCGACTTATCTTGAAGAGGTGATTTGAATCCGTTATTTTATTCTCTAAAAAATTTAACAAAATTATCTCAGTTATTTTTTCAAGCCACTTGGAAGAATTTTAAAAATAAGAGAAGATCGCGAAAATCCACCAAAACGAAATAATCTTTTGGAAGTAGAGTATGAAAGAAAATCGAAATGGAATCATTCTGAGGTGAAATGGTAATGATTTTATGAAAACCTTATCAGTCCAATTCTTGCAGATTCTTAAACTCTCGAAACAAACTGACTGGAATCAGGAAGAAGTGCAACAATGGTATCGACAAAGAAAAGCACAAGACAAACCGACTGATATCACTGCATTCTCAACATCGATGTGGAAAGCTCTTTTCTACATCTTCAGCTTTTCCTTTGGAATATCTGTGCTTTGGAATGAGCCTTGCTTTTGGAATTTTCAAGATTGCTTTTATGGATACCCGAATCATGTAAGCAAGTTTGATTATTTAACGAATTCCTGTATTTAAGTCAGCTCTTTCTTATTAGTCGCTTTCCGATGGAGTTTGGTGGCTAATTCTGATCTTCCTCTCATTTTATTTGTCACTGACGTTAACTCACTTTTCGGATTATGAAGGAAAAGATTTTTGGCAAATGTTCGCTCATCACATTTTAGTTCTGTGGTCTGTAAGTTTAGGAATGGTTATTAACCTTCACCGAATAGGAACATTGTTTATTCCATTACACGATGCAGGAGATATTTTCCTAGAAGTTGGTAAAATTTTGAATCTGGCTAAACTTGAGAAAGTTTCCGATGTCATCGGAGTCGCATTCGTTGTTGTTTGGATCATCACGAGATTGATTATATTTCCGAGAATACTTTACTTGCTCATATTTAAACAAGAAATTTTCTGGCCTTGTTACAATCTCTTCATGTCGTTGCTTGTTGTACTGTTGGTTCTTCACTTCATTTGGAGTTATTCGATTTTTTTAAAAGTCAAAGAAAGATTCTTTTCTTCTAGTTCAAGTGAATTGGGTTCAAGTTCCAACAAAGAAAGTGAACCTCAATCTTTAAAACCTGCAATCGCTAAACGATCGCTCCGCCAACTTGAGATTGGCTAGATAGAGAAATTCTATGTTGAAGAAAACGAAATAAAGGTTGGAAACTCAAATCAGTTTTTTTTCCATCGTAAACTATATTTATTTTCATACTTCCATTATTTACTCAAGTGTTCAAGTTGTGACACTGCGAGTATCAATAATTCTTTTATGTCGCTTTACGGCTTCTATGCAGCAGCAAAGAAGTTGAGATAGTGTTGGGAGCTTTCAAAAAGATTCAAAGCTTAGTAACAAACAAACATTCGTTAAAATAAATTTCCTGATAATAATTAACGGTTCGGTACAAATTTAAAATAATGTTTGGAAGGACATACTACGCGTTAAAACGCTTCGAAGTTTACATTTGATCTCAACTTGTAAAAAAACACTTTTTTAAGTTTTTTTTTGCATTTGTCATTTGTCGCGTTTCTAATTGAATATAATAAATATGAATGACCCAACGAAAGAACAAACATCTAAGGAATATACTTTAGAACGCGATTGTGAGCTTCGCTTTGAGATCGAGAGCAAAAATCAAGTTATTGTTGAGGTTTGTGAATTTTGTTTACATTTCGTGAATTTAGCTAATTTATTTTCTTTTAGTTAAAATCTGGAAATGCTGAGCTCTTCGGAACGGAATTAGTCAAAGCGAAGAAGTACACTTTCCTGTTTGGAGCAAAGGTTGCAATTTTTTCATATCAAGGATGTAATTTGCTAATTCGAGGAAATCCTGATGTTTGTTACATTGCCAGAGAAACCCCGATGATTCAATACCTAAACACGCATTCAGCGATTGAACAAATGAGAGCCAAAGCAGAGGAAAGAGGAAGTTTAGGTCCAATTACACTTGTTGCTGGTCCAACTGATGTTGGAAAAACAACATTGTGCCAGATCCTTTTGAATTATGCAGTCAGGCTTGGTCATCGACCAATATTTGTTGATCTAGACGTAGGACAAGGCTGCATATCGATTCCTGGAACAGTCAGTTCACTTCTGATAGAACGACCGGCATCTATCGAAGAAGGATTCTCACAATTAGCTCCATTGGTCATTCACTTTGGTCATAAAGGTCCTGACTTCAACAACGAACTTTATAAAATCTGCACAACAACCTTGGCCGACATAACACTTGAGCGGTTAAAGGATGATAAACGCACTATGGCTTCCGGAATGATTATAAATACTTGTGGTTGGGTAAAAGGTCAAGGCTATCAACACGTTCTCCACGCCACAAAAGCTTTTCAAGCTGGAATAATCCTCGTGCTTGATCAAGAAAGACTTTACAACGAACTTCTTCGAGACGTGGATCCATCAGTTAAAGTTGTCTTCTTACCAAAGTCTGGAGGAGTTGTTGAGAGAAGCAAGAACATTCGAGCCGAGACAAGAGACTTACGCATTCGTGAATATTTCTACGGATCAAGGTCACCGCTCTATCCACATTCGATTGACGTTAAGTGGAGCGATATGAAAGTTTATAAGATTGGAGCTCCTTCGCTGCCTGACTCGTGTATGCCTCTTGGAATGAAAGCCGTTGACAACATGACAAAACTTTGGCCTATTCAGCCTGGAACAGGATTGCTTCATCATATTTTAGCTCTGAGTTTTGCTGAGACTGTCGAGCAAGATGTTCTCAAAAAAAATGTTTATGGATTTGTTTGCGTGTAAGTTTAGAATTTCTTCTTGTTTTTGACTCTTTTTGTTGACGGAAACTTTTTTTTCTTCGCAGAACGAATGTCGATGTCGAGCGACAAACTGTCACTGTACTATCGCCTCAACCACGTCCGCTGCCAAACACGATTATGCTTTTATCAGAGCTTCAATTCATTGACAGTCATTAAAACCTGAAATAACTTTTTTATATGATTGTCGAAAGGAACGCGAAATAAAACTTTAAAAACTCAAATATTTGATTTTGTTTTTATTTTCCAGATTTCTTCATCATTTATGTTTGTTTTCCTTATAGGGTGGGGAGGTGGATAGGATGAGATGACTTTCTTACGATATTAAAGTTTTCATCTCTTAGGTTAAATATATTTTCATTTTCCACTCAACGAAACTTCCTTTTTCTCCGGGTTGCTTATGCAAAAATTTTCGTCTTCCACTTTAAAAGTCATGGAAAATAAATTAAATTCTTTTCATTCCCCTTGCACAACAAAACTGTTTTTCTTCTTAATTTTTTTTTCAAATTACAAGCAATTTATATAGACACAATTTTCACGCTTCCTTTCGCTTATTATGAACGGAAGAAACGTTCGGGGTGCTGGAGAAGGAACCGGGTCGTTTAGATTTAGGTCGAGACAGCTTTACTAAGCTAAGTGCTTATAATTGTTCGAGTTTGGATTTCAGAGTGAAAATGTGAAAAAGAAAAACGAAGAACTTCGGTTTTGGTGCAGTGGATAATGGAATTTCCTACTTGAATCACTTGTTGCTTCCGCAATCCCGACAATCGTCTAATTACATTTTCAATATTGATTCGAACATGCGATGAGTTGCCGCAAACTCGGTAAAGAAAAATTCTCGCGATTCAGAAAACTCAAATTAATCTCTCGTCGTCTCTTGACGTTCTCCTTTGCGATTTTCGCTTTCAATTTATATTCAGCAGAAACTTTTTTCCCCAACGACTTTTAATTTATTCGAGTAAGAGAACTGATATCTTTGCGACGAGAGAAATCAAGATAATTTATCGCTGATGATTTTAATCTTCGCGTGTCAAGTCGACACTTTCAAGCGAACACAGCGAGTCCATGAAGCATTTCGAGAGTTTCGGGCGATGAGCCAAAAACTTAACTTGCCGAGAACATTTCATCTTTAATTTCCATTAAGTTCGGAAGGCGAAAACAAACAAAATCTTTTACGTAGAGCTGTTGAATGTTCCGAATCTTCATTTGAGGTAAATTTGAGGATTTCCCTTTAGTAAACCAGTTGATTGCATCATCAACATCATCGTCATCCAGGAAAGGATTTTTGATATTTATTTGACTTATCATAAAAAGGGGTTTGCTGGGCTTTTCCCGAGGCATGTTACACAACCAATGGAAGGGGTGGTGTAAAAGGTTTTCATATTGAAATTCCTTGCTTATCCAAACATTAAATTGATGAAAAGTTCCATTATCGAATTCTCATGCAAAAGCAAAACCTCAGATCGAAACTTTTCTCATCTGCTAAAGCATCTACAGCTTCGGCTTATCAATGAAGATGAGGGAGATTCACTCACGTCTTATACGGCGGCAACGCTCTCTTGTTTCATCAAAGTCTATCATCATGATTGATACACGTTGAGTGCGAGTTTGTGTTTGAAAGTCGGTTAGAAAAGAAATTGATTTATCAATTTCCGTCTTGATGAATGTCTCGGAAAAGCCTTGCTCGTTCTTGGGTGAAAATCATTGTTGAGGAAGTCAGTGAAAAACGGGTTAAGAGAAGGCGACAAGAAGGTTTCTTCCCTGATATAATCAGTTCTCGATAAAAGTTTTCCGCTCGGAAAAGTGTGTGTGTGTGTTTGTGTTTCCATTATATTCAGTTTAAGATTTAAATTTTCTCCACTCATGAAATCTGACGAATATTTGTTTCCGGGTGAGAAGAAGCGATTGAAGGTGTTTTCGTCAGTATCATAACAAATCTCTCGGGATTTTTTCAGTCGCTATCAAATGTAGAATCAGTCACAAGTTTTCGTAATTTACAAATTTTACGTCAAATTTTGACATTTTTCTAATTTCCTTTCAAATAGATTTTTTTTGATTTGTCGTCCCGTAATTTACGACCGACATCCAATGATCTCCATCAAAACTTCAACCGTCTCTTCTTCCCCAAAGAGCAAAAACCCATTCACATTAATCAGCTCAGCATCCACCTCCGCATCAAAATTGCTTATGATTTTTTTTTTCGAATTCTTTATGTCATTTTCTTCTTTTTCCTTTCACATACAATAAACATTTTTTTTTGCTTTATTTTTCTTCAAGGGAAATTTTCTCAAATATTTTCCCTTCCATTTCAGTTTTTAAAACTAATCACATAAATATTATTTAATTTTAAAGATGATTTATAAGCTCGATACGAAAAGGGGAGAGGAAGTTTTTGTTGGGGGCTTAAAAGTTTTGAGGGGGAGGGAGAAGGAAGGTCATCTCTTATCTAATCTACTAACTGGGTCCATCTGAATATTTGCATTACACAGTTTCGTGATATTCCCCGTTTCAACTGTTGCTACTTGTAAATAATTTGGTTTAAAAATGGAGATGATGGATACGACAAAATATTGTTGTGTGTGAGAGAGGGAAAGTCAAGTAACGGAACAAAGACATAAAATTGATGCTTTTACATGATGCTGATGATCTTTATAAGCATTTTCCTTTTTGTGTTAATCAATTAAATCTTCTTTGATAATCATCTTCATTGCAAAATATCCTTTTCCCTTCCTTACAAAGTTAGCTGATATCTTCATCGTCAAGTGTAAATATTTTCCAATGATAGTCTTTTCAATAGAAGGAAACACTCGGACAGTGGATGGCGATTTCTTACGCTCTACTGTTTATGCTTTTTATAGGGCAACGTGTTCCTCATCATTTTGTCACAACGTTAAATGACCACAAACTTGGGTAATTAAATATTCACATATTATTTTTTTTTTCATTTACAATCTAACTTTAAAAATTTATGGCATCTCCAATTGTTTCACATGAAAGACGAAGATTGGTTCAACACGAAAATCCTCATGAGCGAATGAAATCAAGGAGGCTACTACTGAACTAAATAAAAATGCTCTGCATTTCGCTTTTTAAAGAGCTCGACTGACTTGGACTGTTTCCAGTCCTGCCCTCGAGCAGTCGAAAAGCTCCAGCTCAACTTAAGAATGACTAAAGGCGAAAAATAACGAAACCAAAGCTTGTTTTGAACATTTTCTTGATGGCGTAGACTCAACGCCAATTAAAACAAAGTTTAAAATAATAAATTAGTCTTAAACTAATCAACGAAATAAAAGACGGGCGAGAAAAGAATATTAAAACAGAAAAAGGAGAAGAACTGACTGAAATTACATAAGAAAAGGACTTTGCAAGCCTCGAGCCTGTGTTCTCATGGCTGCAATCTCACGTTTATTGATTAATTAGTTCACAAGAAAAGTAAATCTTTTGTTATTTCCCTCGACTCGTCAATAGTACGTCGTTCTGATGAGATGAGAAGGGAATTGCGTGGGCGGTGGCAAGATTTATGCTCATCAATTTAATTGCTAATATTACTTTGTTACCATAGAATATTCTCATGCTTTTTCAATTTGTTTTCTTGAGCGTCGATTGGAAAATAAATCATAATTCAATCTCTTCTTATCTTGAAGATGCGGGGCGGCATTCGTGAAATACGTCACGCTAAACAACCATCAACCTTAATTTTTCCGTCTAATTTTGTATCGCTTTCTTTCTTGGAAGCTTCAATCATCGCAATAAAATTTCAAATGAGTCAAGCGCGGCCTAATTTTTGTAACACCCCCAAAAATAATCGCAAACTTACTCAGAATAAATAATTAGATATTTTATGTTAGAAATTTTTAAGAAACGAAACTTCCAAAGAATCTTATTTTTTCTCCTTGATTGAGGAAGAAAGCAGAGCTTAACACTTTGAATAAACTCACTGAGCAGTATTCAAAGAATGCTCTCGAGTTTCTTTAGTTTTGGATATTTTTGCTATCAAATTTTCTTGTTTTGTATTTAAAAGTATTGCGAAATATTTCCTCTCGATTTAAATAACATATCATTATAAATAAATAAATAGATTTTCTTTTATCTGCTTCATCATTTAGTGTCCAATGCCAGCGCTGAACACTCAATCGAATACAATTAGTTTAATTTGTTTTTCCTTAATAGCTTTTCTCTCTCTCTCTCTTTCTGTTATTCATTCTCAAGTGATTTATGTTATGCGATGTTTTTGCTTGCCGTTGCTTGGCTTGGAGAGCGACCCACGGGCGCTTATCGGATGTCAGCGATGTTGGTTTTGCTGCCAAATATTTTCACTAGCTGCGATTCGTAATCGTCAATGTTTCGCTTCATGAGATCCATGCACGGACCAAGAAGACGCTCGAATGCTTCGACATCAATAACTAAGCAATCGCGAAGAGAAACAAACAAAAAATCAATTATTTATAGAACGATTCCAAGTTTTTTTTTTCATTTGTGTTGAACTCACATGCAACTTTGACGTTGTTTTGAGCGTAAGCAGATGCGGCGCGTGGCCGATGAGTGACTAAAGCCAATTCACCAAAGTATTGTCCTTTCTCCAGTTTTGAAATTTCGGTTTCGCCACGATCCTGCTGAATCTTGATGGACACTGTTCCGTCTTCAATGAAGTACATTCCATCAGCAGCATCACCTAATTAAACAAAGTTCAATATTTGACTTCTTTTGACTTTTAAGCTCATCCTCTTTACCTTGTTTAATGATTCGATCACCAGCAGCGAATGACTTTGGAATTAAAGCGTCAGCCAAATTCAATCGTTCATAGTTCTGTAAAGTTTTCAGCATTGGCACGCTATTGATCAGAGCTTCGTACATTTTTCGTTTTCTGAATGCTGATTTCAAAAGGATTCGCCGGAATGTCTGACGATCTAAAGCCCACAATTGACCTTCAGTAACTGCTTTTATTGTAGCAGCTCGCGGCATATTGTAGAGCAAAGCTAATTCACCAAATGATCCACGGTTCTCATACGTGTGAACATGCTTGTTGTCTTCACCGACATAAGCGTTGTAGTTGCCACTTGATTGAGAAGATAGAGAAAGATGCCGTCGTCAATAATACGCCGAGGGCATGAAATCATAAAAAAACTTACGACTCGATGACATAGAAATTGTCTCCATCGTCGCCCTGTCTGATGATCACATCTTCAGGTTTCACTTTCTTCTCAAACATGGCATCAAGTATTTCATTCATCTGTTGTCACCATCCGACATATGATACGTGAGCGACAGAGTGAGGGGAGTAAACGAGAAAATTACTAATGAAATTACATTCAAGATGAAAAGCTGAATAGATTTTACCTGCTCGGGATCAAGAGCACGGAAGAGTAAAATGTTCTTCACAGAGTCGCTTAATCGCTGGCGCTGTTCATCCGTCTTCGGGAAAATAACTTTATTATTATCTTCCTCATCCTCCTCGGGATCGTACTGTTCAGCAAACACTGACTTTCGACGACCCGCAAAACGATTCACAACGGGCTCTGCGTGTACGATAAGTGATGACGATGGGGGGACAAGAATAAAAGCGTGAAGATTAATAAAAGATTGTCATTCCTCTCGTGAGTTCTTCTAATAAAATTTGCATGACAATTTACCTTCGTCCTGTGAGATGATGCTTTCGTCTGGTGTTGTTGGCTTTGTGATGCCGATTCCGATGCCAGTCTGTGCACGATTCGTCTGGAGTTTCGTGAAGAAGTCGACGGCAAAATCAATCACGTCGCCAGGCTGCTCAAGCAGATAAGCAATTGAGAATTCTAATAAAACATCCCGGAGACTGTCGGGAACTTTGACTTTTTGTTTCGACATGATGTCGCTAAGTTTGAGTTTTAAATTTGTTGGCTTTGTTCTGACTCTAAGAAGATTTCCTTGGTGGCTTTTTTGTTTGTTTGCTATTTAGTGTTGTTGCTGTTGTGCGATATGCTGCTGAAAAGAGAAACGATAAAGTTTATTTTAGCGAAATAAAGCTTTGTTATTTATCACTTTTCGAGCAAACTTGACGTTACATCGTTTGAAATTTGAGATTTTTTTCGGAGTGAAAGCTATCCTTGCAAGAATGTTTATTTTTTTAGCGCAACTGTTGATTCACTCGCAACTGTTGATATCTTTGCCGCATCTGATTTCACTCTTAATCCCCATCTTAATCTAATCTCAACCCTTTTCGAGGGTTCCCTATTGTTCATTCCTCTCACATTCATCACAAATTCCGCTCGTCGGGCGTGTAAATTTATTCATCATTTTTCATGCTAACTCTCAGTCGATTTTGCTTTGGAAAAAAAGGTTTGCTTTTTGGGGTCAACGCCAACAATTGTATGGAAAGGCAAGAGTGAGTGAGTGAGAAGGAAAGAAAGCAAAAAGTTGCGAAACAGATTGGAAAACTTTGTTCTTTTGTTATTTTTCTTTTTTGCTTCTCGTCGATTCGCTTTGGGAAAAAACAAAAACTCGTAAAGAATGTTCCGGGGTTCGGTGACACTTTCTTATGTGTTACATCAGTCGATCTCAATCTGTAAATGAAATGCTTCCGGCCAATAATATTCTACTGTCCGATCTGGAAATAAAATATATTCCAAATAGAATTACATCTCGGCGACGTCTTTCATGAAAGAAGAGATTTGATGCGGGTCAGCATATTGAGCTGAAAATCCGTCCAAACAATACAAGAACACCGGACACATTCAAATAAATGCCAATTGAGACTAAGCAAGCTACGCATACCCAATCTCATTTATTATTTCACAAAGCGAAAAAATTAGGGTTTCATCTGCGGGATTGTTAACAACATTTAAAATTCCGTGACACATTTATTTTCATTCCGTTCGTAGAGCTTAGGGAAGCGAGAAAAGCAATCGAAAAGTTTTTATTTTTGTTGAGCTTCTATTTAGAGGAATGCGACGATTATATAAAAGAAAAATTACATAATTTCCTGGCTCGTCGTTCATTTGCAGGCCAAGCCGCGACATCATAAAAATGTCGTTCGAAATCAATTGAATTGCGAGTGGCGCAAAGAATAAGCTATCTCGGCGAGTTTCACATAATCATGATAATAGCCAAACGCCGCTTATTGTCATTCATCGCTTTCTTTTTCGACTGCATTTGAGTGAGCTAAAAATAACAGCTCGAAGGAGCAAACAAATGTTTATTTCTCCCCTTTTCCCTTTCTATCTTTTACTCAACTCGTGACATTTCGTGAAAGAGAATCGTGCGATTATGTTTTAATACACCAATTAAAGGCCAAATGGAAGAGAACAGAAATAATGAAGACGTCGAGAGGTGAAATATGTCGACTGTTTAGCATGAAATGATAGGACGACAGAAAAGATTTAAAGATGTCAACACAGCAAAGCTAGAAGAGCGCGCTCGAGATGTGTGAGGAAAAATTCGAATGGAAATTTAATGAGATTTTCTTTTCCCGCTTATCAAAGTGTGTTGTCTCTGAGGGATTTTCGTGAGACTACGAGCATCGATCGCCAACGTTTCTATTCCCTGGAAACGAGCCCCGTGCAAAATCTTGTTATGTGATGTGATTCGACGTCTTTAGGGAGCCGTCGCGAGTGATACGTACGAAAAACGTTCAGGCCTTCGACAATTTGATTACGTGGGTTACCGGAGAGACGCTGGGCCGAAATGCCGTTGAATATTTTATCTTCGGCATTTTTATTTTGAGGCCAATTGCAATGTCACCCCCGCCTCTGTCCTCAATATTCTTCTTCACTAACGTATTTAATTTCTGACTGGAGATTCTTTCGCTTTTTGGCAAGCATTTAGGATCTCTCTTCCATATTTCATCTTCAATGACGAGAACGAAGCCTAAAGGCTTCGGATAAATATCTTTCAAAGACGTTCGTTCTCGCTTTCTCTGTGTGTCTCTACACAAGCAGGCAAGCCAGCCAGAAAACTCCATATTAATTTTTTTTTTATCATCGAGCTGTTTGTTTTCCACCTCGTCCCACTCATGTTTTCTTTGAACCCATCACATCATCTCGCTCGAGTCACTTTGTTCAGCATATAATGTGTGTGCGGAACCACAGACGACAAGCGCTCGTTGCTTCCTTCTCGCTTTCGTGCATACAATGACATTACGACAAATATTTTCTTCTGATTCTCGTGCATAAAAACGTTTTCTTCGATTTTTTTTTATTTAAGCGTAAGAGACTTTGTTATCAATTGACATGCTGTGAAACGAATGAGCAGAACAATGGATCCATAAACCTTTTTAACTGTTGTAACACAATATTCTCAAGAAGACAGAACCTCGCGGTTTTTTTTTTGCTTGAGTGTCGATTTAATATGCAGTTTGCATTCAAAAACCGAACGAAAAGGCCTTAACGTGCTAACATTTTACGTGCCTTCGCTGAAAGGTTTTTTCTATTTTCCGTATCGTTTCTCGAGAAAAATCAATAATTGTACGTTTCGCCTCAAATCGAAATGACCCCGGTCACTCATTCCTTTAGAACTTTTTTGTGTGTGTCGAGCTTTCTTGTTTGCTCTATGCACTTCTTACTTTCTCCCCGGATCGTAAAATTGCCACAAAGCTCGCTTTTATCACAATGTTCACGGAAGTTTTTTCTTTGTTGTTATGAAACGAATAAAAGCAAGAATAAAAGTTCTTTTAGTACACACAAAAAAAGTTTCATAATTTTCATTTCATGTCGTAATTTCCGGTTCTCCCAGAAAACTACTCTGTTTCACGCTTTAAATAAACCTCCGTAAAAATGAATAAAACTTTCAACTAACCTACGTCACGAATAGACGCTCTCCAGACAAAATCGCGGAATGAATACAACCACCTGACGAGACCAACACATTGCGAGAGTTTATAAAATTCGTCAGTCAACAAATATGGTGCGAGATAACATGGCGAACGAACGAACAACTCCAATTAAACTCCAGAGTAAGTAATAAAAGAAAATTAGATCTCTTTGCACGTTCACCCACCGTCAGAAGTCGACAGTAAATACGAATTGTGAAGGTTTATGTGCTTCAACACACATGTGCGAGTATTTCGAATACTTCAAACTGATTATATTCTAAAAAAGAAAAACTCCGATATGAAAATAAGTTTTCCTCTTTTTGTTTCAACAT
The DNA here is from genome assembly GCA_033063855.1 of Smittia aterrima. NCBI lineage: Eukaryota > Metazoa > Arthropoda > Insecta > Diptera > Chironomidae > Smittia > Smittia aterrima. The sequence goes on along the minus strand of CP093831.1, from coordinate 16,143,423 downwards.
TTTCGGAGCGCTAAGGGGAAAAGTCTTTTAATTTTTCATCGGCATAAAACAACACATGATAGCACTTATTTATTTTCAAGCGGCTTTTGGCTTGGAAGCAAAACAATCGCGAGGAATTAACGATCATCTCAACATTCGCGCCTTACGTTTAACACACCATCTCACTAGGAGGGAGAGAAGAGGAGAGGCGAGATTATGGCCATTATAATTGATGTTAGTTTTAAAATAGACTTTTATGACCTGCGGGAAGATGATATGAAGAGTGGAAAAGAAGAATGTCGAGCGGCTCGCCTACTTCTCTTATATGCTTCTTGGTAAGATGAAAGAAACGAAAGGGTGAACAACAACGAACGTCGGGCTAATCTGCACGCTTAATCCTTCAATATCGGGAGTTGTGTTCATAATTCGCCCTTTCATATAACGAACCATTCCGCACCTGCCGATGAAGGAAAAAGAAGCGTATTGCCCTAAATCTATAGCGAACGGTGTTTCAGTTTATTTTCCCCGTCTAACAGCGAGAAGTATTTTATTTTTCGCAATCTCCCCGTGAGCCGATTATCAATGGAGGAAAGAAAAAAGGCAGCAACGGCACACAGTTACCTGTTCGCTTGTATATTTCATTAAAGAGCAAACACAGCCGAAAAGAAACATGTCGTAAAGTCTTTCTCTCGCTCGCGCACTCGGAGTTTAATTGAAAGGGAACGTTTTCTGTGCGTTTGGCAATGAGGCCTCAGCATTAAGCATGAACTCCACATGTGACTCGAGGCATTGCGATTTGATATCGAGCTCGATTTAGCTCATAAAATGAAAACTGCAAACAAGAAAATGTTATCACACAGTCGAGAAAAATAAGAAGAACGAAAATTCAAAGCGTCAGCTATGCAAGCTTATGATGATTCGACTTAATGAGCCACACGACAAAAACGAACCGCAAATGATTGTCTCCGCCACTCGCGAATTACTACTAACACGCTTATCACCTCGAGAAGTACATCAATTAGCAAATTAAAGACTCTACACTAATCCAAACTTCTTCTTCCTTCACTTTACACCACTCGCTCGCAATCATCAATCATCAACGTAAGCCGAAATCGTCAAACGTTCAACTTCAGTTATCAAATAAATTTGAAGTAAAAAATATCATGGAAAATAAGGAGCCTTTGCATTTTCCACGGGATTTTTCAAAGCCTGCTGGATTTTCATTGAATCATCGAGCTGGCGACGACAGCGACAAGGTCAGAGCGAGTGGAAAAGCCTTCGGTGTGTTAAGTGTCGAAACACTTTTACTTTCAATTAGCGCAAGGCAGAAAATCCTTCTGATTAGCGAGGTCCCTTTCTTCCTTTTCCCCCCTTCCCTCAACATCATTCGCCGATGATACCTCCCCGTAAGAAAAATGGACAGTTTTCCGATTTTTCACGCTCGTCTCTGGCCTCGTTACGAAATTTTCTTTGCCATCTCAAGTGGCCGCTAGTTCACTTACGTTTTGTTCAATTGAATCACGATAATTTTGATTGTTTCTTATTGCTGAAGCACTTTTAGAAGTGACTTTCACTGACTTTTCACGCCACAAGATTTTTCACTCAGTTTTCACTTCGATTTTTCAATTTTCCATTTAGACTTTTTTCATTTCGAAATTAATGCAAATAAACCGGACGCTGCGCTCAGAATTTCACTTTTTAATAATAATTTTCACTACCGCGAGGCGATTTGCTATCAAACTAAATTAACTAACCGAAAGGAAAATGCCTATTTTCCACAAACTCGGCCTGTTCTGTTCAAGAAAAAGATTTTTTTTCTTATTTTAACGTAGTTTCACTCCGCGTGACGGAGAACGTTTTCACTGAACTTACTCATAAAAAAATCACTGAACTCACCCGTAAAAAAATTATTGAACGTACTAAGTACAGAGAATTTTCAGTCGCCAATTTTAAATCATTTAAAACGTGACAAACCCATCATAAACCACTTTAATCGTTAGTTTGAAACCTCTGAAACATAGTGATCGATAGAGGAATTGAATTTTCATTGAATCAAGGTGAAAAGTTTTAGTGCAAACTTTTTGCCGAACAAATATAAACAGAGAGAGAAAAAAAATTCTCTCAGTCGTGAAAAAGTGAATCAAGAAATGGATCTTTCAACTGCTAACATACCACCGGGACTTACAATCATTCCCACAATGTCGACGAGTAATGGAACGCCAGCTCCCGCTCCACCTACAAACAATGGATCGAGCGCTATAATTGATAATGGCAATGGCATCCAAGCCACGAATTCAATTGGACCGCCATCGATCTCTGAGTCGCGTTATCCAAATCGACGTGTACTTCGTCCAAGAACCGAGCCAAGATCTTATGCCGAAATCGAATCTCCAGACATAAATCTGAATGGAGCTGATAAAACAGAAAAACCTACGAATGGTGATTTAGACTCAGATGACGAAGACGCTGCTATGCCCGAGGTTGAGATAAAGGAGCTTTCTGCTGCTGAAATTTGGGAACGTGAAAGGAAGTTGAGAAAGATTCGTGAAGAACTGAGAAATGAGGAAACGAAGCTTGTGCTACTGAAGAAGATAAAGCATTCGCAGCAAGTGATGAAGGAGAACAAAACTCCTGCAAACCTCTCGCAAGGAATGGGTCAGAACTACAACAATCCATTAGCGATGCTACCTCAGTCGCTCTCAAAGGGAAGTTTGACGGTCATCCCAACAAATCTTGCTGATTATAAGAGTCAGTCCATGTCGAGGTATGTTAAACTTTCACTAACTAAATAAATATTCTAAAAATCTTTAATTTTCCAGACAATCTTCGATGAATGACAACCAAGCCCAATGCTTCCCATTGCCAAGGCAATCCCTACCTGGTGGAGCAACATTAACAACCGGAACATCATCACGAGCTCCTTTCATTCAAGGGAAAACAGTTATGGAAGGTCGATCTTCCTCGAATTTATCAATTACACCTTCGGTCACTATTACTCCAACATCAGGTCCAGTCATGAATCTAAAAACTAAGAACGTGAGTTGGTTGAAATTGCAAATCTTATCTTGACACTTTTATCTAAATTAAGATTTCTTTTTGCAGCAAAACTCGATGAATTTGAACAATTCAGTTTCCATCACACCAACAGCGTCAATTTCTATCAGTCAAAACTCGATGAATCAATCATCACGTCTGGAAGATAACCAAACGCAAGCTCAGAAGCAGGCAGCAGCTAAGCTTGCTCTACGTAAGCAACTGGAGAAGACACTTCTTCAAATCCCGCCGCCTAAGCCACCTGCGCCAGAAATGCATTTTATTCCGAATCCAAGCAATGCTGAGTTTGTTTATTTGCTTGGTCTGGAACATGTTGTTGATTACCTAACAAAGGATAAGAAGACGACTCCTCAACCACAGCAGCCGTTCCGCTGTGCTCAGTGCAAGATCGATTTTACTCCTGTCTGGAAAATGGAGAAAGATAAACGAGGCGGCGGCGATGCCAGTAAGAAAACCAATTATATTAGTTTGAATTTGTCACTAATTTATTAATATTTTAGCTCCTCGTATTATTTGTGAGTCTTGCGTCACGACAAACGTCAAGAAAGCTCTCAAGGCTGAGCATACAAATCGATTGAAGACAGCTTTCGTAAAAGCTTTGCAACAAGAGCAAGAAATAGAACAACGCATGGCGTCACAAGGCTCGTCTGGAGCAGCTGATTTCTCAATGCACTCGCCAGCTCAGTCTTCATCGGGTGTCACTATTCAACCGCAGCATCAATCAAATCCGATTGCATTGTCACCAGCTCCAAGCAAGACTCCAAGATTGGAGAATACAACTCCAAGACCAGCTCAAACTCCACCGAATCAATCGACGCCGCCTCCTTCATCGCGAGGAGGATCTTCGTCTCGTCATCAGTCTGCAAGTGCTGCTGCTGCAGCCGCCGCCGCTGCTTCTGATCCAATGTCAATGAACTTTGCTGCCCAACTGAATGCTTTGGCTAGTTTAGGAAATTTTGGAAATTTGAGCGGATTAGGAAACATGGGAAACTTTGGAAGTTCATCACAAACTGCTGCTGCTATGCAAGCTTTCCAACAGCAAATTTTCCGAGGTGAATTCAATGAAATTATATTCAAGATTTCTTAACTAATTAAATTCCTTTCAAAGGACTTCAAGGCATGTCATCGGGTAATCAACAGCAACAACAACAGCAGCAACAGCAACTTGCAGCTCAAATGCAATTTGGGCCCTTGCTTTACTCTTATCAGTTAGCTATGGCGCAAGCTGCCGCTGCTCAACAAGCTGCCAGTAGTAAAGGCAAAAACAAAAGTAAGAAATCTAAAGAAATATTTTTAGTTAATTTCATTAATTTTTTGATTTTCTTTTAGGCAACAAAAGTTCATCTTCGAACAACGTTGCTCACGATATGCAACGAGCGCTAGAAATGCAACAGCGGTATCTCGAAATGTTGTCACAGCAGATGCCAACAAATCAGAGAGGACACAGTAACTGGAAGAATAACTAAGAAACTTTTTAAAACCTTCCTTCACAATTTTTCTCTAAATAACATTTTAAGTGAAATGAAAATTTTAAGAATTTTATAAGACGAGGCGTAAAGTTTAAGTACAATGAAAACAATTGAAAGAAACGGAACTTCTTAATGAAAACTCTTGAGGTTGACGCGATCGTAAATATCGCTTATCTCAGCTATCCTTCTGGAAAGATACTTTTAATTACATCGCACACATGCAAACACACATCTCAAATATTTGAAAAGAAAATTTCAGTGGATTTGAAATATTTTCTTTATCAAATGGAAACATTTCGTTTTTCCTTAAAATGAAATGTTCAACAATATTTCTGTGTAATCTGTAAGCTTCAAAATTAGAAATTATAAAAAATAAATCTGTGCACCTAAATAATCTACTTTGTTTACTTTACCGATTAGCAATTTTCAGTAATTGCTAAAAGAAGTCGATGACCCAGACAATGCAAGCAGAAACAAGATTGTATCGTCATAAAATTTATTCCAGAGACGTTTTATGACTTAAATGACAATTAGCACTATTTGACAGGTTGCGGTTGTTTGATAGCTTTAGCTACTGCTTATCATGCTCGTTAACTAGATTCTGGTCGTGCCAGTGGAGTTACTAAGTTTGTAACAGGTTATTTTACATGCCAAATAAGATTTTGAACGGAATTTTCCGTAGCTTTGTTTAAATAATTTAAAATGTAGATACAGAATAAAATTAATTGCGTTTCATCCCATAAGTTGGCAGAAAAGGAATTGAATAGGCACACTTGCATCGCTTCAAGCAGTCCATGAAATAAGGGAAATCGTAAGTCGATGCCTCAGTTGAGCTTCGATCTGTCTTCAACTCAACTTCTTTGCTCCACCCGATGATTCCTCTTTCTTCCAAAGTTCCAGGAATTACGTGATCTAAGAAGCAACCAAGAGCTCCTCCGACTAAAATACTTGTACCAAGAAGAACTGACAGTGTTGAATCAAGCACTTCTATGTTCGTTGCTATCACTCCAGGATGCTTCTGCATCCATGGACACAAAACGAGAGGAAAGAAGAGAGAAACGCCAATGATATACAGATTCCTCGATGATTTTAAGTCAACATATTGAAGCGCAGCAATTCTGTTTAATTTGAAAGTAAATTGAATGCTCAACAAAAAATATTTTCACTTACCCAAAAGCTGTGATCATGCCGAACATGATTAAGAACATTCCACCAACAACTGGATCGGGAACAAGAATAAAAACTGCTCCAAGTTTTCCAAACACCCCTTGAATCATCATTATCACGGAAGCCCAGACGATAACTCGTCGCGAACCAATCTTTGTTACACCTATCGCTCCTACATTCTCTCCAAAAGTGTTCGTGCCATTTCCACTTCCCTAAGAAAAATAAAATTGAAAAACTTTTCTTCTTAAATCAAATCGCAGCTCACCCAAATTCCAGCTAAAATACATCCAAGGCCTTCAATCAGAATTCCTCGATTGATAACATGAACAGGAGGCGCCGCAGCGTCTACAAAACGCGTTTAAAATTTTGAAGTGGTTTCATAAGAGTTTCCACTTACCACACATTTTAGCGACAGTTGGATAGTAACTTAGTGACTCAACAGTGCACGCAATGACGCCAGCTAACATTCCTAAACATGCCGAGACTGTAAATGTCGGAAATCCGAATTGAAATGGATACGGAACCTTGAACCAAGGAGCGTCTGTGAGAACCTTCAAACGAACATCAGTTCTCGCTTGACTACCTTCCTCAAACACATTATAAGTTGTCATTAACAAGCAAATAATCCACATGATTGTAATTGATAAGAGAACTGGAAACAACTTGAAGAGCTCGAACCAAACAATCTCGAAGCCGCGCGATTTTCTATAAGCAATCACAGGAATCTTGACGTTGACCATAATTTGCGAGAATAAAGTCAAAAGAACTGAAGTCCTGAGGAAAGGAATCAGAAATGTTTTTCAAATCTCGACTCAATTGCTTGCCTCACCCAACCGCGATTCCCCAATGAGTTGATGCAGTTGTTGCTGCATGTTCGAATAAAGTTAAACCAACTAAGCCAACGCAAGGAACGATGGTCAACGGAGTGATAACTTTAATCGCAAACTTGCCAACAAGTCCTGTAGCTCCAATGACGACTTGGAAGAGTGACGAGATGATGATTGCACCAGAAAGTTCTCGCATTCGAATTTGCCACAATTCTTCCTTTGCTTCATCGTCCATCAATGCAAATTCTGATTTAGCTGGACATTTCCATTTGTCTAAACTGAGAATCGCGAGAGTTGGAACTAGAAATGAGATTGTTCCACCCTGAAATTCAAGATTTCGTTATCGATTCTGTCTTGTTACTTAAACTCAGAAAATTTACTTGAACAAGAGGAAGACGACAACCCCAAGTTGCTTGAAACAAAGTCACTAAACCAGTAACAAAGATCATCGTGCAAATAATTGTCCCTCTTGCTGGATTCTCGTCTTCCATGCACAAAGCTGGCGTTAAAATAAAAGGAATCGAAACAATCGCTCCTATCATTGTCAGATAATGCTGGATAGCCATGAAGAACGACAAATACCAGGGCGGATTGTCGTCAATTCCATAAGTGACATTTTTCTTGCGAACTTCTTCCACGTCGATCTCCAGTTGAGCAACCATCATCGTTAAACTCTATCCCGATATTTAGAGTTTAACTTTATTAAGCATTGACACAGCTGAACACTTGACAGTTTGAGCGAGACTGAATCAATTCTCCTTCTGACAATCACGAGCAATACAATTCAAAAATAGTTTACTCTCTGGCAGAGACTAGCGTCGCCTCTTTTCTGTCTCAATTTAGTTCTTCGTTGATTTCTGTAATTAAAGCTTATCAAACACTCACAGACGTTTCGATAATTAAGTTTTATTAACACTTTGTTAGTTCAAGCGCTGATTTGAGACAAATGCTTGCTTTATTTTCTCTCCCGACTGAATGCGATAAGACGAGTTCTGAATTCATTTATTATCCAGGTAGTGCATTTGAAATGTGACTTGTTAACGAAATTTCTCTCAAACGAGTTATTCTCTTGTATGACGACTGAGCCGTTAGTGCAATTTTACGAACTGAAAAATTAGACTCGAACCATGAACCAGAAAATTGCGAAAGTGCTAATTATATTTTATATTAATGTTCCAAACTCTCACTGTACTTAATTCTTCGAGCAAGATTTTAAGATTATCCAAATGAGTCCTTAAGCGGTGAGTTGAGGTTTAAAATCGCTGTCGAAATTGCAAAAAGATCGTCGTTTTCCCAATATTGAGTGACAACTTTGTAATCCCCACTCCACATAACAGATTCAAAAGAATTTGTTTCAATGAAAACGTTTTTGGATTCTATGTTCTGTGAATAATAAAGACAAATAGTTGAAAGTTCTTGTGATATCACTTAACTCACGTAGTAAGGACAATCGTGAAGAAATCCGGGTGCACTAGCAATCACAACTTTAACAAACGCAGCGATGAATTTGCTTGAATCAATACTTTTCATAATGTCGCAAAAATATATCTTCGGAATGTTTGCAACCTGAATAAAAGAAATCGAATAAATAAACTTTTAGTCTAAAATCGATGACTTTTCTTACTTTTCGATAGATCGTTCCATATTTGTAGAAAAAACTTACTTCTTCCTTTAAATTGAGAAAATATTTCCCTTCTCTTAAACCAACTTCATCTTGTAAAATGAAATACTTACTGTGAGATTGTACAAGGGCTTTTTGAAATATGCGATACCAGTGAATGTGGAAAACGATCTATTGAATGATTTTGCGTAGCAAGAGATATTCGGATAAACGTAAGCCTGCGAAACGTTGTGGCATCGAAAGCTTTTAAAGTGAATTGTTTGAATCTGTTTCTCCTCCTCGCACAAGATTGTAGTGATTAGGAAAAAAATTAAGAATAAAACTGGGAAAATTTTTAATTCGAACATTTCAAAATGAAAATTTAAACTTTACTGGTAGAAGAAATATTCTGCCAAAGTTCCCAAAATAATTACACAAAATTTGGATAATTTTGCTATTGGCACTTAAATATAATGGACTCAGCTTTCATTGAAACCCAAACTTTATTGCTTGCTAAGAATTAAAGTCTTGTTGACGTAAAATCATGAACCAAAACTTAAAATTTGCGATTGTGCTGAATATCAATATCCAAATTGAGATTTTATTATCCAAATGAGTCCTTAAGCGGTGAGTTGAGGGTTAAAATCGTTGTCGAAATTGCTAAAAGAACGTCATTCTCTCGAAAATGAATGATAACTTTGTAATCCCCGCTCCACACAATTGATTCAAACGAATTTGTTTTAATGTAAACGTGTTTGAAAATTAGCTTCTGAAAAATATCAAAGTAGTTATAAGTTATAAGATCATAAGAAGTTATTCAACTCACGTTGTAAGGACATTCATGAAAATATTCTGGTGCATTCTCCATCGCTGCTCTAACAAACGCAGCAATGAATTTACTTGACTCAATACTTTTCATAATATCGCAAAAATATATCTTCGGAATGTTTGCAACCTGAATCAAAAATATTTCAAAAAATCTTAAAAATCGATGACTTTCCTTACTTTTCGATAGATTGTTCCATATTTGAAAAAAAAAGTTATTTCCTCCTGTGAAATGAAAAATAAATTTTGTTCATGCTAATTCCTCTTCCAAATGAAATACTAACTGTGAGATTGTATAAAGGTTTTTTGAAATATGCGATGCCAGTTGCTGTTGAGTACGACCGATTGAAGGACTTAGCGTAGCACGTGACATTCGGATAAAGGTAAATTTCGGAAATGTTGTGACATCGAACGCTTTTGAAGTAAATTGTTTGAATTTGTTTCTCTTGGCATGAAATTGCGGCGACGTGGAATAAAATGAAGAACAAAACTGGAAACAAATTCTTTTCAAACATCGCACATCGAAAATGTAAACTCTACTGGTAGGAAATTTTTTTTGCAAAAGTTTCGAAACTAATTGTAATAAAATTAGGATAATTTTGCTTTTAAAAATTAAATATAATAGAGTCAGCTTTTGTTAGAGATTAAGATTAGTAAAGTCAAAGGAAGTAAATTACAAAAACGGTTGAATCAATATGTTCTTTTTAATTTAATTTACAGGAAACTCATCATTAAAATGGAATTCATTGAAATTAAACATATAATGGCTCAAGAGCTTTCAGCATTTCTCGTTTAAAACACTTAAAACATTTTGAAAGGAAAACATTTTCGTAATTTTCTAGCTGAACTTTTCGATATCTTTGCAGGGATTTAGGAAAAATCTATTCATGTTATCTTCATATTTAAATCTTCAAATTTGAATCCCTGAAAGATTTCTCATTTTAAACAAAGGAAAATTGTTGTGGGTGGAACCTCACAGCGATTGGTTAAAGAAAAATATTCCTGACGAATGAGAGCGCGTAGGAAAATTGTCGAAGGAAATTTTAGGAAAAAAATTTATGCACAGCAAGACTTTGTGGTTTATCGCAAAGATTTTCCAGAAGCTGACAACAAATTAAAAATCGCTTTCGAAGCGATTAGTTTGAAAGCGGATAAGCGAAATGTTAAACTGCAATCATTCTTAAAAGAACAGTTGAAGAAAGTGATTGAGAATATTTAAATTAATTGATCTTGAGAATTATCAAAGCCACAAAAATGGAAAGCGACGGAACAGGAGCTAAATCATTTTTAATCCGTGATCTACTTCGTGATTTAATTGCCAAAAAGTCAGAAAATGATGATCCAAGTGATAACGACGACAGTGGTAAATGAAAAGTCTAATTTCAACACATTAAAAACAAATTACCGTGAAACCAAAAATATTTTGTCATCAATTACGTGATTTGTCTGTTTTGTTTAAACACGAAACCCCTAATTGCCTCGGGCGAAGCGTTTTCCACTTTATTTGCATTTTCACCCTCTCCACTCGAGTTGACAATACGGATCATGTCACAAAATAATCAACGAACAATTTAGGCGTGTAAATTACTCGTGGTTTGTCATGAAAAGTCTTAAATTTTCCCGTCTCTGAATTAGCATAGCTCGAGGGAGCATTCGCATTGCTCCTGATTGCTTCCTGAGAAATTTACATAAAATGTAGACAAGAAAATGATTTTGATGTTCGAGTTAATCTCTTGATGATTTCTGATTGCTTTCAATGTCGAAGCGATATCATCAAAGTGTAAAAGAGAGAGACAGACTTCGATGTGATGCAAATCGGATGAAAAGAAAAACAATTCTTTAAATCATTAAATCGCAATAAAAGTTTAAGAGGATTATTAAGGAGTCAAGTGGCTGAGAACAATCGGTGCGCACATGCCAATAGTTGATGCATCCCATTCACATGATCACATAATCAAATGTAAATTGTTTTGTGCTGAAAACTTCAAGTGGTCTTTTATTCTCTCATTGAAGCGAACAATAACGGTTCGTTATTTTCAGCGTGTGTCTTCTAGAGAAAAGGGGATGAAAGAGTTTTCCTCAAAAACTTGTCGATGTCGCGTGCTTGAAGAGTTAAAGATTTAGCGAAATTCAATTTAAAGAGATTCTTTCTCGATATCTCCGGGGCTGTGCTGAAAAGTCCTTCAACTCAGAACTAAAAAATAAATTTAATAAAATGTCGGTCGATACTTGAGGAATGTGAATGGTGGTTTCATAGTAGATTGAATTAATTATTTTTCATCGGAGGTGCTTCAACTCTTGTGAGTCTTCACGATCTCATTAAACTCCGATTGCTGGTAGAGATTTTAATTATGCATCTTCATGCTTGTGCATTTATGAGCGGCGCTGAATTTAAATCATCTTTTTCACAAGTTTCGTTACGGTTGGGAGTTTCTAATAAAAATTCTTTATTCATCAGATTGGAAATCATTTTTATCTTTGGTTAACAACTAAATAAAATGTCAATCAACGGCTTCAACTTCTCATTAATTCAATCGCTTCATCTCAGCCTCGTGCCTCGTTTTCATTTAAATTAATTTATGGACAGAAAAAAGTTGACACTTTTTCATGTTCAGTCTTAGTTTTTGTGCGCGTTCGACTTGATCTGAATTCTCGGGATACGTGCACGTTCAAGTGGAAGTTCAGTGAATGATAAAATTTAAGTTATTCGATTAATCTCAATTTCTGTATCTTCTAGCGGAGCGTTTGATTTCCATTTAAGGCGTTCATCGTTCATTTGTCATAATTCATTTTCGAACGATAGCAATCGTGATAGAATTGAAGACCTTTTTTGTCACTTCTGTACTGATGAACCTTCCCAGTCTTGCAGTACAAGCAATATGAAGAGAATCTATCGTGATGTTGAGAGTAATGTTCCATTACATCATGAATTGATCGAGTTGCGAACTCGGACTTGCAAGAATAACAAAAATTCACAACTTCTTGTCCATTCAAATCAGTTCTGAACCTTGGTGATATCGCATCGGCTTGAGTAATATCATCAGGGATACTATTGGCAGTTCTCGTCCCATTGATTCGATTGTTGTAAATATTTTGATGATCGTTATGATTCATTTCACTTCAAGATTCACTCAACGATAAGATTTCCAAGCTAAAATATAAAATTGGATAAATTTCAATTTAAATCAATGAATTTTATTTTTTACCTTCTAATCTTGAGTTCCAGTTGTTTAACGTTTTAAAAACTTGACCATGCTTATTCTCTCGAACCGTTCGATTGATCACAGGAATTTATTTTGTAAAAAAACAAAATCCAAGACAAAGTTTTGACGAAGGTTCGAATAGCGTCGAATTCGTGTCAATTGAAAGATCAGTAAAATAAAATGAATTTCATAGTTTTCTGAATGAAACTAAATAGGAAATTAAATATAAATTTAATAATAAATAAAATAATTTTGAAATATACCGCAATTGTTAAGAACTGCGAACTTTATTGATTTTAGTAATTTTTCAATATTTCAATCTTTTAACGAAGACTTTTTTCGAATTTAAGCGCCACGCGTAATGAAATATAACGAACTTTCGATTTTATTAATTAGCAATTTTTTGTTAATTAGATGCGTCAACAACAGGTCAAGAAATCGACATTGGAATGGAGGATCCATTTAGTTATATTTATACAAGCGTGCATCACCCTCAACAAGATTCGCAACATTTTACTTCGATGATGGCAGGCAAAGGAACTCTAAAACGGAATCGCCGTCGGCGAACAGCTTTTACACACTCGCAGCTTGGTTTTCTTGAAAGGAAATTCCGCTGTCAGAAATATTTGTCGGTTGCTGATCGTGGAGATGTTGCTAATCAATTGAATCTTTCGGAAACTCAAGTCAAGACTTGGTTAGTATCCTTCAATTCATTTTAAACTTATTTATAATTATCTTGATCATTCCAAAGGTATCAAAACAGAAGAACAAAATGGAAGCGACAAAACCAGCTTCGACTCGAGCAACTTCGTTATCAAAACTCTTTAGCTAAAGATTCAGTTCAACAGCAGCACGTTCAACAGCAGCAGCGACAAGAAGAAATCAACATTTGCTGTTCTCCGATCTCAAAAAAATATTCGTCTTGTGATTTCCTTTCGTCAGCAATGTCGACTTACTCTACATCCTTGTCATCATCATTCAATCAGAAGCAGAACTGCTCATAAATTTATGTCCATAAATTTATTGCTGCTCTCTTTGTGCTCTCTTTGTATTTGTACGGAAGCGAAGCTTTTCAATGTGAATAATAAAATAAACCCGAATCCTTTAATTTGCTATTTTCGGGATAATTTCAGTTCACACTCGGACGACTGCGTCAACGCAAATTATGATGCGACACTTTTCCAATGAAGAAAGCGAGGATTTGTCGTAGCTTGTTTGACAACAGGAGGCTAATTGGAGAGTTGATTGAGATCGTAAAGCGTCACGACACTTGACGGTGTCGCAGCTTGATTCGCGTTGCGAATTGAGCGTCGCAAAAGCCTTCCAATGATGTAACGCAAAAGGATTGCTTTGAATTTCCATGAGTGAATCAACAAATGATTCATCATCGCCTGAGCATGCCAGCGATCCCATTAACTGCAAAACATATAATTCATTCCCATGATTGCAAATGATAATTTTTCGGAATCTCCAGACAAGTCGAGCGCATTTGTATTTGTAAATGTGTTAAGCGAGTTTTCAACGTTAATAGTGGGAGAGAAGATAAAGAAGCTTTTCTCATATATAACAAGATAACATTCTATGGCATTTCTTGTACTTTTCGATAGAACCTCAAATGCTCAACATCGGAAGAAGAGAAAAGGGTTTGCGATCGCATCAACAGTTAAATTTATTCAAAGGGATTTTCAATGATGGTTATTAATGTTAAGTGACGTTGATTGGAATCAAATAAAGTTTAAAGAAAAGTGTGAAAAGGACAATTAAAGGATTATATAAAAATCTGTGAAAACATCGAGTTATTTTGAGATATTTTGTGATCGTAAGTATCAAAAGTTTTGTTTAGTTTTCTCATCATTCCAAATTTTGCGCAAATGTCGCAGTTTGTCTAAGCGAGCCTTCTTTTTCAATTCGCTGTTTGTCTTTGAAATATTTTAAAATAAATCCGTAAGCCAAAGTCAAATGAAAGCGCGCGCGCAAATTTGTTGCGTCAACATTATAAGGAGCCGGAGTCATTATTTTGTGAATTGTGTAATTATCCAATTTTCTTGCTAAAAATAGTTTTCATCAATCTCACATCGCTCGACGCGATGTCACGTGTAAATTCTCGGAGATACTCGTTAAAAATGTGATAATTGCTCGAAAAGAAATGTAATCATTGGCGATGACGCTCGGATGATTTTGGATGAGACAATATGGAACTTGTTTGATGTTTCCGTTCCGAAAATAAAACCGCGTCTTGTCTTATCACAACGCAAATACGTGATTAAGCTCTCATAGCCACACAGAACTTAATTCTCGTGCTGGTCATAAAGAAGTTATCACGACGGCGAATTTACTTAGGAAGTTATTTCGGGAAGACGCAATTCCATTCAAGCCGATGAGAATTCCTTATCAATAAGGTCACGAGAGATTACTTACGGCCAGCGCAAATCTACTAAGAACTAAATCATGAATGAATCTTTTTCTATTTCGTATTAATGTTCGCAACGGTTGATATATTTTCAAAATTGCCGAAGAGATTTCTAAGTTGGATAATAATTGCTCTGGACAGTAGCTCCTGAACAGCAAACAGCTTTAAATGGTAGTTTATGAATGAAGGATCAAATGATTTTCTCTTTTCTCGTCACGCGATAATTCATTGAGGAAATTTGAACTACTTTGCGTGTTCACTGACTTCGAGAAATCTTTAAATCGCGAGAATCGCTGGAGATATCCGCGCATGAAGCAGACAGTCAGACGCTGAGAATCCAACGCGGTTTCCGATTTCATTCGCATGAAAAGTGCAACAACATCATCTGACAAGTAGAAACAATCTGTCAGTGGCAGTCGTAAAAAATACAAGAACAGATAAAGATACTCTGCAAAATCAAATTTTAAATAATTTATTTATTTGCGTGTTTTAATTAAATTATTTATTGGTGCTTCGTAATCGTAGTGGAAGTTAAGAGTCGGCTGATTGCCATAGAAGTTGAATTTAATCGTTGGTTGGTTTTGTAAAAGCCATTTTTCACCTTATTAAGTTTATGTTATTTTCAATCTCACGGATTCGCGAAAAAAAAAATCATAAAAGTTGTCCGTAGCGAAGAAATCTTTTATGAAAATTAAAGCAGAGAAAAAGAATAAAAAGAAAACTTTACACGTTCAGGTGAATCGTTGTGATATAATTGATCGCGAGATTCGTCAAAAGCCTGATTATTAAAATATTTCGCGCAACACAGAAAAAGGCGGGCGAGAAAGCCCGGAAATATATCATCGAGTCATCCAGTGCAATCGAGACGACGTGTAAGGAAGAACGAGTCATCATCTGATGTTTTAGGGAAACCTGAAGTGAACTGCAACGATAAATTTATAAAAAATAATCCACGAAAAACGCAAGATCGAGCCGCGCGCGATTGTGAGAGAGAGCGAGCGACACCAGAAAAGTTCACATTTTTTTTCATTTTGTTGTCTGATTAATTTGTAAGTATATATTGATTACATCGGGGATATTCATTTAAAACAACACACACTGCCCCGAACAGATTCATGAATAAAATATCTGTTTTCGTGATTAAGAGAAGCGAGCGAAGAAAAAAAAACGAGAAAGAAAAATTCATTTTGCGCCCAGACTTAATGTCACCCATAAGAAAAACAAGTTTATTATATGTACGAGCGATATTTATTCGCGCGATTTGCTCGAGCGTCGTGCAGTTGTTGTGTTTGAAAAACGCGACAAGCGACTCATTCACTCGCTCTCTCCCCCTTCACTCCCCCAATTCGAAGGCACGACTAGAGAGATTGTTTATTAAACAATCTTTTTCTGCTTGCGCCGAACACATTTGGTCATAAATAATCTTTTTTGTTCGTCGATTAAACGCGCGACGAACGAAGTCTCACGAGAGTGAAAGAGTGAGACCGCGCTAGATTATGTGGATCAGTCTGCTGACCAAGCTGTTACTGCTGACGTTTATCAACAAGAATTTCGCGAATCGATGCAGTTATTCGCCGAGGCAATTAAACTCTCGATTCGCTCAGATTTTGTCTTCGTTGCTGTATTCGATCTCGGTTTGCGCGATACGAAAAAAGATCTAACGCAATCCCCATGATAAATTACACAATATGACGTGCTCTCTACACATGATATTCTTCTTCGTAGGGAGAGTGAGAAAGAGAGAGAGCGGGGGGATCTGACTCAAATTTCATGTTGGATATGTCATTTTGCATTCCGAGAAAAAAGATATTTTAAGACACCATAATTCGCGAAGGAGAAATATAAAATGTTTAACATGTGTCGTGCATGTTCCTAAGACTCTTCTTAGCAGCATTCTAATGATGATCTCATGCTTTTGGAGGCTCGCCTTGCTTTCATCTAATCACGAATGAGAAGAGGAAAAGGCCCTGAGAAAAGTTCGTTTGCGTCAGCTTAATGATTCATGTTCAAGGAATGTTGGGGTAAGATGGCAGAGTTTTGAGTTAAACATGAATTTAGAAACTTCTATCCAGCGAATGTTCGATTTCATGAAAAGTTTAGTTTCTAGAATTGTTCAGGGAGAAAATAAACACAAAAATCTATAAATTAAATAGCAAATTTTCCATTCTAAACATATGGGACTTAGCTTCGTTGTCCATTTAACGCTTCAGCAAAGGGAAAGAGAGAAAAAAAAGTTGAAACGAAATCTGACGGTTTTCTTCTGAAAGAAAAATTGCGAGATTTTCATATGCGGGATCTCTCGCTCGCTAACTGGATTTGAAATTTAATTTATTTCTCTTTGGAGTGTGCGGCTCGGGTTGTGCTCGCGGTTCCGCATGTGATAATTAATTTGCCTTTTTATGCTATTTCTGGTGGTCATAAATTATCACAGCGAGTTAATTAAAAATTGCTTTCATGTGCCATGGAGTTGCGACTGATTGAAATATTGAATCTGCTAATTTTATCTTTGAGATCGTTTCTGCTTATTTCATTTTTTCTCTCGGGACGTTGATTTCTCCGAAAAAAAAAGAGTTAAAGGAACGTTTACGCAAAGCGAGCGGACGAGAATCTAGAAATTCGCGAGAATCACGTCAAACGGAACGAGAAGAAAGAAAAAAGCGCGTTTCAACACACATCGAAAGCTTAAGAAAGAGAACTTCTCGGAAAGAGACACAAGAACATTAATTGCAAAATAATTGCAAACAGAACATGTTTTTTTCGTTCGCGAGAGCTTTTCGAGGACAATCGTAAGTCATCGTGTCTGTCTCTCCTCCAAAATGAAACTTCGCTTTAGTTATAGTTTATTTTAAGCATAGCTGTCGCAGTGCACACTTAGTGACACATTAATTAAGAAATCAAATTAATTGTAGGCAATTTCGCTCGCAGTTATTTCTCGGTTGATGGTGTTCGTTTCTCTATCTCATTCAGCTATGACACGCTACACTTTAATCACGCTTAATTAGCGTTTTTTTTTTCTTTTCAATCTTTTTCGACGCAGACTTGAAAATTAAAAAAAAATTTGCTTCTCGCTAAATAGTTTTTCCACTGAACTTCGAATTCTTAGAAAAGTGCGACCGGATTGTGTTGAGAAGTGAAACGAAATGACTGATTGACAGGTCAATTGACTATAATATATTAATATTCACATTCGTATAACGACTTAATTTGATTCTGATTAATTAAAACTTTGTTTATTTGCTGTTGATTCATATTTTTTTTCCTGTGGTTAAACGACAACTGTTTTACTGCTTCATCAAGGCCTTCGAGGGGAATCCAAAGTGAAAAAGCTCAATTGAGTGAGACAGTCAGTCGTTTTACTCGACTCATCGTCCCCTCAATCACTGCAATGACACGCTGTAGAATCAATGTTCAACTAGATTGCGATGGAACGATGGAAGAGAAATCTGGTTAATTAATTCCAATATCAACTCTAATTGATGATGATTCTCTGCGTTTGCATACGAAGATTTTCTCTTTGTATTACATTAGACAGATTGTGCAATAGTTTGAGAGAAAAACTTTTTCAATTAATTCCTATATTTGTTATAAGAGTGTCGAAAGGTTTAGGAAGTCACGTTTCACAAGGAAATTATTGAGGGAAAACTTCTTCGTTCCCTAACTTCGAAGTTCGAACTTTCAAGGCGCGAGCTTCCCTGAGACAAGTTATTAGCTAATATTTTGACACACGTCGAGCGCTCATGTTTTAGCGCACGCAAATAAGTGTCGGAAACAAATTATTTCGCGGTGAGCAAGCGGATCAAGAAGAAAACGACGCAAAACTGTTGAATCATGCATGAAATGAAATCATTCAAACTCTTTTTTTCCTCTACCTAGTCGAATGTTTCAAGACCCGCCAAAATGAAATTGTTGTTGATTGATTGCTAATTTATGGGCAACTTTTTTCCTCTCTCGTCTCCGCACTGCTCACTGCCTCGAGGTTCATATTAAACGATCCAGAATATGAATCACAAATGAGACGAATGCGTTCAATCGAGTGGAAAATTGGCCCCTGCTTCACTTGAAATTAAGATGAATCGAGATGGTCGGTCGGGAAAAATTAGAATTTGAAATTCGAGCGGGAAAAATTATTACATCATTAAACTTGATGATTGGTTATAAATTCAATTGAACACATTCATCACCCACTAGACAATCAGCTGAATGTCGACATGGCTTTGTAAAATAATTGGAATGACGTTAGTGATTTAACAAACTATAAAAGAAAAAATCCCCTTTCGAAAAAAAACGCTTGTTAGCATGAAGTCAAAGTCTAAATCGTTTCCATCTCTTCTTGTTTTAGATGTTTCTTTGCAAATTATTTTACCTGTCGGCACTCCTACTGATCCTAGTGCCACTCATCATCTCATTACCACATCCGCATCATGATGTGCAGAAACGAAGTTCCTTTTTCGATATCGACTGCAAAGGTAAGAGTTTTCCAATCCATTTCATCGCTTTGCTAAACGTTTACTTTAATTACATTTTAGGTGTCTTTAACAAGTCGATATTTTTTCGATTGGATCGAATCTGCGAGGACTGTTATTCCCTGTTCCGCGAGGTCGAGCTGCATTCGCTTTGCAAGTGAGTATCGCGTTCCAACTCGCTGCAGATAAAGAATCGAGTGTTCTTTGCGAGAACATGCAATGGAGATCTGATTATAATCCTCGAAGACCTCCTGCGTCGATACAATCGATTCAATTTGCATTTTTGTGATCGAGGGCGAGATGAAATCATTTTTATCTTGGCCCTTACCTTCTCGACTTTAGTAGTGTAAATTATTTTAATTTCTTGTCAAACGCAATCTTGAAAATCTCTCGTAAGTGCGACTTGTTCTCTCAGATTTTGAGAAAGGTCGATTTCTGAAGCCATTGACCCATGAAATTTGTTATTTCTTTAGTCTATACCAACCTTCGAACGGATTTAATCTTTTTTTTCTCCATTGCGTATTTTGCGAAAGGTTAAAAATGGTAAAAAGCCCCTTGAATTGGATTATTCTCATAATAAACACAAGGAGAGAGAGAAACGTTTTGTTATGTTGAGCGTGTCGGTGAAAAGACGACGAGGGCAGCTTTGGGGATGTACGGATAAGTTGTGTTCCCGGGCAAGTTTAAGCGGACACTTTCCAGCTTTTATAAACCTCTTTTCAACCCTTTGTCTTATTACCGGCTTAACTTGGCGTTGTGAAGAGCTAAGGAAAAGTGAAACCGGCACCGAAAAAATTGCTGTAAACTTTCTTATTTGCATATTTTATCGCTCTCCCCGAAACCATAACTTTTGTTATTTCTCTGAGCCTTTCATCGTCACATTTATTTTTCTTTTGCGTAATCCAGTGCTTCCTAACGTTTATCATTTCCTGGATTTGCCTTAATCATTTTGTTATATGGACCTTGCTCAATCATTTGAGCTGCCCTGCCTTTTTCTCACAAAATATATTTAAGCTTTTTCTGTTTTGAGTTGAATCTCTTTATGATTTATTGCTACCGAAGCTTTGATTAATTAATTTATGTGTTGCTTGTCTGTTGTATGCAAATTCAGGAAGCAATGTTTCACGACGGAGTTCTTCAAGGGATGTTTAGAGGCGCTACAACTGCAGGATGAAGTGAACGCCATTAAAAGTTATATCAAGTTGGTCAATGGTGCCGATCCGAATCTGTCGAATAACTGAGATGTGTGTTCAGTTCTTCATGTTCAAGCACATCGATTTGTCGGATCCTGGCTCCATTTTCCCTGCTCACACACTCAGTACACACAACAAAACACCCCAAAGGATTTCTAGAGACGAAGAAGTAGACGAACAATGAACAAATGGCTTAAAATAAGGGATAATAAAATCATAAAAATTCAAAACACATACACACACCCTCATGAAACAAACGTCAAATGATTGAGGAAGAGAGAGAGAGCGAAAGATAGTGACCCAGTCCGTCGCATGCTGAGAATGTTTGCTTGGCCTAAATGATGCTGGACATCAAGTAATCAAATTATGAGAAGAAAACTGTTCCTGTAAATATCCAAGAAAGAAGAAATTGCAACAAACGACTTTAGCAAAAGGTCCACTCGCACCCTACTCTGTCGGAGGTCACCACGCGACATTTTTGCTCTTAGAAAATGTCGTCATAAAGCAAGGAGCACAGCATGCAAGAAAGTTTATGAATGATGGCGAGAAGCGACGAGAACTTATACAATAATCAACTATGAATGCCATCGCAATCAACCGCCGACCCCGAAAACGACAAGTTTTTTCTGCTTGTAATCAACATCGAAGGGATGAAATGAACGATAATTTAGTTAATTAGTCGTCGTTTGACGTACGCTGGCAGGATGGTTGTCGATGGGGGACGTGTATGTGTTTTATCGCGCGCGTCAAGCTAAAACCAAGCAGCATCAGCCTCCATCCTTTAATCATGCTTGTCAACACGATGCAGCGCTGCTTCTTCTCTACTCAGAAATAATTGTTTTCGTCGTGATAATAATTGTTAGATTTTTCGCCTTACTTAAACACATTTGAAACATTTCTCATCATCAATCATCGTGGCATCACACGAGCGAGCAAGCAAGCGCGCCTCTACGTGCAATCAGAAGAAGGGAACCGTTGTTAATTATCGAGACGAAGGGTATGGATCAGAGAAACATTCTATAGTAGAAATTCAATAACACACAATGTTAAGATTTGAACAAACATAATCGCACTAACAGCACACAAGAATCACATGTCGTTTGAAAATCGTTGGACTTTGGAAAGAAATCACCCCACAGCACGGGATCTTTCTCAATAACTACTTCACTAGTCCATCGTTTAAATATTTGTTGGGTTCTCGTTTTAATTAAAACTTGCTTTAATTAAAATCTAATTGAAATTTCCTTTCTCTCTCTCTCTTCTCTTTATGTCGTCTCAATAGAGAAAGCTGCTTTGGAACGGAATATTTTTTCGGATGTGTCGAAGCACTGAAGCTGGAGGAAGAGTGGGAGAAGTTTGAAAAGTGGAGAGACATCCTTGGCAAGAAGAAGTAAACGAGCTTTCGTTTACTGACCGTTGACGAACATCAGCAGGCAACAATCGAACAACACATGGAATCACAATTTTTACTAAATGGGACCAAAAATGTAGATATTAATGACAAACGTTCAACATAACAATGAATCAATGTTAAAGAACCAACTCAATCCATGTAGAATATTTTTAAACAAGCTGATGAGTTATTAATCGATCAGAAATGCAGCAATCACGATTTACGAGATATCGTGCTTGAAGCAAAAAAAAAACAAAATTTACAGAGAAAGTCGCATTTCATGCACTAAAATAAATTTACATGTTACGTGAGCCATTGAGAGGGAGCGATGAAGGATAAAATTTTGATGGTGTTTTCTGACTGTGCAACGGGGAATGCCATCGAGATTAAAATTTATGTGAAATTCCTTGGATATCTCTCTCTCGAGTAGCTCATAGAAATCTCTCTTTATTCTTGTTGTTGTTAAGAAGAAGACGAAAGTGCAAATGGAAACGAAAGAAAGAAAGGGTGAAGGAGGAGAATTAAACAGCTCGTAATTCGATATCAGAGATGAAAACAATTACGCAAAAAGAACTTTCAAACAATCATCAGCACGAGCAGAGGAAAATTATGTTGAGAGAGGATAATAACTTTTTTTTTATCAAAAGCCCCTATCAAAGCAGCAGACTAATTTATACAAACACTCGCAGCATGGGAGAACAATAAACGCATACCATTGAACACCAAACTGACAAAAAGAGGATTAAATCAATTAAAATTGTGTGTTTATGTCAACTTTTTTCAACTCTGCTTCTCTCGTCTTATTTTCCACTCCACACACAACGAATAGAATCGAAAATGTTCAGATCGAGTCGACTGGGTGGATGTGGGAGAGAGGAGGTTGTCGTATTATTTTTCACTGGAGAAGCAACGCTAGGCCGGAAAATTTGAATATAAATTATTTCTTAAATTTTTAATAACATTGATTTTATGGTGCAAATAATGTTTCTGATTTTGCTCGAACGAAAGAGCTTTACTCGTTTCCGTGCCAGCCTCAGTTTTGTGTTTCAATCCCACCCCACATCTACCCCGCCAACAATTTCACACTCTATCCTCAACGTCCCGAGTTCATCATCAATTTTTGATAATAATTTTCGGGTTTCGGTGGCTGATAACATGAAAAATGCTATTTCTGTGTGTGGAGCATGAGTGAAAACTCTTTTTTGTCTCGAATAATTAAAAAATCTGATGAAGATTTCAACAGTGAGATTTCTGTTTATCTGAAGTGGGGCGGAGAGTGCTATTGTATTTAAATTTAATTAAAATCTGGTCTGATCGTAAGATATAATTATTAAAAACGAGAGAGAAAGCGAGGAGAACTTTATCAATGATTACTTAAGTTTCTATCGATGAACAAAAAAAAAAGGAAATTACTTAAGGAGATGATTTACTTATTATTGATATTACACAAAGATAATAAAATGAAATCATGAGAAGAATATGATGAAATACATTAAACATATTGCATTTATCTGTTAATCGAGGTTGATCGATCGATCGTTGCTTTTTTTTTCGATTCACGTCACCTGCTAAGCTTTAATTTTCATTTAAAGTATTTTAAAGTATGACAGAAAATATTTTACCTTCATTATTTACGTTCAAGTTATGAAACCCGATGGCAATTTATGTGTGCAACTCTGATGGATTTTATATGTAATTAATTTACTTTACTTTTAATTTTTAAGTTTATTAAAAAAAATGATTTACCGTCGCGCTTATCAGAGCTTCGGGGATTGAATAAGGTTTTCGTAAATATCCAATCACATCCTTTTTGGTGCATACGAGAGCATAGACGAGAGGCCTAGTTTTATGAGATAGACAGCTTTTTCCATTCATTTTAGGCTCGAAAATTGGAAACAGGTCAGCTTCAACTTTAGTTATAAAGATTTAAAGCTTTCCATTAAAAGCTTTTCGAAAGCTTTAAGCGAAGTTAAAAATGGCAACAAGTTCCCTACGTTACATGAGAATCAGATGGCCCCTGAGCAGTTGCAAAGCAACCGTATGTGATTTTCACTCAATTGGAGATTTATTGAAATTGGCGCAAGAGTGTTTAATATTCGTACGGGACAATAATTCAATTTACGCTCCAAATGAGTGGATACGGCTTTTTTTCACTCGTTTTCCGTCATAAATGAAATTATTAAAGCTCAAAAGCCAACCTCAGTGACGTTTGAGTTTTCCTCTTTCGAATAAATCTGCTTTTGAGCTCCTTGCTTAATTCGTTTAATTACAATCCACACAAATCATGCGAATTCATAAATCGAGGGCTTGATTTCAATTGCAGCTTCGTCGGGTTATTTTTTATGTTTTTGGCTGGCTGATTTGCATAAAACGAAGGGAGGTTTGTGAATTGGGTCACGTTGAGTGTTGATCCTGGATTTAAAGTATGCAGAGGGTCGTCGGATGGCTACACAGATTATTTAAATTCAGGGATTCTCAGACGGCAAGCTATTAAATCCCTTTAAGCTTGTGAGGACGAATTGCATATCAAGATTACGAATTTCATGTGAAAACAACCTTTGACCTAATTGACATTCAACTCCTGCCTAAAACTAGCTAAAGTATCCGCGGGACACCGGCAAGCGAGCCAACAAGCGGTCAAAAGCCGCTCAAATAAACATCACTCGAGCGAATCACACACAACAGAGCGATAAAAACGAGCGAATTATTAAAATATCGGGTGGAAACCCCGATAAAAAACCATATTTATTTATTTTTCAATGAATATCAGTGAGACGGAGAGCGAATTGGACTATCAATTAGCCTCGTTAAAATCCATTTTCATTTTCCAAATAAACTTCATTCGAGACCTCCTTCTCAGATATTTATTTTTACCTTAGGAGATATAAATAATTTACAACATTATCAGTTCGTGTAGAATATATTTTATGTCATTTCGAATAAATTCACTTTCTGAAGGAAAAAAAAGTTACAAACTCATAGCATTTTGATGTCACTTGCCGCTGTTTTATTGGAGAGATTTCAGTTGACATTAATTGCTTTTGTTCACTCGAATTTAACAAGTTTTTAATTTGACGATAATACGAAGTGCAATTGTTGCCGAGTGCAAGCTAAAGCCGTGTCGTATGAATGTCTGAATGTCGAGGGTTAATTCAGACGGAAAATTACGTGAAAATTATCGCTCTTTCTGCTCGGGTGAGTTTTCACTCTTTTTCACACACTCGATAATGATCTGCTTCACGTCTTTTCGACTACGATGTGTCAAAACACCTTTTTCTTGCTTCCGAAACCCATTTCAATGTTGCTTCAAACACGAGACACTCGAACCGAGCTTAGAGAATTTTGAGAGCGTGTTAATCTAATAAAGAAACAATAAAATGAACTCGAGCCATTCAATCGCTCAATGGCCAACGCTCCTACAAACCATTCTCAATTTAATAGTTCTATGAAAGACAGAAATGGAAATTCCAAAGAACATTTTGCGGTTTGATCTTTCAATTCTCGACGGCTTTTGCATGGAGAGCGGCTTGAGCTTTGAGGGGATGTAAATTGTTATGTAAATATGCAAATGCTGTGGTTTCTCAGCTCTTAGCTTCTCCACCGTAGCCCAAAAGCTGTCAGCTTAATCCCAAGTTATTTGTCTCCCTTCGGAAATTCGCCACATGCCGTGCGACGTTTTGCTCTTTCGCTTGAATTGATCAATGCCGATCTATTATCATTTCAAAGTTTCTTTGCCCTCGAATGCTGCGACTTAAATATTCATTCGAATGGACACATTAATAATTAAGCGGAGCTGAAAGAGTCTCAAATTATGGTTTCGAGACTCGTAAATGGTCAGCGAGTGTGTCACCCACGCTCATAATTTGAATAATTTTCAGATTCGGAGTTGTTGCTGTAGTTTATCTCGTTCTCACTCACTCACCGCTCCATCAACGACACACAACAACATGTTTTTCTCTTCAATTCTCGGTTACCGTTGCTTCTCGAGACGAGAGCAGTTGGTTGGAGGTAATTATCCGGTAGGAAAATCTCGTCGAACCACTGACATTCAACTTCTAATCTGCCGAGAGTTGTAGTAAGACGATCGATGAGTATTAATGTATCCAACGAGAAGAAACTGACGTCAAGGCGAGAAATATATTTAAAACACAGATTTCATTCGATACCTCATCAGCGCCTTACGTTAATTTTATGAATGAAGCTGAGACGTGAACAACACCTACGCGAGTGAGTTTCAAGCTGACAACCAAAAACGAACGTCAAACTTGTCATAAATCATTTGTAGCTTTCGCTTTTGTAAAGTGCTTCTGCTTTCTCTCTGGAACAGGATTCGAAGGATTTCTCAAATTAATTAAGTTGACTCGCTTCGATTGTTTACCTTGATCGATCCGCTTCCGGCAGTCAGGTCGCAAATGTTATCGAGCAAATAAAAACGTCCTGTAAACAAAGAGATGAAAATTTCCGGGGTTTACATTAAGCATCGGAATCGGATGCAATTAAAAAACGGTTCTCGGAAAGAGAGAGAAGATGGATGGAAGGGTTCAAGAGAGTTGAACGGGGTCACGTTTTGTAGTGTCTACGAGAGGGTTAGAGCTTCTTGTTGGGCAGAACGCGGAATTTCTGGGGAAACGCGAAATTCTTAAGACTCCACAGTAGCATAATTTATGGAAGCTATTAAGGAATTCTTGGAACTCCCAACATTTACATTACAAGAAAAATAAGCAATTAAGTGTTAAAAGCTTTTAACAAGTGACGTCACAACATTTTGCCTATCGATTAAAATTTCAGAAACTCTCGGAAACTTTGAACTTTGAAAATAAATTATTAATGAGGACGAAGCAAAAAAATCTTTCCCAGCTTCCACTTCACAATTTTCGCATTTCATTTCATCCACAAACGTTTCCTTTACCAAAAGCCAAACACTTTTCATATTTTTCATTTTTTTATTTTTTAATTATTGTTTGTTGTTGTTTCTTTATCATTTTTCTTCCGCATTGTTTTTGGGGAAAATTATTTACAGCTCGAGAAATTCTTCATTTAATACAAAGTTGTAATAATGTGTCTTGCGTAATTATTCGTAATATTTACAGTTCTTTGAGTTTCGAGTCGGACTATGCGTGGGCTGCGTATAGAGTTGGAAAGGTCGAGACACTTTCAATTCACACAAGCTCACAGACATACAAACTCTCGCTTAATTAATTCACTTTTGTTGACGTTTAATTACAGGAAAGAATTTTAAATAACTGCTTTAATTATCTGAGCTTATCCGGGGGATGATTTCAATCTTTTGCTTAGTAAAATTCTTAACACGTCTTTCTCTTTATTATCAATCGGAGATTTTTCTCTTCTCTGCTTTTTAAACAAAAATCAATGGAGCTTTTAAAGATGTTTTATCATTTTTTAAATTTGTAAATATTTTAATAGTAAATTTTTAATAGCATTTCGTCATTTCGTAATTTAATTAATTAAACATTTCTCCATCCGTCACTTAAAGTTTCATTTTTTTTTTATTTCTTTTCTTTCGTCTTAAAAATCTCTCATTTTCAATGGATTCGGCTTCAGAGAAGTGTCTCGAGACAATCTTCCCTTTCCCATCCTTTTCATTTTAACTAAGAAACAAAGATTCAATCGATATAATTAATTATAAAACATTCTTCGAGAACAGTCAATTAAGGACATTTTTAATTATCAGTTTTTTATTAATCAATAATAAAAAAAAACTTTGAGTATTTTCTTTGTGTGTTTGCTTGCGCATTTGTCGTGATGTACGTACGTGTATGATAACTAAGCGGCGACAAATAATCATTAAACTTAAAGAAAATTAGAACGATCATTTAACAAAGTCATGACAAAGACTCTGCTCAGATCTGATTTGATCGACTTATGCTTATACTAAGTGACCGTCTGTCTCTGGGAAGCCCATTTGTTGATTAAAATTCGCAAGATTGGCGTTCGTTGCATCGAAATTGTTCATGAGATGGGCTGCATTGAGGTGATGCGAGTTTGGTATGCTGCCGTCAAACGAAGGCATCGGCATCAATATCGATTGCATCTGGAGATCTTTATTTACATTGTTTTGTTGATTTCTCTTTGGATCTTTGAGAATGCCTGGCGGGAGGTTGTTGGGCTTGCTGTTATACAACGTACCCGTGCCACTACTCACCATCAACGGCATCATCTTCGTCGTGTGCGTTACATCTGGTGGCGGAATGATATTATGATTCATCGCCAACAGATTACTATTGCGTCGATTGAGTGTATTGCTGCGCGAAGCACTCATATGGTTGTTCATCTCGGAATTGTTAGACATATTATGAGGCAATGTCGCTGATGCAACTGTGTAATCCAATGGATGATCCTTTAGAGAGAAATTTGAATTAGTAAAAAGAACCTTCATTGACATTTTTACTGTCTTACCATCGGAGGATACGAGAGATAACGATCACAAGCACTATAATAGGAGCCGTCCATTGGGGGCCCAGGCGACGGAATTTTTACATAATTCTTTTGATTCATAAATTGATCATCGTAATTGGACGATGGCAAGAAGCTCATCTGTGATGTGTTCTGCACTTGTAAATTCTTTGGATGGATCATCATTTGGTTTGAATTGTTCGTTTGATAGTATGGCGAGAGGCGCCCATCTTTCTGATAACGTGGCGGTGGAATGTCCGAGTCCTCAACCACATAAGTTGATGATGTCTGTTGTTTGCGATTGGTTTCCTCCTGAGGGTTGGCATGAGGGTGAAAAGTTGGAATAACAATTAAATCATTGGAACGACAAAAAACATGAAAAATGCATTGCGGTCGCTGAAATATCCTTCAGTACGCGCTGTGCCATCAGATTAACTGTGCTCAATCGGCTTCAAAGAAGACAGAGCGAAGCAAAATTTATTTACCGTCAAATCTGGCTGACTGCCATCGTTTGAATATGAATCACTTTTATCCGAAACGGACGATAATGTTTCGCCAGTCACCGTATCGTTGTAGCTGCTTGGTGCATACATCTCGATGGCTGCCGATTTGCTGTTGGCAGTGCCAGTGGGCTCTGTCAAGTGGAACAGGAAGAAATGAACAAAGATATTTCGTTAGCCTCAAGTACACAAGTTTTATTCTATCTTCGGTCAGTGCCTAAGTAAGATGAAGACCAGAAAACTTTCGGTCACAATTGAAAATTTCTGGAAGAAATTTCTTTGACAATTGAAACTTCCCAGCCCAACGGAAGAAGGCACTGACCGTACGGAAAAAATCAATTAAGGCATCATCATCATGTTTCTCTCTTATGCATTCTCTCAGCTTATTTTTTTGGATAGCTGCGAAGGCGCCGACAATTTCCCACTTTTTTTTTGTTCTGCTGTTCGCTTCTGTTCTCGTGCGGCCCAGCCCATCAAACAATTTGTTGTTCAGGGTGGACCGAAGCAGAATATTGTCATCAAAAATTAATTACACTTAAAATCAGTGGCAAAAAAAGCAGCCAAAGAGAAAATCGTCCAAGGGAATTCACATAAAAACAATATCGAACGAATGTCCAACAATGGGAACCAACAACTGAGTTCCAACCGAGAAAAAAGATTAAATAAAACAATTCGAAAAATCATTTCAACTAGCGAGAAGGCAAAAAGCAGAAAAAATCGCTTTCGTGTAGTTTTTTACCTTTAATTCGTTTGCGGATGATGAACCATGCAACAAGTGCTGTGTTTGCAATTAAAAGCCCAAGTCCGATTAAAGCAATGCCAAACACGAGGAGTTTTGGAAGAGCTTCATCGTCTTTCAACTCTTTTTGCACAGCCTCCAGGCCTTTGTGGTCCAATGAAATAATGAAATTAAAAGAAAGAAGCACAAACAACAAAATAAGTGAATTGAATTGATAAAATAAAATCAAATCAGGAAACGGAAACTATGGAACTAAATGGCTAAAGGAATTCTACATTCATTCGTTGCTCGTGAATTTGTCTCAACATGATGATGCGCCTTGGTCACAGTGGAATTCTTTTACCTCCTTTCAAGTTCTTCTTATGGCGCTTGTGAAGACAGCATGCGATCAGCAGAATATTGATAAGAACTAATCCAGTCCCCGAAGAAATACCAATCAGCATCAAAAGTCCTTTAGATGTGTTCATGAATGGACTGCCCGTCGTCTCGGTTTGTTGCGTCGTAAGAATCGACATGGATGGTTGCGGTGCAACTGATTTTACGTGTTCACGATTGTTTGGGATTTTTTTTATGGGAAAATTAGTAAAGGGTTGAAGTATGTCGAGGGGAATTGTTGTTAAGTTTAAATTGACTTGCTTCATCGATCAACAAGTTGTCGTCGTCGATCGATTAAACAATGTATTTACGAAAAAAAAAGAAATTTTCTACGGTTACTCACTTCTTGTTTGAACTTTGGTTAGATCGGGTCTCCACGCACTCTCGCCAAGGTTGTTAAATGCCATGATCGAGAAGAAATAAACTGTGTTGGTCTTTAAACGTTCGACAGTCATTTTGTGAGCATTTGGGGGACTATCAACGTAATGATAACCGTTTCCAGCTGACGCTTCACGATAACGAATTTTATATGTCGCTTTCATTCCTCCGTCGAATCCAGGGGTCCATGCCAAAATTGCAGAATCATGTGTCGAATTGAGTACACTTAGATCGATAGGTGTGTCAGGCTTTGATGTCACATCTAAACGAACTTTCTCTACACTCTTCCCAAGCTCGTTCTCTGCTTTGCATTCATATAATCCGTAGTCATTGCCATCCACCTTCTCAACCATCAAAACTGACTCGTAAGTCAACGGATCAATTTGTCGACTTTCAATTGAATATTTTCCTCCGACCTGAGAGATGTTTAGAATTCTTCCCTCTCGTGACCACGCGAACGATGGCTTTGGAGCAGCTTGCACTCTACACACCATTCGAGCTTTTTCATTTTTATTGCTCGCTGCGCGAAGCAATGTTGGTGATTTATCAATTTCCGGAAGAACTGCATGAAGCGAATAGAGAATTAAATTGTGAATAAATTGATCACCGTCATAATCCATTTCAATCATCTTACATTTCACTATCAATAACACATCACGACTAATAGGATTTGCCACACGATTATCTGCGATGCACCTAAAGTGTCCGATATCGTCACGTTGAGCGTTAGAAATATGCAAATAGCTTGTGCCGTTCTCATAGCTTGATTTTGTCTTGGCGCTCATCTCATAATCAACTCGTTCCCATCGAATATGATTTTCATTCAATGGATTTCCTAGAAAGTCGACGTGCAAGGGAGAGAGAAAAAAAAGAAAATGATGAGTATGTTGAGTGGAAAACGATGCGGAATTTTAATCTCGAACTGCTTAAGGCAAAATCGTTTCGCGTTTTTAATCGAATTAATTTCACAAAGCTAAGCTTCTTGAGTCGTTTTCAATGAGACAAAGCTTTTTATGTTCATCAAGTAAATTCCTGTGGAAATTGTAGCTAAAAGCTCAACCCAACAAAGGAATTTTCAATGAACTTTTGAAAGCTCTCAGTTGTATAATCGAGCAAAATACATTTAGCAAAATATGATTGCATTTTTCAAATGCATTAGGTTTTTGACATGAACATAGAATCGCTTCCATTACAATGATTAAAATACCGTATTCAAAACAAAGGCATCAAAATACAATATAGCGCTGCAACGACAAAGGAAGAGCTTTTTCCTATGAAAACTTACCATCAACAGCACATGAAAGTTTGGCTTCATCGCCAGGATTCACCACAATGTTTTCAGATATGGACTTGATAGTTGCACCATCTGTTTGCATGTAGCATTTGAGAGAGAGAGAGAGAAAAGGACATTCATTAAAATTCATCATGAAGTGAGAGCGAAGAGCTTTGGTCGGGTCCATGAAACGTACATTCGACGACAACAGTAATGTTGATGGTAGTCGAGCCTTGGGAATTCAGAGCCTCGCACGTATACAATCCACTGTCATCACGTGCCAGTTTAGTAAAATTCAACGTTGGTCCATCGATGATGATTCGTTGGTTGTCTGTAGAATATTAATGAGGATTAGCTTTCGAGACTATGACATGAGATTTGATATGAGTTTGTCGCTTACCGTGATCTTCAAGCGGGGAACCCTCTTTAGTCCAAGTGTACTGAATGTTGCTTGGATTGCCCGACGCCACGAGGCCAATGACTAACGATTCTTCCTCGATGCCGACTGCTGTTGATGATGGTGGCGGAGTGAACTTTGGCGGAACTGAAAACAAATTTAATTAAAATTGTAAACAATCTCCAGCATCATGATGATAACGTAAAAGTCTCGCAGTAAAATCAACTTACAGAGGACCTGCAGCTCAATGGCTTCATTAATGCTGCGCTGAAGAGCTTCGTTTGTTCCTTGACAAGCGATTTTCACGCCATTCATGTCTTGTGTGATGTTAAGCTTGACTTGAGTCGACGAAATCTTGCCTCCCCATAGTCCAGGCTGATTCGTCACTCCACCTTCGCTCATCATCGGAATACCATCTTTGTACCAACCAAGTTTGACTGGAGGATTGCTTGAGCTTGAGTCACAGAACAAACTCGCTTCTGTCCCCGCGGTCAAAGCTTTTGGCTCCACGCGTATCTTTAAAGTCTCTGGCAAAACTGTGAAAAAGAAAAAAGTTTCTTTAGGGACAGAATGGGCTAGAAACATCATCATAATGACGACAACGAGGGGCGAAAAGAAAGTTTTTCTTCAGCTTTTTTCCGAGTGTGCGAAGGAAAAGTTCCCGATCGAACCGAATAACCAGGCGGACAACAAGAAAAAAACAGAAACCAACAGCTGGTGCCGCTTCCAGTTGCAGAGAATTTAATCAAATATTAAAAATCTCTTGTGCTTTTTATTCTTCTGCAAACAGAAAACTTTTTTTTTCTCTCTGGTTCGCTGATGTTATTTTTTCAGAAAAAATGCTGCAGAAAAAGTTATGAGCGATACACGTTCGCGTCGAGTGGTCCGCGAGTCATAAAAGCCAAAGAGTAAAATTATTTTGAATACTTACAGTGCACGCTGAGTGTCTTGGAGTCAAGCAGGGGAACGTCTGTAGCACTATTCTGAGCTTCGCAACGATAAATCGCTTGATTGTCGGTAATGTTGGCAATGATATTCAACTCTGATTGAACTGAGTTATTGATGGTCTTTGTCTGTGAATTAATCTGTTGAGGCAACAAACGAGATGAGAAAAATAATTAAATGGAGAAAGTCACGTTTTATTTACCTTCTTATCGTTCTTGAACCACGTGAGTGTTGCTGGCGGATTGCCACCGGAAGACATGCATAAAAGCTTTTGACTTGAGCCAGCCGGAATAACGGAGCCTTCTGTGTAACCGGAGATGACAGGCTGCGATGGTGGATCTGCGAATGGTTTTTAATTCATTGAGTCAAAGTATTTTTGGAACAATTTATTTGAGCAGCTTACAGAGAATATGAAGCATGTGGGTTGTCATGACGTTGTCGGCGAGTTGCATGTTAATTCCTTGACACAAAAGTGAGAAAGATCGTTTGTTTGAGTCGACATTAATTGAGATGTTCGAAGTTGAAATCCATCCGCCTTCGTTGCTTGGCACTTGCGCTGAGACATTCGTTCGTCTTTGTCTACCGTCAATCGTCCAACGTATTTCCGCTGCGGGATTTGATGGGGCAGTTGAACACTGGAAGTTAACCACGTCGCCTTGTCTTGCTTCAGTTGGACCAGCAATGGTTACTTGAGTTGGCGGAACTGTTGAGGAAATAAAGATAAATTAAGAAATCATTAAAGTAAGGAATGACGCGACGTCAAGCAAAGAGAAGTTTCAATCGAAAGCGTATGTCTAATGTTGAACTCTAGAGAGAAAAAGTTTCGGTCAGAGCCATAAAGCGATAAAAATTAAAGGAAAAGTTTTGCTATCTTGGCCTCTGCTAGAGAGAGCGGGCAATAAAGCGATTAAATTGAATTAGAATAAACGTCGATCAAGCACTTTTGCAATGAAATAATAAAACAAACTTTTGTTCGGTTAATTGATAACAGCAGAGATGGTAAATGCCAAAAACTTTTCCCATCGCCCCAGAAAAGCTTTTTTCCGCAAAGAGTTGCACAAAACTTTTGCGGGAGCGACGAATGAGAGAGAGAAAGAAGAATAATTTGAATTGCAAAATCTCGCGTGTACTCACATTGAACGCTTAAGTCGATCTCCTTCTTTAGCGATTTGTCAGAGATGGTGTTGCTAGCCTCGCATCTTAGTCGCGCCTTATTGTCGCCCGGTTGAACTTTGAAGCGATAAGTGCTGGCAGAGTCACGACCCGATGTTGTGTATTGACTGACGACTTGTCGATTGTTTTTGTACCAAATCAGCTGAGCAGGAGGATTTCCGCCGTAGGATCTACAAACTAAATCTACTTCTTGGCCACTTCTTAGTCGTTCGTTTTTGCTGTAACCGTCGATGTTTGGTTCGCCTGGCGCTTTTAATACTGAAACTTGTACTGATGATTTCATGGGATGATCTGGTGAGAGCGCTTGATGTTTTGCTCTGCACGTATAATCAACAAGATCATCATTGGCCGTTGCTTTGATCGTCAAGTTTGACGATACAGTAAAGCGTTTATTGTCCAATGGAGTGACAACATCGTGTCGATTGTCGGATGCCTTTAGCTCAACATGCCCGCGGTACCATTTAATCTCCGCTGCTGGCTTACTGTTAGCGATAGTGCATGACAACATCAAGTCTTGATTTTCCTTAACATCTAGTTTGTTATTTTGCTTAGCGATGACCACATTATAGGACGTGGCTTCAATTACGATAGATGATGGAGGTGCTGAAGAAAAATTTGGAAACGAAAATTGTTAAACAAATATCTGCAAGCGATAATCTCGGCAAAATTTATTCGAGCGCAAAGGGAATAATTAATTCGTCGTGAATTTGTACGACACCGTTGATAATTCGATGCTAAAAGTTCTGTGTTTGCATGAGTGTGGTTGTTGTAAAAAGGCTCCACAACATCGTTTAAATTACTTTATATTTCCCAATTGCCGCTTTCAGAGAGTTTCGTCTGTCGAGCGAGCTCGGGTAGCTGCTGCTGCTTTTTTCTGCTCTTCATCCATAATTTTCCATCATAATTTAACAACTGGCATGCAAACAAAAGGCGATGGTACAACACAGAATGGAGCTTCCAAGAATTTATGTTAAATATTAATGAAGGTCATAAATGTATGTGCTGTGTCAAAATCCTTTTCCTTTTGCTCCGCAGCCTCTTTTGCTTCTCATTTACTCTGTTGTGCAACCAACCAACCCATCACCACCGGCGCGCGCGAGCGGAGAAGAAAAAAAAGCTTTAAATCTTCAAGCCATCATATTCAGGTAGCAGGTAATAATTTATTTTTCCAGAAAAGCTTCAGCGTGAATGAAACGAAACTCAGGAATGAACTGAAGCGCGACAAGCAGGGGATGGTAGGAGGAAAAGATGTCGAGAAATACTTTGTCTGTAATATCGTCAAGCAGCGATGAAAATCGAGAAAGGAGAAAACTTAAGACGCACGATTTATTTTTCATTCGCCGTCATGTTGAAGCGAACAAAATTTACTGTCAACTGCCGATAATTCTTCTAAAACTCGTTTTTAAGCTTCCAGGATACTTCCAAGTCTTTGAGGATATTGTTTACCCTGCATAGAGTTCTAAGAATTCTTTTTTGATGTTCAGCTGCTACTGAATTTTATTATGTTTTCATGAAAAGTTTTCCGCATTCTGATCAAAGACCAATTGTCAAAGCTTTGAACAATTTCTCGATTAAGCAGAACTTGAAAGGTATTCCCGGATAACGCTAGCGGTTGTTTTGTGAGTTTTAAAGTTACAAAATATAAACAAGTACTTGCGACTCAGCATCCTTCATTTGAGTTTCAAGCCTTCTTAAGGAGCAATTATTCTTGGCGAATGAAAAACAAAAAGTTATTGTTATGCGTTTCAAAACTGCAAATGCGATGGAAACAATTCCG
This sequence comes from Smittia aterrima, assembly GCA_033063855.1. NCBI lineage: Eukaryota > Metazoa > Arthropoda > Insecta > Diptera > Chironomidae > Smittia > Smittia aterrima. Next base: position 16,107,869 of record CP093831.1, on the reverse strand, counting down.
AATCAATCCTAATTTTCAGGAATTCTTATCGCGCTTTCGTTGCTTTTATTACTTTTTATACATTTTTGATGTTGCTTCAGTTGCTTCAACAGTGATGAATAAATTCTCTTTTTTTTTGTGCATAAAGCGAAGTAACGAAGAAGGGAACATTGTGTTGTTGATGTTGTTCTCCGCGAATGCGAGCAAAGGAGCAAAACAAGAATGAAATGTATCCGATTTCTCAGAGAAAGTTTTCAGTTATGGGAGCGAGAAAAATTTTCTTCTTCGATTCTAAGGAGCATGGCAAGTGGGGAGACTCTCGTGAATTTTTCTTTTCTTTCCTTTCATCCGCAACAAATTTGCACAGCGCTCGGGAATGGAGACGAGACGGTTTCGTCGAATGACGTCACATGCGCGAGTTTTCAACGAAATTAAATCCTAAAATCCGCTATTGTTTAAGGAGACTCTTAAACAACAAACAAGCGAGTATTGTGTTTCATTTTCATAAATTTTCATGATTGATTTCTGATGGTTAGGGCGAAACTCGAAATTCGAGCGCTGTTATTTGACTAATGGGAGTGAACCCACGCTTTTATTTTTTGCTTGTTTCCTAGTGACATCATACGCGAAGCTCTCTCACTTCCAAGATTTCATTTTAAACAATCAAGCGAGAATTTCTGAATATGTAATCATGTCTGCTGCCTCATGTGTACGCGGATATTTCACCAACTACGACAAGAGAAGCAGCAGAAAAATTTCATCCGGAAAAGGAATTTTTACATGTTTCCTTCTTTCTTTGAATTTCCATGAGATTTTCTAATATGTTCTGTCGGAAGTAGCGCGGGATAAAAATCTGTATATGCTAGGACAATATTTGAGTCTGCAAAGTGCACTGTTGGCTCACTCGCTCAACACTATGAGGATAATAAATCTGAATAGCAATACGAAAGTTTCAACCTTCCATACACGTCAAAACTTTTCTTAACTTCAATTATTTTCAACAGCTTCACTAACAGAAGCAAACTTTCTAGCTCTAACTCGCAGACTTCATCTTAGCTGGTTGTCAAGGGAGAGAATTAGGGGTGGAGAGTAAGAAGAAAGTGGCGTCGATTTTCACAGCAGCAACAACAAACAAATTGACTGAGCATTTAAAAACAACATTCCACCCTCTCGCTTTTCTGAAAAGCTCGTTCTCCCCATTCCATCTCGCATCATATCAACATTAAAGATGTGATTACAAAAGATATCAATTGTCAAGTTGGAAAATGAAGAATTCATGATACCCGAGGAGAGAATTCGACGGGGAGGGAGAGTGAAAGAAAAATTATGGAAAAAGTAATTATGAGCTTTGTTACTCAATGACTCCCTTTCCACTCTTTTGATGATAATAAAAAATAATATTTCAGGCTTCCTCCCCTTTTTGTATTGTTTCTGATTTGTTTCACTAAACATTGAGTAAGTTAGAGCGGTCAAGTCGTTCACATCATAAAGAAAGTGTTTGCTATCGTTGTTCTGAGGTGACCAGTTTCTGAATAAACATCAAGTTGTGATGTTTGAACAGGATCTGTTGACTCAAAACAGAGGCCAACACACCCTTGCATTGGTTTGACAATTCAATATATTTCGTGTTTGTTCAATTTAATGATCCGGAGATTTCATTTAGGGTTGTCTGGTTTTTGGGGCGATAGAGATTGATACTTACAGATGACAGTCAAGTTAGCTGCTGTTCGAATGGGATCTGAATTTTTGGCTGGTCCAACTTGGCACTGGAACTCTGCGTCGTCATCAAGCGACGCGTTTTGAATACGTAAGTTGAAAGTTCCATAACCTCGGTCACCTATCATACTATAACGAGGATATCCAGGAATCTTCTCGGAGAAGCCTATTTTGAATGCAATTAAAATTGTAATTGGACCTTTTGCATTTTATAAATTCTGCAAATATTACCGAGAGCGAAGCCATCCTTCACCCACTGAACACTGCCAGCGAGATTCGATATCTCGCATCGCAACAGCGCTTCGGAGCCTTCTAGCACTTGAAGATTCGTGGGGTGTGTTCGAAAATATTGTTTACTCGCTGACACGGAGTGAAATGCTGAAAGGAAAACAAACAAAAATTTAAATTAGAATTAATTAAAAGAATTATGGAGCAGAGCGATGATGATGATGCTTTATCGTGTCTCACTCATTAGAAGCACAGTGCGAAGTGCCAATGAAGGGAATCATTGCAGCACTCATCAACACGACGTTGTAAGAAAAATAATAGAAAGCGGACAATTGTGCGGGCGGAAGATGATCAACCGCTTTTTGACTTGATGGAATCGTGATGGAAATAAACAGAAAGAATACTTTAACTCTCAATTATCTTGAAAGGCGAAGGAACGTCAAATGGGAAATATAAGTTTAATTGATTTTTCTTATTAAAAGTGACAAACGATGTTTGGTGTGAGTGAACTTTAACACATCAATTCAAGACTCAGCGTGAGACTTTAGCGACATCAAACTCATAAATAACCCAACAGAAACGACCCGAAAAAAAGGGGAGACGACAAAGTGAGAGAGAGGATAGCCGTGTGAGAGTCGAATGTGATTGTCGTTAATAAAAATAGTTTCACTTTCTACGTCTTGGCATAAGTTTTTGTTCTCAAGATGCCATCTTTGATACATTGACTTTGACGTTGTCATTGTGCTTGCGTCGTTGCGTTGGAAGAAGCTTCGTCGTCTTCAAAGTCTAACTCTCATTGTTTTCAAGTTAGTAGTCAAAGGATTTATTGTTTCCTTTGACTATCAACTCGATCATCATAGCAACGCAACATTATTTGAGTTTAAGACTCTTGAAAGAAATTAAATTGTACGGGACGGAGTTGTCTAGTTAATTAGATTCAAGCTCGGGACTTGTGAAGCAAACGAACAAAAGCAAAAATTTAAATATTTTTGCCCTCAGCCGACTCCTCAAAATTATTTAATACACTCTCCTGTAGCGAAGAGCGTTTACCCATTTTTTTTTGAGTTCTTCTTTCTGCTGTACTTCTCTCCAGCGTTTATTATTCAATTCTCTAACCAGATCTACGAAAAAATTATCGTCGCCAGGGACAATTCTCGAAATAAAACAACGAGCGATGAAAACATGTGTCTCGGCATTTACACACAATTTATAAAGTTTATCATCGGAAAAGGTCAAGAAAGGCCGTTGACAAGCGCAGACGTATCACATCTTGATATCTGTTAGCGGTGGTGGAAAGCCGTGGCCAAACGGAAAAATCGTTGTTGGCGACATCGCACAATTAAAAATTTGTTACGAAATGACGCTTCTCCGTTCGAGCGTTCGCTCGACGATAATCGTGGTTGAAAGACGTTTCTGTGCCACGTCGGCTGAGATAAAAAATGTCCTTTCGCAGAAATTCCTTTTTGCCTTCGTCGTCCTTTCAAGAATGAGATGAATATCTCGATTTAACCCCTCATCAGTCACTTGGACTAGGGCAGATCTGGCTTGCGTTTTCATTTAAAGCCTCGTTGGTGAGCATTTCTTTTTGGGTTTTTTATGAACTCATCATGCGATAACATTTGTGCTTGTCTTCTTCTTGTTTCCTTTTTTCCTTCTTCTCGCTTTCTTAATGCTCTCGATGTAGGGGGGGAAGTACAAGATGTGTTTCAAGTGACAGTAGAAGATATAAATTGAAATCCACGTGAATTTATTTATATTTCATCAAGGAAGGCCTTTCGTTAGTATTACAGGAGAGAAGGCAAACAACATGCAAATAAATGTTCCGACATCACTCGAGATGGATGAGAAATGTGTCGCTCTTATCGCTCCTTGATTACATTGTTGCATTTTTAAACACTTTCCCTTTTCGTCTTCTTCTAGGGGAGACGATGGCAAACAATCAGATCCATCTACAAACGCTCCCCAATGATTTATTATTCGAATTAAACGCAACGGGCGATGTCGAAAGGAAACGCAAAATGTGTACGAGAAAAAGAAATGAAACGAAGTGGCCAAGGGGAGAGGCGAAAAGAAGTCTCCGGCGATTGCTTCCACTGCCACACAAACAAAACAGAACAAATTTATGTGCGTTAATAGCATTAAAATTAATTTAGCTTTAATAAGGACGTGATAAATAAAAAGAATAAACACCCGAGCAGAGATAGCGAGTAGAAAAATGAGTCGGTAGAAATGAAATGGAGCGATTTCTAAGACGTTTCCTTTCTTCATTCAATTTCTTTTCTTTCCTTTTGGTGGAGAGCTTCATACAAAGCGTAAGCCTAAGGGCATCGTTGCTCGCTTTTCACAGGCAAAACAAATGTAAAAGGAGGGGAATGTTAATGAGTTGCTGCCGGGGGTAAGAGAGCGTCCGTTTACTTTTCACGAGGACGAGCAAAGGATTTTCAGCGATGACATTTTGCTTGAAAGGATTTCATAAGCACCGTGTCTTGCGTCATCAGGGACTGAGGAAGCGATGGGGAGAGAGAGAAGGAGACAAACGGTTCGTCGTCAGCAAAAGAATCTTCTTAAATATTTAAACACCTTTTGACTTGTTTTGCATTTTGAAGGTAAATACGCACATTGTGTTGAAGTCGTGTGCTGAAAGTCTCATGGTGCTTATCTAAACTCTTTTCTTTTAGTTCAGCAAACAAGAGGATGAAGAGCTGAAGGGCAAAGGGTCGAAGGTGAGATGAGGAAAGGATTCGAATTAATTTAATAATGAATTTGTCTCTTGATTTTTTAGGATCAAACGCGTCTCTTCGTTTACTAAGAACTGCTCTCGAATGCGTAATTTGGCAGGTGGAAAATTAAATTTTATGATGATTTCTTCTCCTTTTTAAATTTCCTTTTTTTGCGCGAAAGACTTAAACGACTTAAACGATTCTCGCGAGGCATTGCGCACGAGTCCCTCTGTGTATAATTCCTTAATGGGATCTCTGCACAAAAGTTAATTAGGGATGTGATGCAGCACAGCAGACGACGCTACCACCTGATGTAACTTGTTTCTTTTTTTATTCATTGCTCTCACTCACACACGTGCTCATCGCAAGGTGTTCGCTGCCAGGTATGAGAGCAACAAATTTACACCTTTTATGTCGTCGTCTCCCTTCGCCCAAACCGCGTGTCTCGGTTGACTTTTAAATGAAATCATAAAGGAAATAAAGAATCGGAAGGTTCTCACACCAGACTTGCTCTAGTCTCCACATCAGGGCAAGCAAGAGCGAGACAACGAACGAGAAAAAAAAATCAACATAATGAAAATAATTCTTTTTCTCATTCCATTGTCTCAGCCATCATCATCGTGGTGCTAAATATGCTCCGAGTTCTTCTGCTTTTTGCTCGACTTGCTCGCCTGTCGTTGTGAGTGTACGTGAGATTGTGTTTGATGCAGCAACGGCACGAAACAAAAGATTTGAAAATCCCAAAAATTTTCTCGCAATAAAAACAAGAAGAAGTAACAATAGAACAACTCAAAATTGTTGAATAATTTTCTGTCTCCCTCACTCAGGCTGCTGCAAGCACTTTTCATGAAAATTTATTTTTGCGATGTTGTCGGGCGTAAACGATGGTCATGTATGTTCGAGTCGAGGAAAGATGTAGGAGGACGAGAGAATCATCATCATATTTCCTAAACGTACGTTAGGTTCACTCATTCGCTCGCTGCATGTGAGGACTGCTTTCGCTATTGTTGGTTTTTACTAAAACCTCATTTAACTAAACTCAAATGAAAATATTTCCTCAAAAGCAGTCGTTTCTCACAACAGCTCGCAGAAAATGAAGAGGAGTAGACGAAGAGAAGTAAAAAGTGAAGCACATGTTTCTTTTGAATGGAGGGAATTATTATTATAGTTAATTGAAAGCGGTGCACCTGTGCATCAGGTGGAACTGACGACTGTAGCGTGTGTGTAGACTTCAATGTGAAGAAATAAAGAAAGAGTCGGGAGTGAAATGAAACTCATTGCGCTCTTAGAAAGAAGTCATAAAAGACACTGAAACTTGATTTCTCTGGAACTAGGTTTATGTTTACGATGGACAATACGTGGTGTTGGATTTCAGTCCATGTGACATTTGCTGAGCCAGCGGATGTTTTTCATCATCGTCGTTAACCGACAGCTCCAAATTGTTATCAATTTTGGTGAATGTCGTAGCAAGCGACATGAAACACGAGTGAAATGGAAAATGTCAACCAGATTCACTTACCTATTGTTGCTAAAATTACCACGGAATACCACCAACAATGCGGTTTGGCTTTCATCTTTGCATCGAGTCGATTTATCTGGAAATAGATAGAGTGAGATACGAAAATTTAGTGAGTGATTAAACCTCAATAATATGTACGGACAAATGATACGCTTCAATATCAGATCGAAGCGATCTCAGTGGCATTTTCAATGGTGAAACCAGACAACGGTTTCTACGTCGTCGACGGAGGCTGAAAATGATCAATTTGCAATGAAAATTGATTGGGAATTCGCACTTTTTTGGCTTTTTTACATTCTCGGCTAAATGGGAAGCTGCTTCGTAGAGCTTGATTGATTTTTCTACGCCATAGAGCAAGCATAATGAATTTAAACGAACATCATCGGCATTGAAATTCTATCAGATAGCTCACGCGCCCGTCTCCAGTCTTTCTAGTTCGACCAGTAATTAATTAGAGCTCTCCCAGTTTATTAAAGTCATGAAAGCGGCGACTGTAACGGCATTGGACATCACTTCAACTCGGACGAGCTAGATCAGCATCGTCTGATAAAATAAATCAAGCTGAAGACAGACAAGACAAATTTGCTTCATCGTCGGGCTAGAGACCATTTTAGCCCAAAAAAAAGCGAAATTAGAACAGAAATGATTTTTTATTGAGCTCTCGCGGTTGGCGCTCATTCAGGGGGCGCTCACATAAAAAGCAGCTCATTGAAAGGCCTATGAATAATATTTATCTGATTCTGAACTCGTTGTGTGTGAAAATTTCGTTTTATTCAAATTTTTCCCTCCGATAATTCTTTTTTTTTTTTCATTCACTCGCTCGCTTACTCTCTCCTTCTTTCCGAATCATGAAGAAATTATTCATTTGTTCAATTCTTCGTTTTTTTGGAAGCTTTGAGAATTTTGGTTCAGGCTTAATTATATTTTTTTCAGTTCATAATAAATTCTACGTCTCAAGCGACTCTCGATGCTCATACAAAGAAAGTTCTCCGATTGCGGCGAGAGACGAATTCTTATTTTGCTTCTATGACTGAGTTGTCGCTATTCTCTCGCGAGCTACGCGCACATAATTATGCTAATGCTCTGGGAAAAATACATTTCATTATCGCCGCTGCGTCTTCATTCGTTTTCTTCCTTTCTTTCTTGTGTTTTAATTTCTTTTTTATTTCAACGTGTTCCTCATAATTCCTCGCTCCGCTTTGTGCCCGGTTTCGTTTTCTTAAAGTCAGAGCTGGCTGCACCGTCGCTAAAGCATGTTGATACCCTTGAAATACATTAAACTTAATGTCTTTCACATCTTGATGTTGTGCAAATGCACTTAGAATTTTAAATTCTCCTACTCAGAGTTTTATTGTGCAATAAATCGAGCATAAAGACATGCAAAGACTTCGCCAATGGGAGGGAAAATTCGGCTCTGTGACATGAAGTTTCTTTGTTGATTCTTTCTTGTGGCTTTTATCATGTGCACGGAGTTTCGGGAAGAAGAAAAAAAAACTTTTTTGGCTGTTTGCGTTGGTATGAGAGTTCAATTTTTTATGACTCCATTTTCCCCTGCAAGATATTCTCGATATAAATGGGAACTGTCCGTAAACTTGAGTCATAGCCTTTCTTGACTGCCTCTTCCCTTTCCCCCTGGAGAGGCATTTACCATTATGTTAATAATGAGCAGATCCACCGATGCGCAACGATTAATTAGGCTTAAATTTTATGGCACATTAGCGAGGCGAAGAGAGCGAGCGAAGGCAAACACGTAGCTTCCAAATTGAGCCCTAATCAGCAGCAACAGCAACGGAAAGTGGTTCTCTCGTAAGGAACCAGAAAACCCACACATTGTCCAAAAATGAGTTGTGGTTCAGTTCTTTCATTGTAACCTTATACGCTTTTAGGACTCCCTACGATCAGTCACAACTTCCCGGACTTGAACGACATTAAATTCGATGAAAAAACTATATCAAGAGCAAACAACAAAGGTCGTCGCTTTTAGCTGATTCGTGTAAAGAGAATTAATTCTTGCTTCATTGAGTCTTTGAGAGTTTTTCGTTGCATCTGTTAACATTTTTATTTTAAATGATTCCATCGCAATTAAAACATCGACAAAAACATTCGCTTTGAAAGCAATTATCATATTCAAAATGCGCTGCTTTTGAACTTTTTTCTCCTTTTAGATTTAAGTTTCGAGTGCTTTGCGGATGGAAACTTTGGCTTCACTCATTCCCTCGCTTGATCGACAAACACTCTGACCTGGAAACGATAAATTCTGAGGGATTTCGTGTTGGTTTTAATTCTCTTTTCGCTTCCCTCCCTTGTCACACACAACTTATGAGTTATTAGACATGTGAATCTCACTTTTTTTTCGCGCGGCACTGCTCGTTCCCCCGGCGGAACGACGGCAAGAAACAAATGGGAAAATGTTAACTCAAGTGTGGAGTTCAACAATTTGTTGTTTCAGCCTTCGCCGGTGTGTATCGCAACCTATTCGCCATTCATTTTACGATTTTTTTCTTTCTTTCTTTAGCTTCGGTTTTCATTCATAATTTCAAGTTGGTTTCTTCTTGCGCCATTCGCGCTCTGCATCGAGCGAACAACTTGGCGAGTAATAAAGAAGAAAGAAAACGAGTTTCCTTCTTCGAAAAAAACTTTATCACCTTTATCGCTCGTCGATGGCCATCGTCTTGAGAAATCACTTTTATCAACTTCCTGCGCTTTTACACAGGGAAGGAGAAGTGGGGAGAGGATTAGGTTTCTTTTGCTTTAGTTCCACGGGACTGAAATCAATCTTTTTATTAGCTTACGATATGACAGCGTCGACTGAAACCTGATTTTTTTATGTTTGATATTTTCTCATTTTCATGTTTGATTGATCAGAATCAGAAAGCAATATAACTACAGCAGAATCTTTCCTCTCTTGCCAGCCGAGTCTGAATGATGTTCAATGAATTCATCCGAAAATCAAGTTTTACCATCTTGCCAAACAGTTATCGAATCAAGTTTTGTTTCTTTTCACTTCTTATTCCCATCGAAAGTTATAAGAACGTCGAAATCACTTCGCTATAGGAGTCACTCAAGTCGATATATTTAGAAATCGTAAGATAGACAAAACCAAGAAGTTGTAAAAGGCTTTTCGAAGCGTGTGGGACGATGGCAGTGGTCTTAAAATTATAATAATAACACTGAGAAATGAATGTGTTGTACCAACGTCGAATTCTCTTTTACTCAATTCGATCGTTTTCTTGAAAGTTGAATGAATGAATTGAGAAAGAAATGGCAAAAGTTTTTCTTCTTCTGAAGCCGAGGGGAAAGTGAAAATGTTCGACAGAAACTTTCTGACATCATGATCCGCTTTGAGACTTTATTAGATTTCAGCTAAAACGAATCTCGACTCATCGTGATGAGTTTATGGGGAAGATTGACATTCCCCTTGCCGTCTTTGCCATATAAAGCCATCAAGTGACGTGAAGCATCAAAAAAATGAATTGCGCTCCAACTCCCAATGGAGTTTCAATCGTTTCAGTGTAACACGTGCGTATTCAAAGCCGTGATTTGATTCTTTTTGTGCCTTTTGCAATCAAAGCTCCCCGACACTCAATACACTCGCGCACAAAGCGCACACGAGTGAGTTTTATGAATGAAATTGCCAACGAGTTAATGGTCGAATGGAGGATGCAAAATATAATGAATAAAAAGTTCGCTGAGACTACGTTCGAGCCATGAACCAACGCAAGCAGTGATCAATCGGGAGAGATAACTGACAGAGGCGTAAAATGTCAAGATGATGCTTTTGCCAATGAGTTAATTTACGTGTAAAGCTATAGTTACATTCATAGTCCATGAAACTCAATTTGTGAGAAGGATTTTGTCAAGCGCGACAGCTTTACTTGATGAATCTTCATTTATAAATTGAATTAAATTGCTAATGTCGCTTTAATTGTTTGACGACCATTAGGGCTGCGCTTTACAACTGCTGTTTTAACGCATCGAGTGTGGCGCATAATTTTCCTTTCATTCGACATCGCTAAGAAAAGGGGTCAGAACGTCAAACCCATTCGGCTTTTTATCTTCCTCTACTTCAGTTCAAGACCTTCTCATAATTCATCGACTTAATTGCCCAGCTTCTCGCATCGACGCTCGTAAAAATGGTCTCACCATCAACGAGGAGAACTTCCATAACCTCCATCAAAAATACAAAGCTAAGCAGTCCCTCGATCTGATTTGGTTTCGGAGTTTGCTGAACATATTTCAAATGTCTGAGGCGTTGCCTAACGAAGGGCAAACAGGTGGCAAGGAATCGACTAGAGAACATTTTGCATGAAAGCTTCGAGCTCCACTCGAATAAGTTTAAGAAAATTTAATGATCTTTCGACGAAGTCAAACGGAAAAACTCATATTTGCACTTGAGAAGGAACTTTTCCTCTCTCTTCTCACATGTCAGTCTTTGTTATCAATTTCTGTCTCTTGAAAAATGAATAAATTTAAGTTTCTTATTGTTCATGTTCTGCTATCATATAAGAGTTTCGAGTTTCGGTTGCTACAGATACAGACTCCTCATGCATGATGTTTCCTAATGAACTAGCTCGACATGAGCGATGAAAATCGAATAAGAAAACCGAGTCCTTTCTTTTTTGGCTGCTGCAAAACACTCGACAACGGAAAATTTCATAACAACCATTTCGTTTCTTTTTCTTTCTTCAGCGACTTCGACTTCCACCCACTCACACCCGGAGATTGTTCCATTAATTTGCACACATGAACAGCCAAGGCGAACACACAACCACATTCATATTTAATTTGGCATTAACTTTGCATATACAAGCGAAGAGAGGCGAAAATCTTTCTTTGGCTTTTGTCATCTTAAGTAAGATTGCTCCACATAACAGCATCTCGTCGCTCTTATGAAGCGAGAAAAGTTTTTCTTCATCTTCGTCTCCTTTGCTTGTGCAAAGTTCTTCTTTACGCTTCAGCTGAAATTATTATTAATATGCAATGTGATAACACTGAGAAGAGAGGAAGAAACTCTTTCGCAAGATGGGCACATACAAACAATCAATAAGAAGAAAAATCATTGAGAAGGAAAACATCAGGCTCGAACAATTTGTTGTTTTCTTTATGCTGCTTCTCTTCTCTTTGATATCAAAAAGCCTTAGGAATTAAACGAAGGAGAAAAAAACAATTTCTCGTTTCTTAAATCATAAAAAAAATAACGAAGACGAAACGGAAAGAGAATAGAAGAAAAGAAACTGTAACATCGACATCACGACCGGGCCTGAATGAGAGATCATGAGGCTGGCTGGCTGGTTGTCGAAAAGAGTCGCAACATACGAGATGAAGAACAAGAAGAAGATGAAGACTAAAAAGTTCTTGGCGAAGCAGAGAATGAGCGAGAAGACTGAAATAAGATGTTAAAGAACTGTGTGTGAATATAATAAGATTTTCTTTGGATTCTTTCATCTTACTCTCGACGTCTTATCGCACGACGCAGTACAAAAGTCGTCAGGGAAGGAAAAGTTTCACTTATAATTTTCCTCAGTGTGTTCGTTTGATGTCATGAGCGAGCGAGAATAAAGTTTTAGTGGGAAAAGTCATAGAAGGATCTAACTAAGCACTTTGTCACTCCGCAAAGCTCAAATCTGATTTTGCTCCGCTTTATTTCCCATTTTCGTCTCCTCTTGCAATCAAAATAAACGTACAAACACGCTTCGTTCAATCTTTTATTTTACTAATAAAATAAAATTAACGTTTGCTGTGTGAGAACATTTCTCACGTCTGTCCGACGAAGTTCGGACTCGTCTGTATGTAAATTTCATGAAAGATTCATCGCCGACTCACTGAACCATGAACTGACTTGTTTAAGAATAAGAAAGAGCTTTCGGTTTAAAAGTGGATGCGTCATCAATTGAGCCAATTAATTAAAGCGCTTAATCACCGTTCGCTCGAGCGTTTTCAAACCTCTATTGTTCCATCTCATCTCAGCTTATAGTTCACAAGATTGTCGTCGTTTTCGAGGTTTTCCGCGTGCGTGGATGTTAGTGTGGTGGATTATTATTATTATTGCTTTTAAAGTTTTTTTCTTCTCATCTTATTAATTCATTAAAAACATTATAAACTTCTTTCCATTCTTCTTCTTCTCTTTCTCATAATCTAAATTTCTTTTTTTGGTTGTCGTTCTTCCTCCTCATTCTTCGTTTGGATCTGGTTCGCATTCATCGTCATCGCTTATTCTTAAGACTACTTCTTGATCATATCTCCACCGTTTCTTCTCGTTTTATGTTTCTCGTCATCATTCCGAAAAGATTCTAAAACAGTTCGAGTGAAGTGTGTTAGAGAACAAAGAGATGAAGCTTCCATATGTTTTATGATATTTGTTATTCTTCAAACTCCACTTGCGCAAAGAGATTGCTGCTCCGCGCTGTTCAAATGATATATGTTGAAGGAGGGGAGGTGATGAAACTATGGGAAACTCACTCACTCTCTATGTTCTCGTATCATCCGCTGACGAAAAGCACAAATCCTCGCTTAGCTATGTTTCCAACTTTACGCTTAATTAGTACTAACACCATAAATTAGTCACGGACCATAAATCAATTCATTATAAATCATCAACGCAAAGCGAGCGAGTTTTCTCGATCGATGAAAAGTCGAAAGATTTTCATCAAAGGGGCGAGAAGAAACGTCTTTGCTGATTAGATTGATGAGACGCTGATGGATGTGGAATGGAAACAAGAAAACTTATGCAATACAAACTGAAAAGCATTGAATATATTTCAAGTAAATAAACATGATTATTTTTAATGAGAAGTTGTAATACATGTGACGACTTCATCAGCAGGCTCACCAACGCCTGCACATAACACTAAATGTAATTATAATTAAAAGTGATAAAAACTGTTTTTTTGAAATACATATCTCAATGAGTCAGTGAATGACGAATAACCGAGCTCAATAGAAACGGTTTTTCATCTCCAATCTGTGAAAACTTTTCATCTCTCGCTCTCGTTATGAAAAACTGTTTAAAGTTGAAACGCTTTGCATGGTGTACATCATGTGCATGTGAAAATCATTGTGGGAACTCTCATTAAAAATTTAATTTTTCATCTGTGTAATTTTAACTTCTTGTTTTTTTTATCTTCCCTTTTCGCGAAAGTATAAAAATGATGATATGAATCGGAAGAGCATCGTAAAATTATTGACCATTTGCGTGCGCAGTGCGCACGTTGCCCCTGAATAAAAATGAAATTGGATGGAAACCTGCCTTTGCTTGGATCTGAGAGACGGTGAAGCAGAGAAAATTATATTCTTGGAATATTCAACGTCATTTCCTCTTTCTTGACTTTTGCTTTCCACCTTCGTTCGTTTACTTGCATAAAGATGCTTTCAGGTTGTCAAGAGAAGTCGAGCAAGCGTAGATGGGAAGAGAATATTTGAATTCAAGTTGTTACTGCAAAGTTTTCGAGCTGTTATCTAAAGTATTCTGAAAAATCTTATGTAACATTGAATTTCATTCTTGCGCAATTGAAAACTATTAGAACTCAAATTTAAGTCTCCCACCGAAATGTTCCCTTGCGTTAATTATTTCATGTTCAATTGAAAAAATTAATTCACTTTTCCACACTCTTCTTGTTCTTGTATTGTTTTCGCGCGACGAGTGTCTTGAACTGAATTTCTTTTCTCTTCTTGTGAGATTTTCTTAAGCGAAACACGAGACGAAACAAGGTTGGGTCACATCGAGGCGCTTTTGGATTCACGTTGACGGTCGACATTTCGTCATCATCGTTCACTCATCCGAGCCCAACACGACACAGAGACAATTTAAAGTCGGAGGTTTTTTTTTCGGGCAAGTGACTTTAGATGGCTTCAAGCGATTCAACTTTAATTTCTTTAAATCCATGCTTTAATATGTGTATGGGTCCATTGGCTATCGGATTTCCACGTTACGTAAAACTTCATACAACAATTGGGTTTCCCTCGTTCGCTCTCGTAGAAGAAAAACTGGAGTATCAAACCAACAACTTCTTCTTTCTTGACTCGATTCAGATTTTTTCTCTACTTTTTTGTTTTACGGTGGAACCCATTGTTCGACTTTGTTATTGTAATGATGACGAATCAAATGAGAACCCAAACGGAGTGGAGAGGATGATGGAAGAAGTAGAGACGAAAACCGAACTAAAAAAAACTTTCGGTTGAATGGAAAAATGGGATGTTGAGTCATGGAGAGTTAGGCTTAGCGATTATGACGGCCAATCAATGGAGTTCGGAGAGCTTGAGTGTGAATTAGCATAGAAAAGTCTAAGCGGAAAATCGACAGCTCGTGATTTCTTGTCGATTTCTTTAGCCTCGAAAGAAAAAAAGATTTCGAAAAAAGTTTATCCAATGTTAAAGCTTAAAGCCATCGCAGACGACGTTTAATCTTTTTATGTGTCATGCCGTTTAAGACTGCAGCTTTTATTGGCTTCGAAAACAATCATCTCAGTTTATTCTTGCGATAAAAATTCACCCGAAAGAGGAGACGATGGATAAAAGCCACAAGAAAGTGTTTTCTCCCACGAACTCTCTTTGATTTGCATTGTTCAATGACTGGAAAACTGTAAAACCAAAGCAAAGCGAAGCAAAGCTCGAACAAACTGATTGTTGATATTTTATAGGGCGGATATGGCTTGAAACTGGTTTTATCAGAACTCATTAAAAGAACTGCTGAACGAACGTAATGAATATTATGTGAGTGAAAGAGTGAGAGAGATGGAAAGGCAGAGGAGAAAAAAAACTTGAATCAAAGATATCAATAACCAGAGAACAGCTATAACGCGATCAAGTGGCTGAAGCACTTTGACTTGTTTTACGCTGCGGCGCAATCATGAATGAGATGTGCGCGTGAGTGAAAGAGGGCGACTCGGCGAGCGAAGCTACATAACGAAGAATACGATAATTAGCGACTTGATGATGTAGAAGAAACCAGCAGTCAAACGACTTCTGCAAGCAAAGAAGCAAGTCAGAGAGAGAGAGATGAGTGCAAATTGTTGAAGCAAGTCAGAGAGAGAGAGATGAGTGCAAATTGTTGAAGCAAGTGCAATCAGAGCTTTCCTTGCCCTACCCGTTCACCCGGTCGCGTCCGTTTCCTCTTGGACTCTGCAATCTTCTTGAAACTTATTTTCAAAATGATCAATACAAAGAAGTCGAGAGAAAATTGGAAAATCTATCTAGACTCGATTCGAAACGACATTGAGTGAAAGCAATAGAAGAACTTTGCAGAGAATGTTGCAACTTGGAAGTGCATTCGAATGATTCGAAAAAATTGGTATGAAGTATCATTTCTTCCCGCCATCAAATTCGTCTTCCGCTTCCACGTCTCTTCGCTCATTTTTCGGGATGAATGGAGATGGCAAATGAAAGCTGCACAAATTACAATAAATATTTGTTTTCAGCTTTTTTATATGCTTCCCCGGCAAGAGAGAGTGAGTTGGAGAGAAAAAATTATTCACAGAGAAAATTGCATTTTTGTAAAAAAAAAGAAAAAGAATTTTCTTTCATTTTTCACTTTTCTTTCCGTTGCGCCATGATCCATGAGCATTACGTTATTTATTGGGGGATAGAGTCGGGGCGATATGTGAATGCAATAGACGGACCAATAGTAAAAGCTGGCGAGGTCTAGGAGAGATACGGAGTGAGAACAGAGCGCGCACAAAAGTGGGTGGATTGCAGTAAAAAGAGATTATTTAAAGCGATGTTCGAGGGGAATGACATGTGAATGAAGCGAGTGAATGAAAAATCGATAAAATGCAGAATTTATGAATTTTCGTTTTCGTTCTCGTCTGAAAGTTGCATCATCTGCCCTCTCCCCTCTCTCCAACTTGCATTAAGTCCGAGTCTATTCACATGCTGACCGCATCGTTTCTCTCCTTTTCTCATTTCGTTTTATTTGAATCTCAATGTCTGCCCATGATGTGCAATAAAAAATCAATTAACAAAGGAAACAAGCGAGTCGAATAAACAAAAGGCTCAAAAGAGCTTTTTTTATATTTAATCGCAAATCTCCATAAAAAATAATTTAGAATAAAGACCGTTCCAGCTCCCATTTGTGTAAATTTTGTGTTTGGTTTGCTTTTCCTTCAAGCTCTTGTGTTGAGCACTACGTACACAAGACGAGGCATAGAGAGCCTCTCGTTTGTCGCACAGAACACACAGAAAAAGAGTTTGGATTTAATCACTTCCATCGCATCTCGTCGTTGCTATTGCGGGGTTGAAGTTCCATAGTATAGGAAAAAGGCGAAATAATAGAAGAAAAAAAATCTTTAGTGCTAACAGCCGCAATTGCCGTTCCTTTCCTTCTTCTCAACTCTTCAAAAACTATGCTGTTAATTCACAATGGAAAATCCTTCAGAAAAATAGTATTTTTCTATCATATTCAACACGCCCCGGCTCACTTCAATCTGATTATGATTTTCATGCTCCTTCGCTTTCCTTGACTGTGCCGGTGTGATCCTACAAACGCTTATTCAGACAAGCTGCCATTCAAAAAAAAAATCTTCACCCTCTCATCACTTGTTTTTATCTCTTTCTTTTCCGTTCACGTTTTACACTTTGTTCTTCGTACTTGTAATCTGGGAATAGATGAGAGCTGAGTCAACTGAAAGCTTTAAAGGTTTAGTGAGCTTTAGATACAAGTGACATCATCGTCGATATTTTCCTCTCGCTTTTCAATGGTGGAACTATTGCTCTCGCCAGTAGCAGTAGCAGAAACGTAGTAGACGGGTAACGAACAAAGATCCTCGAGATTACTGTACAGCTCATACACACTACATTAATTATTCAATAGAAGCTCAATAATTGTCGTGCGGTATACAATTAGAGGGCGGGCGGGCTGTGTGTGTCTATGTTATAAGAGGGAATTAATGTGCCCTCGTTCATGCTTCAGCAATCACACTCGGTGTATTCTGTTATCAGAGACATTCTCATATACACATTCGCTGCTTGTCGCTTTTGTCTATGTTTCAATTTTCATCTTTCCTCATCCCTTTCGCAATGCTTTTTTGTCCTTCTCCATCTTCTCGCACACAGTCATCGCCGAAAAAACAAGAACAGAGCTTTGCTCACGCTATTCTTACGCTGATGCTTGTTTTCGTGTTGGTAGACGATCGTTGTATGAGATGCGTATTTTTATCTGATGGAGGGCGGAATGGGGAAGCCGTTTTTTCGGGGAAGCATGATTTGACGTGATGTACAATATTTTTTTCATATTATATTTTTTCTGTTCACTTTTTTCATTGCTTCAAACAACCATCCCAATAGAAGCGAGTGACGTGAACAAAAAACGAGAAAAATATCGAGGAATTCTGTTATCGTGTATGCCAGGATTCTCTTCGAACTGTGGATATGTGTTATAAGTTTTTTTTTTCGTGTGAGCTCTCTTCGTCCTCTTCTCTACTGTTGTGCATCATCGACAACAAATAAAAAGTACGAGCTTAGAGTCGAGCAAAAACATTTTATTCCAGTTAGATGGACGACGGGGAGGGAAAATAAATTAAAGAGCTTTCATTGCAAATTGAAAAGTGTTGGACAGTATCGGTTATTGAATTCGAAGGTGATGTCACGAAATATTGATTGATTTTTAATGATGCTGTCAGTCACCGCAGCATTCTTACGGCATCGCTCTATTCATTGTGTCTTTTGACGTTATCGTTATAAGGAATTTCGGTCAATTTTGAGCTTCTTGCGATGTCGAAAATGAACACAGATTTAACTGAAGAGTCTAAAACTGCCATAGCGTTTCTCTCATGCTCAATAATCGGATTAAATCACAAAACTTAATTGAATCATCATCGACGAGAAATGCCCATTTTCCCACAACAATAAAAAGTCGAAAAAGAAATGTGAGTTCACATAACGAGGGAAAATATGAAATTTTATGAACCGGGTGACACCATCGATAAGCGAAGGACTGCGGTGTAGAAATAGCAGGATTCACAAGCATGGTCAAAGTACTTACATTCATCTCATAACCAGGCTGATGGTAAAGTTGTTGTTGTAATGCGCTGCCCGAGATCGAGGAAAAAAAGTTTTCGAGCAACTCGAGTAATCCAATTTTTTGGCTCGATAATTATTTGATGATGATTTTCAGTTGCCAATAATGGATTTTTATGATTTTTGCTTTCGTTCGCTTCGTGTTGACCCACAGAACGGCAATCTTCGCCACTTCACTCACTCGCGAGCTTGTGTTACTTTTGATTTTTATTACTTTTTTTCTTCTGTTGTTGCTTTTTCTTTGCACTCGCAGCCACCGAAAATCACTTGGTTGTGCCTCTTTTGAACGGGGTCTGAATCGAAATCAATTATAATTGATTATCTATTATGTAAAAGAAAGCAATCACATCATAATTAACAGTTTTTTTCTCGTAGATTTGCCTTCTCTGGAACTGCCACAGTAAAAAGCTCGTCGGATGTTCTCAATTTCTTTCAACGAAAATTGATGTTTTTATGGGTTCGCGGTGGTCTTTAGCAGAGAAAAACTATCGTTAAACACAATTCTCCACACTTTTTCCACGGATAGACGAGAGCTCGTCAAACACACTCTTGGAACTTCAATGGATATTTGCTTGCTCAATGATTTTTTTACGAGTTTCGAGGTACACGAGAAGATTAATTGTCTCTGGGTTTCTGCTTTTTTTTATCTTTCTTCCTTTTTGGCTAAAATTTCTGTTTGGTTGAGAACTCAATGTGTGAGTGAGTTAAAAATGCTTGTACTGACGAATTAATGTTCGGGATAAAAAATCTACTTTTCCTTATCACACTTTTCTCGGCTAAGAGCATTGAGGAGGGTGAGATGTGAGTTAATGTTAAAACTTAAACAATTAACACAAGTTTTTGTTGCAGCTCTCGTCTGGTGAGGTCTCGGGAGGCTTTTAGGCGATAAACTTTTCTTGTTGTGTTGTGTTGATGTCGTCAGTCGAGAAATCACGGATGAGATCGGAGGACGAAAGGCGAGAGCAAACCAAACGAAAAAATAACGAGTTAAAATCTTTTTTCTCGGATGATGATAAAAGATGGAGACCGGAGATGTGAGAATCCTCTGTTAAAATTCTTTTTTGTGTGCTATGATGAAAATTGAAAATTGACCACCATTTGAGTTTTTCCTCTCGCTCAACGCACACCAAAAGAGAAGAAAATTTTGTGTTTTTCTCTTATCAGTGACTGTAGGGGAGACGACGACGAAATCTTCTTCGTTTTTCACGGGGCGACAAAGTCGAAACTTCAAAACCACAAAAAGCAATTTGTCAGTAAGCTTTAGTACGATTCACTGTCTAACTCGAACGCGCTTTACAGTTTAATTAACATATTCAAATCGTTCCTGTCGTTCGAGGGATAAATTCGTCACTCACTGAACATTAAAATTTGTCGGCGGGGGAGAAGTTTTTTTTTCTTTATATGCATACGACACTGTAACTATTTTTTTATGGATCCTCGAGATGCGAAATTTCTTTTTATTCACACTCTCTCGCAGAATCGCGAAATCCAAAGGAAGAAGGAATATTTTCTGTCTCTCTCGCGCTTTTCCTTCTTCAAAGTCTTTTGCTGTTGCAACTTTATTTTCTTTGAGGAACGAGTTAAAACACTTTTAAAAACGAAACATTTAAAATATCTACTGCTTAAAACAATCGTAACAAACGACTTTTCACAAATTTTAACTTTTCCAGCATCTGAGAAAAACTTTTTTGGGAGATTTTTTTCAGTCCTATTATCGATTTTTCTTATCCATTGTTGGCGCGCATCGACGTTTACTCGATTCGAACGTTCCTTTGCAACTGAAAACGAGATTCTCAAAATTACTCAACTCACATTCTTCTACATTCGTTCCAGACTTCCAATAGAATTTGAATGCTGTTGAGATCTTTCCCGTTATTAACTGACTAGAGCGTGCGATGTTATTTTGCAATGAAATCTTCTATGTCGAATGCCGGGAAATTATTTAACTTGTGACAACCTAAGCTTCGTACGTTTTCTTGTTATCAGATTTAATAGCAAATCTTCTTTGATAAGTTAGAGCCTCTGTTCGTTCCAAAATATCGCACGGACGTTTTCAATGAATCAAAATAATATCGAATAGGATACAAAGGGTTTTAGTCAAATTTGTCAGCAAAAAAAAAGCAGAAAGAAATTATAAATTAAAATATTCTCTATAATTTGCCCTAAATGTTAAGCTAAAAAGTGAATAAACATAAGAAAGCTTCATTATGATGGAGGATAGAGATAGTTTTGGGATTGGTGTAAATGCCAATGAAGAGGAAGGTGCAGTTGGATTCTCGGGTTATTCCGATTTTCACACGATAGACTGGCAACGGGATCTGGCCCGTGATCGAATGAGGCATCGTCACATAGTGAAAAAGAGAAAACATTCTTTGTGGGAGCTCGTAAAGGTAAGATTAGAAACAACAACAAAAAAAAGTGATTCACCTTCGTCACATCTGGATCTGACCCAAATTAAATGGCAATCTTGATCTTTACAGGGAGCTCATGATGCATTGTCAGGTTGGCTGTGTGTGTTACTCGTCGGTATAGTGACGGGATGTGTGGCTGGTGTGATTGATATCGGAGCGAGTTGGATGACGGATCTGAAGTTCGGCATATGCCCACAAGCCTTCTGGCTGAACAGAGAACAATGTTGTTGGTCATCAAACGAGACATCATTCGACAGTGGAAATTGCTCACAGGTTAATTCAATTACTTGCAAAAGATTTCATTGTTATTAAACTATTGCGCATTTTTATTTTAGTGGCTCACCTGGTCGGAGTTTATGATAAGCTCAAGGAGCGGTTTTGGTGCATATCTCATGTCCTACCTGTTCTACATATTCTGGGCGATGTTGTTCTCGACACTTGCCGCTCTTCTCGTCAAGAACTTTGCGCCATATGCCTGCGGCTCGGGTATCCCAGAAATCAAGACCATTCTCTCTGGGTTTATTATTCGAGGATATTTAGGCAAGTGGACGCTCATCATCAAGTCTGTAGGCATCATCTTGTCAGTGTCAGCTGGTCTCAGTCTTGGAAAAGAGGGTCCAATGGTTCACATTGCAAGCTGCGTTGGAAACATTCTTGCTTATCTCTTTCCAAAATATGGGCGGAATGAAGCGAAGAAACGTGAAATATTATCAGCAGCAGCAGCGGCTGGAGTTTCGGTTGCTTTTGGTGCACCTATAGGAGGCGTACTGTTCAGCTTGGAAGAAGTTTCTTATTACTTCCCGCTCAAGACCCTCTGGCGATCATTCTTCTGTGCTCTCATCGCAGCTTTCATCCTACGATCGATTAATCCATTTGGCAATGAACATTCCGTGCTCTTCTTCGTTGAGTACAATAAGCCATGGATCTTCATTGAATTGATTCCTTTCATTGGACTTGGAATCATTGGTGGATGCATCGGAACGCTTTTCATTAAAGCAAACATCTTCTGGTGCAAATTCCGTAAACACAGCAAACTTGGACAATATCCAGTCGCTGAAGTTCTCTGTGTCACACTCATTACCGCAGTCATCGCTTTCCCGAATCCTTACACTCGAATGAATACTAGTGAGCTCATCTTTCTTCTCTTCAGTCAATGCGGAATCTCAAGTGACGACCCAATATGGTGAGTCATTCATTTTGTTCTGAATTCCTTTGTTTGCTGATTAATTTTTTTATTTTGCAATTTTTAGCGACTACAACAGAAATTTCACAAATGTCAATCAAGCGATTGAAATTGCGGCTGCTGGCCCAGGAGTTTACAAAGCCATTTGGCTTCTTGTTCTTGCGTTGATCATCAAGCTTATCATGACGATCTTTACGTTCGGTATTAAAGTTCCTTGCGGTTTGTTCATTCCATCGCTTTGTCTTGGAGCGATTGTCGGCAGAATCGTTGGAATTGGAATGGAACAACTCGCTTACAATTATCCAAAGAACTGGATATTTTCTGGAGAGTGTACTACAGGCGTCGATTGCATTCAGCCAGGTCTCTATGCAATGGTTGGCGCTGCAGCAGTTCTAGGAGGAGTTACGAGAATGACAGTATCGTTAGTTGTGATAATGTTTGAACTGACAGGTGGGGTGAGATATATCGTTCCTCTAATGGCTGCTGCGATGGCATCGAAATGGGTTGGCGATGCGCTAGGACGTCAAGGCATCTACGACGCTCACATAGCGCTAAACGGTTATCCGTTCCTCGACAGTAAAGATGAATTCCAACACACAACGCTTGCAGGTGACGTGATGGAACCAAAGTAAGAAGAAAACAAATTATTTGTTACGCAATTTATTTATTTTAAATTAACCTTGAACAGACGTAATGAGGGACTTTCGGTGATAACTCAAGATTCAATGACAGTAGATGATCTAGAAGTTCTACTGAAGGATACAGAACATAACGGATATCCTGTTGTGGTGTCACGCGAAAATCAATATCTGGTTGGATTCGTTCTAAGAAAAGATTTGAACTTGGCAATATGTAAGTGTTAATGGCAAACCTTGACCAATGTCAATTAAATTTTGATTGTCTTTTCAGCAAACGCCAAGAGATCTTTCGATGGAATTACCAATCAATCGCTTGTGATCTTCACCAACAACACGCCAGTCCAGAATCTCGGGCCAACGCCGCTCAAATTAAAGAAAATTCTTGACATGGCTCCGATCACAGTTACAGACTCTACGCCAATGGAGACTGTTGTTGACATGTTCCGGAAGTTGGGACTTCGCCAGACTCTAGTGACGCATAACGGGTAAGCTTTTGCTTTAAAGTTTCATCTCGAATAAATTCTGACGAAAACTTTTCTAATCTTACAGACGACTCCTTGGCGTCATCACCAAAAAGGATGTTCTGAGACATGTAAAAAAGATGGATAATGAAGATCCAAGCACGATTTTATTTAATTAGATTACTTATACGAATAGAAAAGTTTTTTTTTCATTTTGTGAAACAATAAATTCGAAACGAAAGCAACAACTGATAAAAGCAGAAGCATGAAGCTAATAGAGACGAAACACTTTATACGAAGTTATTTATTTATTTTTTATTGATATTTTATCAGGCACATGTGCCGATGATTACTCCGCGAGCGCAAACCGAACACAAGAATGATATTAAGCTTTCCTTTCTACTTTCGCAGTCGATATGATGCGAATAATCTAACTTACATATATTTCAACTTTATTTTATTCCGTTATCCATCTGGCAGAAATCATCATAAAAGTGAGCGATTTGATAAATGACGACGAATGGCGATCCTTCAATTGTAACTGATAACAAAATAAATGTAATAAACTGAATTATGTTTCCAAAACAAATTAAACTGAATTTTATTGAAGAACTAAACCAATCCTCAGGTGCTGCTTCTATATTCGACAAATTGCGGTGCGACGCAATGTAAAACTGTTGCGTGCAATTTTATTGCATAATCCAAAGCAACAATAACGTATTATATGCCACAGGTGAATCGTCAATTTTTCCAGCAGTCTAAATGAATGTTGATAACAAGGAAATCTGCTTCGTATATGACGGAATCAATTTGCGTAATTGTACTTAACGTCTTTGAAGTCTTGTCTATTCATTGACGACAAAGAATCGCTCCGTCGCCAGTGATTATAAATAACAAATCTTTCTTATTGCATCATTTCGCATAATTTGAAGTCAGCGGGATGTTGAATTCGACGAATGACGGCGATGCGTCTTTGTGATGAAAAGAGATGTTGCTGACTGGGGATGTCAAAGTCATAAAAACCTAAATGCTTTAAATCCTCTCTGGCCAATAAATTCTACGCAAATATTTACTTTTGCTTTGTCCATGCGTTGATAGACTTTCACAGGAAGACTAGCGGCAGTAAACCTTTCGGCAGATTAGTCGCGACATGACGTTTATATGAGCTCACAAACTCATCCTTTAACATAATCAGCTATTTTTGTTTTGTCACCGACTCTCACAAACAGATCGCAGTTGTTCGAGGCAATTGGCATTTCATTTAACAATATCGTGTGATTGTGTGTGCATCACAACGTGTATCCTCTTTGATAAGATTTGCTATAAATTGATGAAGAACTCAGCGTATATCAGTCACTTGTAATTCGAGAATAATCGCAATCAGTCGTTACTGATTTTACTGAGATAGAAATAAAAATGGTGAAGTGTAGCGATTTGTTAAAAGTTTTATTCGTCCTTCAGATTCTTGAATTCTGTTGCACGATGCCTCTCACCGGTGATGAGCCGTACTATGTGAGTGTTAATAAATTTTTGTGGGCTTCGTTGAATGTTTATTCACGGATTAATTCACAGTACGACCAAGATTACCAAGGAGTGATTCCGATTGCCGCAATTTCCCAACCAAACTATTGGCCCATAAGTCCTTATCAACCAAACCACATTTATCCATCCTACAACGATAATTTCAAATCGTGGTTAGTTCCTCCATCGAAAAGAAATTCCGAGCTGATTAACTCTCTCCTGGGCTTACCGAAAAACATGGAATCAGCAGGAAAGTAAATTTCCACTTTTCCCAACAAAACGCTGAACAATTTGCTTCAATCAACTGGAAACGCTGAGAAACATCGACGGTCCATATTAATTGATTTTTGTAAATAATAAAATATCCCAGAAAGTTTGTGTTCTTTCACATTTCACATTTGACTCCAAAATAAAAACTATTAATTCGATTACGAAAATGGGGAAATAAATATTTTAAATTTTCACAAACTTCAGAGAAAATTAATTTCACGCAATTTGTTAAGCTTAGCGAGTCAACAAGTTTCCTTCAGTTTTAATCCATCGTCGAAAAAAAATGTCGCAAAACTTTGAAATTATTTTAATTATTTTCTGCTTATTTGCTTCATTAAAGTGTTTTAAAGATGAGAAGTTTTCTGTTGATTCAATAATTAATAAAACAAATGAGGAATTTGAGATTTGGATATCTAGGAAATTATTGAATCATTAATGTTGAAAACTAAAGTCATTGAACTTGTGTAAAGTGAAATCTTGACTAGATATTGGCTTCGAAATCCAATGAAAATTAATTATTCATCTCTTAAGTGAAGACGGTAAGAGATTCTGAAACTGTATACAAAATCTTAATTATTTTCGATAAAGTTTGAAGATCGTTTCAAATTTCCGATCCAATTATTTCTCATCTTCAAGGACTTGATGGAAATTTCGTGAAAACTTTCCTGAAATGTCTCAAAACTCTTCAATTAAATTCAATTTTCTTGACTTTTTATCGTTCTTTTTATTAGAATCGTATTATTGGCTTGTGAATACTGGGCTGCATATCTCGTCAATGCGGCTAGAAAACAATAAAGTTTAACAACAACAGAAAAACTGTTTTAATATCGAGAAAACACGGCGACGACAGCTTCAGTGTCCTTGATCGGAAGTAAAAATTCTTATGAAAAATTTGGCCTAAGAAAAAGATTTTGCTTCGAAATTTCAGATGAGCTTGTTCGATTTGGGAATCTTTGGGTCACTTGAGTCTAAATCTACTCCAAATGATAAGTTTAAACTTCAAAGCTCTAAGCGACGTTGTTCGTTGTCGCGTGATCTCCTTCGGTCACTCCATTCTTGTCCTCGTCATTGTAACTTATTAAAGAAATCGTCATTTTTCCACTGAGGATCACGGCTTCATCGTCAGCTACATCTTTTACAAAGCTTGGGATTCTTTCTGTCTTCGTTTCTGTTTCTGTTGCTGAAACTAAGATTTGTGGATCGTGAGGAAGTTCACCTTCGAGGAAAATTGATTTTAAATCTGAATTTTCGTCGTTCTCGACCGATTTGATGTGCATAGCTTCTTTGAGATGATGGAGACGCTTCTCGAATTCCAATTCTTTTTCTGTTGGAACATTTTCTTTGTCTTCATCGTCTTCAACTTTCATGAGCTCGTCAGATGCAACTCGAGCGTCAGAATCGGAATCTTCCGAGCCAACCGATTTTGGTGCGTCGACTTTCGGTTTACCCTGGATTTTGGTTGTCGAAGTGCTCCTTGAAATGAAAGTTTTATTAGATCATCTGTATCCTAAAGTAATAATCTTATAAACTCACTTCATTTGTTTCAGCACAGTTGGTTTCAATCTCCTTCAACTGATCGTTCGTTGCATCGATAATTCCTTGAATTGCAGTGTAAACTGAAATGAAAGTGCAATCATTAGAAAAGATATTTTATTAAAAAATTTCATGAGCTACTCTAACTTTTCAAAAGTATTCCGAATTGGATTCGATGGGAAGTGCAAGTTGTGTAGTTGGAATAGTGCAATTGAATTTTCTCGTGGATTCGAATCTTACTTGCGTTGTGATCTTTCCATCCTGAGAGCAAATTTTAGTTTTGCGTTGAAAGAAATGAAGTAAGAATTTCAGAGACTACAAGTTTCGACTTCCGAAAGCAAAAATAATCAATGAACTCACCTAATTTCTTCTTGGGATCATTCTGAACTTGTTTAAACACTTTCTCGACGAAGATCGGGTCTGATTCAGGTAATGTGGAGTCGTCTTCTCTTTGTTGACCTTCTTCATGACGATCTTTACAATTGTGAAAACGAAGAAAGCAACGATTCCCAAAGTGTAGATCGGCATGATAAATGAAGTCGCTCCCTGAGTTTTCTGCTGATGCTGCTGTTGAGCTTGGAATGCGGCAGCTCGCATATTTGGTCCAGGCTGCCCTTGAACTAAAGGACTTCCAGGCTAAAAAATCCGAACGTTTTAGTCATTTATTGAGATTTAGTACATTCCAATTTGTTAGATCTTACTCGT
This sequence comes from Smittia aterrima, assembly GCA_033063855.1. Taxonomy (NCBI): domain Eukaryota; kingdom Metazoa; phylum Arthropoda; class Insecta; order Diptera; family Chironomidae; genus Smittia; species Smittia aterrima. The sequence goes on along the minus strand of CP093831.1, from coordinate 16,080,976 downwards.
CTTTCGATAATTCCTGGCCTTGGTGGAAGTCCACCAGGATGACCAGGTCGTTCAATGATTGGCACTGAATGAGGAGGAATCGCTCGACCTCTCTCCTGCATTCCTGGATGAACAACATCGTTCAAATGCGCTGGTCTCTCTTGTTTGAGGAGATCTGCTTGAATTTCAAAACATGTTGAGCTGGGAAAGTTTTTCTAAAATATTTCGCGAAAACTCACTCAATTGTCGATTGCTGTCCTTTCCAAGTGCCGGGCCCACAATCATGGGATAGAAAATTTTCGGAAAGAGTATTGCTATGCATCCAACCACCGTGAAGAGAACGAGGAACGTCTTTTTAGGTCCCAAACCCATTTCCTCTGCCATAGTCGGCGGTCTGTTTGTGCGCATTTTTATTCAACTCTTAATTAACTTTTCTCAGTTTCACTCAATCACGAATCAGCGATTCAATTTGCAATAACAACATAACTTGAAGAGCTGTGGATAAAAAGATTATTGATTGACGTGTTAGATATTGTGATGACGATACTTGGAATTTAATTATTAAAGCGCAAAGCTTCCTCTTCGCGATGTGAAGGAAAACTCTTTAGAAAAGTAGTCTCTTCAAATCTTCTCCACATGATCTATTTTTTCCAGGAAAAGCCTTCGCTTTGCATGTCATCATCAATCGACAAGAGTAAAGATCGAGACGATGAAAGAAAAGTCGGAAATTATTATGAGAAAAATGTTATTAATGCGACGATAGGGAAAAATTTTAGTGAAAATTTTCTGCGCTTCGAGGGAAAACTTTTAATAGCAATTTTACGTAATGTTTATTATTCGGCCGAAAACTGAATTTTCACAAATAGTCTCGGCTTTCTTCTCTCGCGATATAAGCAAAATAACAGGTTTCATTCGAGCTCGCGTGGAAAATGTTTATGCGAATCTGAGAAATTGAAAACGGAGGTTACGACATTGCAATTTCACTTTTTACAAACAGACGACGTCGGACTGTTCGAGAGCCTGCATGAAATCGGTTCACAGATGATCAAAAGTATCGTCTCACATAAACACAATTCAAGGTGTCGCACAGCTGAACTTGAATTATTAATGGAAAACTATTTTCGTTCTAAAAATATTCTCGTTTCTTCTCGCCCGCCAACGCTTTGCTTCACCGCTTTCCAAAGTAAATTATCTTCTCTACGCTTTGAGAAGCTCGTGCACTGACACGAACGTCGACGATGCACTTCAAAATATTCATAAATTAATTAATTATGATGTTTGGCTTTTAAACATTTCATGTTGTAATCTGTACTGCAATGAAGTTCACGCAGCCAATTGAGTCATTCGATGGAAAGCAGAGATTTCCCAAATATTTTCAGAAATGATTAGCTGAGTTGAGATCATAAACTTTTCTCAATCATCACATCGTAAAATTTACTTCAACAAACTGCGCGATTTATCAACAACATAAACTGCGCTCATTTCATTCTCATCTGATTGTGAAAATTCATCCTTAATTACTTTCGCAGTTTTCTTCGCCAAAAAGACTAAAAATAAAAACATTTTTTAATCATTTTGCGGGTCGAATGTGTTGTCCGACTTTTCTTCGCGACATGTAGTTTTACTTTGTGGGCAAATTTTCTTTCTTGTTGATTATTTTTAACAAATTTTTCCCGATTCATCTATTTTTAGTTGAAATGGGTGATCGGATATCGATGCGAGGAATTATGTGATATTATTTTAACGCGTGAGACCGAATATTTTCATTTTTCCGTGAAATAGCTAAAGATTTTCCTCGCATTTTCCTTCAACAATTTTCCTTTCGACATATTTTCAACTCATCACTCAACCTCAAATCATTTGTTCTTGCATCGAATGTTCTAGTCTTGACTTAGATTCACCTCCGCGAAATGAAAATCACACAGAAAGCGTAAAATTAATTAACATAAACGCGGCTCCGAAATTCGACTGAAGGAAAATTTTCTTTCGAGGAGAATAAATTTAATAAAGCGCCCGTTCCGTCATGAGCGAAATCTTGAGCCTGCGCTGATTGCCGCAAGTCTTCGCCGTGGAAAACAAACCGTTCTTCTCTTAGAGTATAAATAAACTTTGTTATTTTACCGAAAATCTCTCGAGTGACGTCAAAAATGTGTTTAAAAAATCTTCAATCTTAACACATTTCCACAGACTATCGAGAGTGATTTCCCGACTCGCAGATGAAGACAATGTAAACAAATGATTGATTAATGTTTTCAATTTAGAAAGTCCAAATTGAAATTTACAAATTGTTTGCAGGCTTTCGGTTGAATTAGGCTTCAGGAGCTTTGAAGTCCCAGAGGGCGAAATAATTGATTGGGTCATCAAGATCACGATTCATCACGAGTTGATAATAAAATTTCCTGGTAGTAGAGCTTTTGAGATTTTCGAATATTCGAAGGTCAATCAGTAGCGCATGTTCAGAGCTCTAGATATTTCTTGCCATATTCGCCCACATAAACACAACGCAACACCACTGCCTTTGATTTTCGAAAACGATGACGTCAAGGGCCAGTTTTATTTTCCATCGCGAAAAGATGACATAGAAAAGTTTCGAGTTAAGTGCTGAAAAAAATCCTTTTAAAACGTAAATCAGCTTTAGAACTCGCAAGACGTGTTTCAGCTGAGATCGGTCGTGATGGTCGCTAAAGTTTTATATATTTTGTTAAGTTATTTCTGTTTAAGTTCGTTTGCTTTCACCGTACAAAAAGCACAAAACAATGACGACGAGAGTTTTCTCGAGAATCCACATTACACTTCAAATGCAGAATTGCCTGACTTCTTGTTGAAGCTTCAAAAGGAATATGACCATCTTCTCGATGTCCGTTCGATTGGATCAAGCTTGGATGGACAAGATCTCATTGTCGCAAGAATCCACAAAGATGTTAAGAGACCTCGATCGATTCTCATCCCGATGTTCAAATACGTCGCCAATATGCATGGTGACGAGACCATCGGCCGACAGCTTCTCGTTTACTTGATCGAGTATCTTGTAAGAAACTACGGAAATAATCCCGAAGTGACTCAACTTGTTGACACGACAGATATTTATCTCATGCCATCAATGAATCCAGACGGTTTCGGAAAGAGCAGAGAAGGATCTTGCGAGTCAATGCAAAACTACTATGGACGATACAATGGCAAGGGAATCGACTTGAATCGTGACTTCCCAGATCGTTTCGATCAAAAAATCATTGAAAAATTGTACAACGCAAGAAGACAACCAGAGACTATCGCTGTTATGGATTGGATCAAGTCAAATCCATTTGTGTTATCGGCTAATTTACACGGAGGAGCTGTCGTTGCAAGTTATCCATACGACAACACAATGTTAGTCGCTAAACAATTCGCTTACTCAAACGCAATAATTTCCCCACGATTTCTTTTCCATAGAAAACACCATGACTGTTGTGAAGATTCTCCAACACCTGACGACGCCGTGTTTCGACACTTAGCACGTACATATGCTAAGAACCACCCGGTTATGAAAGATGGAAACGATTGTAACGAGACATTCCCTAACGGAATTACCAACGGAGCATATTGGTATGATTTGTCTGGAGGTATGCAGGACTTCAACTACGTATTCACAAATTGCTTTGAGATTACTCTCGAACTCTCATGCTGCAAATACCCATCGAAGAATGAATTACCATCTGAATGGCATAAGAATAAGAAATCGTTGATCGAATACATGAAGCTGACGCATATGGGACTGAAAGGAGTTGTCAAGGACATCAACGGATATCCGATCAATGATGCTGAGATTTATGTGCAAGGAGTTGAAGAGAAGCCAATTAGAACAACAGAACGTGGCGAATTTTGGCGAATGTTGACGCCTGGCACTTACAATGTTCGAGCCATTGCTTTCGGGTAAGTGATTAATGCGTGGGCGGATGGATGCGCGTCATTGCGAAATTATCGCTCTCATTATCTAACAAAATAAAAATCGATACTTCTTCTAATTACAGTTACGTTCCATCGCAATATTTGGAGGTCGTCGTCAACGAGGTTAGCCCGATCGTGGTTAACTTCACCCTCACTCCAAGCGACAGCGTTGAAGGTATTTTCTAAAGTATTCACAAAGTTACAAAAAGACAGAAATTTATTAACTTAAGGTTTAGTTCGGTGGGTGGTTCATTATTAATCTGACAAATAAGCAAATTTCAAATCATGTACAGTCACAAAAACTTAACCTATTCACATCTCAATTACACAAAGCAAACATAATCATTCCAATAAGAGAGATTGAGAGAGTGCGAAACTTTATACGTTTGTGCATGTACACCATCGACAATGATGGAAGAACAAAGCAAAAATGTTTAACATGAGTGACGAGCTTGACTGCGATAGATTCACTCAACAATTAACCAGTCAAACTGTTGATGAAGCGTTGCATGTTGACAGGCTCGACACTCATCCGTAGTCATGTATTTACTAATCTCATTGGAGACATGAAATTAATCTCAGATTCCATTTACGGGGAAAGAAATGAGCGACTGACCCACAAAGTTCTCTTATAGGCTCCCAGAAGCTGATCTACTCCGAAAGCAGATCAGCTCATGGAAACTGAATTGAGACGCCGATTATGAAATCAAAGTCTATCGACAAGACAGAAGAGGGGAAAATGGGATTAGCAAAGTCTTCAGCAAATTGTTCGGAAGTAAAAATGTTTTAATGTCTAAAAAAAATAGTCGAAGACGAATCCTTTATCAGTAAAGATTGCGTAATCCTTTTGTTATTCGCTACGCTTTGTCTTGGATCATGAAGAATGAAAGAAAAATCATAAATCTTGTCGCAAAAGTTTTTGTGTTTCGCAGCCAGAACTTCTCTCTTCCCATTCATCTTGCTCATCTACATTGTTCGCTCCATTAAGCAGCAGCAGTCGTTGATAGCGGAAAAGTTTCAGATTCTGTTTTCCTCAGCAATTATCGCGCCAGCTTTTTTTCGTTCGATTGACTGAACCAGTCGTAAATCATCTCATGAGTTCCATCGAACTCTAATCTCATTTCAAATTCATTCGGTGATTTACTTGCATTCTTTTCATGAATTGAATTGGCAAACTTTGATCGCATCTTTGTTACTGACACATTGTCCTGCAAAAAGTCTTATTCAATTGAAGCATTTGGTAAAGCTTGATGAAGGGACTTAAACTAATCTAGTCAGAATTATTGATTCGTTAGCTCAATTATAAATATTTTCTCATTATTCATCGCTCGATTCAGCGCTCGATGCATCTGAAGCGTAGTTCATGCTCTCACGCTTGGCAATCAGCTTTCTTCATCGTCCCTCTCTGGCCAGCTCTGGTGTTTGCACTGACGAGTCTCTGAATTTAATTTTACGCTCTAAATACTTTGATCAAATGACACGCATAAACAGATTGCATGCTTATGACATTCACAACATAAACAACAATTGGCAATTAAAAATTCCAAATTGATTCGAGCGCTGAATGAACAAACTTGAGACATGTTATCTAAGCTGAAGTTAAATTATTTATTCCAATTTATTGTATTTGTGTAAATAAAAATGAAAATGATGGGTCAGAACCACAAAACTTTTGTGTTTTCATTGCCAAATGTTGAATGGGGGTTTCATGACGTATGACGGAGGCAAAATTTAGCAACAGAGAGACGAATTACGACTCTTCAGTCATGTGCATTCGTCTTAGGATTTAGTTGGTGGTTGTAGGACAATGCATTTGATAAAATAAATGCATCATCGGTGTTGGGAAGGCGATTAAAATCACTTTACATCTACTAATGTCTTGATGGGTTCCAGGAAAGTTCAAGAAGATTCGAGAAGTTCATGTTGGCCCTGATGAGTTCGGTTTTGTCTTTAAATCTGAATTCAAGCATCACAACTTCGTTGAATTGGAACACAATCTTAAAGAGCTTCATGAAACATACCCAAAGCTCACGAGACTCTATTCTGTTGGCAAGAGTGTGGAGAATCGAGATTTATGGGTAATTGAAATCAGCAAAAACCCAGGCAAGCACGTTTCGTTAGTGCCCGAGTTTAAATACATCGCAAACATGCACGGAAACGAAGTTGTGGGAAGAGAAATGCTTCTTCTTCTGGCGAAATATTTATGCGAAAATTACGGAGTTGATAAGAGAATCACCAACCTAATCGACACAACAAGAATTCACATCATGCCCTCAATGAACCCTGGTGAGTTTCACAAATAAAACTCCGAGAGATTTTCTAATAAAATCAATTTTTCGTCAGATGGCTACGAGATGTCAAGACCTGGCGATGAAGGCAGCGTTGTGGGGCGCGCTAATGCTAACAATGTCGACTTGAATCGAAACTTTCCAGATCAGTATGGAACCAACGATTACAACCGAGTTCAAGAACCTGAAGTTGTTGCTGTCATGAATTGGTCGCTTGCAAATAATTTCGTTTTGTCAGCGAATCTTCATGGCGGAGCACTCGTCGCAAATTATCCATTTGACGATTCAGCAAAAGATTTTATGTCAAGCTCTGATCCGAAGACTGTGATGAATCCAACCGAAGAAAATGAAATCTTCAAACATCTTGCGAGTGTTTATGCAACGTCGCATCGGAAAATGTATCAAGGCAAACCTTGTCCCTCATTTATTCGAGAAAGTTTCCCCGAAGGAATCACTAACGGAGCAGATTGGTATTCAGTGACAGGAGGGATGCAAGACTGGAGTTACTTGCATGGAGGGACTTACGAGTTGACACTCGAAATCGGTTGTTTCAAGTTCCCGAAAGCTGAAGAGCTATCGACTTTCTGGATGGACAATCGAGAAGCGTTAATCAAATATATCGAGCAAGTTCATTATGGAATAAAAGGATTTGTTCAAAGTTCAATTGGAACTCCAATTGCTCATGCTGCAATCTCAGTTAACAATATTCAACATGTGACTTATACAGCGAAAGACGGTGATTACTTCAGATTGTTATTACCAGGGAAGTACAATATTACAGCATCAGCGAAAGGCTATGAAGCGCAAACCGTTGAAGTCATCGTACCCGAGACGGGGAATCACACAGTCATTACGACTTTTAACTTGATGCGAAACGATCCGCAGCATTGGAGCAGCGCGTATGACTTCCGAATCCTTGAGAATATTCTTCATACTCGATACCACTCGAATGACGAAATTGCGGAAACGTTCAAAGAAATTCAAGCGAAGAGTGGATGGATGGCACAGTTGGAAGACGACGGGAACTCTCGATTTTACCACTCGCTGAAGGTCACAGAGGGTGTTGGAGAGGCAGAGGAAACAAAAGTTCACATTTTGATTCTGTCTTCGTTGTTTGAATCATCTCCAGTCGGAAGGGAAATGGTTGTGAACCTCGCTCGGCATGTGGTGTCGGCCTACAATACGAAAGAGCCTCCGATGCAGGAACTGATGAAAAACGCAGTCATTCACTTCGTGACCGTCAATGAAAACTTTGACCGAGTCTATGCTCAATACAATCAGAACAGCGAAGTCTGTGATCCTCGATTAAAAGAAGAGCTTGGTGACAGATTATTGAGCGCAGAGTCTGATAAGATTAAAAACTCTTTCTTCAAATTATTTAATCGAGAAGATGTTTCATTAGCATTGACATTCTCAGCAGGCGATGACAGCAACTCACAAGTTTTAAAAGATCGAGAGCCTTTGTATGCTGAATTTGCAAGTCAAACGCAATCTCACTTCGGAGCTCAAAATCAACTTTGCCCATCAAACGCTTTAAGACTCAACGAAAACGATTCACTTAAGAAAATTACAAATCTTTTGTACAACATGATGAACCTTCCTCTTTACTCGATTAACTTGTCTTGTTGCAAAATGCCAGCGGAGAATGAAATCGCCGAGATTTGGAAGGAGAACATTGAAAAGTTCTTAAAGTTTATCAATTTAGCGAGAAATGGCGTGAAAGGTTTCGTTAAAGATCATAATGGAAATCCATTACGAAATGCAAAATTGATGATCAAAGGCAGTGATCGCATTCACAAAGTCTCGAAAAACCTCGCATTCTTCCATGTTCTCGTTCCTTCAGGTCAATGTGAGCTTAAAGTGATTTGCGAAAACTTTACGAGTAAATCCATTGGAATCAATGTCAATAACAATTTGATTGACCTCGGCGAAATTTTACTCGAACCTGAATTAAATCAGAAGAAACATTTTGATGTGGCGGGTTATGTTACTGACGAGACTGGAACGCCAGTTGAGCAAGCAGAGATCGGAATCAAAGGCAATTGGAAGAAGAAAGCATACACGAACCACGTTGGACAGTTTGAGATGAAGGACATCGATGGCATTAGTGCAATTCTTACAGTTAACGCTCAAGGATTCGCAAAGAGTGAAAAGCTCGTTGACATGAATCTGAAAGGATTGACAAAGAATATCATTTTTAAGCTTAATCATTCCGACGAAGACATGGGATTCAATAATCTTCTTTTCATCTTTTTCATCTGCATCGCAATTCTTTGCTCTGTAGTCTGCGTAACATTCATGGCCATAAATGGTTGCTCAGCGTCGTGTCCTTGCGTTGAATGGTGTACACGTGGAAATAGTCGACACTTGACTGAGAATTATAAGTTTTCACTTTTATCCAAGAAGTCGAAGCGGCCGACCTTGTTTGAAGACGAATATGGCGATGATGAGGAAGAAGAACTTTTTAGCCCTTCGACACTGAAACGTGAGTTTACTTCAGATTTTTGAATTAATTTCCCTTGTAACTTTTTAATTTTCCCAACGCAGAGCCAATTCAAAGAAGATATGAAGACAATTTTTCCGAAGACGATTTGAGTGACGAAGAAGACGACTTGGTTATTCTGCCCAGTCGTTCATAAGACTTAATTTATTAAATAATGATTTTACTTAACTCTCTTTTTTGAGAGACTTCTTTGACGCATTCCATGTCACGGTTGTGAACAGAACAAAGAGTGAACTGTTAACGAGAAGCAAATAGTTTTAAATATTGAAACGTGATCAATTGACAGCATTTCCGAAAATTTGCTTTCATGAACAAACCTTGCGAATGATAATTGTAAAGATGATCAACTTAAGTCGTAAGAGTTGGCGCTTTAACTTAAGTCAAGACATTCCTTTTACAATAAGGATCATTACAGTTTTCTAATTTGCGCAATGTCGCAAATTTATTTTTTAATAATAAGGCTAGAGAAGCCTGCCAGATTTTCCTGAACGCCGTGCTGATGTCTAGTCAGGCATGTCACTTCAACGTTCTGTACATTGGCCCAAGACAATTGTTAGGATTTTTCTTATTTTCCCTGTCAACTATTTTTTATCATGAAGTGTATTCATGAATTGTCATGAAGACTTGAAATTTCTTGTAAAACCTCTAACATATGTAACTGCTTATACTCATTTCTGCTGATTGCTACACCTGAGGTTAGCTTAAGCTATAAAAAGTTCGAGTAGTTACAACAGCACATTTCGAATTCGTCTCCAACTGAAGTCGTTACTGCGTGGCCTTTTTCACATTTCGGCGGCTTCTCGGTATCGCAATCCTTGTTCACTCGCTTTCCTTTGAAGTCATACATACACTGGGATGCGTATTTGGGAAGTTCGTATGCTGCTGGAGAGATATCTTCCAACATAGTTTGATTTACAACCGGCACAAACGTCAGTGGATGAGTTACAATATCTGCGTTGTCTGTCGCGTAATCTTCGTCTTCATCCTCATTCTGTGGACGAGCGTATGCTCCAAAAGTCATAGCACAAACCACGAAACAAACGAATAATATTCTCTTCATTTTTATTTTGAACCTTTCAGCGTCGAGTGAGAAACTTAACTGAGACCTGAAGACTAAAATTTTGATATCGATTCTGTTTGATTATGCAACTTGATCAATTGTGTAAACTCAGTACGCAACAGAAAATTAAATGAACTAAGCAAGTAAATGGACTTCGTTTGGTTGTAGTTGAAAGGGTATTTTCTTTTATTTTACTGTTACACAACAAAGTGGCAAAAAATCAAGCGTGATAAATGCAAAAGCTTAAAATTTAAATTTCTTGTAATCATCTTTCGGCTTTTGTGTGGTTGTGGTTTGCTGCCGTTTTCGTTTTGATTTCTGACGAGCGACATGCTCTGCTAACATGTCAGAGAGATCCTCCTTTTGAAGATGACTTTGTTGTTCTCGCATTTGCTGTTCGTAACGTTGTGCCATTGCTTCGTTATCCATGTCGAGTTCATCAGGATTCAATGCAAGCTCAACCATTCCCTCGCGCTCTACATTTCCAGTTTTTCTCGATGCTTGAGGTGGATGAGCTCCTGCCGCTGTAGTCATATCGTAAACATGAGTTGATGCCATCATCGCACCACCGATTCTCTCATTTCTCTTTTCAGGAATGACGTGATAGAGCAGAGGAGTTTCATTGTCTTCCATTTCTGCTTCAATCTTCTTCTTACGCAACTCAATGGAGTCAGGAGTTTCCATTCCAGCTGGTACGCCAGAAGTTAAACCAGATGGTGTTTCGAGTCCAGCAGGTGTAACTAAACCACTTTCGTCGGCAGCTCCCGTCAAGTCTTCGCCCTCCTCTTCTTCTTCTTCTGAAGACTCTTCAGATTCAGATTCTAGCTCACCCCAAAGTGTTCGATCGACTTCTTCGTCTCCAACGCCGCTCTATCGAATAGAAACAAAATTAAATACTTTTATCCAAAAAATAAAATCTATCAAACTCACATCATTATCCAAATGACTTGTCCCGAACACATCGCCATATAAGGGCTTTCCAGATTCATCGACTGGAGGCTTGCCCCATCCTCCTGCATGATAACCAAATGAACAACCTTCAGGAATCGGAGCATTTAATCCAGGAATCTTCAGATTTGGATAAGAAGGTGGAGGACCGTAACGTTGCTGAGCGATCAGCCATGGCGGAGGAATCTTATGACAGCTTGGACCGATTGGCATTCCAAGCGATGTTCTCAACTCTTCGCTTAAGTCACCAGGTTTCTTCTCCTTGAGACGTGTTTCAAACTCCTTTCCTTCGTAGTACAAATCTCCATGAATTGTCATACGAGGCTTTGTCTGCCACTTGAAGAATGCATCGTGCAGTTTCTGATAATCGATATCGATCTTGCCCATTTTCGGTCTGATCTTCTCACGCATCTTAGCTTTTAATGTCTTAGCTTCATCTTTTTCTTGCAATGATGCTCTCATCTCCATGATTCCAGTCTTTTTGATGAAAGCTGGTAGATCGAATGGCGGCTTCTCAATTCCACGTTTGCCTTGCAAATACTTTCGTTTGAAACACCAGTGACGAGGAACTTGAACTGTGTTTCGATGAGCTTTTAGTTGCACAAGAAGCTTTGGATCACGAGCCGTAACGTCATGCATTTCAACCACATCAGGACGATTCACAAGCTGCTTCAACTCAGCAACACTGAGACGAGTAAGTTTCTTGAATTTTCGCTTAGAAATCTTGTCTTTGTCGTCTTTCTTATCATCGTTGTCGTCTTGATCATCGTCGTCATCATCAGCATTCTTCTCAGCAGCTTTCTTGGCAGCTTTAATTTCCTCAGCGGTTTGAATTGGAAGAGGAATTTCCTTTGGCTTGTTCTCCAGTTTAAATATTTCAAAAACACGATAGAACTGACGATACATCGGAGCCAAATCAGCGACGGTGATGCGCTCAGGAACGTATTCGATGTCAACTTTATCGTCATCCGCTGACGACTTTTCTTTTTCATTAGATTCGGATGATTTATTCTCCTCTGGCTTGTTTTCCTGATTCTCTTTCCGTAATGCGTTTCTCTTTTGACGATTTTGCTTCTTTCTGTTCTTTTTCTTACGATTCTTGTCAATGCGACTGTCGGATTTTGTGTTGCCTTGATGTGAATTACCATTCTGTTGCTCATCATCGCTATCGTCATCGATTTCATTTAAGATATCTAGAGCAAATTGTTGTTGAGTCTGTTGAGATGATGAATCGTCTAACTCAATCAGTTGTGTGGAAAGTGCGAAAGCATCTTCCAATGCTTTTGGCAAAACTAGCTCAGCTTTCTCTCCTGACCCTGGTTTTTCAATCTTCAAAGACATAAGAGCGGGTGGCAATTTTTTCTTTGCTGGATCTTCTCCCTGCGTTTGTTGTTGTGGAGGTTGGATTGGTTGCTGTTGATCAAATCTTGGAAAATCGTCATCGTTCATCCAGCTATTAGGGATATTTGGTAAGTTTGGCGGCGGAAGCATTGGCGGAGGAGGAAACCGATGCATCTAAAACAGATATTTAACGATTTAATTGCGGTGAATTCGTAAGAATAAGTTTTCATAATTTTAATATTTTCACGAACTGTCTCCGGTTGACGAACCATTAATGATTTCTAAATATTACTTACCTCAGGATTATTGTTATCCATGTTTCAATCTTACTTTAATCGCTTATTTCCACCTGAAAATGATTTTTTGTTGAATATTTTCAGAATCGTTTTCAATTGTGTTAGTGTGAGACTTCTTAACACGACTTGTTTCATTCAGCACGCCACCAGATGGCGTCCAAGTTTCAGACGTTTTCCAGAAGCTGCGAAAATCAATCCGTGTTTCTTTTCATCGAGCATTTGTTTCAAAACAAAATCGAGATTTTCTAGAAAGTGAAACACAAATCAAAAATAATTATTTATCTGAGTGAAAATATGCCGTCTGAAAGGAAGAGCAAAAAGAATAAAGCTGAAGTGAAGAGCAATGAGGTTTTGAAGCCTCTTGCTGATTACGCTAGTGATCGATTAGAGCTTACTAAGCAATTGTTTTCGTGTCTCAAGAACAAGCAAATTAAACAACGATTACCTCCGAATTTACAAGTGAGTTAACTACGCTTTTCTGAATGAATCTAAATTCTCTTACTGAAATCAATTATATCCATAGAACAAATCAATCGAGAGGATCCAGCAAATCTGTTTAGACGAAATCCTTGGAATCTCCACGAAAAGATTAATTTCTATAATTAACAATACGAGATGCCCTGAAAATACCGATTCAGATGATTCTGAGCTCGAGCAACTCGACGAGCATGTCTCGTTAGAAGAAATCTCATCAGACTCGGAAGCAGAGGCTGTTCAGAAGAAAGGTAAAGTTTGTTCAACAATTTTCTGGATCACTGGCTAAGTTTCATTTCCTTTATGTACATCAAAGCAATTTGCTGAACTTCGTTCATTTGCTCCTGGTCTGTCTTATTATCACAATCGACATAAACCATTGCTGTCGTATTCTTCCACATCTGCAATCGCTTTTTGCAATCGTAGGACAAACAACTAGAAATATCAAATGCTTTCTTGGGGAGTGAGCTCGCCAGTTCTTCTAATTCCCTAAAACTATTTCCTTTGCAAATTAACTGATCGATCAATTGTCGCATCAGATGTCTTCAACGATAACTTCGTTTACTTGCTTGTAAAAGTTTGTGATATCCAATACAATTTGGAAGTCGTTCCTACGCTTCGTTGACATTATTCGAAGTCAACATAATTGAATCGGCAGCTATTCGCCGACGCATAAGCCTCCATTAATGCAGGCTTCCCCTGAGAATCTTACTAAGAACAAGCTTATGCAGTTCTGTGGTTTTTTCCACGGCGTAATTGATTAGCTCTTTTAATGAAGCATCGATAGATATTCCATAAAAATGTTCAATGATTCGATTCATCTCATTCCTTTCGATATCTTTTGCGATGTCAGCAATTATTTTGATATCGTGTCCTCTAGTTAATTTCCTCAAAACATGGAATTGTTCTGCACGTTTGACTGCTGGGGCGATTATAAAATCAAAATCATTGTCAACAGCAAAATGGCAATCCTTTTCATCTTCTTCTTTTGCGACAATCGAATGGACGTTGGATAGATTTTTAATCGGTAATTTTACTTCTTGCCAAGAATTTAGAACGTCACCATCGATGATACAGCAAGTAACAAATTTGGAGAGAGCAATTTTTACTATTTTAAGAATGTTGCATCCGATTTCGATTGCGTCACCGCAATTCATAAGTGGAATCAGTTGGTCGAAGTTTGAAACATAACAAACTTCATTTGTACAACAATTTGCGTATCGTTTATCACTTGTTAAAACAATATTGTCGCACGGCCACAGAATAAATTGCTTCGAATTTCTCATTCGTCCTGTTCTTGGAACTCTTCCACGAATTGTGCATAATTTGGTGATGACGAAATTGAATTTTGATTTTCTCTCAAATATTTCAATCGCTTCTGAAACATTCTTCATCAGTGACTGGTTTTCTTCTTCTGTTCCAAAGCTAACATCTAAGTTTACTTTTCGTATGCCCGTCAAAAAGTTGTGAATAATTTCTTTTCTGGTGATGCCTTGATTTATCGTTAAGACGAAGTTCTGAGCAATAATATTGTTATCAAATTGGAAATTGCAATTTTCTTCGCCGCACATGCACATTGCCATTTTTAAACTAAAAATTTATCTTTACTTCCACCAGCAAAAGAAGCCGCGAAGAAATCTGATTCTACTTCGAAACCAGTCGAGAAAACGAATAAAAGTAAGAGAAATTGTATTTCTGAGGTAGCTTTGATTGATTAATTGTTCCATTTGCATTCAATTAGGTCCAAAGGAGATGACAATGCTTGAGTTACTGGAACTCCAGGCGAGAGCTCGAGCAATAAGATCACAACTTGCATTAGAGCCAGTGACAAAAATTGATTTAGATTCCGACGATGAAAAAGAAAAAGTTGAGAGCAAGGAAACAATTTCGAATGTCAATAAAGAAAAAGCGAAAACACCTGACATTCCGAAAACAACCACGAGTCGTGTTGAGAAGAAAAATATTGAACCAATTGTGGTAAGAAGAATTGTAGTTCCCCCAGCTCCTCCAACAAAACCTGTGAAATTAAAGCGAAACTATAAATCTCGATCGAGTAACGGCGAGCCAACTTCTACAGTCGTTTCTGCAAAGGAACCTACTCCACCGAAAGTCGAAGATAATATCGCTGCTGAAGAGGATGATGACGACGATGTCATTAGAATGGAGCCGAGTCCTGAAACCTTTTTCATTTCTGATTCTGACGATGAAGCACCTCCTGCGAAGAAATCTCCACCAAAGAAGGAAGAAATTGTAGTTGAGAAAAGTCCAGAAAAAGCTAAGGATTCAGAAGAAACTCCTAAGAATTCTGACATGATCAAGGAATCAAAAGAAACAGAAAAAATTCAAGAAAAACCAGAAGAAAAAATTAAAAGCCCACAGCACGAGTCACCAAAAGACATCGCTACGGATGATGATCCGAATGTTGTTCAACTCATGAGCGACACAGAGCTAATTGAGCTACATCATCAATTTGACAAGGAAGAAGATGAAATTGAAAAAGCTCCAGAAAAAAAAGAAATTCCTGACGATTTGATGGAAAAATCTCTTGAAGCGCGTTGTGATGTCCAATCTGACGATGATGTTGTAGAGATTAACAATTCAAGTGACGACGAAATAATGAACGACAGCGAAAAGTCTGCTGGTGAGACTTCGAAGAATTCAGAAACTTGGGAGCAGAGATGGTGAGTAACTATTCAAATATTTCAGCTGAAATTTTATAAAAATTTTCCATTGTCAGGCTATCATCATCAAAGACACAAAACATATTAAAAACGACTCAACTCGCTTCGAAAGTCCGCACTATGCGTAAGACAAAAAACAATCAAAAATCGACAGAAAGGAAAAGAGAAAGAGAGCGAAAAGGCAATCAGTGATAAAATTATGAATGCTGAGGAAGGATCGATTGAGCAATTTAAAGTTATTAAAAGAAAAAGCAATTAACTTTATTGAATAATATCCATAAAATAAATCACAATTATGCGAAATTCGAGAAGTTGCAGCAACACATTTCATACTCCTCTCCGTTCATTGTTTGAACCAATTTTCCCCTCTCACATTTCGGAGGCAAGTCAGCAACAGGGCAATCGGTATTCACTCGATGTTTATTAATGTCGTAGAGACATTGAGCTGGGAATTGTAACTTTTCTGCTGCAGGCGGTGTACACGTACTGTTTGATGCTGGCTTTTCTTCCCCGTCTGCTTCTGGAGCTTCAACCTCATCGTCTTGAGCGCTGGCTAGAGAAACTAGCATCAAGAACGCCAACGTGGTGAAAAATATTGTCTTCATAGTGGTTTCGTTTTTTTTTTGTGAACTTTACTTGAATTAATAAGAACTTGGTATGAAATTAAAAACTTTCGCGTGCTCATTTTTGTACTTTTTCAGAAGCCACGAAAGTGACTCACTTTCTTGAGTCAATATTTTTTTGGAATGTTGCTCCAATTGATATCAAACATTTGATCATCCTGAAACTTCTTCAAATGAGGTTGACGACGACGATCAATTCTCTGAAAAAATTAATTTGCGCACATTTGCCGAAGGAAGGCATCAATTAAGGAGTGAATCGCCGGAAATCTGCCGAATTCAAATGACTGTAACTTTCGCGAATTGAAAGCTTTTTATTATCTGTTTTTTGTATTGACAAGAACTATCTTTTAAAATTCATCTGTCATACAAAGACTTTCAATAAATATTATAGTAAAGTCAGAAAAATTAATTAAGTGGAGCTCCAAAAAATGGTGTTCGACAAATGGCTTGAAAATACTCAACAATATGAACATTTTATTGAAAATCATTTGAAAAAGCAACATCAAAGCAATTAACACAGTTTCATTTGATAGTTTGAAGCATTATCTATTAACAAAATGCTAGTTAATAAGAATAAATGGCTGAACATGAAATATCGGCAGACCTTAAGATTGTAAGTTCCAATAAAAGAAATCGATGGTCGGTCGTGACAAATGTCTCAAAAAAAATACTATAAAAGTAAGTCAATAGTGAAAATAGATTTTCAATCCGCAGACCTAATGATGATCAAGATAATTAGTATAAAAAAAACATCAAAAACAGTACAGAAGGTTTCTAAAATCCATCTTGGAAAATGATATGAAGATTTTTTGTCCACCAATGAGAGCATCTTGCTGTCGACTATAAAATTGATTTTTAAATCGTTTCTTTGGCACTTTATGGACTTAACAACTAAATAAAATATGACGAATGACTCTTTGAGATGCCAAAAAGGTTATTATATTTAAAATATTTCTGAAGATAACTTCTGTAGCACTCAATTAATCAGCGTGTCGCTCCAAGCATGGCTTTAGTAACTTCGGGTTAATTTAACCAGTAAAACCTACTTCAAGAAATGCTTTCAGGAACATCTGATATATTTTTTCTTATAGTTGAACATTCTGAAAACATTCTTGATTAAATTAGATCAAGCAATTGTCTTTTATTGCTCCGAAATTCTCTTGAAAGCGTAGAGATCCGCTTTTATGACGTATGACATGATTAAAAAGAAGTTCCATAACTTTGCTCCATTAAACGTTATGAAAGTTTAATTACCAGTTTTTTTAAGACAAAAGAAGAGACTACAAGAAACACTGAGGATTTTTATTCAATAATACAATATAGTTATGGAAAAATTTACAAATATCACTGTCGAACACCATTTTTTGGAGCTCGACTAAATTAACTTTTCTGACTTAACTTCAATATTTATTGAAAATCTTTGTATGTGAGATGAATTTTAAAGAATAGTTCTTGTCAATACAAAAAACAGATAATAAAAAGATTTCAATTTACGAAAGTTACAGTCATTTGAATTCGGCAGATTTCCCGCGATTCACCTCTTAATTGAAACAATAGCGATTGATTGCACCGCAAGCTAATTGAACTTCATTTGAAGACAATCATTCACTCGCATAAGTTTCCAGTTACAGTTCGTCGTTCATGCATTAAATCTAAGAAATGAAAAAGCCCTTGAAACTGAACTTAAAACCCTCAGAACTAATGAGAAGTTTTCATTGAGAACAAATCAATTCGTCAGCCAGAACAGACATAACATGTTTGTTCTATTATTTATTTATCGCGCCACGCAAATTTTTTTCAATAATGGAGTTAGATTTAAATAATCGAGTTAGATTAAAATTTTATGTTTGAAAACAAAGAAGAATCAAAGATCTCCAGTTATGTAGAAGATGAGGAAAAAAAACGAGAAAGCAAAATCTCGTGATAGGAAATCCCAGCAAAAACACGTTTATGAAGTTTATGGATCAAGAGGAGAAAGAAAAAACAAAATGCAAATCTTTTAAAAACGACTTTTTGGTTTCTCTAAGCTCGCGAGGTGACGCAATGGACGCCGGGTTTTTCTCTTCTCCAAGAATGGAATGAACTTTAAGGCACTCATCCGAGCAAAATATTCTTCGCTTTGATTGTATCGCGTCCGAGCTGCGTGTCCAAAACAAAAACTCTTCTCTTTTTCGCTTTCAGTTTATGCTCAACTCTGATTCCTACAAGTTCATTAAAAGCGGGAATCATTCAACGAAGTGACGACAATAAATTAAAATTCATTTGTGATGAAAACGATCTTGAAATAATTAACTTCAATCGTCAGTCAGAGTGAAAGTGAATTCGCGTTCTTTCATAAAATCGTTAATTGAATCGAATTTAAATCAAGATTGAAGGTGACAACGAGTGATTTAATATTTTAAGAACTGAGCGGTGTAAATTCATTATCTTGATCAAAAGTTATTAAATAAAGTGAGTTAATTAGCAAATAAATATTGTTAATGAAGAATAATTTTCTCGTTATTTGGTATACATAAGAACGTTGAATAAATTTGAAGAGCTTGAACTTTTCGTTGTTGACAGAAGCTCGTTCAGAATTTAATTCGCTCAGATTTAACGAGAACAAATCAATTTGTTGTGAGGAATGAAACTTGAACCACAATACGCGAAAAGGAAGCGAAAGAGAAACAAAATTTTTAGAGGTCAGATACAAATTGATGACGTCGGAAAATTTCCAAACGAACGTAACCGGTTTGCTTATTAGTTCCTTGCGAAAGTAGGGAACAAAGAATTGCAACTTAGCGTTGTCAGAACCTGAAATGTTATTCGATAGTTTTTTCCCTTCACTGTCATTGGAAAACGAAGTCTAACAAAAGTTTAGAAATGATAAATTGTGCTGGTATTTGGCGTCACAAGCCCCCAAGAAACTAAAAGCTGCTATTCGAACCAGCCGAGAACATGTTGCTTAGCAACTTGCTAACAGCAAGTTCTTAAACTGATCTGAAGCTTAGACTATTAATGATCGACATAATGGATCAGTCTGCCGGTTAAGTCATTTGTCAAGCTGCCTCAAGCCTTCCGAATAGGCTGAAATGATCGTAAGCCAACTAACACTTTCTAAGCGTATCCATAGGAATAAGCTGATACATAAATTGTTTACAACTCACAATACAACAAACTGAGAGAAGAAATATTATAGAAAAATTCCTTCTTCACGTTTGCTTCAAGCTCCATAAAGTTTTTTTTTCATTTTATTCTTTCGATCAGTTCAATTCTAGCTTCAGAGTCATTCAGTTCGGCTCCGGATCGCGGTTGCGGGAAAATCGAATAAAAAAATTATTCGCAAAGTGGAAAGAACTTTCAGTTGCGAAAGGAAAAGTTTTGTAAAAAGTTTAAAACGATGTGAGTCGACAGTGAAATTAAATTCTTAAAGAACAAGAAAAGTTCTGATCACGCGAATCTTGAGGATGAAGCACAAAAAAGATTTCAATTGCCACTTTTAATTTCTGAAATAAAACTTTGTGGAATGATCACATCTCGTCGCTACGTCAAAGATATTTCTTCGCTTCCAAACCATTATCCGCACGAAGAAGATTTCGTATCTCTAGGCAAAGTCTTCGATCGCATAATTAAATGAGACAACCGTTATTTTGGATTTTCCGAATTCATGTTCTCAACGAAATCGACCTTGAATGATCGAGTAAATCTCAGACTGAATCTTTGTGACAAAATGTTTACAAGATTTCGAGCGACGCGGATGTGACCAAAAAAGAAGTATTTTGAAGACAGTGAACTTCTTTCGGAATCGTTTAAACAAAATATTAATTATGTAACCTAATTTCTTATCAAATGGAAGACTTATTTTATTGTAATAGTTTGAGTGGCATTATGTCAGAATCAATTTCTTATCTCAAACTGAGAGTAACTCTCGATTTTTGCAAAACTCAATTAAATTCCAATCGTGATCAAGCTAAAGCGTTATTCATAAATTATTTTTTATCGCCATTCTCATCCTGTTGCTAAGCGCTCGCGACCTTTCTCAAAAATTCTTGAACGTTGTTACTGTTTATCGAATAAACTTTATTCAAATGTTTAACAAAATTGGGTCGAGTTGGAGCTTGAGAAAAACAAATAAAATGTTAAATAAAGTTATCAAGTCGAGTCATTTGTGAATGAGGCGTTTTGAGCTTTGGACAAGTGTTTTGCGAAACTTAAATGCGCGATGAACGCGAAACTTTTCTGATTGAAGAATCAAAGAAAACAACAAAACACGTTTCTATCGCGCGTGATTAACAATGATTATAAGTTTCATTTTCTGAATCTTCAAGAACTTTGAATCTGGCTAAAATTGGTTTTCGTTTGTGCCCAAACGTGTTTCTTCGGCATGATTCGAGTAAAATGTGTAGGAAGAGCAAATGAAACAGCTTCATTGAAGCTTCTTTCGCAACAGAAAATTTACGAGAAACTAACTTGCACAAACTTGATTGAAAGTTTCGTCAATAAAAAATTCTAATTTATTCGAAAGTGATTTTAAATTCTAATTCGCCATCTGTGAGAGGTTTTGCGGTTTTTTTGCATCTGTCAACTTGAACAAAACGTGCACCGGCGTTAAATTCCAGTAATTTAAAATTGATATTGATTAACGTTCAATTAAATGTTTGATCGATCAGAAGCTTTAACTATTAGTCTCATCTAGAGAAGCTTAGTGTAAAGAATTTCAATGCGAACTGCCCCACAAAGATCGTCGAAAAGTCGTTTGCAAGATTATGCAACACGCAACGAGTCGATTTGAATTTAAATCCAATTTGAACAAAGTAATGGCACCTGCTTCATTAAAATTAGAACTTCATTAGTTATTCGTACTCAATTTATGTCATCATACAAAATTAATAATCCGCTGACCGCATCTAAGGACTTCAACTTGAGGAATGTAGAAGCAGTTGAGTTAGCGCAATCTGGAGCGAGACTCGTTCACGAGACAGTTAAAATGTTCTTAAATCTTGATTTGAATCCATTTGCCCATGAAACGGAACATTTGTCCGCCTTGTTTGCGTCAAGTTAAAATTTGCGTTGTGCTTGTACTGTTGTCTCCTTTCTACACAAAAGTTCAAATACTTGAACATTATAGACTTCAATTCGATGTAAGACAGTTTAGAGAATAATGAAACCTAAACGCAGACTCGTTTTGATATCCTCTAAACTCATTAGAGCTTTTCGCTTTTAATTAAGTGACGAAAATTACATTTTCCACTTCTTTTTTTCTATCGTGAATATCATTAGAATTTAATTTGCATAACTGAATACATATTAACGTGTCGTTCAAGAACCTGAGAGAGCATGATACAATCGCGAAAAAATTGAATCTGCACGGAAAAGTATTTTCTATAAATAAAATATCGCTGCAGGCGATTGATCGACCTTGTGAATCAGAGCAAATAGAAGAAAAAAACAAACAAACCAGTTCCACCTTCCGAAACAAAATCACCTGATTGCCGTTAAATGTTGTTATCCCGAGTCAATAAATAAAATCATCAAAATAAAGTTAAAGTCCAGCGAACGTCATTGGTGGTTTTCTTCTTTCGTATCTCGTTTTGAATGCAATGTTTACCGAATGTGCATGAGTCAGTGATCGAATAAAAATCCCGCCATGAACTTGATCTTGGAAATTCCCAAGAAGTCGTCATTCCAGTCTTTGATGGACAATTTACCGCCCGGAAATATTGTCGTGGGAGATGTTAATTGATATTGTGTCTCATCGCTTTCGCTATAACAACAATTAACATGTTTTTATGCTAATTTGGAGAAATTTTAAAATATTTTAACGACCTCTCTTTCGTTTTTTATTTCAGTTCCAATCAACAATCGAAGATGATCGGAGTTGAAGGAAAATTCGAAAGCTTTAAAAAAGCTTACATTCTTGGAATTCTCACGGTTTGTTATATTCTTGGCGAACTCGGACATTATTTGATTGGCGTTACATCGAGAGCGACGGCAAGAGATATTGATTATGGAGATCATTCGTGTCAGTTGAACGACACGAGCTACGAGAAAAATGATTTACCAGCTGCATGTGGAACGATCACGTAAGAAAACTTTAAGCTAACTCCGATTTAAAGTAAACATTTTTCGATTCTTCAGCGAACCTGAATCATGTTCAGCTCTAAACGTTGACGGAACAGCTTACTGCGAATGGGATTACAACGGTCTAGGGCTTGAATATCAACTTCTTGCTGGACCTGTATTCATTCTAGTATTCACAATCGTCGGCGTCGTTCTCGGGATAGCAGCTGACAAATACAATCGCTCGAAAATGCTTTTCGTTTGTACTCTGGTCTTTGGCGTTGCGATCGTTCTTCAAGGTGAGAGATCAAACTTTTGAAATAACAATCGTGTTATTTCGAGACGACTTCGGAGCTCAACGAAATTGTTAGTTCGATGAGCTTTTAGCTATTTTATTATCATCAACACTTTGCTAATTCGTCTTGTTTGTTTCTTCATTGAGCGACTTTGATTAATAATTATTAATTTTTCTTTCATTCGATATCAGGTTCTGTACAAACTTACTGGCAACTCATTATTCTTCGAATGGTAAGCAATTTTTATTTACAATCATCAATTATCTAACATTCAAATTCATGCAGATTATGGCTGCAGGAGAATCAGGATGTAATCCTCTTGCAACAGGAATTATGTCTGATATTTTCCCTGAGAACAGAAGAGCTCTCGTCATGGCGATCTTCAATTGGGGAGTCTATGGTGGATATGTAAGCAATTTTTTCTTGAAAAATCTTAAACAAATTTTAATAAATATTTGCTTTTGTTCTTTTTAGGGAATTGCTTTCCCTGTTGGAAGATACATTACAAAACTTAATCTTTGGAATCTCAGTTGGAGAGTTTGTTAGTTCAATGAGCTTTTTAGCTATTTTATTATCATCAACACTTTGCTAATTCCTTTATTTTACGCCACAGGTTACTACGCCACTGGAGTCATTGCTTTGTTAGTTGCAGTCTTGATGGGTTTGACGCTCAAGGAACCAGAACGAAAATCGACTAATGCTCAAGCTAATGGAACCCAAAAGCAAAAGACTTCTTTGTGCAAAGTTTTGATGGATCCTGGAGTTGTTATGTTGATGATTGCAGCTTCAATCAGACATTGCGGTGGAATGACCTTCGCTTACCAACGCGGACCTCTATTATAACTCGTAAGCAAAATTACTAATGGAGCCGCTCTTATCAATCGTTTTGAGACTTATCAATCGTTTCGCCATTCTAGGTATTTCCCTAATGTTGATCTCGGATGGTGGCTTTTTGCTGTGACAATCGGTATTGGCTCAATCGGAGTTGTTGTTGGTGGAATCGTCTCTGATAAGATTGTCAAGAAGATGGGTGTTCGATCAAGAGTTCTTGTGCTTGCATTGTCTCAACTTATTAGTACTCCAGGAGCTTTCGGATCAGTTTACTTCGACCCCTTCTGGGCTATTGTCTCTCTCGCCACTTCATACTTTTTCGCTGAAATGTGGTTCGGCATTGTATTTGCTGTGATCGTCGAGATTGTGCCTATGGAGTTCAGAAGCTCGGTCGTCGGAGTTTTCATGTTTGTGATCAACAATGTCGGAGGAAATTTACCAATTCTTGTCGATCCATTGGCAAAACACATTGGATACAGAGAGTCAATCTCAATCTTCTACGCAGGATTTTATCTTCTCAGTAAGTTTGAAATACGAAGAAAAATAGTTCTGTTACTTATTCTTTAACTCTTTAGGTTCACTTCTCTTCTTCGCCACAATGTTCTTCATAGAAGGAAAGCCAAAGCCTGTTGAGGCTTCAGTAGCCAACGACAACTTGAACCGACCACAAATTGGAGTCGACAACAGAAGTTACATTCCCGACCAAGTCACAATGCAGCAACTCAGAGGGAGAACAAATGACAAGAATTATTATTAAGAAGTTTCATTAATTCACATAAAAAATTGATCTTAATAGTTGGAACAAAAAAAACTTTTTTTTTCATTTGAAGAAAGTTTCTCATTTTATTTTGAATCAAAAGGAGAGACGAAATGTGATCATTTTTTTTATCAAAATAGAATTTTAAATCGCTACAACTAACTAATTAATAAATATTTTGTTTCTTATTCATTAAAATCGTGTAAATTATTATTTTTGGAACAAAAATCAGAGAATCGCGTAGGAGAGTGAAGGACAAGAACTTAATGCGAAGCAGTTGAGGTTTGTATGCAGTCTAAAATATTTCAGGAATCAATCAAGAAATGCAGTTTCTTTTTTAGAAGAACTTTGAAACTTATGATTCTTCCAATTACAAGTCGTTTAATAATAAAAAGTCTTGAGATAGTGCAGGGTCGACTTCGAATATTGAGCAAAGTGCTAAATAGTCTTAAAGAGTTTAAAAGCTAAATAAAGCGAGGCGAGATTTGCATGAATAAATAATAGTTTCGCAATCGAGCAATCAGGCTGCGTTTGAAAACCTTTCTTACAACCTAAGTCTGAAAGAAACACCCGTTTAGTTCACAAGCTTAAAATAAATACAAAAATTCGACAATATTTGATTTACGTAAAATGAAATACTTTCAGAGGAAAAGCTGGGCAGCAGTTGAGTCTACTTAGTTTGAGTATTTGTTAGTTGGCATGACCAGTTTAAAGCAAGTCTATCGATCTGGTCAGCTTGGGATTAAAAAAAGCTTCTGTTCTGTAAATGCACGTTGGATAAAGTATGAGTTTGATAATGAGATTGATAAATTAGTTTGAATGAGATGAATAAAACTTCAACGGAAGAGCTAATCAGCGAACAGTTTCCGACTTCACAAACAAATTTTCTCGAAGAAAAAAAGGTAGAATTCGAGATCTGTTCGAGTATCTTTGAATGTGAAGAACTAGTTCGCATTGTTCAATATTAAACTTAGACTAAGTTAACACAAAAAGTCAGTTCTTACGCAATAAATGAAATCGTTTTCTCCTTGTCAACCTTTCGTTTTCCTTTTTGTTATTTTTTGGTGTCGTTATATATTAGTCAGAGCTATGTGAGAGTTGCTCTGTCATGCTTGATGGGTTAATAGCTGCGATGATGTTGAATTGTTGCTGAATCGATATCTTCATTTATGAAACTTCCAGAGTTCACGATGTTGAAGATTATTGCAAATATTATGCAAGCACAATAGATTCCTAGCGCAATCCACCAAAGAAGCTGCTCGTGAAGCTTCTGCTCAAAGTTTTTCAAAACGATAAGGCCAATGGTTAGTCCGGCAACGGCTCCAGTTACGTGAGCGACGAATGACACTGAAGGGATGGTCGAGGATGGTTCGCTTTCGTATCGAGAGTAAATTGCAAAACCGACATCGCACGAAGCTAAATAAAAATTTAATTAGTCAAATGTCTAAACAGAAAACAAATAAATTGATTCACCAAACAAAAGAATCGCTAGAAGCCTCACGATACCATATTCCATGTTGGAATAATTCAGCATAATGTTTGCTAAGTGCGCTGCCAAGAGCGCATAAACTCCTCCGCTCGATCCTACGAGGTATGCATTCGAATCGAAAATTGAAGTTCCAAGAGATCCTGCTAAAACACCAGCAAGATAAATGCAAGCGATTCGTCCTGATCCGTGCACCATCTCCAGAGGAATTCCGATCAGCACTTGCACAATTAGATTAAAGCTGAGATGGAACCAGCCTGCATGAAGAAGCATGTAGAGGAAAAATCGCCACACTTCATGCTTCTTATCTGGACGGTATATAAATATTGAATCGATGGGAACACTTGAGTTGGCTTCGTTCGTTATGAGATGATAAACAAAGCATAGAACTTCGATGACTGAGACAAGCATTATGAAGTAAGGAGGCGGCCAGCACTTGAACGTGTCTGCATAATACTTTCTATCTCGTGGATGTGGCAGCACTTTATTAGCAAGGCATTCGGCCATCCTAGAAGAAATTAAGCGGAAATATTTACACTCGTTTATAGGATTTCAACTTACTTCTTAATGAAAGGTTTGTCCTTGGTTACAACATGAAAATCGTTAATCGAATAGATTTCTCTATCGCGCTCATGTAAGGCGCACTTGAAACTAAACGAGCGGTTCGATCTCATGCTCGACGAAGTTGTGAGAGTCATATCTTCTTCTTTCGCCTTCTGAAATAGCAGAAAAATGAATGTAAAAGAAACAAAAGAAATTAGCTCAACAATCAAGCAATTGTTTTCCATCCGAATGATAATTAGAGACTGTGATGAGAGAAGCGGCCGTCTGTTACAATTTGCTCATGAATCAACTTGATTCAACAAACGTTAGAATTGGAAATATCACTGGATGACTCATGAAATGTGCATATCCGAAGATTTACCTTAATTTTGCACAATTGTATCAATCCATTTTTCGCTATTTTGACTAATTCTATTGCTTAGAATATCACTGGAACCTTAACACAGATATTTCTTAGAAAAGACACTTCTCGTTCACTGGATATTAGCGCCTCCGTTAACTAAACCCGTGAATAAAAGCTGCTCTAAAATGTATTTATTTTTTAATAAAAACTTTGAACTGATTTTCAGTTTTTGTTTATTTGTCTTTATTTATTTATATTCATTCAAGTAAAAAATTGAATTTAATTAATATTTGAATTGTGATCAAAGAATGAAAGAGTTTACCAACATTGAAGTATCTCTCTTTAACCTGTAAGACGTTAAAGTTTAATAAATAATCCATGAAAGCTTAAACTATAAAAAATCTTATTTTTCATCATTTTTCTTTTTCGTGCCTCGTTTGTGGTTTCATGAAAACGTTTCAGTAAAGTTTTCTTCTCATAAAATTGAAACCGAAAATTCTATAAATTAGACGATAAATACGTGAAAAAAGGAAATTGACGATAGCGTATCACTAACAAAAAGTGACACTTCTAGAGAAAATGGGAGAAAATTTGGACAGCGATCTTCTCTACGACGATTTTCAAGAAAATGATCGGAAAGACTTTAACAATGTAAATATTCAGCGTTTTTGTTATTTCCTAAAGTTTTAAAGAATTCTGAACATTACACGACATTATCTGACCTTCTCTTTTTGTCACTAAAAGATTTTAATTCAGAAAATCGCTGTGACTTTAAATAATCGATAAATATTTGGCATAACCTGATAATAACTGTAAAATGTTTGTTTATTTATCAGGAAAGTTATGATGGCGGCGAGGATCTTTACGATGATGTCCTTACGACTTCGAATAACATCAGCACTGAAAACAATGCTCCACAAGAACACAATGTCGAGACCGAGACAAATGGAAGCTATCAAGGAAATATTCATCATTTAAGGAGATTTCAACTTTATGTTGGTAACTTGAACTGGGTAAGAGTCATTTTTGATTTTTAAATTTTCTAAAGATAAACAACTAAAAAGTTTGGTTTTGTAGTGGACAACCGATCAAGATATCACGGATGCTGTCGCTGGTATTGGAGTTGGTGATTTTCAAGAAGTGAAATTCTTTGAAAATCGAGCGAACGGTCAATCAAAAGGGTTTTGTGTCATCACGCTAGGATCTGAAGCAAGCATGAGAGTTGTAATGGAGAATCTTGGGAAGAAGGAGTTGAACGGTCAGAATCCTGTCGTGACATTACCAACTAAGCAAGCTCTCAATCAATTTGAAAGTCAACAAAAGACTCGTCCTACTCCACCAGTTCCACCAAATTCTGGAAAGCCGATGGGGATGGGTGGCATGAGCATGGGAGGAGGAATGGGTCAGAATATGCCTCCACAGAACATGCATCAGCAGAGAATGATGAACCCAAATCCTATGATGCGGGGACCAAACCCTATGATGGGGAATTTAAATGGCCCCATGAATAATCGAATGCCTGGCAATGGACCGCCACCTATGAATCACCCAAACAATGGCCCCATGAATTCTCAGATGCCACCGCGCTTCCAAAACAACTGGAATGGTCCTCCTAGAAATATAGGACCAAACGGAATGGGTCCCCATCGTCCTATGGGTATGAACATGAATCCACGACCTCCAATGGGAATGTCGCGTGGTCCTAGACCTGATTGGAATAATCGTCCTCCAATGAATCATCCGGGAGGTTTTAATCAAGGAATGAATATGCCGCCAAGAGGGCCACCGCAGATGCCGCCTCAAGGTCCTGCGCCTCACGTAAATCCAGCGTTTTTCAATAACATGGGAAATCAAAACAACATGAACAATATGCCACCAATGGGAGGAGGTCCTCATTTTAACCAGCAACCAGGACCTAGACCAATGATGTGGCCAGTGCCGAATAAAATTCCAGGGCCTGGTTTTGATGCTCCTCCAACAAATGCTCAACCTCCAATCAGCGAAGTCGAGTTTGAAGAAATTATGGGTCGAAATCGAACAGTTAGTAGTTCAGCGATTGCGCGAGCAGTTAGCGACGCTGCAGCAGGAGAATACGCAAGCGCCATCGAAACACTCGCGACAGCAATTTCACTCATAAAACAGTCAAAGGTGGCTAATGACGAAAGATGCAAAATTCTTATCACCTCGCTTCAAGACACGCTACAAGGCATCGAGACTAAGAGCTACAATCGTCGCGACAGATCAGATCGTTCAAGATCAAGAGAGAGACGCCGTCGTAGGGAACGTTCCAACTCAAGGACTTATAGACGATCTCGAAGCCGTGAGCACCGCGAACATCGTGACCGTGGACGTGACGAGTAAGTTTATTTTCATCATCAATACATTTCATTTTTAAATTCGATTGATTTGCGGTCGTCTCGAGAAATTCGCAGCCTGTTAATTCATTTGTCTAATCTTTACAACGTTCATCTTTTCTTGAACCCCAAAATAAAAATTCTGTCTGAAAAGTCGCTATTATGGCAGTGAAAATTACCATAGCAGTCGAGAAAACCGCGAACGATCAAGATCTCGGGATCGTGGCAACGCTGAACATTATCGTGGTGACGCTGAAAGGTGAATGTGAATTTTTATTTCTCATCTTCTTGTTAACATACAAACCTTAAACGTAATTTCAAAATGAACATTTCCCTCCAAAATTGTGATTGATCTGAAACTATTATTTGTTTTCATTACAGCAACAGCCGTCGCCCACGTAAATCACCAGAAGCGTCAGGCGAATCCACGTCGGAGAATTTTAAACGTTCATACGAGGAGAGAAATCGTGACTCGGATCGATATCGCGAGCGTGAAGCCCGCAATCGTCATTAGAGGGACAGCAATCGGTCAGTTCGATTTCCACAAAACAAAAACTTTTTCTGATTTGTAGATGTTAAGACACACTTTTAATTAATCTTAAATTATTCGATGATTTGTACACAGGCAAAGTTGTATTCTGTAATCGAGAGTGAATTAATTATTTGCTGAATAAATTTAAAAAGCTGAATTTGAAATATTGTCGAGATAATTACAAACACTTCAGAGCTTTTTCGTGAGCTTTGTCATGAAATATAATTCCCTATTGTTTCTTGATGGCTCAATCGTGATTCCTTTAAGCTCTAAGTGGCGTAACTTGTAAATTCTTTTCATCTTAGAGAATGACAAGTGACGAGACAAAGGAACGATTATGACGTAGACGGAGTTTTCAACCGAGAAAGGGTTGAGATTAAAAGCTTTTGTTAGGAAGCCTCATGATGTCAAAATCATCTGTAAAGGAAGATTTATTTTCATCTGAAACAAAACTTTTTAAATTTCCTACGACAATCAAAAAGTTTGCGCGTTTAAAACAATGAAAACAATTTCTCATATTTCCTTAAAGTCTTCTTTGAGTTTTCTCTTTATTTATACATTTTCCTTCATGCAAGTTTTTTTATTTAACACAAAATCTTTTTCATTCATTCGTGCTTACGCGGAAAACATAGATAATTAGGTAAACAAGGTTGGTGCTTGAGCGCGTTGTCGCTTGATAGGAAGAAAATGAAACAAAATGAAATTTGTACAACCAAACGAGGTCTGAAAGAAAACTCTTCATTCTTGTTTGTTGTTCACTTAAAAATCTTATTAAACTAAAGGAGAAAGATTTCCCTAAATAAATTTACATGTTCTAATCGCCGGGAAAATTTTTAGTTCAATTGAAATGAGAAATGAAAATGTTTCGAGCTTTTGAGGATACGACTTAACAATGTCTAGAAAATCAATTAGAGAGACGGCCGGCGAGCGAAAGTTGGGAAACTTGGAGCTATATACACTCGTTAAAATATATTTTGGAATCTCTCCCTAAATTTATCAAAAATACGCTTCAACTTCTTCTAAATCCCCATTTAACAGCCAATATGATTTTTATTTTTTTGTGCCTTCGTCGGCCTCTCTCATATCCTTCAACCTGACAGCAGCTTATTTAAGCTAGCTGCTTCGTTTTTGGTTTGAAAAAGCAAAAAAAAACACAAATTCAACGCGATGAGAAGGTATGCGATCTGAACCTTCTCAAGACCTAAACAAAATCTCAAAAGCTTCCATCACTCTCGTTTCACATCAATCTCTTCATTGTTTAAAAAACTGCCGACTGATGTTTTAAAAATTATAAATTTAAAACACATCGCGATTGTTATGTTTACGATTATTGAAGTTCACTCTATCGAGCACTTAACGCACGAAACTTCAAAATAAGATTCTCCCGGATAGTTGAACTTTCTTCCCTCGACTTTCTTCAATCGAACGGAATTTGTTTGGAAGAGGGAAGGGTATTAATTAATACTTTCACTAACATTACGTTTAATTTTGCGTTGTTTCTTCTCAAAAATAGTTGTTTGTGTTGTCGGTTTTTCTTTTCTTTAGGTTGGATTCGTTTAGGAATGGAGTGACACAAGCAGCTGGCGCATTATCCATCTTCTTTTGGTGGTGTGAACCATCCTGTGATAAATAAAAAAAAAAGGATTAAGCTCAAGGCTATTGGGACGAAGCAACATCGACAACTTACCGTTCTTCTCGTGGATTTGGACAAGAGATTTAAAGCTTTGTTGGGCTCGTGCCAAGCTGTACTGACCCTGAAGTGAGAAAAATTGAATAGTGATAACATTTAGCAAGTGTTGATACAGTGACGTCTTTTCGATTGAAAAGTGAAGAAAACACTTACTTTTGTCGCTCCAAACTGAATACGAGCTTTTCCTTTCACAAGTGTCGCAGAGATTTGCATGATGAGTGCTTCGACTGTATAAGCTGAGCTCCAGCCTTGTTTCGTCAACAATTCCATGCAAATTGCACCGCCCAGAAGAACGTAACCACCTGAAACAGAGTTGATCGTTAAATCTTATTTCAAAATGTTTTATTCAAATAAAATTACCTGATATGATGGGATGAACAACGCGAACGAACGGAGGCTCAAACGGATAAGTTTCCTTGAATATGATGTTTAGGAGGATGCTGTCCTTTCCCTCTTTCTCTTTCAGCATCAGCAAATCATTGTGCAGGGGGCTATCAGGATCAACAGACATCAGACGGATATTCCACTCGTATATCGAATCATTTACGAGCTCAATGGAGTAAATGTTGCGTTTGAACGAGTCAGAACGGTAAATGTCGCGGAGTTCCTTCATCAAGCGGTCTGTCGCTTGAACGCTTCCTGAAACGGAACCCTAAGGAAATGGAAATTGTCACACAAGTAATTTAAAAGTTAACAGAATGAACTTACCCGCAAATAGTCTTGTCTCTGCGTTTGTCTTAATCTCTCCAACGTTGCTAAGTGTTCAACTTCCATCTCATCTTTTTTATTCGCACTGCGTCCATCGTCTAACTCTAATGGCAGATCTTCTTCCGCATCCGAATCTTGATCACTTTCACCTACAACATCTTCAATGTCCTCTGGATCAGAATCGAACTCATCGTGATTTACCAACATTTTTCCATTATTATTAACGTGTTGCTGCGAGGAAGCCATCGGTGTTGAGTGGAACGTGTTGAGCTGGTGGATCTCGTTCGGCAACGGGCAGGAGTGTATATTACAGAGTTCCATTAATAATATTCTAACCTGGAGACGTCATGATCGGCAAGAACACAAAGCGAGGGAGAAACGAAAAGAAGAAGAAATGAATAAACAAGAAGTTTATAATCCACATATGGTCGAAAACCAAAAGATGATGATGCATTGACCGGGTTCAAGGATGGTCAAAAAGAAATCGCGAAATCTAAGTTTCGGTAAGTTTCAGGTTTAAAAATCTTTGTGACGTAGCAAAATTGAAATGTGACGAAGAAATTCGCACTTGATATTTCTTTTGTACATGAAATTTCAGGTAGAATTGTTTATTTATTTAGAGATTTTTGTCAGGTCTCTCAACTCTTCGTGTTTCTTTGCAATATTGAAATGAAACTTTCATCAAGAAATTTCTTGTATCACTTTTCAAATTTCTTGGATTTTATGGCTTCAACTTTTTTGTTGAATTATTTTCAACATTAGAAACTGCAACTCACTTGATTAATAACATGATTATCTAATCCACTTGTATTGCTAAGTAATTGAATTGCATTCGAAATGTTGGTCTCTTCACTCTCAGCGAACCAAACGGGCGGTGTGTGTGGGTAAGTTTCCTGAAATAAGAAGAGAAAACATTGATAAAATTTTCATTTCTAAGCAAAATAAGAAGAAGATGAGGAAAGTTTCAATGTCAACAGAATCAATTTTTAAACAGAATCGACAACGATAACAAGAAATTATTTCTAGGAAATTGCATAATGCTTTTCTAAACGCAGCGCTGGTGGCTTAAACAAATGTGTGAGCCAGTGCAACCTGCCCCTGGTCTGTGTAAGCAACAAAGAGTCTTTTGTTTAGTGTACAAAAGAGGAAAATCAGCAAAAGAGAAGAAAGGGGCAAACGAAAAACACATAAGGGACAATTCGCAGATTTCGTCGCTAAGAAGTTTCTGTTTTGAGTATTGACTTAAGGAATTAAATTTTCAAATCAAAATATTAAAGAAAGAATTCTTGATGGATACATTAGTTGTGAACAGCCCCTGGCAATACAAAAGTGACTGAAAGGCACTTTCTTCAACGCGATTGTGTCCATCATTTGGAAAGGCTTAGAAGGATCCTACAGAAACATCATCGCACACTAATGAAAACTTCAAGTCTAAATGCATTTTGATCCCCAGCGATGCGTGCGAATGTGCGACAACAACAAAAGTTTATGATATGCCAGATGATTCTCTTCCATAACTTTTTTCGGGAGCTTTAATCGATAAAGTTCTGAATTTTCCACTCGTCACATCATCTGTCGGAAGTAAGCGTCAATGTCAAGACGCTTGGAAATCTTCAACTGTTGAGCCTTTCTCTTCCTTTTTCTCGACAAACACGTAACGATGAAGATCCATTGAACTTTTTTTTGAGGAAACATCGAAAGAAAGAGAAGAAAAAAAATCAAATATGGACTCACCGTGATATTCGCGTGAATGTCGTATTTCTTGCCAGCTTTTGAGATGAAGCGACATGTGAGTTCATCAACACTCGCATTGACAATCTGGAAGAGCTCATGACTCTTAGTGAACAGCTTTTCAAGCGTTTTTATTTCCGATTTGAGATTGTTTAAGCAAACTGCCATTGTCAGGCGTATTTCGACTGTAATTTTCTGCCAATTAAGCGCACATTTGACTCGAACTTTTTGATTTACGTTATCTCGCGGACACGTTTTATTAACTTTATCTGATTTCACGAACTTTTCGATGCTTAGATACTTTTATTTTATTGTTTTCAGCTTCAGACGAGGTTTATTTTATTTCGATCTGCGGGCCTTTAAATCAGATTTAGAAAAAAAACAAAAGGGAACTGTCACTAAGTGAGTTTAAATAAAACGTTAATTTTTTTTCTTTTAATACTGAAATGCAGCTTTTTTTCTTAACTGAATTCTAATGTAAGTTCACTTTATATAAATAAGATTCTTTGTCTTTAAAGAAGAAGAGACACTCATCGACTGATTGAGAAGTTATTTATCTTTGATGAATCGTTGCCAGCGCTTTCTTGGGGTGCGCATGTAATTCTCGTAGGAAAATGAAAATAAATTAAAGCCCCCGTCGGCGGGAAAATTTAATTCCGCAGCAACAAACAGCAGCAACAAAAGCTTAATATTTCTTACTCCTTTATCTTTTAAAAGCAGAATTAATGATCCTTGGTCGATTTGCTACATCATTATTAAGAAGAAGCAAAATTAAAATGCTTCAGAATCTTTCGTAATTTAAGAAACAGAAATAATTTCAAATTAGAATGTATGGTTTCAAGCTTTTAATAAAAGTCACATTTTTATATTAAAAGGTTTTTAAGAAATTTCTTAATTAACGATGAATTTGCATTTTTATATTCGTTTTTAACGGTCGATTTTGAACAGACGTTTTCAAAGCAATCAGACGTTTTTCATGATCTGAAATAAAGTTTCGGAAACAGGGAAAACACTACGAGGCCCGTCGTTAGAAGGAGTTTGTGCCCCTTCAATCACAAGAATCGGCTAAATTTAAGAAATTCCGCAAGAATTAAGCTCGTTGAGTATTACCGAGTCTCTATTGGTGTAACGACAAAGCAATGCGCTAAGTTAAAGTTCAAAAGACTAAGAGAATCGAGTGAAATTTGAGAAAAGTGTGAGCTACGAAGTAAAGAAAATCTTTGAAAACCATCAAATTTGTTATTTACTGCGATTTCCAGTGAATAATTCCTTTATCCGTGTTTGAGTTCACAGTCACTGTTTGGAATCAATCAATTAGAGTAGAAATCAGGAGATTTCCAAGTTCCGTAAGTCGCTTCCTCCATTTGCATATTTCAGCGGGAATTCGTCGCGTTACTTCACTCGATCCTTATCAATAATCAACACATTTGACT